>CM064485.1:54947788-55050391 GCA_032716605.1 Paralithodes platypus
TCTCTCTCTCTCTCTCTCTCTCTCTCTCTCTCTCTCTCTCTCTCTCTCTCTCGCTCTCTCTCTCTCTCTCTCACACATAATAAACCTACCGGTTTCCTCTGAGGCAGGAAGCACAACAGCCGCATCGAGCCAGGTAGAGTGAACAGGTGGCTTTACCACATCTATAGTCGCAGAGGGAAGGACAGGATGGTCCTGGTCGACTCCAAGCACTGAAATATACACAAATAACAACAGTAGTAAAACAAAAAAACATTTATAATATTGATACTAATAATAATAATAATA
The DNA here is from genome assembly GCA_032716605.1 of Paralithodes platypus. Lineage (NCBI taxonomy): Eukaryota > Metazoa > Arthropoda > Malacostraca > Decapoda > Lithodidae > Paralithodes > Paralithodes platypus. The sequence continues at coordinate 54,948,074 of CM064485.1, forward strand.
ATAATAATGATAATAATAATAATAATAATGACACAAATAATAATGATACTAATATAAATATTAATATACAAAATAATAGAGGAAGAAAACAAATCGATCAATAAAATATATACAACGGGAAAATAATATATACATATTCGAAGATGTCTTCGAGATTGTATATGAGGACTCTTCAGAAAGTGCTCATTTCAAGGGACTTGAGTTCTCGAAAAGGGGCTCCAATCCTGACGCTATTCTTGACTTAGTTACAGTGTGCTGGCTTGATAATCCAGAAGGCTTCATAGCCTCCGAGTCCTATTTTAACTAACTTAAATGACTTACATCTACACAGTCTATGAGTAAGTTGTCGGTGAACTATTGATTTTTTACTGTCTATCTATCTATTGCCTGACGCCGTGATCCGCGAAGGGGTGGCCACGAACGAAACGCCCCCATGCACTTCTGTCCCCAATCAATCATCCCTCCTCCCAACCAGCACCGCCTTCATCCATATACATCTTCACTCCATCCTTCTACCTCTCTTTCGGTTTACATCTCCCTCTCTGTCCTTCCACCTCGCTCTCGTACACCCTCTTAGTCATTCTCTCGCTTTCCATACGTTCCATATGGCCGAACCATCTCAAGGTGTTCCTTTTCACACTTTCCAGCACATCTACCTCCGCACCACACCTCCTTCTTACTTCTTCAATCATCTGTCTTTCCCTCCATGTAACTCCACGCGCACTTCTCAAGTAACTCATTTCCACCCCTCTCACTCTTGGTCTGAGTTTTTCCACCAACGTCCATGCTTTGCTTAAGTAAGTCAGTGTCGGGATTACCACACTGTCATGCAAGGATTTCTTCATTTCCATACTGACGACCCTATTTCTTGTTACTGCTTTCAGCATTCCTACAACCCTCTTCCCCTGTTGCACCCTCTCATGCACTTCTTCAACCATAGTCCCATCTTTACTCAGCACACTGCCCAGATACTTAAATGAGCTGACAATCTCAATAGCCTGACCGTTCAACTTCACCTCACACTTTGAGGCTTCACCCCTTTCGAAGACCATAACCTTGCTCTTCCCCGCATATACCTTCAGATTCCGTTTTTCGCACACTGTTCCAAACATATTTACAATACCCTGCAACTCCCATTCATTATCGCTCATCAGAATTGTATCATCAGCAAACAGCAGTACAGGTAGCTTCTACTCGTTTCCCCCCCTTATCAGCGATACACCAACATCCACTGCTGTTCCTTGTATTTCTTTTATGACTCCATCCATATATACAGTAAACAATCTCGTGGAAATCACACACCCCTGTTTCAACCCAACATTCAGATCAAAGAACTCGCTCTGCTCATTCTCCACACGTACTGCTGCCTTTGCACCCTGATACATGCTCTTCACTGCTTTCATCAACTTGACATCTACTCCGTATATTCTAAGTACTTTCCACATACCTTCTCTATCTACTCTGTCATAGGCCTTCGCCAAGTCCATAAAGGCAACATACACCTTTTGTTGCTTCTCCAGATATTTCTCCATAACACAATTCAGGGTAAAAATCAGATCTACACATCCTCTTCCTTTCCTAAAACCACCCTACTCGTCACCTATCCATTTCTCCGTTCTCACTCTCTCTCTCAATCACTACCCTATTGTATACCTTCCCTACTACGCTTAGAAGACATATTCCTCGGTGGTTACCACACACTCCTCTTTCCCCTTTAACCTTATATAGTGGGACTATTATGCCTGTCTTCCAGTCATCAGGTGCACTCTCCTTTTCCCATGTTAGTTTGCACATTTGCCATGCCCATTCGATCATTATCTCACCACCATACCTCAACATTTCCCACCACACCCCATCTATTCCTGGTGCTTTCCCCAACTTCACTCTTTTCATGGCTTCACACACTTCTGACCTCCTGATCCCCACCTCCTCCTCCACTACTTCTCTTCTTATCCCTCACATACCCCATCTAACTATGCTTGCTGGCGCTTCATTCCTTACATTCAGCAATTCGTTGAAGTACACCCTCCATATTTAACTGTACTGAGTGTAAACAATTATTGAATGGTAAAACTAAGGTGTTTAATTATAGAGGTTGGGTAAAACTTACTCTGCGATGTGGGGAGCAGCCACCATGACCACCAACACAACCAACAACACCTTCATGGGACCCATGGTTAACTGACCACACAATACAACCTGCAACACACAAACACAATTAGTATATATATATTATATTCCCTGTATTCTACTGTACTGTATATATTATATTCTTTTATATATTTGTTTATATATATTTAATATACGGTATATATATTTAATGTATATATATATTTTATATATATTTATATATATTTTTATATATATTTTATATATATATATATATATTTATATATATATTAATATATATATAATATATACCGGTATGTATATTTATATATTTTTTATATATTATATATTATTATCTATTATATTCTCCATATTCCCTGGAGAGAGTACAACGTAGAATGACAAAAATAATCCATAATATTAGAAATCTTTCATATGAAGAAAGTTTGAAGAAATTAGGCTAACATTCGTTAGAGAGACGCAGAGTTAGAGGGGATATTATAGAGGTCAGGTGAAGGCATTGAGGGAGAAGCCTTTACAACGGCACCTCGTAGCTACTTTCAACTTTTCCTATTTTTCTGAAGAGTGTAGATAGGGGAGAAGGGGTGTTGGAGAAAGAGGAAGGTGTTGGAATGGCTTTGTTATGTGTTATTAGTCTGTATACGTCGTCGAGGTGTCCCCCGACTGGGTGCAAGCATGTGAAACACGCTAGGACGTACTACCATAGAATCAGAATCAGAATCAGAATGTGAGGTGAGGACTCACTAGTTGTGAAATAAGAGAGATCAGATCAAGACAAGTGGGGGTTAAAAATGAAGAGTTGAAGAGTATGAAAAGATGGTGGGCTGTCCACCTAGCTATTGTTTATGTTAAGTATACTGTGTATCCGCAAGAATTCCCGTCGCGAGCAACTACAGCCAACCCTGGCTTCTCCATATTTCCTTTCCAGAAAGATGGGCCCGATAGGTCCCCTGCCTGGGGTCCGCCATGGCGGGCCCCAGGCAGGAGAACTATCGTTTATATATATTGACTTCATTAGGAAAACTATATTGAGTGGACAGTCAAGGGCTCAAGCAGTGCACCAGCTTGAGAGCAACGCCACTTGACTGCCCCTGTAATTATGTGGTACTGTGGGATTGTTTTGAGGCACTGACAACTCCCTCACAGGGTCGGTGCTACCCCGGAGGGATCCGTACTAGCACTCTGGTAAGTAAGTCATGGGATACTGACGGAAGTATTGCTGGGTGCTCTACCACATCCCCCGTCTGCATTTCCCCTGGTTGAGTCTTATCGGTTCCGTTATATTGAGTGTCATATTCAGTTATGGTCGTATTTGATGAGTTTTATTAGATAGAGTTTGCCTCAGTCGTGATGTAAGTTATCTTGCCCTGCTTCCTCCCGATCATATCGCCAGTTTACCCCTCCAGCTAGAGCCAAGACCACATTGAAGTGATCCTTGGCTCAGCCTTGAGACACACCTGGCTAATAATGATCAGAAATTCGGCTGGAATGGCTTATTTAGTGATGTTATAACAGGTGGTCGCCTTATTAGTGATATATAATGTTTTTACCCTGCTTCCTCCCGGTCATATTGCCAGTTAGCCACTCCAGCTGGAGCCAAGGTGACACTAAAGTGTTCCCTGGTTCAGCCTTGAGGTGCATCCAGCTAATATTGATCGGAAATTCAGCTGAATCCATATCATTCTAAATGAATCTTGGTTCGGGTAGTGGTGCTTCTACAATGGTCCTGGAAGTGGGGAACCAACTGTGACCAATGTGGTCTCCCTGTATCCAGTCCATAATGGGGTCGTTCATTTGACTGTATTTTCTCACCAGATTGTTTGCTCTTTCCGCTAGTTTTATGTTCATGGGACATATATTAGCCTCCATGTGCATTTCCTCTGTTGTCTTAGTGTATGGGAAGTATTCATTGAATGAGAATCTTAGTGCTCTATTTTGAATTTTCTGTAGCTGTGATATCTGGGTTTTGCTTAGGGCACATAATGGTATCGCTGGGTATTCTATTATAGGTAGTACAAAGGATTTGACAAGTTGCAGTTTTATATGTGGTGGGAGATCTTTTAGTTTGTATAGCTCACTTAATGCTGGTTTCCCCTTAATTGTTAAGTCCTTGACATGTCTGCAATAACCTGTTGTAGTGATCTGTAATCCCAATATTTTACCTTTATGTGCATAATCTATAAGCTCTCCGTTTGCTACTACTTCCTCGTATTTTTTGTTTGCAATATTGATTAGCGCGAATTTAGTCTGGTTAGTTTTTATTTTCCAGCTTTTTTCAAACGCATTGATTTTTTCTATTTCTGCACCAACAAGCTCTGCCATAAGTCTTCTTGATTTCCTCTGTGAGTGATAATTTGAGTTATGTCGTCGGCATATGTGATATTATGGCAATCCATTGCAGGCTCGGGCATGTCTCTGGTGTAAATAGTGTATAAGGTTGGCGAAAGGATTCCCCCTTGAGGTACTCCACTTTTTATTACTATTTCTGGCCCCATTATTGTTCCCACACGTATACTGACTGTGCGGTCCACGAGGTAATCACATAATATTTTTTCAAAGTAGGAAGGTAAGCCTAGTTGTAATATTTTGAATTCGAGTCCCTCATGCCACACCTTATCAAATGCCTTCGACACGTCACGTAGAACTATTGAGCATTGGTCACGGCGACTCTTAGCATGGGCTAATATTTCAGAAGTAACCAAAAGTGCTGTGCCTGTGCCTCGGTGTTCCCGGAACCCATGCTGCGAGCTTGGCAGTAAATTGTTATGGTTGAGATGTGATTTTAGCCTTGTATTGATGATACCATAGCCTACCCACTAAATGTCCTCCGTGGCTGGGATTGAACCCTGGTCAAGCAGATTCAAACGTGAGAATTAGAAAACTCGAATTGTGAGAAAGATCTAGGTGTGTTTGTTAGCAATGATTTGAAGCCTAGAAAACAGTGTATAAGCGTTCGAAACAAGGCAAACAGGATTCTCGGGTTCATCTCTAGAAGTGTGAATAACAGAACTGCTGATGTTATCTTAAAACTTTACTTGTCATTAGTGAGACCCCATATGGATTATGCTGTTCAATTTTGGTGTCCTAATTACAGAATAGACATAGATTCATTGGAGAAAGTACAACGTAGAATGACAAAAATGATCCATAATATTAGAAATCTTCCGTATAAAGAAAGGTTGAAGAAATTAGGCTTACATTCGTTAGAGAGAAGCAGAGTTAGAAGGGATATGATAGAGGTGTTCAAGTGGGTTAGTGGGATTAACAAAGGGGACATGACAAATGTACTAAAGCTCAGTGATAGCGAAAGAACTCGTACCAATGGTTTCAAATTAGATAAATTTCGTTTCAGAAAAGATATAGGCAAATATTGGTTTGGTAACAGAGTTGTAGATGGGTGGAATGGACTACCAAGTGCTATAGTGGGATTACAAATGGTAGGGAGCTTTAAGATAAAATTGGATAAGCATATGGACGAGAAGGGTTGTGTGTGAAGGGGGATCAGCCGGGTTGGGCCAATCAGCGCTGTGCAGACCCCCGTAATCCTGCGTTAATCTGTAACCGTTTTGGTAAGATGATCCTCAGGGTATTAGAGTGTTGAGCCTATAATTAGGCTTTGTAATTGGGGTTGTGTGGGACAGGGATCTGCCTTGCTTAGGCCAATCGGCTTTCTGCAGACTCCCATTTTCTTATGTTCTTATGTGAGCGTGCTCTCCACTCGACCGCCGCGGCTGTTCAAGTATGTTAGTGGGATTAATAGAGGGGACATGAAAGATGTACTAAAGCTCAGTGATTGCGAAAAAACTTGAACATATGGTTTCAAATTAGATACATTTCGTTTCAGAAAAGATATAGGCAAATATTGGTTTGGTAACAGAGTTGTAGATAAGTGGAATAGGCTATCAAGTGCTATAGTGGGATCAAGAATGATAGAGAGCTTTAAGATAAATTTAGATAGGCATATGCATGGACGATATGGGTTAGATGTGAGGGGGATCTGCCTGGTGTTGGCCAATCGGCGCTCTGCAGACCCATGTTTCCTGACCTCTGGCCTTTTTGGTGAGATCGGTCCTCATGGTCCTAGTGAGCTGGGCCTATAATTAGGCCTTGTTGTTGTTGTTGTTGTTGTTCCCCAAGCTGCCTGGCCGAACAGCCCCAAGGCCCCGAGTAAGGCCAAGGCCATAAACGAGCGACCCCACAGAACCCTCCCTGCCGACCACAATAAAGCCTGGGTGACCGAAGCCACTCCATGGCGGGGGGCTGAGAGGGTGCATAAACGCCCGGGAAACCAAAGCCCCACCTAGGGCCCTGTGCCCCTCAGCAATTATGAAGAGAAAGTTGAGGGGCAAAGGAATAATGTGACGCTTTAGCTTCCAATCTTAGGCCTTGTAATTGGGGTTGGTGTGAGAGGGATCTGCCTTGTGTTGGCCAATCGGCTTTCTGCAGACTCCCATTTTCTTATGTTCTTATGTTCTTATATATCTATTGCAATACAATATATGACAAATAGCTACCATGACCACCAACACAACCAACAACACCCCCATGACCAACTGTCAATACAACACAAAGATACAATACATATACAGTATACATACAAACTGTTACACAAATATACAACACATATAGAGTATATACAAACTGTTACACAAATGAACTACTTATGACTATATGTAAATATATATATATATATATATATATATATATATATATATATATATATATATATATATATAATATATATACCGTATATATATATATTATATATATATATATATATATATATAGTATATAAGAACATAAGAACATAAGACAATGGGAGTCTGCAGAAAGCCGATTGGCCCACACAAGGCAGATCCCTGTCACACCCAACCCTAATTATAAGCCCAGCTTAAAAACACCATTAGGATTTACCTCACCGAAACGGTCAGAGGTCAGAAAAACGGGGATCTGCAGATCCCCACACCTTGGCCACACCTGACCGATCACCCTCACACCCAACCCATCTCCTCCATATGCCTATCTAATTGTATCTTAAAGCTCCCTATCGTTCTTGATCCCACTATAGCACTTGGTAGCCTATTCCACCTATCTACAACTCTGTTACCAAACCAATATTTGCCTATATCTTTCTTGAAACGAAATTTATCTAATTTGAAACCATTTGTACGAGTTCTTTCGCTATCACTGAGCTTTAGTACATTTTTCATGTCCCCTTTATTAATCCCACTAACCCACTTGAATACCTCTATCATGTCCCCTCTAACTCTGCGTCTCTCTAACGAATGTAAGCCTAATTTCTTCAACCTTTCTTTATACGGAAGATTTCTAATATTATGGATAATTTTTGTCATTCTACGTTGTACTCTCTCCAATGAATCTATGTCCATTCTGTAATAAGGACACCAAAATTGAACAGCATAATCCATATGGGGTCTCACTAATGACAAGTAAAGTTTTAAGATAACATAAGCAGTTCTGTTACTCACACTCATAGAGATGAACCCGAGAATCCTGTTTGCCTTGTTTCGAACGCTTATACACTGTTTTCTAGGCTTCAAATCATTGCTAACAAACACACCTAGATCTTTCTCACAATTCGAGTTCTCTAATTCCATATTAGCTAGTTTATATTTAACATTTGTATGCATCTTCCCTATCTTTAATACCTTGCATTTGTCAATGTTAAACTTCATCTGCCAATTTACTGACCAATCGTGTAAGGTATCTAGATCCCTTTGGAGGTACTCTATATTTCTATCTGAATCAATTGTTCTCCCCACTTTGGTATCGTCTGCAAATTTACTTATCCTACTAGTTATACCTAATTCAAGGTCATTTATGTATATAACAAACAACAGAGGACCTAATATAGATCCCTGGTGGACACCACATTTGACTGCTCCCCATTCTGACTTCGTACCATTTATGCTGACTCTCTGCTTCCTACCAATTAGCCATGACCTAATCCATCCCAACAACGCCCCACCTATTCCATGCGCCTCAACCTTTCTCATCAATCTCTCATGGGGGACTCTGTCGAAAGCTTTACTGAAATCTAAATATATTATATCATATTACTTGTCATTATCTACTGCTTCATATACCTCTGAGAAAAAACTATGCAAATTAGTAAGGCAAGAACGTCCCTGAGTGAATCCATGCTGAAAAGAATTTATTAAATTAAATGTATCGAAGTGGTTTCTAATTTTACTAGCAATAATTGACTCTAGTAGCTTTCCTATGATTGATGTAAGACTAATGGGACGGTAATTGGATGCTATTGATTTGTCACCTTTTTTGAAGATCGCAACTACATTTGCAAGCTTCCAAGCTTCTGGAACTATACCTGTCTCTAATGACTTGTTAAATAGAAATGTTAATGGGTAACTTAACTCATCCCTACATTCTTTTAATACTCTAGCATATACCTCATCAGGACCAGGCTATTTATGAGGTTTCAGTCTGTCAATTTCCTTAAGCACATGATTTTTCCTTATAGTAACCGTACTTAACCTATTTTCTATACTATCGCTATATACCTTACGGACTTCTGGTAACTGTGCCAAATTTTCATTAGTGAAAACGGAAAGAAATTGACTATTTAATGTACTGCACATTTCTAAATCATTTTCTGTCATTTCTCCAATCGAAGTTTTAAGGGGACCAATTACATCTCTAACCTTGGATTTATATAGTTGGTAAAAAGCTTTAGGATTATTTTTTGAGTCATTGGCAACCTTAATTTCATAATTTCTGTTTTCTTTCCTAATATCCTTTTTTACCTGTCTTGATAGATTCTGATAGTAAGCAAGTAGGTGAATTTCGCCTTTCCTAATTTTTCTATATATTCCTCTCTTTTGTCCTAGAAGATCTAATAGTCTATTATTCATCCATTTGGGTTGGTTCTGTGTTGATCTAAATTTTCTTTTGGGGATGTATTTATTTTGTGCATTGAATACTGACTCGATAAAATTATCGTATGTATCTACCAAGGTTGACGTCTCTTCCTGACTTAAGATGACAGGTGCCTGAGAAGGGGTACACTCATTTGGACACCTGGATCGACTTAATCTTTTGACCATAGGGTCCGCTAATAGGGCTCTTCTTAACCCACCATAATTGGCTTTTCTGAAGTCAGGTATTAATGTTGTATTCTCTCTGGTATTACCTTTCCATTGTATATTAAAATACACAGAATTGTGGTCACTATTTCCTAGGTGGTCCCCTATCTCTACATTATTTACCATATGTTCATTGTTACTGAAAACTAAATCGAGAATATTATTACCTCTAGTCGGCGTATCTATGAATTGAAATAAAAAACTATCTTGTATTACCTCTATAAACTCCTCAGAATCAGAGTCTCCTATTTGATGCTGCCAATCTATATTCGGAACATTAAAATCCCCCATAATGCACACATTGCTAAACCTTGATGCCATTTTAATTTCCTCCCATAATGACGTTCCGTCATTTCTACTCATATTTGGCGGTCTATACATAACTCCAATAACTATGGTCTCACTACCTTCGTTAACCTCTACCCAAACACTTTCATTATCGTTATATAGTCTAATACCTGATTTAATACAGCTTTTTAATGTACTCCTGACAAACACTGCTATACCGCCACCCCTCTTACTTGTTCGGTCATATTTAAACAAACTATATCCTGGTATATCAAATTCTGCTAAAAAATGCCTGGTTTCTGTATTAATCCACGTTTTAGTTAGCGCTATTATGTCTATATTTTCTTTGCTAACAAGGGCTCTAAGTTCGTTCATTTTGTTACATAGACTCCTACAGTTTGTGTAATATACTCTCAATTTACTTCTTTTCTTTATACCTAATTTACCTTTATTTCTAACGACATTTCCATCTTCCGTTGCACCATCACTACTATCATTTGCATTATAGTCATCATTTTTAGCATGAGACTGAATATCCTTATCGCTTTCGCCTGACGCTAAAATTGTTCCATTTAACCTCTCATTTACACTCTCAATATTTCTGTTCAAAACTCCACAACCACCCTATCTAAAGAACTAGCTAATGTGAAAACCCCTATCCGTGAAAGATGAACCCCATCCCTTGCGTACATCCCATCTCTCCCATAGAAACTATCCCAGTTATCAATGAATGGTATTGCTTTTTCTTTGCAATATTTCTCCAAACGGCAATTGACACCAATCGCCCTGGATGTCCATTCCTTGGGAACTCCTCTTCTGGGTAGGATACAATGTACTACAGGGATCCCTCCCTTCATCCGAACCTTATCTAACACATCCCGATACTGCTGCAGCAGTTCCTCACTTCTACCCTTACCAACATCGTTACTCCCGGCACTGAAACAGATAATGGGGTTATCTCCACTATCTTCCAAGATGTGGTCCATCTTCTCTAAAACCCTCCCAACTCCATGGCCAGGCAGACACACAACCTTCCTAAGTTTAGTGCGGGTAGCCCTAACTAAATGTCTTACCATGGAGTCGCCCACAATCGACACAGACTTACCTTCTAGGGACACAGACTTACCTTTCCCTCGGGAGGATCCAGCAGCTGCAGTTCGAGAACCCCCGGTGGTGGCAGAAGCTCCCTTGGTGGTGGTGGTGGTGGTAGGTACCACAGCATCAGCGGTTGGAGCTGAGTCGGCATAATATAATATATTATATTATATTATAATAATAATATATTATTATTATTTTTAGTTTTATTCATAAATCCACCCCTACTCCTGTCCCCACCTTTCCTGCCTTATCAATCATCATTATTATAACCTATCACGTGACACAGCCTACAATATTACCAATTGTAATGATCCCTATACAAATTAAGGGGAGGCAGACCGTTTTTCTGGACCCCCTTCTCCCTAATCTTTAGCCCCACTAGTTTTGAGATTATATGACGTTCGGCTCATTAGTCTGGCGATTTTAACACCTTTCGCCCCATTTCGTTGTCAATTTTAAGACCTTTCGTGCCATTAAGGTGTCGATTATTTACTGGCGAGCGACAGCGAGCCTGCAATTTTAGGAGAAATCGGCCTTCGGCCGGGACATTTTTCTACCGAAAAATTTACAAATTTATCTTGAAAGGGGGGTCTAGGGGGTGTTTTTTCTAAGATTGATGGAGGTCTAGGGAGGAAACTAAAAAAATATATGAATAAATTAATTAGTAGACCAAACAATACGTAAGGTGATAACTATATAAATAAATAAATACATACATTAATACGTAAGGTGATAACTATATAAATAAATACATACATTAATACGTAAGGTGATAACTATATAAATAAATACATACATACATTAATACGTAAGGTGATAACTATATAAATAAATAAGAAATAAAATAATATAAATCAATGGTAATAAAACGATGTGTATAAGGGTATACATTTTAAGGGCAGACTGGCCGTTTTTTTGGTCTATTAATTCATTTATTCATATATGTTATTAGTTTCCTCCCTAGACCTCCATCATGCTTAGAAAAACACCCCCTAGACCCCCCTTCAAGATAAATTTGTACATTTTTTCGGTAGTAAAATGTCCCGGCCGAAGGCCAGTTGCTCTTAAAATTGCAGGCTCGCTATCGCTCGCCAGGAAATAATCGTAATCGACACCTAAATGACACGAAAAGTATTAAAATTGACAACGAAATGGGGCGAAAGGTGTTAAAATCGCCAAACTAATGGGCCGAAGGTCTTATAATCTCAAAACTAGTGGGGCTAAACATTAGTGAGAAGGGGGTCCAGAAAAACGGTCTTCCTTCCCTTAAATAGATACAGGTATAATGACGGCGATTTACCTGTCTATCCTTGTTTAAGATGAGTTTTATTTACCATCGGTACACCTATAAATTGGGGTTCCATGTCATCTCAACCAGTAGACCATTTCAACCAGTTGTTCTCAACCAGTGCCAAATTAACCCAGACCAACCAAACCAGTGCCAAAATATAGTACTAACCTAACCTAACTGTATTGGTCGATTTGGTACTGGTTGAGAGCTACTGGTTGAAATGGTCTACTGGTTGAGTTGACCGATCACCATAAATAGGTATAGCCTACCGATGAGGGTCAATAACAGGACTGGTGGAAGACGCATGCATAATCCTAGACGCAGGTTTCGTGTACTATGTGAGTGTTATTTTAAACTGGATGCTGCAAGAAATACAGGAATATATTGGTAACCATACAGTATACAGTATATCAGTAATATCTTTTAGCTCCATCTGTACCGAGAACGTGTTTTTCATTGAATTTGAGCTACATTTAGACGATTTTATTAAGCTTAGGAAGGGTGTGTGGTAGTTACAAGGATGCATTGAGAGAGTATTTAGCCTCCTAATGGGCAGACGTCCCTCTTAGGCTGAATAAAATCGTCTAATAGTTGCCAGAGTATAATGAAAACGATGTTACCGTTACTGAATGGGTTTAAAATAGCGGAGCAGTTCCCCTACCTGTGGTCTCGGGTACACTGAGCCAAGTTTCGCTCCTCCGTGCCTGCTGACCTATTCTCACTAAAATCACAAATTTTTTATTTTTTTATTTATTTTTTTTCTATGTGATTGAGGGAGGCAAAAGGAAGAACTGCCTATAGCGAGTGCCTCCCCCATAGTTGAAAGAGTGACAGGGCCAAAATCAAGGGACGTTCGAGCCAAAATGCCTGGACACACTGAGTTTGAAGCAATTTAAGTCATAGGAAGAGGGAAAGACTGATTCTGGGAGAGAGTTCCAGAGCTCAGCTGTTGAGTAGAAGAAAATTTTAAAGTAACGTTTCACTCTTGGGTTGGAGAGTTGCACAGAGTAGGGGTGGGATTGAGTTGCAAGATGGGTACCATGTGCCCTACGTAAAGGAGGTGGTATACACTGGGAAAGCTCTGAGGAACACTGATTATTATAGTAGCGATAGAATAGCGAGAGAGATGCAACATTGCGGCGGAGAGAGAGAGATTGCAGAGAGTTGGTGAGTGGACGGGAGTTAATGATACGAAAGGCCTTCCTTTCAACTTTGTCTAGGAGAGCGGTGTGAGAGGAACCTCCCCACACATGTGAACAATACTCAATACAAGGACGCACCATGCCCCTGTACAGAGCAAGAAGCTGTGCAGGGGAAAAGAACCCCCTAAGGCGGTTGAGCACACCCAGCTTCTGGGAGGCTGCCTTAGCAAGACTGGTAATATGGTCCTTGCAACTGAGAGCAGAAGAAAAGGAGACACCAAGAATATTGAGAGAAGATGAAGGATTGATTTTTGTATTGTTGAAGAATAAGGGATAGTCCGCTGGGAGTTCCTTACGGGTAGATAGATGGAGAAATTGGGTTTTGGAAGCATTAAAGGTAACAAGGTTTTCTCTGCCCCAATTGGAAATAGTATTTAGATCATAATTTAAGAGTTCTATGGCTTCATTACGTTTGTCGATGAGGGATTGCTGGCTGGGGCGTTCTGAAAAACTAATTGAGTAGTGTAAGGTTGAGTCGTCTGCGTATGAATGGATGGGAATTGAGGTACAGTTGAGGAGATCATTTATAAAAATTAGAAAAAGAATAGGAGATAGGACAGAGCCCTGAGGAACACCGGAGTTTATAGGGTGAGGAAGTGAACAATGGCCGTCCACAACCGCGGCTATGGAACGGCCGGAAAGGAAATTAGAGACAAAGGCACAGATGGAGGGATAGAAACCGAAGGAGGGTAGTTTAGAAATTAAAGATTTGTGCCAGACTCTATCGAGGCTTTTGATATCTAGTGCAATAGAAAAAGTCTCACCGAAGTCCCGAAAGGAGGATGACCAAGAGTTAGTAAGATATGAAAGAAGATCACCAGTAGAGCGACCCTTAAGGAAGCCATACTGGCGATCTGAGAGCAGATTATGAGAAGAGAAATGCTTAAGAAATTGGAAGCAAGAATAGTTTCAAAAACTTTAGAAAGACAAGAGATGAGAGCAATTGGACGATAGTTGGAGGGTTGAGAGCGGTCACCCTTCTTTGGGACAGGTTGAATGTGAGCAAACTTCAAGCATGAAGGGAAGACGTTAGAGGATAGACAGAGACGAAAGAGTTTGCCTAGGCAGGGAGTCAGCACGGAACCACAGTTTTTGAGAACAACAGGAGGAACACCGTCCGGACCGTACGCCTTATTAGTATTAAGCCCAGAGAGGGTAGAAAGTACATCTTTAGAAGAGATAAGGATATTAGGCATAAGTAAGAGAGGAGGGTGGAGAGGAATAGCACCGGAATCATCCAAGGAGGAGTTTCTAGCAAAAGTTTGAGCGAAGAGTTTAGCTTTGTCAGAGGAAGAAGTGATGGTTGTGCCAACAGAATGGGAAAGGGGAGGGAAAGAAATTGTTGGAGAGGTTTTTGGCTAGATGCCAGAAAGCTTGGGAAGAGCTAGAGTTGGATAGTTCAGTGCATTTATTATTGATAAAAGAGTGTTTGGCAAGTCGAAGAACAGATTTGGCTTGATTCCGGGCAGAAACATAGGAAGAATGAGAGTCTTGAGTTTTAAGGCGTCGGTACCGTTTGAATGCTTCCTCCTTATTGCGGACAGCAGTAGAAGAGGCGTGAGTAAACCAAGATTTTTTAGCATTAGTCTGAGAGAAAGAGAATGGAATGTATGCTTCCATGCCCGATAGGATTACCTCGGTAATGCGTTCAGCACTCTCCGAGGGCATGCGCAGGAACATGCGCAGTTCAAGTCATTTTGACGAGTCATTGCCGTGGGGCTAATGCAAAGTTAAGGGGAGGCAGACCGTTTTTCTGGACTCCCTTCTCCCTCATGTGTAGCCACATTAGTTTTCAGGTTATAAGACGTTCGGCCCATTAGTTTGGCGATGCTAGTGAGGTTAAACATTAGGGAGAAGGGGGTCCAGAAAAACGGTCTGCCTCCCCTTAATGTAAGCATGTGTTAAGGGGAGAGTGACCGTTTGTTTGGTCTATTAATTAATTTATTCATATATTTTTTAGTTTCCTCCCTAGACCTCAATCAAGATTAGAAAAACACCCCTTAGACCCCCCTTCAAGCTAAATTTGTACATTTTTCGGTAGAAAAATGTCCTGGCCGAAGGCCACTTCTTCTTAAAATTGAAGGCTCGCTATCGCTCGCCAGGAAATAATCAACACCTAAATGGCACGAAAGGTATTAAAATTGACAACGAAATGGGGCGAAAGGTGTTAAAATCGCCAAACTAATGGGCCAAACGTCTTATAATCTTAAAACTAGTGGGGCTAAACATTAGGGAAAAAGGGGTCCAGAAAAACGGTCTGCCTCCCCTTAACACCAATAGCACATACCCAAAATGGCACCCAGAAAAAAGATGGCTACCCTCTCTCGTACAATTTTTTTTTTTTTTTTTTTTTTTACAAATAAGGTCAACGTACCACCTCTGTGACTTTCTCCATGGTTTTTCCCTTAGCTCGCGATGCGCAACCTGGTCTTTCCCGTTTCCCACCCGTTGAATTAAGAAAAATTGCCTCGACAGGTTTAAAGAAATATAAAATGAAAACCGCCTCGCAGACCTTTTAAGCTATATCTGTAAATTGTTTGAAAAAAAAAAAAAAAAAAAAATATCCCGGACAAATGACTGCTTCTCCAAGTTGTAGGCTCGCTATCGCTCTCCCCCCCCCCCCCAAAAAAAAAATCGACACCTAAATGGGGTGAGGTGTCATAAAATCACTAAACTTACGAGGTAAAACGATTTAAAATCTCCAAACCAATGGAGTGAAACAGGGGAGTTCCAAAAACACCCGCCTTGCCCCAGCTAGGGTTAAGGGAGCCCACCTCGCTTTTTTTATCTTTCTCTCCCTCTCTCTTTGGCTTGTATCCATTCGGCCCCATTCAGCCTACTGTTTTAAGACGTTTACCCCCATCCAGGTGTCAATATTTTTCTGGCGAGCGGTAGCGAGCCAGCATATAGTTTTTGTTTTGACAGCAAGCTAAATTGGTACATTGGTACATTTGTTCTGGCGAAGCCGGATTTCTCCAAACAATGCTAGCTCGCTATCGCTCGCCAGGAAGAAATCGACACCTGGATGGGATAAACGTCTTAAAACAGTTGGCTGAATGGGGCCGAATGGATACAAGCCAGGGAAAGAGAGAAAAGGAGAGAAAGATAAAAAACAGCCGGTGACCTTAAATAACTTGTTTGTCCTAATAGTGTAAAAAATCATTTGTCAATTCCTGGAAGCACAACTCCAAGGTTACACAGTAAGAACACTTTAATATCTCTCTCTCTCTCTCTCTCTCTCTGTCTCTCTCTCTCATATGCACAATATTTATATGATATAAGATATTATATAATGACGATATTACCAATAATGATAATAAAATAATACATGATGATACAGGATATACGACGCGTTTCACTGGACAACCAGCATTATCAAGTAAGGAAGGAATGATATAAAAGGTAAACAGGAAGGGTATATATAGAGGGTGGAGGATCAGAGGAGGCGGAAAACAGGGGGCAAAAGTCTGCTATTGGTGGAAGCGTAAACTAGGAGAGAGAAGGGGTTAACCGCTTCACGCATGCGCACTGGATGCGGGATGGTGGTCAGTAGGTGGGGTCGAAGCTGATTGGCTGCGTGTCGAGGGGCGTGGCCTAAGTTGTGTGGCGCCTGCAGAAGACGAAGCTGAAGGAGGTAGCGCGGGGGGCTGCGTCAAGGGCACCGGGGGGCGAGGAGGGGTGTTAGGTCCTGTAGGGTAGTGCCTTTTGGCAGAAGGAAGGATCTGAAGGTCCAGAGTTTGGTTGTTGATGTTGGGATGTAAGGCTTGGATATATAAAGCTTCGAGTATAGGTAATCTCCTTGGGTCGCTTTCTTTATCGAGTATGGTGGTGTGTTTCTCTAACTCGTTGCGTGTGAGGTGAGGGTGGTTAGGGGTGAGATAGTGGTCTTTGATGGCTCCAGCCTGAAGGTGAAGAGTTAACCGACGTGAAAGACGAGTCTGCGTCATACCAATATAGGAATGAGGTCCACAGTCCTCATAATTACAGGTATGTTGGTAAATGACGTGATCGTCGGTCATCGGGCTCTTTATCTTGGTGGAGGCTGGTTTGTTGCGGAGAACGAGGTTGGAGGTCTTGGGGGATTTGTAATAGATTATTAATTTGATTTTGTTTTCCGGGTTGGTTGGGTGGACATGCTTGGAGATTATTTCTTTTAAGACGGCCTCGTCATTTTTGTGTTCAGAGGACATGTAATTGCGGTAGAAGATCTTAATTTCATTGGGGGGGTCAATGTTGGGAGGGCTTTGGGTGTACCATTTTTCAAGATGGTGGTTGATGGTGCTGGAGATGTCGGAGTTGGAGTATCCGTTATTTACTAAAACTTGGGATAGTCTTTCTAGTTCCTGGTGGGTGTCGGCCCAGGTAGAGCAGTGCGTGAGGGCTCTCCTAACATAGGCGGAGATGGAGGATAGAAGATAACGGCGGGGGCATTCACTATCGCCGTTGAGGCATTGTCCTGTGTTAGTAGGTTTAATGTAGACGGTGGTTTTGAACCCATGGTCGTTCAGAGCTACGAGGATGTCGAGGAAGGGGAGTTGTCCATTGTTAGATTTTTCAAAGGTGAAGTGAAGTCCGGAGGAGGTCATGAAGCGACGCTGGAGTTCCTGTAGTTCGTGGAGGTCCTTGATTTGCACGAATATGTCATCCACTATCTACAGTAGACGGCTGGTCGTTGGGCAGCTAGGAGCTCTTCCTCGATGGTACCCATGAAAAAGTTCGCAAAAAGAACTCCTAGGGGGCTGCCCATCGCCACACCTCTGATCCTCCACCCTCTATATATACCCTTCCTGTTTACCTTTTATATCATTCCTTCCTTACTTGATAATGCTGGTTGTCCAGTGAAACGCGTCGTATATCCTGTATCATCATGTACATTTATGTAACCCTGTACCACCATGAATTTTGCTCATCTCCTTCATCTACTTCCTGCCACCCAGCGAAAACTCATCAGAGACCTGGAAACTTTGAATAATAAAATTTCCAACGCAGAAATTGCCATTTCTTTCAACCTCGTATGTATTAAAGAAAATTTATTACCTGGCTTTACTAACATATATATATATATATATATATATATATATATATATATATATATATATATATACTGTATATACTGTATATATACATAAACCTTAGAGAATGAGGCATCCATTGATGTACGCCTTTAGTTTCTTATGTTGTTATGGCTTATGTTTTATGTTTTGTTCTGGGCTGCCTCATCTGATTCAAAACTTTACATTTGCTCATTGACGTCATCCACGATCAACAGAATTGTAAATGGCATGGATGATCCCTGGTAAGAATTTTTGGAGTGTCCGCTGAGGCACATATCTAGCCATCAGTGAAACGAATCTGACTAAATATAATGCTTTCATGAGCTATGTGTGAGCTCACCCATTGGAAGGTTAGGCTATTAATTGACCTAGAGATTTTAATTATTCCTTAATCGCTAGTGTACCGGCGACGTCTTTATAATGTTATTTTAGCTTTATTTAGACGATTTGGTGCAGTTTAAGAAGAATATGTGGTATAAAAAGGGTTAAGTGAGATGGAAGTCTTTTAATTGCTGGAGTCCCTTTTTATGCTGAATAAAACCGTCTAATAGTAGCCAAAATAATATTTAAAGGACGTCACCGGTACTGTAAGGGTTAAAACATTGGGGATCACTTGCATGATTGGACATACAGGGTATTCGATCATAAAAATAACTTTTGTTGACCTGTATTATTCCTTGATTACAAGAGATCCGTTAAGGGGGGTTACCGGCTTTTTCTTTATCTTTCTCTCCTTTTCTCTCTTTCCCTGGTTTGCATCCATTCGGCCCCATTCAGCCAGCTGTTTCAAGACGTTTATCCCCATCCAGGTGTCGATATCTTCTGGGCGAGCGAAAGCGAGCCAGCATTGTATGGAGAAATCCGGCTTCGCTGGAGAAATTTTTCTATCAAAAAATTTACAAATTTAGCTTGATGTCAAAACAAAAATATGTATGCTGGCTCGCGACCGCTCGCCATGAAAATATTGACTGCTGGATGGGGGTAAACGTCTTAAAACAGTAGGCTGAATGGGACCGAATGAATACAAGCCAATGAGAGAGGGAGAGAAAGAGAAAAAAGCGAGGTGGGCTCCCCTCTGAAGTGCGCATGGGGGGTATGAGACACCACTGCCTGTGCGCATGTATTTGAGCTGTTCCCATCACTAAAATATTTATTTTACCATAAATAGCATTAATACTTATCCATATGCGCCTATTATAGGTTGATTATAAAGGTATTAACCTGTTACATCAATAAAACAAGTGGAAACAGCGTTTGGATGGTCAAAATCGGCGATACAGGCCGGGAGCTACACAATGTATGGCTGAGGCAACCTCCCAGCCCACCACTTACCTCCACCTCTGGAGAGAGACTGTCGATCGATACTCTCTCTCTCTCTCTTGCACTCGCTTGCTAACAGTTATGACAACGCCCTGCTACCAACTCGCTAATGTTAGCACGAAAATAGACCACAGGAAAAGGGAATAACAGGGAAAATAGGTGATAACTGAAGGAGGGGATGAAACTGGGGAAGGAGGGGAGGTGGAGGAGTGATGGCCCAGGGGCCAAAAAAAAAAAAAAAAAAAAAAAATTGGTGTTTTAAATTGATTTTTTTTTTCCCTGACTCTTAAGAGTCTTCCCGCAGTCCGCCGGGGGAACTCTTAAGAGTCTTCCCGCAGCTCCCGGGTTAATAAAATCGTTTAGACAGAGTAATATGAAATGATAAACAGTCTTAATACGAAATGGAATAAGTAGTCAACATATTTATTTACTATATAAATTTGTTACTAATTTTGATGAAAAATTAATAATTACTACAAGACGAGACATATTGGACAAGGTCATAGGAGCCAATCAGCTGGAATTATTGACAAATACAGTATAGGTGGGTCTATATTTTCTTAAGAGTCACTGAAACCGAGTATGATCACTATTAATAAGCCATAATACTGACCAATAAACTCTATATAAAAAAGAAGAAGAAAGAGAGAGAGATAGGTAGAGAGAGAGAGAGAGTACAAAGGAGTACAAAGGAAATCAAGCAACACTGTTGTTGCTAGTGACCCTTCTAGGCTGCTTGTCCTCCAAAACACTGAGGATCAAGTGTCCAAACAGTGGTTTAGAGTGGGTAAGGGAACTTTGGAAAGGGAACTACTGCCCTGGAACTAATGTCCGTGGCAGGACTAGGAAGTTAGTAGGGGACATATGGGTTAGTAACTGAGGGGAGGATAAAATAAAGTTATTCATTTACAAACGCAGTCAGTCGCGGGTTTGATGCGAGATATTTGTCTAGGCGGAGTTTAAATGAATCAACGGTGCTGCAGTCTATAACGTCTCGGGGAAGCCCATTCCACAAGTTGACAACTCGATTGAAGAAGAAATTCTTAGATTCGTGTGAGTTAAAAGATTTACCAATAATTTTGCAACCGTTTCCCTGCGTGTAATTAGATTGGTCGATAGTGAAGTACTTACTACAGTTCATATTGTCGATGCCTTTGATGATTTGAACACTTGAATTAAGTCACCTCTTAATCTGCGCTGGGTTAAAGGAAATAGATTTAATTCTCTAAGACGCTCTTCGTATGGTTTGTTCTTTAGGCTAGGTATAATTTTGGTAACTCTACGTTGAAGTCGTTCTAGCTTGTTTATGTCTTTTTAGTAATAAGGGCACCAGCATTGAACGCAGTATTCCAGAAGAGGGCGGACTAAGGAATTGTAAAGGGTTAGGATAACGTCTCTGGATTTATGCTCAAATGACCTGCCTATAAAGCCAATTATTTTGTTTGCCTTCTTAACAACTTCTGAACATTGTTGACTCGGTTTTAGGTTACTCGATATTGTTACTCCCAGATCGGTTTCTCTGTTTACATTCTTAATCTGAGTGCCATTCATCGAATAGTTTGCTTTCTCATTTAGGTATCCGATATGTAGTACTTTACATTTATCCGCATTGAAACTCATTTGCCAAATTTGGGCCCATTGTGACAATTTATCTAGATTGTGTTGCATATCGTCAACTTGTTCTTTTGAGAGTACCGGTACGCTATTTGCAATTTTTGTATCGTCAGCAAATTTTTAGATTGTACAGGTGAGACCCTCATCTATGTCGTTGATGTAAATTAGAAAGAGAATCGGTCCTAGTACCGATCCCTGGGGTACCCCGCTACTTACATTGGTCCATTTAGATGCCTTACCGTTTATGACTACTCTTTGCTTTCTGTCGCTGAGCCAATTTTCTATCCATTTCAACACACCGTCTTGTATTCCATGCGCTTTTAGTTTTAGCAGTAAACGTTTGTGGGGAACTTTGTCAAAGGCCTTTTGAAAATCAAGGTATATATCTACAGCTTTACTCTCGTAGAGGTTGAGGATATCGTGGAAGAAGTCTAAGAGGTTTGTTAAACAGGAACGTTTTTTACGAAAGCCGTGTTGAGTATCTTTAAGTATGTTATTTTCCTCTAAGTGTTTTACGAGTCTGTCTCTTATGACCGTTTCTAGCATTTTACATACAACTGAGGTTAAGCTAATTGGACGATAGTTACTGGGTAGGGATTTGCTGCCTTTTTTGAATATCGGTGTTACGTTGGCTATCTTCCACTGATCAGGCATAGTTCCAGACTGCAAGGATTTATTGAATAGTAATGTCAGTGGTTTGGAGAGAGAGAGAGAGAGAGAGAGAGAGAGAGAGAGAGAGAGAGAGAGAGAGAGAGAGAGAGAGAGAGAGAGAGAGAGAGAGAGAGAGAACAATGTGGAAAACCCCAACTATTTATATACAGAATCGAGTTTCCCCAGTGGGTAATGTTGGAAAAACCTTAAGGGGGCCCACCTCATTTTGTTTTTCTCTTTCTCTCCCTCTCTCCTTTGCTTGTAGCCATTCGGCCCCATTCAGCATACTGTTTTAAGACGTTTACCCCCATCCAGGTGTCAATATTTTCCTTGCGAGTAGATGCGAGCCAGCATATATTATTTTTGTTTTGACAGCAAGCTAAATTTGTAAATTTGTTGATAGAAAAATGTTTCCGGCGAAGCCAGATTTCTCCATACAATGCTGGCTCGCTAGCGCTCGCCAGGAAGAAATCGACACCTGGATGGGGATAAACGTCTTAAAACAGTTGGCTGAATGGATACAAGCCAGGGAAAGAGAAAAGGAGAGAAAGATAAAAAAGCCGGTGACCCCCCTTAAAACCTGTATTATAACAACATCCGATACCTACACTTCCATTACATTTGTTTATTCAACATTGTCACCTCGATAATGAATTTGTCTTCTATTTTGTTTTTTGTTATCGTAGGTTCAATTTTTTTCAAGGAGACAAAAAACATCTTGATGTGAATAGTATTAACACACAGGCTTTCTTTCTCTTTCTTTCTCACACTCACACAAAAAAACAAAAAAAACAACAACACCCGCACACACATCTCCTCTTCATATACACTATTGAGCAAGACATATGGAGAGCCTTGATAGAGTCTGGCGCAAATAACATATTTCCAAACTACCTGCCTTCGGGCTTCAGTCCCTCTATCTGTGCCTTTATCTCTAATGTATGTTCTGGCTGTTACATAGCTGCAGTTGTGGAAGGCCATCGCTCACTCCCTCAACCTATCAACTCTGGTGTTCCTCAGGGCTCTGTTCTATCTCCAGTTCTGTTTCGGATATTAATTTATGATCATCTCAACTGTACCTCTAGTCCCATCCACTCATCTGCTGATGACGTTTCTACCTAAAAGTATTTAACTAGTTTTTACAATGTCCCACCATGCACAAAGAAACACACAGTCACGCTCATATCCAACCCTAACACACACATACACACACACACACACACCACCTCCTTCCCACCCATAAAAGTACCCTCCACCCATCGTTTTTATCACATCCACCCTCCCGCCCACACACACACAAACAAACACACGCACAGGAGAAAATAATATATATCCCTAATAATACAGACAGTATATTATCTATTTTTATTTATTTATTTACTTAGGACACAGAGTTTATATACCTGAATCAAGTAATTTATATATATATATATATATATATATATATATATTTTTTCCGTTTTTTTTTTTTTTTTGTGACGCTAGAGTGAGGCAAGGACAAGCAGGGATTTCCAGTTTCAGGCACGCTCCTCAACATTCATTATCAAGCCTGTTGTTTTACTTTACCGTCGTTTTCTTCCACTGTCCTAGTACATGAAAATATACAGTACCAGTAATGATTAACCTCTTCTGTATCGGCAACGTCTTTTTAACTTTATTCTGGCTGCTGTTAGACGATTTTATTCAGTTTAAATAGAGCCTCCAGCAATTAACAGGCTTCGAACTATCTCAATTAACCCGTTTTATTACCCCAGACCCTTCATAAACTGCATAAAATCGTCTAAATATAGCTACGTCGCCGGTACAGAAGGGGTTAAAGCCAGATCACCTCGCTGGAAGCTAATGATATGTGTGGTTTGTGTACTTATGTAACTCTATGTAACAATAATTTCACCGTTGGTGGTGTTTCTGTAAAAATATACATAAAGTTCTTGGCTGGATTCATCAACGTTACCGTCCAATCCTTATATACTATTCCTATTTACTCTCTGAAATATGAGGTTATGAAAAGGGTAGATAAAGTGTCCATTGTTATAGACCCTTATTAACTATGTATATTGACAGTTATATATCCGATTAACCCTTTCAGGATCCAATACGCATTTCTTTTTCTGTTTTCTGGTAACTATTAGACGATTTTGTTCAGATTAGGAAGGGTATATGGAAGTCAAAGGGTTGTTTGAGATAGTCTTTACCCTTTAAATACCCACAGATCCTTCCTAAGCTGCATCAAATCGTCTAATGATAGCTAAATATATACTGCTAAAACGCGTCAGAGCTTCAAAGGGTTAATACAAGGCTACAATGGTATATATCATTATCAATATACAGTATACCAATTATCTTATATACCTTTAATGTACTGTTCTAATATTTACAATGTACCACTGCACTAGTATCATAATTAATTCAATACCCATCATCAAAATGGTGTAATAATTAGTGGTTCAATTAGTAGTTATGAATATTAGATCAGTTATATAAATGATAAAGTGGAGCTACCACTGACTTAACCCTATCTGGTGTAGGGCAGTCATTTATTGACCAGCCCTGTTTCAGTCCATTAGTTTGGAGATTTTGAGATGTTACACCTCACCATTTTGACGATTACAAGACATTTCACCCCATTCACGTATTGATTATTTAGAGGCGAGCGATAGCGAGCGATAGCGAGCCTGCAATTTAAGAGAAACCGGCCTTCGGCGGAACATCTAAAAAAAAAATATGTACAACATAATAGCATGAAGTGGGTTTCTGATAGATAGATTACATTAGAGAGAGAGAGAGAGAGAGAGAGAGAGAGAGGTAGAGGTAGACAGATAGATAGATAGATAGATAGACAGACAGACAGACAAACAGATAAATAGATAGATAGAATAAAGTAAAACAAAATTAATAATAATAATTTAATCTAAATAACTATATGGTCGGCGGGGAGGGTTCTGTGGGGCACTCGGTTATGGCCTTTGGAATTGCTCGGGGCCTTGGGGCTGTTCGGCCAGGCAGCTTGGGGAACAACAACAACAACAACAACAACAACAACAACAACAAAAACATACCAGACAGACGTTTTTTTCTGAGCGACCGTACCAAGCTCAGAAAACCCCACCAGAAGCGATGATCTAGGAAAACTTTCGGTTCTACCTTATATCCAACCTTCCGGGAACTGTTAAGCCGGAGTCACACGAGCCCTTTTTTCGAGCAATTTGTACGGGCAATTATGTTCTGGAAGCTTCAAAAATTACGGTTTATCAGAATTCAGCCGCCTAAAATAATCTATCTTTATTTTAGTTGCCGATACCAGTGCGAACAAGTTTCGAAATAATACGAGAAAAAACTTGCTAATGGAAAATTGATGGAAAAAGCGCTAATGTGACAGCGGCTTTATGGTGTGTTGATGTTGCGGGGAGATAATTTGCTGGGTTTTTACTATTGCCATTGTTATTATTGTTATAACTAGTAAATTGTTGTTGCCTTGATGGTGTAATGGTTAGAGTGTTTAAAATTTGTATGTGGTAACCCAGGTTCGATTCCCAGTGGAGCAAATGTTTGCTTTCATTAATTTCTTTGGGAGGTGTTTGGTGTTGGAGTGAAATTAATAAAAATAGATGATTTGTATTTTTATTATTATTATTATTGTTATTATTATTAGTGAGGGTTTTGATAGTTTTTGCCAATGTCGAGCATTATTCTAAACTTGTTCCCTAGAATCTTATAAAACAAAAGAATAATATATATATATATATATATATATATATATATATATATATACCGGTATATATATACAGTATATACACTGTTATACAGTATATATATATATATATATATATACTGTATATACATATACTGTATATACTGTATATACATATACTGTATATAGGCCTATATATATAATATATGTATATATATATTTTTTCTTCTTTTTATGTGATTGAGAGAAAGGCAGTACTGCCTATAGCGAGTGCCTCCCCCATAGTTGAAAGAGTGACAGGGCCAAAATCAAGGGACGTTCGAGCCAAAATGCCTGGACACACGGAGTTTGAAGCAATTTAAGTCATAGGAAGAGGGAAAGACTGATTCTGGGAGAGAGTTCCAGAGCTCAGCTGTTGAGTAGAAGAAAGTTTGAGGGTAACGTTTCACTCTTGGGTTGGAGAGTTGCACAGCGTAGGGGTGGGATTGAGTTGCAAGACGGGTACCACGTGCCGTACGTAAAGGAGGTGGTGTACACTGGGAAAGCTCTGAGGAACACTGATTATTATAGTAGCGATAGAATAGCGAGAGAGATGCAACATTGCGGTGGAGAGAGAGAGATTGCAGAGAGTTGGTGAGTGGACGGGAGTTAATGATACGAAAGGCCTTCCTTTCAACTTTGTCTAGGAGAGTGGTGTGAGAGGAACCTCCCCACACATGTGAACAATACTCAATACAAGGACGCACTATGCCCCTCTACAGAGCAAGAAGCTGTGCAGGGGAAAAGAACCCTCTAAGGCGGTTGAGCACACCCAGCTTATGGGATGCTGCCTTAGCAAGACTGGTTATATGGTCCTTCCAACTGAGAGAGGAAGAAAAAGAGACACCAAGAATATTGAGAGAAGATGAAGGATTGATTTATGTATTGTTGAAGAATATGGGATAGTCCGTTGGGAGTTCCTTACGGGTAGATAGATGGAGAAATTGGGTTTTGGAAGCATTAAAGGTAACATGGTTTTCTCTGCCCCAATTGGAGATAGTAGTTAGATCAGAATTTAAGAGTTCTATGGCTTCATTACGTTTGTCGTTGAGGGATTGCCGGCCGGGGCAATATATATATATATATATATATATATATATATATAATTAAGACAACAAAATAATGATAATAAATATAGGAAAAATAATATAAAATTAATAGATACATAAATGAACATAAAAAGATGTCCGCACTCTCCTACTACGGGGTCTCTACACTGTATAATATCATGGGTTTAATTAAGGTACTAAGAGGTTAATGTACGTGTCCATAACAATATACCGTTATAAAGGTATACTGCTAGCTAAATCATTTTCAACATACCCAATTAATTTATATACCTTTGCATGCCCTTGCTGAAGGCAGTAATGGCTTAGTAAAGATCTCTCTCTCTCTCATAAGGCCTTCAGTAATACTGGTGGTGGTGGTGGTTATGATGGTCCACATCTCTCTCTCACTCACACACTCTCTCTCTCTCCTCGGTCACCCACCAGCATATAAAACAAAAAAATAATAAAACACAACAAAATGTCACAAACACACACATGTATACAGTTTGGTTTCCCTAACATGCCTTATCCATGTATTAGATTGATAATTACAACCAATATACCTTTAACCCCTTCAGTCATTTTCATCATATTCTGGTGACGATGAGACGATTTTCTTTACCCTATAATCTACCTCTAGGAATCAAGGGGTAAATACGATTTCAATAAACCCTCCTTCAAAAAGGGGTTCACCTGTTTTTTTCTCTTTCTCTCCTTTTCTCTCTTTCTCTGGCTTGTATACATTCGGCCCCATTCAATCAACTGTTTTAAGACGTTTATCCCCATCCAGGTTTCGATTTCTTCCTGGCGAGCGATAGAGAGCCAGCATTGTATGGAGAAATCCGGCTTTGCCGGAGAAATTTTTCTATCGAAAAATTTACAAATATATCTTGCTGTAAAAAAAAAAAAAAAAAAAAAAAAAAAAATATATATATATATATATATATATATATATATATATATATATATATATATATATATATATATATATATATATATATAATATATACCGGTATATACTTTATGTATGCTGGCTCGCTACCACTGGCCAAGAAAATATTGACACCTGAATGGGGGTAAACGTCTTAAAACAGTATGCTGAATAGGACCTAATGGATACAAGCCAAAGAAAGAGGGAGAGAAAGAGAAAAAAGTGAGGTGGCCACCCTTAAATTGTATAAAATCCTCAAATTTCAGCCTTAATTTCTGACCGTGTAGTGAAAACATACGGTATTTATTATCCTTTGGTATTTATTATCCTTTGGTATTATTATCCTTTGGTATTTATTATCCTTTGGTATTTATTGTCCTTTGGTATTTATTGTCCTTTGGTATTTATTGTCCTTTGGTATTTATTATCCTATGGTATTTATTACCCTTTGGTATTTATTGTCCTTTGGTATTTATTGTTCTTTGGTATTTATTGTCCTTTGGTATTTATTGTCCTTTGGTATTTATTGTTCTTTGGTATTTATTGTCGTTTGGTATTTATTGTTCTTTGGTATTTATTGTCCTTTGGTATTCATTGTCCTTTGGTATTTATTGTCCTTTGGTATTTATTATCCTTTGGTATTTATTGTCCTTTGGTATTTATTGTCCTTTGGTATTTATTGTTCTTTGGTATTTATTGTCCTTTGGTATATATTGTCCTTTGGTATTTATTGTCCTTTGGTATTTATTATCCTTTGGTATTTATTATCCTTTGGTATTTATTGTCCTTTGGTATTTATTGTCCTTTGGTATTTATTGTTCTTTGGTATTTATTGTCCTTTGGTATTTATTGTTCTTGGTATTTATTGTCCTTTGGTATTTATTATCCTTTGGTATTTATTGTTCTTTGGTATTTATTGTTCTTTGGTATTTATTGTCCTTTGGTATTTATTATCCTTTGGTATTTATTGTCCTTGGGTATTTATTGTCCTTTGGTATTTATTGTCCTTTGGTGTTTATTGTTCTTTGGTATTTATTATCCTTTGGTATTTATTGTCCTTTGGTATTTATTGTCCTTTGGTATTTATTGTCCTTTGGTATTTATTGTCCTTTGGTATTTATTGTCCTTTGGTATTTATTGTCCTTTGGTATTCATTGTCCTTTGGTATTTATTGTCCTTTGGTATTTATTGTCCTTTGGTATTTATTGTCCTTTGTTATTTATTGTTCTTCGGTATTTATTGTCCTTTGGTATTTATTGTCCTTTGGTATTTATTGTCCTTTGGTATTTATTGTCCTTTGGTATTTATTGTCCTTTGGTATTTATCTCCGGTGCACACTCTAAACAATTACCCGTTAAGGGGAGATTTATGGGAGACAGACCATTTTTCTGGATATTCTTTTCCCTCATGTCTAGCCCTACTAGTTTTTGAGATTTTAAGACGTTCGGCCCATTAATTTGGCGATTTTAATATGTTTAGCTCCATTTCGTTGTCAATTTTAAGACTTATCGTGCCCTTTAGGTGGCGATTTTTTAGTGGCAAGCGAAAGCGAGCCTGTAATTATAAGAAGAACCGGCCCTCAGCTCGGACATATTTCTAACGAAAAAATACAGATTTATCATGAGGAGATGTCTAGGGGATGTTTTTCTAAGTTTGAAGGAGGTCTAGTGAGGAAACTAAAAACATAAATGAACAAATCAATTAATAGACTAAAAAAACAGCCCGTCTCCCCTTAATTGGTATATTAGCAGTAATAGACCCATATTACGCCAATTAAAAAGGGAAATCGCTATCAATATATACGCAACGATCATATATACACCTTTTGGTCATGGGTTTTCTATAATCTATATTTTATTAATTTCACCACAACACCAAACATCTCCAATGAAATTAATGAAAGCATATATTATGTGATCCACCAGTGAGTGTATTAGGACCACTTCGCCACACCCACCCTGAATATCATCCCGGTGGCCTTTTTTCCCGCCATTAACGCTTTGAGTACCAGGGACGTCATTTCATCATATTCTGGCAACCATTATACGATTTTATTTAGCTTAGGAAGGACGTCTAGCCATAATAAGACTTCAAACTATTTCAACCATCCCTTATAACTACCACAGATCCTTCTTAAGCTGCATTGCATCGTCTAAATATAGCTAGAAAGAAATAGAACACACGCCGCTGGTACTCAGAGGGTTGAGTACCAGCGACGTGTGTTATCTTTTATTCTAGCTATATTCAGACGATATTATGCAGCTTAGGAAGGATCTGCGGTAGTTAAAAGGGTTGGTTGAAATAGTTTGAAGCCTTATCATTGCTAGAGGTCCATCCTAATCTGAACAAAATCGTCTAATAGTTGCCACAACATAAAGAAAAGGACGCCACCGGTACTGTATGGGTTAACAATATCACAGGGGTGGTGAGAGAGAGAGAGACCCTTCCTAATATTTACACAATAGCTCACAGATATATACTGTAAAAAAAAAAAAAAAAAAAACATAATATCGTACATAAGAAACATTAAAATTTACCAATAAGTATTGTAAGCAAGTCGAGGATCCCAAATAACCAATAATGGAAATATAATGCGTTGAACAACACCAAGGGCGGACACCGTATTGATTGAGGGAACCTTGGTCTTCGGTGACTCACTATATAATAAATTGGCTGTAGGTTCTACAGATTCATGCTCGGCTCCATTATCCCCAACATGTTCTGGCGTAACGTTGTTATCCGTTGGTGAAGATTGTTTCGGGGCATGGAGATGGAGTTCGCTGTTAGAGGGAAGAATGATACGCGTCCCCTTGGGCAATGTTATAATGGTATTGCCCGGTAAAGTAAGATTCGTACTGGTATGGAGGACTATGGTATTTACACCAATAGTTTGATGAGGTGTGGGTGGTACCATGGTGGATGCGGGTTGTACCATGGTAACTGCGGATGATGATGGTACCGATAGTACCGAGACAGGAGACGGGGCCATAAATGGCTGGAGTTGGGTTGAAGGAATGGTAACCCGTGAGTTATATAATTTGATTAGGTTATCTAAAGAATAAATTATTTCTGCTATAGTTGGCCGCTGCTGCATGTCAAGGTGCATCATATCCACATATACACTTTTAACCTCCTCTATATCCTTTAGACAGGTTTCTGAAGCAGTTACTTTTATGATCCAACCAAATGAGTGAATATCACTAGCCGAACAGCATACATGATCCCCAAATAACTCCGGTGCGTAGTGACGTGAACCAAACTGCCTATTGTTTGATGAAGATTGAAAACGTCTAAAATAACCGGGTAGTGAGGCCATACCAACATCCAGAAGGCTAACTTTGGGCTCTAGAGGGTTGTCATCAACATTAAGAATAACATTACCAAAATGTAAGTCATTATGCACCCAGCCAGCCTAGTGGAAATCCCTTAGAGCTTTACCTAGGGATCTAAGGATTAACAACACTTTGAGAACATTTTCAGTATTATATTTCTTCAAATGGCACAGATTAATATCCTTAAAAGTTTCACCCCGACAAAAAGACATAACAATTATATCTGCTTCCTCAGAAACAGCTAATAGTTTTGGTACACCTCCAGCACCATCCAAACTAAACAAAATGCTAGCCTCTTTACCCATAGATTTCAATGTAATATCACTAGTATATGTCTCGCCAGAGTCACTTCTAGTACCATCACTAGTACTTGTATCAACTTTTACAGTTTTCATAACAGATTCTTGGCCATAGTATTTAATTAACCATGCATCCCCATTAGCCCCTGAACCAATGTGTTTTATAAACTTTATACCCCGACGCAATTCATCCAGTGGCATAACTAGAGCAATCTCATTATTTGCAATCCGAACAGTCTTATCATCAAGACTTTTTATATCCTCATCAATGAACGTGCCATTAAAAAATCTAAAATTAACCAAATATTCGAAAATTTCCTCAAAAACTTCCCGAGTTTTCATTTGAACCGTCATATTTAATCCTAGGGTAAGATCTTAGGTTACAATAGTAAATGTCTTACCTTGAGAATGTAATCACTATTGAGCTACAGTAGCTAGGCTATGTTCAAGACCAATCCGCTTCCAATAATCACCTTTCGAGTATATGTGTAATGGTTTATGTGAAAGGAATTGTGATCCTTTTAATAGATCACAGTTTAGATACTAGGAACATGAATTACGAATAGACACTTGGGAGAACGAACTAACAAAACTTCTTATCACCTGTAGATCACCAATGACAATGAGGCCTGAGAGTCAGTGAGCGATGACACTATATCTAAACCGCGAAAAATGTCGAGATACATATATTTTGTTTCTTATTGTATTTTGGCATATACATAGGTATTAAATTTGCCTCTAATTGTAATATTATCAATATGAATGGTTGGCAAAATATTCAAATGGCATTTATTAAATATTTAAGAAGTATAATATTTTTGTAATGAAGTTACCGTTATAGATATAATCGTTTTCTTTTATAGTACTTAGACAGAAAACCACCATTAGATGGATAACTAAATTCAAATTTGAATAAGCTTGCAAAACACTTCCAACGTACATACGTATAATTAAAAACTCACGTATACACACATATTTCCACTACTATTTAAACTCTCAAATACACACTCTTTTAGCGACAACGTTTCTCATAGTGTTGCGGCTTGTACTGAAGGGTGAATCAAGATCAAGCCACCTGCTTTTTTTTATCTTTCTCTCCTTTTCTCTCTTTCTCTGGCTTGTATCCATTCGGCCCCATTCAGCCAACTGTTTTAAGACGTTTATCCCCATCAAGGTGTCGATTTCTTCCTGGCGAGCGATAGCGAGCCAGCATTGTATGGAGATATCCGGGTTTGCCGGAGAAATGTTTCTTTCGAAAAATGTACATAAAAACATAAGAACATAAGAACATAAGAAAATGGGAGTCTGCAGAAAGCCGATTGGCCTACACAAGGCAGATCCCTGTCACACCCAACCCTAATTATAAGCCCAGTTTTAAAACACCATTAGGACTTACCTCACCGAAACGGTCAGAGGTCAGAAAAACGGGGATCTGCAGATCCCCACACCTGGGCCACACCTGACAGATCACCCTCACACCCAACCCCTCTGGTCCATATGCCTATCTAATTGTATCTTAAAGCTCCCTATCGTTCTTGATCCCACTAAAGCACTTGGTGGCCTATTCCACCTATCTACAACTCTGTTACCAAACCAATATTTGCCTATATCTTTCTTGAAACGAAATTTATCTAATTTGAAACCATTTGTACGAGTTCTTTCGCTATCACTGAGCTTTAGTACATTTTTCATGTCCCCTTTATTAATCCCACTAACCCACTTGAATACCTCTATCATGTATCCTCCATTAACTCTGCGTCTCTCTACTGAGTGTAAGCCTAATTTCTTCAACCTTTCTTTATACGGAAGATTTCTAATATTATGGATCATTTTTGTCATTCTACGTTGTACTCTCTCCAATGAATCTATGTCCATTCTGTAATAAGGACACCAAAATTGAACAGCATAATCCATATGGGGTCTCACTAATGACAAGTAAAGTTTTAAGATAACATCAGCAGTTCTGTTACTCACACTCCTAGAGATGAACCCGAGAATCCTGTTTGCCTTGTTTCGAACGCTTATACAATGTTTTCTAGGCTTCAAATCATTGCTAACAAACACACCTAGATCTTTCTCACAATTCGAGTTTTCTAATTCCATATTAGCTAGTTTATATTTAACATTTGTATGCATCTTCCCTATCTTTAATACCTTGTATTTGTCAATGTTAAACTTCATCTGCCAATTTACTGACCATTCGTGTAAGGTATCTAGATCCCTTTGGAGGCACTCTATATCTCTATCTGAATCAATTGTTCTCCCCATTTTGGTATCGTCTGCAAATTTACTTATCCTACTAGTTATACCTAAATCAAGGTCATTTATGTATATAACAAACAACAGAGGACCTAATACAGATCCCTGGGGGACACCACTTTTGACTGCTCCCCATTCTGACTTCGTACCATTTATGCTGACTCTCTGCTTCCTACCAATTAGCCATGAGCTAATCCATCCCAACAACGCCCCACCTATTCCATGCGCCTCAACCTTTCTCATCAATCTCTCATGGGGGACTCTGTCGAAAGCTTTACTGAAATCTAAATATATTATATCATATGACTTGTCATTATCTACTGCTTCATATACCTCTGAGAAAAAACTAAGCAAA
The DNA here is from genome assembly GCA_032716605.1 of Paralithodes platypus. Classification (NCBI taxonomy): domain Eukaryota; kingdom Metazoa; phylum Arthropoda; class Malacostraca; order Decapoda; family Lithodidae; genus Paralithodes; species Paralithodes platypus. Next base: position 54,981,801 of record CM064485.1, read on the forward strand.
TTAGTAAGGCAAGACCGTCCCTGAGTGAATCCATGTTGAGAAGAATTTATTAAATTAAATGTATCTAAGTGGTTTCTAATTTTACTAGCAATAATTGACTCTAGTAGGTTTCCTATGATTGATGTAAGACTAATGGGACGGTAATTGGATGCTATTGATTTGTCACCTTTTTTGAAGATCGGAACTACGTTCGCAAGCTTCCAAGCTTCTGGAACTATACCTGTCTCTAATGACTTGTTAAATAGAAATGTTAATGGGTAACTTAACTCATCCCTACATTCTTTTAATACTCTAGCATATACCTCATCAGGACAAGGCGATTTATGAGGTTTCAGTCTGTCAATTTCCTTAAGCACATAATTTCTACTTATAGTAACCGTACTTAACCTATTTTCTATACTATCGCTATATACCTTACTGACTTCTGGTAACTGTGCCAAATTTTCATTAATGAAAACGGAAAGAAATTGACTATTTAATGTATTGCACATTTCTAAATAATTTTCTGTCATTTCTCCTATCGAAGTTTTAAGGGGACCAATTACATCTCTAACCTTGGATTTATATAGTTGGTAAAAAGCTTTAGGATTATTTTTTGAGTCATTGGCAACCTTAATTTCAGAATTTCTTTTTTCTTTCCTAATATCCTTTTTTACCTGTCTTGATAGATTCTGATAGTAAGCAGTAGGTGAATTTCGCCTTTCCTAATTTTTTCGATATATTCCTCTCTTTTGTCCTAGAAGATCTAATAGTCTATTATTCATCCATTTGGGTTGGTTCTGTGTTGATCTAAGTTTTCTTTTGGGGATATATTTATTCTGTGCATTGAATACTGACTCTTATCGTATGTATCTACCAAGGTTGACGTCTCTTCCTGACTTAAGATGACAGGTGCCTGAGAAGGGGTACACTCATTTGGACACCTGGATCGACTTAATTTTTTGACCATAGGGTCCGCTAATAGGGCTCTTCTTAACCCACCGTAATTGGCTTTTCTGAAGTCAGGTATTAATGTTGTATTCTCTCTGGTATTACCTTTCCATTGTATATTAAAATACACAGAATTGTGGTCACTATTTCCTAGGTGGTCCCCTATCTCTACATTATTTACCATATGTTCATTGTTACTGAAAACTAAATCGAGAATATTATTACCTCTAGTCGGCGTATCTATGAATTGAAATAAAAAACTATCTTGTACTACCTCTATAAACTCCTCAGAATCAGAGTCTCCTATTTGATGCTACCAATCTATATTCGGAAAATTAAAATCCCCCATAATGCACACATTGCTAAACCTTGATGCCATTTTAATTTCCTCCCATAATGACGTTCCGTCATTTCTACTCATATTTGGCGGTCTATACATAACTCCAATAACTATGGTCTCACTACCTTCGTTAACCTCTACCCAAACACTTTCATTATCGTTATATAGTCTAATACCTGATTTAATACAGCTTTTTAATGTACTCCTGACAAACACTGCTATACCGCCACTCCTCTTACTTGTTCGGTCATATTTAAACAAACTATATCCTGGTATATCAAATTCTGCTAAAAAATGCCTGGTTTCTGTATTAATCCACGTTTCAGTTAGCGCTATTATGTCTATATTTTCTTTGCTAACAAGGGGTCTAAGTTCGTTCATGTTGTTACATAGACTCCTACAGTTTGTGTAATATACTCTCAATTTACTTCTTTTCTTTATACCTAATTTACCTTTATTTCTAACGATATTTCCATCTTCCGTTGCACCATCACTACTATCATTAGCAATATAGTCATAATTTTTAGCATGAGACTGAATATCCTTATCGCTTTCGCCTGACGCTAAAATTGTTCAATTTAACCTCTCATTTACACTCTCAATATTTCTGTTCAAAACCCCACAACCACCCTATCTAAAGAACTAGTTAATGTGGAAACCCCTAACCGTGAAAGATGAACCCCATCCCTTGCGTACATCCCATCTCTCCCATAGAAACTATCCCAGTTATCAATGAATGGTATTGCTTTTTCTTTGCAATATTTCTCCAAACGGCAATTGACACCAATCGCCCTGGATGTCCATTCCTTGGGAACTCCTCTTCTGGGTAGGATACAATGTACTACAGGGATCCCTCCCTTCATCCTAACCTTATCTAACACATCCCGATATTGCTGCAGCAGTTCCTCACTTCTACCCTTACCAACATCGTTACTCCCGGCACTGAGACAGATAATGGGGTTATCTCCACTATCTTCCAAGATGTGGTCCATCTTCTCTAAAACCCTCCCAACTCCATGGCCAGGCAGACACACAACCTTCCTAAGTTTAGTGCGGGTAGCCCTAACTAAATGTCTTACCAAGGAGTCGCCCACAATCGACACAGACTTACCTTCTCGGGACACAGACTTACCTTTCCCTCGGGAGGATCCAGCAGCTACAGTTGGAGAACCCCCGGTGGTGGCAGAAGCTCCCTTGGTGGTGGTGGTGGTGGGGGTGGTGCAAATTTAGCTTGCTGTCAAAACAAAAAATATATATGCTGGCTCGTACCGCTCGCCAGGAAAATATTGACACCTGGATGGGGTAAGCGTCTTAAAACAGTAGGCTGAATGGGGCCGAATGAATACAAGCCAAAGAGAGAGGGAGAGAAAGATAAAAAAAGCGAGGTGGGCTCCCTTAATATGAACAAGTTAATTAGAGTGCTGTTAACAATATTGGTATATTGGTATAGTCTATTCGCTGTAAGTAGGCGAGAAATCATGGCCTCTATCCTCTGTAACTCAAAAAGGGCTAGAGCAAATGGACTGTAAATTTCCACATCTATTCCTTGACTGACTTTTCCCAAATGGTAGAAATATTAGGTCGATTACTCTAGTCGTCTTTTAGTTACAGAGGTTAGAGGTAATGATTTATCGCCTACTTACAGCGAATAGACTATAGTAAGTGGGTAGCGCTTGTTTAATGGTCTGTGTTTATTTATATATATATATATATATATTTTTTTTTTTTTTTTAGTTTCCTCGCTAGACCTCCATCAAACTTAAACTAGCTCCCCTTAGACCCCCTTTCATGATAAGTTTGTGCATTTTTCGGTAGGCTGGTTCCTTCTAAGATTAGAGGCTCGCTATTGCTCGCCAGGAAAAAATCAACACCTAAATGGCACGAAAGGTCTTAATATTGACAAAGAAATGGGATGGAAGGTCTAAAAATCGACAAACTAGTGTAACGAACGTCTAAAAATCGACAAACTAGTGTAACGAACGTCTAAACAATTCAAAACTAGTATGCTAAACATGAGTTAGAAGGAGGTCCAGAAAAAGCTTCTACCTTCGCCTTAACAAACCCATGTAATACATAGATAAAAAGACAAATTCCTCTTTCAAACACCCAATTGTATTACACAACCAAACCAATATTATTCTTCTATTCACGATCGCGGATCTAGATGGAGCTCAGTTCTATTTAATGCATTCAGTTGCTATTCGGTTAACAGTAGCTTACAGACTCGTATTCATATAGTGAAAAGATATCCTGGAAAGTATGGTGAATCTCTCTTGGTTACTAAATGTTCCTTTATACCTTAAGTATTTAAATTCAGGGATAAGGTTAAGTAAGGTTAAATACAATTAGATGGTATACACTAGAACTCACCTTGCGCACTGGTGTAGATAGTTCAAATCTAAAAATCGGAAGATTGTTGACTAACTTATTTTGTCTTGATGAGAATTATGGCAGAGTCGATGTTGAGGAATTTTCGGCCTATATGGATTTTAATCTCTAATACACTTAGAGTTATTTCATATGTATCTTCACTGAGGTTAACACTGGTACACATATGTAATCGAGTCGGTATGGAGAGACTCGAGTGATTAACACGTGCACGAATTTATCCCAAAATAAGGTGTTGTTGGACTATAACTTATTTTGCTTTAATGCGAATTATGAGTTATGACAGAGTCGATGGTGAGGGAATTTTGGCTTATTTGGATTTAATTATATATTTCTGGTATCTTTGAGAGTCGTGTAGTAATTGGTAGTTTAACACTTGTTCATTCCCATATCGAGCCTATTTCTATTGTCTCGTATTTATTTAACACTTTTAATGGTTTATCTCAAATAAGCAACTTGAGGGACTCTAATTTATTGTCTGGATTATGTGGACTCTGGCATAATTTCGGTTATGTGCAAACTCTAACTTATTTTGCTTTATACCGTACGCACTGGTAATTCTCAATATCTTTGGATCGAGGGAATCTGATTCACTTTTTACCTCGTCATTTGGTATTTACTTAATTCACTTTTTCAAGGTTGAGCTTTGTAGTCTCCGCATTCCGTCGCTGCTGGTAGTCTCCATATACAGTATATATATACACACACACATATTGTATATACACATATTATATACAGAGAGAGAGAGAGAGAGAGAGAGAGAGAGATATAGATAGATAGATAGATAGATAGATAGATAGATAGATAGATAGAGAGAGAGAGAGAGAGAGAGAGAGAGAGAAAGAGAGAGAGGAATGAGTTCAGTCTCATTTAGGCTAAGAAAGGATTTTATTTATCTTTGTTTCTTTTTTCTCTATCCTCGAATTTATCTCAAATCCATTTTATAATATTGTTCTCGTAAATTAAAGAATAAGGTATCACAGTGCCAAATTGTAAGTAGTAAAATACATATTAATACACATATATCACCAAAATAACCACCCCGATGACAACAAAAGAGAGTAAATATACATCAGAGAATAATCTTGCAACCCTCTGCATACTAGCAAATATTTATTTAGTTGCAACACCTAATCAAGCAATTCGTACGACTGGGGTTTTCATATTTGAAGACAACTAGAAGCGAAAATCCTTTGAGACTCTCCTGGAATTTCGACTCTATAAGCTCTGTGTATTGAGAGGGTGGGAGGGTGTGTGGTGGGGGGGGGGGGTGATGTAGATGAGAATCAGAAGAGAGGGAGGGAAGGAGAGAGAGAGAGAGAGAGAGAGAGAGAGAGAGAGAGAGAGAGAGAGAGAGAGAGAGAGAGAGAGAGAGAGAGGAAGGACGGAGTGGGAAGGAGAGAGGGAAGAGAGGATGAAGACAGGAGAAAAGGATAATAATACGAAAGGAGGGAAGGAGAAACGGGATGAGAAAGAAGAGGGAAGGACAGAGGTAGACAGATGTGAAGGGAGAGAAGGAAGGAAGAGATGGGAAACAGAGTAAATAAGAGGATGGGGAAAGGAGAGTAGGAAAGAGGAGAGCGAAGGAGAGTGATATGAAGGGAAGGGAAGATGAAAAGGAGGGGAAGAAGGTAGATGAGAGAGAGAGAGAGAGAGAGAGAGAGAGAGAGAGAGAGAGAGAGAGAGAGAGAGAGAGAGAGAGAGAGTAGAGGATGGAGGCGGAAGGGAGTGATAGAGATCTGCCTTTTATGTGGAAATGAGGGACGGATAGGAGAGAGTGGGGGGGGGGGGACGAGCTGATGTGGAAAGGTGGAAGAACAAAATATAAAGAAGGGAAGGATAGCAGGAGAGAGGGAAACGAGGTAAGGGTGGTTAGAAGGAAGGGGAATGACAGGTGTATTACATGTTAGATTCAGTAATTATTATAGGAACCATTATTACAACTCTCATATAATTTCCAGGTGATTTACTTACAGTGTAGTGTATATTTAAGCGTGGGACTGTACATCTATGAAGGATATTCAATGTGATGGAAAGAAGAGATAGCAAGAAGGGGAGAATAGCTAGAAGGAAGGGGAATGGCGGCTGTGTGAGTGTGTGAAAGGGGAAGGAGAAGGAATCGGAGGAATCGGTTATCAAATGGAAAAGAGAGAGAGGGGATGGAAAAGGAGGAATAGGGTATTATTATGGAACAGAGGATTGTCAAGAAGAGGAGCGAAGAAGGTATACAGTAGAAATGAGGTACTAGAGGAACATGTGGACAGGAGGAATGGGTAGGTAGGATGGAAGGAGAGGAGTAGTATGGTGGGTGGGGTGAAAGTGTTGGAATGGGAAAGGGCGTGATTGAGGAAGGGGAAATGTCGGTTAATATGTGGAAAGGAGGAAAGAGAGGAGGAATGCGTAGGTGGGAAAGACGAAAAGGAGGGATAGAAGGAAAGTTAGAAAGGAGACGTAGAAAATGAGACAATTAGAAGGGAAGGAATTGATAGAAGATTAGAAGGAGGGATAGAAAGGAGAAGGTTAGAAGGAAGAGGAAGAGAAAGGATAGATGGATAGGAGGGAAGGAGAGAAGGAATGGGTAGCTAAGAGGATGGAAGGGTGTTTGGGGGGGGGGGGGGATGAGAGTGTTGGAATGCTTGCTAATGATATTCCACAGAGCGCTGGCAATCTGGCCTTCAATGAGACAATTTGACTCACAGGTCACACCTCGCAATTAGCGCACGAGGGCGTCACGGTGGATCATTCAACAGATATTCACACTTTTATTTTGTCTTTGCGAACACACACACACACACACACACACACACGCACACACATACACACACACACACACACACATACTGTACATACATACACACATATATTGTTCTTTTGTTGTTGAATTGAAGGTGACCAAAGAACTCTTTATCACGATTATTTTAGTAGCCTACCGCAACAAACCCTCAGGAAACAGGAGACCCAGTAGACAGGGACCCGGGAGGGGCTGCTCTGAGGCAACAACACCTGCAGGACTTGGTGGATGGAATGGAAAAGAAATGCGAGAAATGTTTGCTCTCGGCAGAATGAAACAGTAAGGCGATGAGAAGTGGCAAGGACGAGAGAACTAAAACAGCCCCAAAGATGCTAAAGGTGACTCGAACCATCGATGGGAAGATGAAGCCACAATAAGAATATAAAAATAAGGCACAGATTTGTTGGGCCCAGAAGCAACCACCACAGTGTCGCCGTCCTGGCAGTGGCCAACCATGGATCATAGTCATGGCTGTCATCGGTTCCCACTACACCATGAAATCAAAGATGGCGTCGAAGTTGGAAATTTGTAAAAAAGGTATGGTTGCTCGATGAAGAATATCTAAAGGACAACATAAGAACATAAGAACATAAGAAAATGGGAGTCTGCTGAAAGCCGATTGGCCTAAGCAAGGCTGATCCCTGTCCCACACAACCCCAATTCAATTACAAAGCCCAATTATAGGCTCAACAATCTAATACCCTGAGGATCATCTTACCAAAACGGTTAGAAATTAACGCAGGATTATGGGGGTCTGCAGAGCGCTAATTGGCCCAACCCGGCTGATCCCCCTTCACACCCAACCCTTCTCGTCCACATGCTTATCCAATTTTATCTTAAAGCTCCCTACCATTTTAGATCCCACTATAGCACTTGGTAGTCCATTCCACCCATCTACAACTCTGTTACCAAACCAATATTTGCCTATATCTTTTCTGAAACGAAATGTATCTAATTTGAAACCATTGGTATGAGTTCTTTCGCTATCACTGAGCTTTAGTACATTTGTCATGTCCCCTTTGTTAATCCCACTAACCCACTTGAACACCTCTATCATATCCCCTCAACTCTGCGTCTCTAACGAATGTAAACCTAATTACTTCAACCTTTCTTCATACGGAAGATTTCTAATATTATGGATCATTTTTGTCATTCTACTATGTACTCTCTCCAATGAATCTATGTCCATTCTGTAATAAGGACACCAAAATTGGACAGCATAATCCATAGGGGGTCTCACTAATGACAAGTAAAGTTTTAAGATAACATCAGCAGTTCTGTTACTCACACTCCTAGAGATGAACCCGAGAATCCTGTTTGCCTTATTACGAACGCTTATACACTGTTTTCTAGGCTTCAAATCATTGCTAACAAACACACCTAGATCTTTCTCGCAGTCTGAATTTTCTAATTCTAAATTAGCTAGTTTATATTTAACATTTGTTTGCATCTTCCCTATCTTTAATACCTTGCATTTGTCAATGTTAAACTTCATCTGCCAATTTACTGACCATTCATGTAAGGTATCTAGATCCCTTTGGAGGCACTCTATATCGCTATCTGAATCAATTGATCTCCCCATTTTAGTATCGTCTGCGAATTTACTTATCCTACTAGTTATACCTAAATCAAGGTCATTTATGTATTATTATGTTCTATCCAACAACCAACTCTACTCCTAGAATCGATTAATGAAATATTACAAACACATGTGGCAGTCCGTGGATTCGAACCCAGGACGCTCACACCTTATACATTACACCACGAAGGCAGTTAAAGAATGGTGGACACTGCCTACGATTTATTATGCAACTTCGAATACTGCATATCAATCTAAGCATGTACACACATCCCAACTGCAACTCACGTAGGCTATGCATATGTGAATGGAAAGAGAAATTAATGGGACCTTAACCATTAGGGAAGGCCTCTCGATAAATTACTCCTGAACCAATATCAATTATTATGTTCTATCCAACAACCAACTCTACTCCTAAAATCGATTAATGAAATATTACAAACACATGTGGCAGTTCGTGGATTCGAACCCAGGACGCTCACACCGAATATCAACACCTTATACATTACACCACGAAGGCAGTTAAAGAATGGTGGACACTGCCTACGATTTATTATGCAACTTCGAATCCTGCATATCAATCTAAGCATGTACACACATCCCAACTGCAACTCACGTAGGCTATGCATATGTGAATGGAAAGAGCAATTAATGGGGCCTTAACCACTAGGGAAGGCCTCTCGATAAATTACTCCTGAACCAATATCAATTATTATGTTCTATCCAACAACCAACTCTACTCCTAAAATCGATTAATGAAATATTACAAACACATGGTATATAAGAAACAACAGGGGACCTAATACCGATCCCTGGGGGACACCACTTTTGACTGCTTCCCACTCTGACTTGGTACCATTTATGCTGACTCTCTGTTTCCTACCAATTAGCCATGACCTAATCCATCCCAACAACGATCCTCCTATTCCATGTGTCTCAACCTTTCTCATCAAGCTCTCATGAGGGACTCTGTCGAAAGATTTACTGAAATCTAAATAATATCATATGACTTGTCACTATCTACTGCTTCATATACCTCTGAGAAAAAGCTAAGCAAATTAGTAAGGCAAGAACGTCCCTGAGTGAATCCATGCTGAGAAGAATTTATTAAGTTAAATTTTTCTAAGTATCTTCTAATTTTCCTAGCAATAATAGACTCTAGCAACTTTCCTATGATTGATGTGAGACTAATGGGACGGTGATTGGATGCTATCAATTTATCACCTTTTTTGAAGATCGGAACTACATTTGCAAGCTTCCAAGCTTCTGGAACTAAACCTGTTTCTAATGACTTGTTAAATAAAAATGCTAATGGGCTACTTAACTCATCTCTGCATTCTTGAGAGTGAAGGAACATGAAGGAAGAGAGTGAAGCCAGAGGAGGGGACACGGGATAGCCAACACAGGGGACAACAGTTGAAGCCGAAGAAGGTACCCCCTTGTAAAACCGTGGATTTACCAGCTCCTGAGTGATCCACCTACGACAGCAACCAAACAACAACTTCCGCATGCACGAAAACACACACATTCATACACATGCACGCTTCCTTTTATCCCCCCTCAGTTACTAACCCATCTGTCCCCTTCTAACTTCCTAATCCTGCCACGGACATTAGTTCCAGGGCAGTAGTTCCCTTTCCAATGTTCCCTTACCCACTCTAAACCACTGTTTGGACACTTGATCCTCAGTGTTTTGGAGGACAAGCAGCCTAGAAGGATCACTATACCTGTTGTTGCTTGATTTCCTTTGTACTCCTTTGTACAGACACATGCCCACAAGTGTTCACACAAACACACACACACTTGCAGACATGTTCACACACAGTCACATACACATACACAATGCAAAACAACTTCTATACGGTACTGCTTCATAATTTTTACCTATGTTACTTCGTGAATAAGTGAATGGTATAATGAGGTCAGGTTTGTGTTCAAAAGAGGTAACAATTCTGGACAATTTGAAGGTTGACGCAGGCCTTGCATCCGTAGTATATAATGCTCTTGTTTTCTTGTTTTCTAAGTCTCCCGATTTATATGCCTGGAAGTTTTGTGGAGAAGTTGGCCATTAATTCTTCACCTGGGTACTCATTAGGGACTCATTATCATACCGTGAACATTACTGAACACCAACCTCTCTTCATATTAAATGGGTCACTAATTTCAACTCATTTGTACACCCGAATGCCATAGTCTCTAGCCAACTCATGAATAATCGTCGACTGGTGCAGTCTAACTATGGAAATACATCTCTGGAATCTAATTTATGACAATATTTGTCTATACATCAACTGCAATATCATATTCATGAATAAGCAAATACTATCCAAAAATCAATCCAGATAGTTTTAATTGCATACAGAATAACATTGGGGTCCACGAATTCTTATGAGTGGACTAAGAACTATATGGTATCTGAGTGTACAACATCTTTAACCCCTTCTGTATTATTATTATGGCTACTATTAGACGATTTAATTCAGCTTAAAAAGGTCCTCGAACAGTTAACAGGCTTCGAACTATCTCACTTAACCCTTTTTGCTACCACAGATCATTCTTAAACTGCACGAAATCAACTTAAGAAAGCTAGAATACATGTATAATTAAAAAGACGTCACCGGTACAGAAGGGGTTAATAGTGTCTGTTGTTCATATTTGGTGATATATTGAATTATTAACATCAAATCACGACTCAATAATGAACTCTCAGTATTCGAGGAAGTCTGTCTGTATTTCATTTTCGATATCAAAGGTAATTTTATGCAGATAATAACTGGGTGAATACAAATATATGTGGACAACTGTACATGTATACAAATATACTGTATGTGTGTATACAAATATATGTGGACAACTGTACATGTATACAACTATACTGTATGTGTGTATACAAATATATGTGGATAACTTCATGTATACAAATATACTGTATGTGTGTATACAAATATATGTGGATAACTGTACATGTATACTAATATACTGTATGTGTGTATACAAATATATGTGGACAACTGTTCATGTATACAAATATGTGTGTATACAAATATATGTGAGTAACTGTACATGTAGCTGAAGGGGGAGAAGATATCCGCATACACAACTAAAAATAAGGGGCTGATTATAGCTTCATAAAGAAGTCTGGGTTACTCAGGAGGTAGGTATTATGAACTCACTCTCACTCTTTCTCTTTCTCTCCCTCTATCTTTTAGTCTGTTTCTTTAACTCTTTCCTCTTCCTCCTCCCCCCCCCCCTCTCTCTCTCTCTCTCTCTCTCTCTCTCTAACACACACACACACACACACACACACACATACACACACACACACACACACACACACTGCAAAAGAAATACAACCAATATCCTTAATATAATTCTCCACGCAATTCTCAATGCATTTGCAACTCAGAAAGGTTGTATATGTTCTGTGACAAGATTATATTACAGAAGCAAACTATATAGCACCGCTTTTGTATCCTATCATAAGTAAACTGTTCTATGATAAGATTACATTACAAAAACAAATTACATAACATACAAAGCCATTTTGAAAAATAGCTGCCGTGGGTAACACATTGAAAAATCATGATGGTTCAATATCCAAATGGTTTGGGAATTCCTTTGGCTATTTGTGTACCCATTTTATGCTTTTATCATAAAATGCATAATCGTTATGGAATTTCTAGCTAAACTGCACATTAAATTCACATTAAAAATGTACATTGTAATTCAACACTCAGACACACACATCACCCACAATAAATATGCATAGTATATTAGACAATATTTAAAACATATTTCAATTAAATTCATTAATCCAGATAATCATTCTTGGTTTAGTTGGTTTATGATAAGAACACAATCACCTTTATCCCTCATGCCACACAATTCTTTAATTTGTTCACCTAATCGTTTGTCGTTCTCTTGTCTAGTGCATATAGATTCCCATTTCCTAATAACATTCTTCTCAGACATATTATATATTGCAGTTAAGTGCCTTACGTTACCGCCTATAACTGAATAAGGGCCTAGTTTAGCCATATTATATATGGTATAGATAACAGGATTAGGTGTATTTTGAGCATTTGTTAGATATTGCATTATTCTTTTAGCAAACCACAATTCAGGTGACATAACATTTGCTAGGTGTGGGAGTAAATTACAGTGTGTAAACACTATCTTTCCGACGTCTTGGAAGCTATGATATTTTGCTTAGATTTTAAGGATTTTGCTTAGCTCTGCCATTTTAAAGCAATATATTGTACTGTGTTCCCTACGCTAAAAATAGACACCTTCCTGGACTCCCTTCAAACTACAAAATGCTCATCCAGTCCCCCTTCAAGGAAATTTGTAAATTTTTCGATAGAAACATGTCCCGGCGAAGACCGAATTCTTCCAAGTTACAGGCTCGCTATCGCACGCCAAGAACAAAAAAATCGACTCCTGAATAGGGTGAAGCATCTTAACATAGTCAAAATATTGGGGTGAAACGTCTTAGAATCTCCAAACTAATAGAGCGAAACAGGGGAGGTGCAAAAAGACCTGCCCAGGACAAGATATGAGTAAGGGATATAAATACCTGCAAACAACTGTACTCGTTGAAATGAACCGCAAGGCCTGTGATTTACCGACCTTCACCTGTAACTCTTTGTAGCTTAACCAGTATCATGTGTGTTAACCCTTTCAAGATACGATGGCGCATTTATTTTCTGTTTTATGGCTATTATTAGTCGATTTCATTCAGATTAGGAAGAGTATGTGCATGTCAGAGGGTTAATCTATATTTCATTCAGATTAGAAAGAGTATGTGCATGTCAGAGGGTTAATCTATATTTCATTCAGATTAGAAAGAGTATGTGCATGTCAGAGGGTTAATCTATATTTCATTCAGATTAGGAAGAGTATGTGCATGTCAGAGGGTTAATCTATATTTCATTCAGATTAGGAAGAGTATGTGCATGTCAGAGGGTTAATCTATATTTCATTCAGATTAGGAAGAGTATGTGCATGTCAGAGGGTTAATCTATATTTCATTCAGATTAGGAAGAGTATGTGCATGTCAGAGGGTTAATCTATATTGTTATTAATTTCACGACAACACCAAACACCTCCAACGAAATTAATGAAAGCATCTATGTGATCCACCGGGATTCGAACCTGGCTTATCACACACAGATATTAAACACTCTAACCATCACACCACCAGGATAGTCTTTACCCTTATAATTCCCACAGATCCTTCCTAAGCTGTCTAAAACCGTCTAATGATAGCCAGAATAAACTGTCATAATGTGTCATGATCCTTAAAGGGTTAAATGTCGCAATTAACTTTGGTCCAGCAACCAACATTATCATCTGGGATTTCAGCAATTAGGACGGTATATTTAGCTTGAAACACAATATTGGCTTAACTGTATGTTGAGATGTTCTCTCTGTCTCTGTCTCTGTCTGTCTGTCTGTCTGCCTGTCTGTCTGTCTGTCTGCCTGTCTGTCTGTCTGTCTGTCTGTCTGTCTGTCTCTGTCTCTCTCTCTCTGTCTCTCTCTCTCTCTATATATATATATATAATGTGGGTGTGGGTGTGTATTCACGGTTTGGATAGTGTTAACCTAATACCGATATACAGCATTAACTAAGATCTGTGTTGCTCCAGATTAATGTATTCAGAGTGAAATAAATAATGGCAGTCTACCAGTGGGCTTGTTTATAGTACGGTAATGTAAGTTTGGCATTCTGTATCAAAGCCTCCTATCTATTAATACTTCACAAAAACATACATAATAATACACACACACACACATACACTATCAAAGATGCACATAAGTATACATAAAAGTTCACGTGCAAACACACACACACACACTCGTACACTATCAAGGATACACAAAAGCATGCATACTACACATACACACACTCTCACATTGAGATAATAATATGCACTCCAGACACACACAGCTCCCTCCTTACTGCAATCATGGCACACACACACACATATAAACACACACACATAAACACACACACACACAAAGACATACAAATAAAAACCACAAACAAAACTATATACCGGCTCAAATACAGTATCAACATCAAACAACACCCGAACACATAGCAACATAAATATAGATATCCACACAAACACTACACACGCGACATTGCACGAGCACACACAACTGGAATAAATACATATACATATACATATACATATACATATACATATACATATTATACTGTATTATAAATGCAACGATAAGTGTGTACGGTAAATACACTCACACAAACGCATGCAGTACATACACACATATAATAGAGAGAGATATACAGTATATTGATATAATAACAGAAGGATATAAATTATTTAAGAGCTCACGAATCCTTTTATCAACTCTCTCTCTCTCTCTCTCTGCATTGGTCCAGCACTAGACAGTCTCTGGTATACAAGTTGAAAGAGACGAGTTACAAAATACCGCCTCGTCTGGGAAACTTGGCACCAGTCGCCACTATTATACTCCACAGTTTTATCATATATATATATATATATATATATATATATATATATATATATATATATATATATATATATATATATATATATATATATATATATATGTATATATGTATATATATATATATATATATATATATATATATATATAAACCTGTATATATAATACAATTGGCTATCTTTTTAGAATAATTAGAAACTATAACTATTATGCCTCTGCATCATATTATTGTCAGTATTTCACAATTAACAATATACCTGTATATGGGTACAACAAACGTTGCACTGTATACAGTATACTAACAATATTTTATGTAAGATGGGAAAACGACAATATCTTGTCAGCTTTATAAAATATGATTGATGCGATGACGCTTTTCTCACTTCATTCTGATGACATGATAACTAACCCTTAACCCCTTCAGTACCAGTGACGTCTTTATGTTTGTATTTCAGCAGCATTTAGACGATTTGATGAAGCTTATAAAGGATATGTAGTAGCTAAAATGATAAACTGAGATAGTCTGTAGCCTTTCAATTGGTAGACGTTCTTCTTAATCTGAATACTATCGTTGTCTAGCTGGCAGAATATAATTAAAGGATGTCACTGGTACTGATTATTGCGTATTGTTAGGATCGCTAAACATTTTTAACCTAACCCCAAGTTTCATTTATGTCTTCATTATAATTAATAATTCGCCATTTCCCTGACATGATCCCCGCATACCATGACTCCTGTGAGCAGCTAATACTGGGTCCCAAAACTAAGACTAACTAAAACTGTTACCATTTTTCGAAACTGATGTAGAGTGATTTTGTTCGTATTCTAAAACATGGGAAGCGTATTTCCTCTCCCATATCGAACGAACAATAAGGAACCGAGTGTAAATATATGGAAGATAGCTTGATATCAAGTAGTTTCCTAAAAGTAACGGGATAGTTCCAGTGATTTCGGTCATCTTGGCGGAAAGTCTGATTGCATTATTGCCAGCAGGTCAGTAGCTGTCTGAGCGGGGGAGGGGTATTATTGCCAGCAGGTCAGTAGCTGTCTGAGCGGGGGAGGGGTATTATTGCCAGCAGGTCAGTAGCTGTCTGAGCGGGGGAGGAGTATTATTGCCAGCAGGTCAGTAGCTGTCTGAGCGGGGGAGGGGTATTATTGCCAGCAGGTCAGTAGCTGTCTGAGCGGGGGAGGGGTATTATTGCCAGCAGGTCAGTAGCTGTCTGAGCGGGGGAGGGGTATTATTGCCAGCAGGTCAGTAGCTGTCTGAGCGGGGGAGGGGTATTATTGCCAGCAGGTCAGTAGCTGTCTGAGCGGGGGAGGGTTATTATTGCCAGCAGGTCAGTAGCTGTCTGAGCGGGGGAGGGGTATTATTGCCAGCAGGTCAGTAGCTGTCTGAGCGGGGGAGAGGTATTATTGCCAGCAGGTCAGTAGCTGTCTGAGCGGGGGAGGGGTATTATTGCCAGCAGGTCAGTAGCTGTCTGAGCGGGGGAGGGGTATTATTGCCAGCAGGTCAGTAGCTGTCTGAGCGGGGGAGGGGTATTATTGCCAGCAGGTCAGTAGCTGTCTGAGCGGGGGAGGGGTATTATTGCCAGTAGGTCAGTAGCTGTCTGAGCGGGGGAGGGGTATTATTGCCAGCAGGTCAGTAGCTGTCTGAGCGGGGAGGGGTATTATTGCCAGCAGGTCAGTAGCTGTCTGAGCGGGGGAGGGGTATTATTGCCAGCAGGTCAGTAGCTGTCTGAGCGGGGGAGGGGTATTATTGCCAGCAGGTCAGTAGCTGTCTGAGCGGGGACGGGGATTATTGCCAGTAGGTCAGTAGCTGTCTGAGCGGGGGAGGGTATTATTGCCAGCAGGTCAGTAGCTGTCTGAGCGGGGGAGGGCGTATTATTGCCAGCAGGACAGTAGCTGTCTGAGCGGGGGAGGGGTATTATTGCCAGCAGGTCAGTAGCTGTCTGAGCGGGGGAGGGGTATTATTGCCAGCAGGTCAGTAGCTGTCTGAGCGGGGGAGGGGTATTATTGCCAGCAGGTCAGTAGCTGTCTGAGCGGGGGAGGGGTATTATTGCCAGTAGGTCAGTAGCTGTCTGAGCGGGGGAGGGGTATTATTGCCAGCAGGTCAGTAGCTGTCTGAGCGGGGGAGGGGTATTATTGCCAGCAGGTCAGTAGCTGTCTGAGCGGGGGAGGGGTATTATTTTGTATTACTTTTTATTTTTGGTATGACATTGTCGAGCAACATATTTTTCTATTTGCCCCCAAGTCTAAAGAGGATGCTTCCCCAGGCCCCATGAAGCAAATATAAACCATCACCACACCCACATGTTTTGGGAGAATAATGTTCAGACCATAAGGGCGATTTCTTCTATATTACAGGCTCGCTATCCCTCGCCCAGAAACAACCGCCACCTGAATGGGGCAAAATATCCTATAATCTCAAATCAATAGGCCGAAATATCTTAAATTAGTCAAACTATACTGCAAAACGCGGAAAGGGGTTTCCAAAATATAGTGTAGACGTTATAATCCCTCAAATCCACTTCCCTGGATTTATCAGTATATTAATTTGACAATGAATTTAAGCCAAAGCAAGGAATTAAATTAAGTATTGTTGTGAATTTAATAAATTATAGCATGTTTAGTTCGCCTGCCTGACAGAAAAGCAACCCCGTTTCGTCTTGCAACGCCAAACACCGAACTTTTCTCCAGTCATTCTCTTGCGTATGTGGAGGAATTGTGAATAATACATATATTCATATTTTATTGTGAGTTTCAGATATATTTTAAAATATGCAATGATGTATAAAATTATGTCTAACTGGGATTATTGGGTAAGAAATAATCCACAACAACATCGATGGTGTTCATTCACTGATTCATTCTGCTTCGAAGCAGTAGAGCTTTACTACAATTTAAATGTCTCCCCTTCTTTTCTCTCAGCTCTATCAAAGAAAACCTATAGAAAATGGAGTTGTAGGAAGCCGTCATAAGGCCAGCACAACACAGTGAGATTGTTCAGTGGTTGTGAGAAGGTGCGTGTATCATCTACTTGTGTTTGTTTGAAGATAGCTCCTACAGATACAAATAAAACAGTATTTCCGGACTAATATACTGTATATGCTATTCTACAGTGATTCTACTTATTTTGGTGGGAGATTGTTAATGAATGTTGAAAATACACAGTTTCCCAAACTGGATGATTTCGTACTAGTTATGGGAAATAATTCTAGGCATGGGTGTATAAATGTCTGCAAACGGAGCCAAGTATTATATACATGCTATTAAAGTACTCGACAAATGGTACTTGGCCTACACTGAACTGATACAAAGGATGATATGATTTAATTCTGCAGCTCAACAGGACTCGCTCATCAAGCCAGAGCTACCCTTCATCAATACTGAGACTGTCCAAAGGTGAGCTAGCACAGTTATCTCTCTCTCTCTCTCTCTCTCTCTCTCATATTGTATCTATCTGTAACGTGTTTATGTAAGGGGCACTGGTGAGGGTTGTGTCTGCTTTGTTAGGACTGTACGAAGCAGGACATCTAAAGCTTACTCATGTCGTTGTTGCTAGGTCCGTGCTAAGAGGACATTAGAGTATAACTAAATAAGTTGGTCACCAATTATTTTGCAATATTTGAACACACATATGGATTTTATATGCTCTAAACATAATATGAAAATGTGTTTTAAGCCTCGGCAAAACTTAATAAAAATATATGGTACTAAAATGGTATTTTGTCGAAACATGGTTGTCAATACCTTCCTATAGACGGCACCGATTCGTACACACGCTATTTTCACCTGTCTCCCGAGGTCTGTCCACCAGCTTTTTAGTCCACTCCACCTGCCCATCTCTGTCGATCCCATCCCATCTCTGGGTTGTTTGATTAGGTTAATATACTAGGTTTCAGAAACAAGATTCGTAGTTGCGGTAGTATTTACGGTATCTGGACACTTCGAGCGAATTCATATTCGAGCGGAGGCGCATTTAGGTTAAGTTAGGTTAGGTTAGGTTAGGTTAGGTTAGGTTAGGTTAGGTTAGGTTAGGTTAATTAGATTGGATTGTGCATCCGCTCGATCAGGAATTCGCTCGAAGTTCTTCGCATTCGTATTTACAGATACGGCCGAATACCGGTAGGCTACTAAATGGCCGCCGGCCCAACCGCCATGTTGTATCCAACGTAGGCCTACTAGGTACTACGGACACATTGTAGGCGTTAGGTGTGGATTAGGCTTGTATCCAATATACTAGGTCTATGTTACTGAATATTTATGATTTAAATAAGTGCTACGTTTTCGATAAATCTGGTTATATGGCTTTGCAATTAGGGAAATCATGAGCCGATTTCCGACATGTAGTTAGTCTTTTTCGATTCTCAAAATACGATCAAAGTTTTGCCAAAAATTGGCTCGGGTTTTCCAAAATTATGCTTTTTGGGGTTTGCAATTTAGGGAAACATGAGCCAAAATTCTAAATTAGGTTACTGTAATTTGTTTACTCTTAAAATTCGCAAAATCCGAGCCAAGTTTTGCCAAAACTTGGCTCGGGTTTTCCAAAATTCGGGTTTTATGCCTTTGCAATTTCGGGAAACCTGAGCCAAATTTCTAAATGAAGTTACTGTCATTTTGTTGTCTACAAACTCTCAAAATCCGAGCCAGCTTTGGCCAAAACTTGGCTCGGGTTTTCGAAATATTGGGTTTTAGGCCTTAGAAATACCTTAAAACCCGAGCCAAGTTTTGCTAAATAAGTTTTAATCGCCGTTTTACGCATTTAACCCCGCATTTTCCCTGTACTTCATAGCCCTCCCCACTATCGGGCGGCGTGTCTTAAGATCGTTGTATAATGGGGAAAACGGTTTCGCCGAGGGTTGCAATTATTTCCAAACACTATATATTGATGAAAACTAACAGGGAAAAATAAAAAAATCCATGGGAAAATTGGTGACCATCTTATTTAGTTTTTCCGACATTAGTCGCCACTCATGTTGTTGTTGTTGTTGTTAGGTCGATCGATATTGAAAAGGGCTATTTCTCGGTTATTACTGAACCAAGTTTGGTAATGATTTTTCACATGCAAAAATGCTGGGTAGCATTCAAGGAGACTACATCAGGACTCTTCTTCTTACCTCTGAGCGGGTATAAGCTATCCTAGAGTTTACTAGCCTATACCCCTTTGAAAGGACATTAGCCTAACCTAACAACCTTACCTAACCTATCCTAGTTTTATGGGTGGGGGCTACCGCCCCCACACCCTCGCTATTAGACATCTTTGACAGATTTTTGGTGTATTTTTCTGTGAAAAGGGTATTTTTTCAATTTGTCAATAACGAAAATCCTCCATGCGGACTATATGGAGAAAAATATGGCGAATCTGTTGGTGCCTATTTTCCCTAATAAATTGTTTCTAATAAGGCGGATTTAGTATCCTTGAATATTATCAAACACCGATCTATCTTCTAGGCCGTAAAGGAGCCCATTTGTCAAATTTCGGCCTGGGTGCCCCTCAAATCACCACCGGTTGCAAAATTATTGGTAAATCTTTTAACTCACACGAATCTAAGAATTTCTTCTTCAATCGAGTTGTCAACTTGTGGAATGGGCTTCCCCGAAACGTTATAGACTGCATCACCGTTGATTCATTTAAACTCCGCCTAGACAAATATCTCGCATCAAACCCGCGACTGACTGCGTTTGTAAATGAATAACTTTATTTTATCCCCCCCTCAGTTACTAACCCATCTGTCCCCTACTAACTTCCTAATCCTGCCACGGACATTAGTTCCAGGGCAGTATTTCCCTTTCCAATGTTCCCTTACCCACTCTAAACCACTGTTTGGACACTTGATCCTCAGTGTTTTGGAGGACAAGCAACCTAGAAGGGTCACTAGATATGTTGTTGCTTGATTTCCTTTGTACTCCTTTGTACTTTGTACCCACTCTAAACCACTGTTTGGACACTTGATCCTCAGTGTTTTGGAGGACAAGCAACCTAGAAGGGTCACTAGATCTGTTGTTGCTTGATTTCCTTTGTACTCCTTTGTACCTTCTGCAGTAGGGCGACATTTATAAATAATTGCTATTTCTCGGTTATTATTGAATCAAATTTAATGACCTTACACATGCATTTAATTACATGATATATCCTCTAGGCCGTAACTGAGCCCTTTGTTTTAATTCCTGCCAGGGCGCCCCCCAAATACCCTCCTTCTGCAGTAGTGCGACACTTATCAAAATTTGCTATTTCTTGGTTATTACTGAACCAACTTTTACGAGCTTACACACTCATATACTCTAATATATTCTCTAGGCCGTAACGGAGCCCATTTCTTAAATTTCGTTCTGGGTGCCCCGCTAATTGACAACGAAATGGAGCTAAAGGTGTTATAATCGCAAAACTAATGGAACGAACGTCTTATAATCTTAAAACTAATATGCTAAACATGACGGAGAAGGGGGTCCAGGAAGAGCGAGTATCTCCCCCTTAACAGTATAATAAATTGATAATGGATTTAAGTCAAAGCAAGGAATTAAATTAAGTATGGTTGTGAATTGAACACATTATAGCATGTTTAGTTCGCCTGTCTGGCAGAAAAGCAACCCCATTTCGGTCTGTAACTCTAAATACCCAAGGGAGTGGGGTTCTCGAAAAGGGGATCCAGTCCTGAAAACATACTTGACTTACAGTGTGCCGGCTTAATAATCCAGAAGGGTTGATAGCCTCTGACACCTGCTTTTTTTAATGTTTCTCCCCTTTTCTCTCTTTCTCTGGCTTGTATCCATTCGGACCCATTCAGCCAACTGTTTGAAGACGTTTATCCCCATTCAGGTGTCGATTTCTTCCTGGCGAGCGATAGCGAGCCAGCATTGTATGGAGAAATCCGGCTTCGCCGGAGACATTTTTCTATCAAAAAACGTACAAATTTAGCTTGCTGTAAAACAAATATATATATATATATGCTGACTCGCTACCGCTCGCCAGGAAAATATTGACACCTGGTTGGGGGTAAACGTCTTAAAACAGAAGGCTGAATGAGGCCGAATGGATACAACCCAGAGAGAGTGAGAAAGAGAGAAAAAACGAGGTGGGCCCCCTAACTAATTAGCTAAATACCGAACGTTTCTCCGGAGTCCCTCTCTCTCGTATGTGGAGGAATTGTGAATAATTTATATATTAATATTTTGGGTTTAATTCTAGTTTCGCTTTCACAGCATACTCATAAATTTCTATGGCTACTTTAGAGTTGTCATATACCATACTTAATACCTATATATGTCCAAAGCGGCGGAAATGCATTATAAGGAATTATACCTACTGTAAAAAAAAAAATATATTTTCTCCCCATATGCGGCACCATAGCTATTACATAATACTAGGTTAGGTTAGGTAAGGTTGTTAGGTTAGGCTAATGTCGTTAATGTAGTTTATTATCATTATATTACGTCTTTTACCCAGCAATTTCCCTGATCTTCATAGTTGGTCGGGAAGCTATGCCTTTACAACGGCGCCTCCCTTTTGTCGTTGTGTACGTGAAACTAGAATTTTACCATATTTTGTTATGAGTTTGATATATGATTTGTAACCCCTTCTGTACCGGTAAGGTCCCTTTAACTTTATTTTGGCTAGTATTAGACGATTTTATTCAGTCTCAGAAGGGCCTCCAGCATCTAACAGACTTCGAACTATCTCGCTGCTTCACCCTTTTCATTACCCCAGATCCTTCTTAAACTACACAATCTAATAAATATCGCTAGAATATAACTAAAAAGACGTCGCCGGTACAGAAGGGGTTAAGGGGAGATGGGTCGGTTTTCTGGACCACTTTCTCCCTCATGTTCAGCCCCATTAGTTTTCAGATGTTAAGATGTTGGTAAAATTCTAGTTTCACGTACACAGCGACAAAAGGGAGGCGCCGTTGTAAAGGGATAGCTTCCCGACCAACTATGAAGATCAGGGAAATTGCTGAATTTGCTGGGTAAAAGACGTAATATAATGATAATAAACTACATTAACGACATTAGCCTAACCTAACAACCTTACCTAACCTAACCTAGTATTATGTAATAGCTATGGTGCCGCATATGGGGAGAAAATATATATTTTTTTTACAATAGGTATAATTCCTTATAATGCATTTCCGCCGCTTTGGACATATATAGGAATTAAGTATGGTATATGACAACTCTAAATTAGCCATAGAAATTTATGAGTATGCTGTGAAAGCGAAACTAGAATTAAACCAAGATGTTTGCACCATTAGTTAGTCGATTTTAAGACTTTTCACCCCATTGCTTCGTCAATTTTAGACTTTTCGCCCCATTTCTTCGTCAATTTTAGACCTTTCGTGCTATTTAGGTGTCGATTTCTTCCCTGGCGAACGATAGTGAGCCTGTAATGTTGGAAGAACCGGCCTTTGGCCAGGACATTTTTCTACCGAAAAATTTACAAATTAATCTAGAAGGGGGATCTAATGAACGTTTTTTTTTTAAATTTGATGGAGGTCTAGGGAGGAAACTAGAAAAAATAATGAATACATGCAAAAATTGCCCAAAAAGTGAAGTATCCCCCCTTAACAGGCTTCGAACGATCTCACTTCACCCTTTTTACTACCCCAGATCCTTCTTAAACTGTACACAATCGAATAAATATAGCTAGAATATAACTAAAAAGACGTCGCCTGTACAGAAGGGGTTAAACATGCAATGGTGTACTGTATATGTCTAACTGGGGTTATTGGGGTAAGAAATAATCCACATAAAACCATTGATGTGCTTCACTCACTGATTCATTCCGCTTCGAAGCAGTAGAATTTTACTACAATTTATATAGTCACCCCTTTTTTTTCTTCAACCTCTATCAAAGAAAACTTATAGAAAATAGAGTTGTAGGAAGCCGTCATAAGGCCAGCACAACACAGGAGATTGAGTATAACTCCATTTATTGGTCACCAATTATTTTGACATATTTGAAGACAGATATGGAATCTATATGCTCTAAGCATCATATTAAAATTAGTTTCAACCCTCGGCAAAACCTATTAAAAAACCGGTAACAACATGTCTACCTACCGTAAAACGGTTGTCAAATCTCTCTTATAGACGGCGCGGCTTTCAGCGACGCCATTTTTTCGTGAACTGGAGAGCTCTACCCTTCAACTTTTGTAATACTATCACGCCATCTGCCAATCCTCATTGGAAATACTGAGTTTCATTTCCTAACTCCTGCGCAATACGTCACGAAACACTTCTGGATTCTTATTGGGGTTTTTTTCTGACCACGTCATTAAACTCATAGATTCCGTCACGCATACAACCAGCAACCTATCAGGTGAGTTTATTGACCTTGATTACGTCATTGCACTGAACCAATCACAGATACACACCTTCATTTAAGTCTCTCCTCACTTTAGTCATGGACGCCACTTGTAATGGTTGTTCACCCCTCCCACATTCAGTGATTATTGACACTACAAGGAACAATAGTGCAGCCCTTAAGGTTTTTACTGACCATGGTTGTTTGCCTACCTCTGTTTCCTGCAAACTCTGCTCAAACGAATGTTACTATTATGAACCGGCAGACCAGTGGCGATGCGGTCATTATTGGTTTTTAAATAAAACCACTACTCGTCGTAACTCCTCGTCGAAAACGTGGACGCATCTCTTCCCCACCTACTCCCTCCACATCTCAATAAGGTATGCAATTAGGCTTTCATACTTTCGCGGGTTTAAAAACGGCGAAAACAAAATTATTTAAGCAAAACTTGGCTCGTGTTTAAGGTATTTCCGTAATTGTTTAATCGAAGTCCTCTTTTTTTCTAGTTATTAAAAACGTATTCTATGGTGTATTATATGATATATAGAAGCAATAGAACTGTTCAAATGACCTGGGAAGTGTATATTAAACCAAATACAAAACTTTGAATAATGAGGTAAGAGATACGAGTTTTTTATCACTTTTCATCCCAAGACCAACGGGGGTCTGGGGGCAGCAGCCCCCAGGATGCCCAGGTTAGGTTAGGTTAGGTTAGGTTAGGTTAGGTTAGGTTAATGACCAGCTATGTAAATACAGTAGTGAACATTTGGTTTAGTCTGTGCTAAAAAATCAATTTTCTTTAGCAGGCCATACACTAAACAATTACCCCTTTTCACAGACAAATACACAAACAATCTGTCAAAGATGCAAATAGCGGGGGTGTGGGGGCGGCAGCCCCCACCCATAATACTAGGATAGGTTAGGTAAGGTTGTTAGGTTAGGCTAATGTCCTTTCAAAGGGGTATAGGCTTGTAAACACTATGATAGCTTAACATGAGCCAAAAATCGAAATTAGGTTAGTGTAATTTGTTTACTCTTAAAACTCGCAAAATCAGAGCCAACTTTTCCCAAAACTTGGCTCGGGTTTTCCAAAATTCGGGTTTTATGGCTTTGCAATTTCGGGAAACCTGAGCCAAATTTCTAAATGAGGTTACTGTCATTTGTTTGGGTCAATATTTACGAGTCACACCACAGCTGGGATCTCATTTTGAACGGTAATTTTGGGTTCCTATCATTCTATGCTTCATTGCTATATACTTTTTATCCACCGGAAAATAGGCCTATTTTTTTTTTCTTGGGTTTTTTTTTTTTTTTTTTAGCATTAACCTAACCAAAAAACCTAACCTAACCTAACCTAATAGCCCCCAAATACATTTAGGTTAGGTTAGGTTAGGTTTTTAGGTTAGGTTAATGCTAAAGAAAAAAAAAAAAGAAAAAAAGGCCTAGCCTAGGCCTAAAAAAAAAACAAAAAAAAAAACAAGAAAAAAAAATAGGCTATTTTCCGGTGGATAAAAAGTATATAGCAATGAAGCATAGAATGATAGGAACCCAAAACTACCCTTAGAAATGAGATTCCAGCTGTGGTGTGACTCGTAAATATTGACCTTTGTTTGTCTACAAACTCGCAAAATCCGAGCCAGCTTTGGCCAAAAGCTGGCTCGGGTTTTCCAAAATTCGGGTTTTATGGGTTTGCAATTTCGGGAAACCTGAGCCAAATTTCT
This sequence comes from Paralithodes platypus, assembly GCA_032716605.1. Taxonomy (NCBI): domain Eukaryota; kingdom Metazoa; phylum Arthropoda; class Malacostraca; order Decapoda; family Lithodidae; genus Paralithodes; species Paralithodes platypus. Next base: position 55,007,349 of record CM064485.1, read on the forward strand.
AAATGAGGTTACTGTCATTTTGTTGTCTAAAAACTCGCAAAATCCGAGCCAGCTTTGGCCAAAACTTGGCTCGGGTTTTCGAAATATTGGGTTTTAGGCCTTTGTAATACCTTCAAATCCGAGCCAAGTTTTGCTTGAATACGTTTGTATCGCCGTTTTACGCATTTAACCCCTCATTTTCCCTGTACTTCATAGCCCTCCCCACTATCGGGCGGCGTGTCTTAAGATCGTTGTATAATGGGGAAAACGGTTTCGCCGAGGGTTCTAATTATTTCTAAACACTATATATTGATGAAAACTAACAGGGAAAAATAAAAAAATCCATGGGAAAATTGGTGACCAATAAATGGAGTTTTTCCGGAGATTGTTCAGTGGTTGTGAGGTGTGTCATCTACTAGTGCGTGTTTGAAAAGAGCTCCTACAGATACAGATCAAACAGTATTTCCGGACGTAATTAACCCGTACAATACCGGCGATGTCCTTTGCGTCATATTTTGGAAACTATTATACGGTTTTATTCAGCTTAGGAAGGATCTCTAGCAATAATAAGGCCTCAAACTATCTCAACCAAACCTTTCAACTACCGCAGATCCTTCCTAAGCTGCATAATATCGTCGAAATATAGCTAGAATAACATATAACACACGTAGCTGGTACTCAAAGGGTTACTATGCTATTCTACAGTGATTCTCTTTATCTTAATGGGAGATTTTTAATGAATGTTGAAATCACCCAGTTTCCCAAACTGGGTGATTTCGTACTAGCTGTGGGAAAACATGCTAGCTATGGGTGTATACATGTCTGCAAACGGAGCCAATTATTATAATTATACAAGCGATACGCGATTAACGTACTCGACTAATTGGTGCTCGACCTATACTAATCTGAAACAAGGATAATATGGATTGATTCTACAGCTCAACTGTCCATAGGTGAGCTAGCCTAGTTTTTTTGTTTCTCTCTCTCTCTCTCTCTCTCTCTCTCTCTCTCTCTCTCTCTCTCTCTCTCTCTCTCTCTCTCTCTGATACAATCTCGCCTAGAGTTCTAAAGGAAGCTAAGGATGAGCTCTCCAAACCACTGACATTACTATTCAATAAATCCTTGCAGTCTGGAACTCTGCCCGATCAGTGGAAACTAGCCAACGTAACACCGATATTCAAAAAAGGCAGCAAATCCCTACCCAGTAACTATCGTCCAATTAGCTTAACCTCAGTTGTATGTAAAATGCTAGAAACGGTCATACGAGACAGACTCGTAAATCACTTCGAGGAAAATAACATACTTAAAGATACTCAACACGGCTTTCGTAAAAAACGTTCCTGTTTAACAAACCTCTTAGACTTCTTCCACGATATCCTCAACCTCTACGATGAGAGTAAAGCTGTAGATATTATATACCTTGATTTTCAAAAGGCCTTTGACAAAGTTCCCCACAAACGTTTACTGCTAAAACTAAAAGCGCATGGAATACAAGACGGTGTGTTGAAATGGATAGAAAATTGGCTCAGCGACAGAAAGCAAAGAGTAGTCATAAACGGTAAGGCATCTAAATGGACCAATGTAAGTAGAGGGGTACCCCAGGGATCGGTACTAGGACCAATTATCTTTCTAATTTACATCAACGACATAGATGAGGGTCTCACCTGTACAATCTCAAAATTTGCTGACGATACAAAAATTGCAGGTCAATATACAGGAGGCGCTACAATATAGGTAGCAAAATTATAATGGTAGTTTTGGGTTCCTATCATCATATGCTTCATTTCTATATACTTTTTATCCCCGGGAAAAAAAAAAAAAAATCTTGGGATTTTTCATTTATTTTCTTGGGATTTTTTGTTTTGGTCATTAACCTAACCAAAAAACCTAACCTAACCTAACCTAATAGCCCCCAAATACATTTAGGTTAGGTTAGGTTAGGTTTTTTGGTTAGGTTAATAAAACAAATAAAAACAAAATCCAAGAAAAACATAAAAAACCCAAGATTTTTTGTTTTTTTCCCGGGGATAAAAAGTATATAGAAATGAAGCATATGATGATAGGAACCCAAAACTACCATTATAATTTTGCTACCTATATTGTAGCGCCTCCTGTATATTGACCAAATTGCAAATAGCGTACTCTCAAAAGAACAAGTTGACGATATGCAACACAATCTAGATAAATTGTCATGTTGGGCCCAAATTTGGCAAATGAGTTTCAATGCGGATAAATGTAAAGTACTACATATCGGATACCTAAATGAGAAAGCAAACTATTCGATGAATGGCACTCAGCTTAAGAATGTAAACAGAGAAACCGATCTGGGAGTAACAATATCGAGTAACCTAAAACCGAGTCAACAATGTTCAGAAGTTGTTAAGAAGGCAAACAAAATAATTGGCTTTATAGGCAGGTCATTTGAGCATAAATCCAAAGAAGTTATCCTAACCCTTTACAATTCCTTAGTCCGCCCTCTTCTGGAATACTGCGTTCAATCCTGGTGCCCTTATTACCAAAAAGATATAAACAAGCTAGAACGAGTTCAATGTAGAGTTACCAAAATGATACCTAGCCTAAAGAACAAACCATACGAAGAGCGTCTTAGAGAATTAAATCTATTTCCTTTAACCCAGCGCAGATTAAGAGGTGACTTAATTCAAGTGTTCAAAATCATCAAAGGCATCGACAATATGAACTGTAGTAAGTACTTCACTATCGACCAATCTAATTACACGCGGGGAAACGGTTGCAAAATTATTGGTAAATCTTTTAACTCACACGAATCTAAGAATTTCTTCTTCAATCGAGTTGTCAACTTGTGGAATGGGCTTCCCCGAAACGTTATAGACTGCATCACCGTTGATTCATTTAAACTCCGCCTAGACAAATATCTCGCATCAAACCCGCGACTGACTGCGTTTGTAAATGAATAACTTTATTTTATCCCCCCCTCAGTTACTAACCCCTCTGTCCCCTACTAACTTCCTAATCCTGCCACGGACATTAGTTCCAGGGCAGTAATTCCCTTTCCAATGTTCCCTTACCCACTCTAAACCACTGTTTGGACACTTGATCCTCAGTGTTTTGGAGGACAAGCAACCTAGAAGGGTCACTAGATCTGTTGTTGCTTGATTTCCTTTGTACTCCTTTGTACTCTCTCTCTCATATTGTATCTATCTGTGTAAGGGGCATTCGTAAGGGATGTGTTAGCGGGTGTACCGCCAACTTTGTTTATATAATAGTCGCACGCTTGCAGTTACATCCGCGCCTAATTTGACTGTTTTTTTATTCCAAAATTATCCCACGACCACCTGTTATTTGGGTAACGATTAAGTTTAGTTATCCCGGCTTATTTACCAAAGAATATTTTGTTTTTTCAAGGAATATAGTGTTTTATTATTGTTTATCATTCAGTGATTGGAGGATTTACATTAGCTTACCCATAACGGCAAATAACAGGTGGCTGTGGGATAATTTCGTAATATAAAAGCAGTCAAATTAGACGCGAATGTAACTGCGAGCATGCGACTATGTAAACAGAGCAGCCAGGTAACACATCCCTTACCGGGGCATTTATGCATGTAATAATTTTTGGAAAAATGTTAGGTCAAATTGGATTTTAGGTCACGTACGTGTTTTTTGTATTATAATCCTTTTTCTCATCAGTTCCTTCATTGATTAGTGTGTTTTAAGTTTTTTTTCCTTCTGGAAATACATATTTACCCATTATTTTACAATATTATAACATGCCCCCTAAAACCATATTTTGTCATTACCCTAACCTAACAACCTAACCTAACCTGGGGGCTGCTGCCCCCAGACCCCCGCATGGTTAGTATTGATATAGAATATGACAAAATACTAAAACTACGGTAAAAAAAATGAAAAATATTAGTTCTTAGCTGATCCAAGATGGCCGCCATCACCCTTATTTAACCCACAAAGTCTAAGGAAAAATAATTTAATATGCAGCGGTAAAGACATATATTGTGGTGACTAATACTCTATGACAAAGCTATAGTATACATTTAGAACATTATATCCCATACGTTACCTAAAATCCAGTTTGTCCAAATGTTATTTTAATACCACGAATTTTCGGTGTTTTTTTATAAAAGAAATTGTTCATTTGCATCAATATATAGTGTTTGTAATTAATTAGAAATCTTGGGAAAACCTATTTTCCCCATTAGGCCTATTGATCGATGTTGAGACACGCCCCCGATAGTGATTTGAAAAGACATTAGCCTAACCTAACAACCTTACCTAACCTAACCTAGTATTATGGGTGGGGGCTGCTGCCCCCACACCCCCGCTGTGGGGGCAGCGGCTGTCGATTATACGAAGGTGAAATAAAATAGATGAAGTCCACGGTTTTTACTCTGCAATCATCAGCTTTGATTGTACATTGATAACGGGAAAGTACCGTATTGACAACCTTGTTACGAAAATTAAATTTTAATACCATTCTTTTATATTAGGTTCTTCCGAGGGTTTAACACATTTTCATATGATCTTTAGAGCTATCGATAACTGGAAGTACCGTATTGACAACCTTGTTACGAAAGACATTTTAGTACCATACTTTTTTTATTAGGTTTTGCCGAGGGTTAAAACTAATTTTCTTATGCTCTTTAGAGCATATAGATTCAATATTTATCTTCAAATATATCGACAAAATTCGTGGTATTAAAATAACATTGAACCTAATTTTTGTTCGTACTAGTTTAGAATTGTTGGTGCCGATTTATCACCTCCATATTTTCGCCGTGAACGCAATGTCCGGTACTCCTACCTGTGAAACACATTGTACATCCTTGGCACTAGTCCATTACCTACCAATATGTGCACAATATCGCCTGATGTCATATCCCTAAGCTTTCGATGGGTCATTGAAACATCACCAATGTTTTAAGGAAACCTCTTAGGCAATTAGTATGTCTTGGGGTGAATATAATGAAGATCGGATGTAACTGCTTATATCAATTTTGTGTGTGTGTGTGTGTGTGTGTGTGTGTGTGTGTGTGTGTGTGTGTGGAGAGGAGGAGGTGGGAAGGCTGGGGTGGGGGGATATTTCAGTGGATGCTGAGGGCGGGGCGGTCATCGGATTTGTTCAAAAGTTATCGTTTCTATTCAGGTATCCAAATGAAGATACTGACGAAGTCTCATCATGACGCGTCCATTAGTGATTCAGTAATCCTGTTGAGAGAGAGAGAGAGAGAGAATTACATAATCTCCGCAAGCTTCGTTTGGTGCAGATAATCTCGCTATTGTACTGAAAGGGTTGATGGCTGAATAATGAGATACGGAGCTGAAAAAAAAAAATATATATCCAGCCAGAATAAAATAAAATATATCCCATCATTATGAAGAGGTTAATAGTTAATACAATGACAACTAACTTTGTTTCCGGGATAAAAAGAGACGAATTTGTTTAGTACAGGATAAAACTCAGGATAAAACAATACGATTTTTTATAGTACAGGATAAAACTCCGGATAAAACAAGACGATTTTGTGTAGTACAGGATAAAACTCCGGATAAAACAAGACGATTTTGTGTAGTACAGGATAAAACTCAGGATAAAACAATACGATTTTTTATAGTACAGGATAAAACTCCGGATAAAACAAGTCGATTTATTATAGTACAGGATAAAACTCCGGATAAAACAAGACGATTTTCTATAGTACAGGATAAACCTTAATATAAAACAAGATGCTTTATTATAGTACAGGATAAAACTCAGGATAAAACCAGGCGATTTTTTTTATAGTACAGGATAAAACTCAGGATAAAGCAAGACGATTTTTTATGGAACAGGATAAAACTCTGGTATTGTATGTGACAAGAGCCGTATAGTACAATGTGGTACTGGTGGTGGTACTGGAGGATATGGCCTGCCCGACCTGCTTTGTGGCATTAAAGATGAGTTGGTATTGGGGACTTGGGAGGGAGCGAGGGGGGAAGGGTATGGAACCTACTATATACTGTATATATATATATATATATATAATCGTTAAATGATAGCTAGAATAAAGACGAACAAAAAAGAGTGTTGTTCTGAAGGGTTAAGCTAATATATCTGATTAACTTTAAGGGGAGATGGGTCGTTATTATGGTCCCCCTTCTTCTTCATGTTTAGCCCCATTAATTATCAGATTTTATGACGTTCAGCTAATTACTTTGGCGATTTTAAGACCTCTCGCCCCATTTCGTTGTCAATATTAAGATATTTCGTGTAATTTACGTGTCGATACTTTCCTGGCAAGCGATAGCGAGCCTGTAATTTAAGAGGAATCGGCCTTTGGCCGATAAATTGTTCTATAGAAAAATGTACACATTGTGACGCTTCTGCATAGTAGCCACGTGCGGCCATGCGCGCGCGTCGGCTGCCCAGCCGTTTAGAAACCGGCTGGTGGCAGCCGGCCGGCCAGCTTTTCCTTAGTATATATCCTACGACAATGTAACTAATGTCTGGGATATTCTTATGTTGTTTCACAGCTTGTAGCTGCCCTTATTCTTTACCAACGCATCTTAGTATATTTTATTCTCGATAGTTGATTGTTTCATTATAATATATAAGATGTAAGTCTAGTGAGAGTGGGAAGAGACGAGCAGGAGAGAGAGGCCGGCTGGGGGACGTTGCTTGGCGCGGAGAGTCCAGCTTGGGACGAGCCTGATGTTGCCACATACATTTGATTGTAACGGTAGGCTTAGATTCGACTCACGCACGGGGTAGACGATTTTGACCCGGCAACTGTGTTGAGTGTTGCCAAGCCTGGGATGTATTCTGTATGCCTAGTGCGGGGTCCAGACAGATCCAAGACTCAGAGCTCACCTCACTGTCATACCCTTCGGACCCCCTTGATATCTATCCCTCTCAACCCCACTTAGAAACTTTCTCTCTTACTTGGTATACCTTCTTTCCACTACTTCACCAATCTATTTAATTATCCCATCCCCTTGATAGACCTTATATCTATTATTGTATTAACGACGAGCTCTCAGATAACTAGATAGGATTTTGGGCCTTATGCAGAGATGTAATTGTTAATGAGACCTAGGAATTTTTTTTTTTCTCATATTTGGTGGTTTCATGCTTTCTAGTGTGTTCTTGTGTCAGGTTAGCAGGGGCTAGACCGGAGGGGAGGCTTTTTGCGATCCTTTAAGTAAAGTCTGCTGGTGCGAGTCCTGTGGACCCGCACGACTTTACTAGGATACCCGTGGGAGTCTGGGGGCATTTTCTTGTCTGTGTCCCTGTGTGTCTAGTGTTGTGTTGTGTGAGGGCCCTTGCCTAGTCCACTCAGCACTGCGCTAGCACGTCTTGCTTTTGTTTTAGGGTCGCCAGGAGAGAGTCAGATACTTTCGATCTGAGTCTCTCAAGAGAGCACCTTTTCAATTAGAGTAATTTGGCGCACAGACTTGGGAACGTCCCTAGGCTAGAGCAGGTGGCTCCGTCCGGGTATCCGAAGCCTATATCCTTCCGGCTAGACCTCTGCCACCTGGCAGATTAACAGCTAGGGGTTTATTATCTCTGTATGCTTGTTATTGTGCCACAGTTTACCGTTTTTGTGAGCATTGTGAGTCAGGGTGGGGCTTAGAGACTCTGTCCAAGCAGGCTTGCCTGACTAAGAGTGAGAAGCACACCTGTATGTGGTTATGTTGCGAGTTGCTACCTTTATTTAACTATACCTATGCCATTATACACTGTATGGCCTATCACTAGTATTTATTCCTGCTTATGAGTTAAGAGTTCTCTAAATCCGTAACGTACTTTCTTTGCTAAGCATCAGATCCTACAGTAGCCACATGCAGTTTAGAAACCCGCATCTTGTCTACCTGTACGATGTTTTGAGGACTGTTTGCTTTCACCTTCTTTCACGCAGGGGTGATTAGTTGTATTAATTAACGTAACTTTAAATGTACTTTCTTCTAGTTTGTTATTAAATTGTTTCTGCAATTTAATTCCGTTATCTATCTTTTCCTTGAAACTTTAAGTCAACTTAATTGTGTGATCTTTTATATAGCCTGCTTGACTATCAGCAGTCTATAGTGCGTGCACCCTGTAACCGAGTCATAGGATACCTTGTTGTCCAGGCAGGACTCTTGACGGTTTAGGGTGGTTTGTTGCCTGGGTTTATAGATAAGGGTTGGATCTAGCGTTTTCCGTTGTTGCTTGTTGCCGCATACCTAGTCCAATAGAAAGAGCCCAGTGTTTATATATCCCAGGACGTATCAAATGGCGACCTTGCATAGGATTTACTGAACAGAGGAATATAGTGGTCATTTGTTTTGAGATTCCTTATGATTAGAGGAATACAGTGGACATAGAGTTTTTTTTTTGGAGCAACCAATATAACACATTAAAGACTTTAAATATCATTAGTATATACATACTTGCATAGGAGATAAGGCACATTCTATAACCGTGATAATTACTGCAGTACACAAACATGTCTAATACATCAGAACACAGTGATGGGTCAGGTCACGATACGGGCTCGGAGGGAGAAAGACCTGTGGAGTGGCTAGTCGATAGCGAGGAGGGTGCTAGAAGATTTTTAGAGGTGCCCCTTACCGCTGCCAGGGTGTTGAAGCTGAATAAGTATGGCTTAAAGTGTGTGGCAGGTCTTCAGGGTCACCAGGGTTTAAGTGGCATGAGGAAAGATCAGCTGAAGACTTTGATATTGGGTTTAGAAGGGAGAGACCTGGGTGGAGAGGCGACTGGGGGCCCCGGTTCCCAGCCCCCCCTCCACTCTACCCCCGTATCAAACGTCAGGGTGCCTGAATTTAGTACATACCCCCAAGTTGATGGTCAATGGCAGCGTGGAATTCAATCACAGGGACCCTCCCCATTAAATGCATCTTCCCCTCCTCAAGGGTTGACTCCAGATTTGTTGTTTCGGCTTGAGATGGACAAGGTTGAGGTTGCTAGAGCTCAGGTTGAGGCTGCCGAAAGACAGGTTAGTGTGCAGGCTGAGGTTGCTGCTAGAGCTCAGGTTGAAGCTGCTAGAGCTCAGGCTGAGGCTGCAGAGAGAACAGCTATACGAGAGGCTGAACTGCAGGCAGAGTCTACTAGGTATCGGGCTGACAGGGAGCTGGAGATCTCTCGAGTGGAGGTAACAGGGCGAAATATTGGGGGAGGTAACAGACATCGGGACCAATCATTGTCGCACCTGCTTAAACTAGTTCCTGTGTTCGATGAGTTATGTGTGACTGAGTTTTTTATGCGATTTGAGAAGAAGTGTCAGGAACACCAGTGGGCTCAGGAAAAGTGGGCAGCATTAGTTTCATCAAGACTCCTAGGAAAGGGGCTAAAAGCGTATGATGCACTACCTTTAGAGTCCTGTGTAGTTTATGATGAGCTAAAGAAGGCTGTGCTACGGGCCTATGAGTTACAACCAGAAACTTACCGCTTGAAGTTTCGGGGTGTTACTAAGGGCAAGGATAGTACCTCCTAGAACACGCCCGGGACTTGTCTGATGCACTATGACATTGGCTGCGTTCTGAGAGGGCAGCTACTTTTGAGGAGTTGAGTGAGCTGGTTCTCTTGGAGCAGTTCTTTAAGTGCACAGGCGGGGACTTAACATTAAATATAAAGGAAAAAAATCCTAGAACTCTCCAGGAGGCAGCAGAAATGGCTGACCGCCGACTGTCATTCATTCGAGGGTGCGAAGCAGCAGCTAGGAGTGAGTCGGGTGCAATGGATCGTACCCCTCCCCCTCCCAAGAATTTTGATACACATAAATACACAAAACCATGTAGCACTGACAATAAAACTGAACATAAACCAAATACCGTCCCGTATAAGAAGTCTAATGGTACCTCCCACTCCCAAGGGAAACCAAAGAGGAAAGAGTGCTTTGCATGTCACAAGGAGGGTCACTTTGCAAATGCTTGTCCGAACAAGCCACCAAACAAGGTTGTGTCATTGGCCCGCAGCATAGGGGTGTCGCCTATATCTTCTGAGTTTGCCAAGGGTAGTTCGTCAGAGGTTGGGACACAGCCTGTGTTCAAGAGTCCGGAAGGCTCGAACCCTGTCGCGACGTCTTTGGGGGTCATAGAGGGCATGGTTTTGTGAGGTGGGCTGGCGAAAGGCGAGGAGTTAAGCTATTGCGTGATACTGGGGCTTCTCAGACCTTGTTAAAGAACTTTACTGGTAGACCGATTAATGCTGCTCGGGTGGTGGTAGTTCAGGGGATCAATGCTACGAAGTCCTACCCGCTGGTGCGGATGGAGCTGGAGGTGGATGGTGTGGCGAAGGAGCCGGATGTTGGAATTGTAGAGAACTTGCCTGTTGGGGGCGTCGACCTCCTCCTCGGCAACTACTTTGCGGTGCCTGCTTCTAAGGTTTCACCCTTGGTCGTTGCCGAGAAGGCGGCCGACGTTATTAGGGAGGAACAGGAGGGGGTTGAGAAGTGTAGCATACAAAGCATGGCGTGTGTTGTGACGCGTTCTCAGACATCCGGAGCCTTGCAGCCACCACCTCAGTCTATCAAACCGCGGAGGAAAGGTCACAAGAAAACGGGAAGTGTTGGTCAATTGGAGAGTTTTGAGCCGGCAGTGTTTCTTGGTGACTCATTATTGGCACCTATGTTAGAGTCTGGAGAGGCCCCGGGGCCTGTCACCGCTAGTGCAGGTGCAGGGCAGGAAGAGACTCTGCGACAGCATCGTTATGCGCAGCGTGAGGAAAGGATGGCTCAGCGGGACATTGGAGGTGGAAATAAATTATTTAAGATGAACTTGGATAATCTCGCACCTGCTGATATATGTTCCTTGCAGCTGGAAGATCCTGAAGTCAGGGCGTGTGGTAATGGTGCTGTCGAACTGGAGAGCGATGGGGATGCGCAGCCTGGTGATTTTTTCTTCTCCGAGGGGATCTTGTATCGGAGACATCAGGATCCCAAGAAAAAGTGGGATGGCGGGTCAGGATTAGTGGACCAGTTAGTAGTACTGAGGGTGTGCCATGAGAGCTTATTGAGATTAGCTCATGATGTGCCTTTGGCAGGGCACCTGGGGGCACGTAAGACGGAGGCAGCTCTGAGCAAGCTTTTCTGGTGGCCTGGGTTAAAGGCGAGTGTCGTGTCATGGGTGTCACAGTGTCACACGTGTCAAGTTGTTGGGAAACCCAATCAGGTCATCCCGAGAGCCCCGTTACAACCCATCCCTGTCATTGGGCCGCCCTTCAGCAAAGTAGTTATCGATATGGTTGGCCCATTGCCCCCCACTAGTTCCGGCAATACATTTTTACTAACTGTAATGGATGTAGCAACACGGTATCCAGATGCTTACCCCATGCGCAACGGGATGGCTAAGACTGTTGTCAAAAACCTACTTGTCTATTTCTCTCGTTATGGCTACCCTCAGGAGATCCAGTCTGATCAGGGATCCAATTTTACTTCTGCTCTGTTTAAGCAGACCATGCAGCAACATGAGATAGTGTCTGTGGTGTCATCTGCCTACCATCCCGAGAGTCAGGGTGTTTTGGAAAGGTGGCACTCGACTCTCAAGAGTATGTTGCGGTGTTATTGCATGGAAAATTGGAAGGACTGGGATCTAGGTCTCCCATACGTTTTATTTGCTGCGAGAGAAGTACCTGGGGAGATCTTGGGATTTAGCCCGAACGAGTTGGTTTTTGGACACAGGGTCAGGGGGCCCCTCCACATAGTCAAGGAGATCTGGGAGGGAGTCACAAAGCCATGCTCGCTTCTAAAGTATGTAGTTGAAAGCCGTGAGAGAATGCTAAAGAGTTTGGAGGTAGCAGGTCGGAGCCTTAAGAGTTCACAAGCTCAGATGAAGGACAGATACGACCAGAAGGTGAAGCTGAGGGAGTTTGAAGTAGATCAGGAGGTACTGATACTACTGCCTCTGGTGGGACACCCCTTGTCTGCCAAGTATTCTGGTCCGTATCGGGTTGTAAGGAAGGTTTCTGATCTCGACTATTTAGTAGCTACTCCTGATCGTAAGAAAAAGAACCAACTTTGCCATGTAAATCTGATGAAAGAGTATGTGAGGCGCCCCTCCGAGCCTCTCACTGTCCCGGTGTTGATCTGCAGCGATCGTGGTGGAGAAGGAGGAAGGGACAGTCAAGCTGCGGGGGAGGATAATTGGGATTGTCATGTTTCCGCGGATCAGTGGGCGGGGAATTCTAGACAAGTGGCTCACGAGTTGATATTGCACCTGCCTGAGCAACAGCGTGTAGCTGTGCAGCACTTGTTTGATTCAAACCCAGCTGTTTTCGCGGAGCATCCTGGCCTCACTACTCAAGCGGTGCGCGATGTCGATGTTGGGGACCACCCGCCCTTTAAATCAGTGCCATACCGTGTTCCCCCTATTAAATTACCAGCACTTAGGGAAGAGCTGGATTATATGCTGAAACGTGGGCTGATTTCTGAGGGTGCGGAAAGGTGGACTTTCCCAGTCACACTGCAGCCCAAACCAGATGGCAAGGTGCAGTTTTGTATAGATTTCCGCAGGTTGAATGGTTTAACCCCCACAAATGCCTACCCTCTCCTTCGCGTGGACGACAGTGTGGATAAGATAGGAAAAGCCAAGTTCCTCACTAAGATAGACCTTGTTAAGGGTTATTGGCAAGTGCCCTTGTCTGAGCGAGCTCGAGAGGTGTGTGGGTTTGTGATGGACGGTGCCACATATCGTTGCCATGTTATGTCATACGGGCTGAAAAATGCCCCTGCAACGTTTCAGAAATTAATGAACGACATTGTAGCCGACATTCCCAACTGTACGGTGTACCTAGATGATGTCATAATATACGACGATGATTTTAACAGTCACTGTGCTCACATCGGACCGCTTTTTAATAAACTGAATGAAGCAGGTTTGGTGGTAAACCTGGGTAAGTGCGATTTTGTCAAAGCCACAGTTTTGTACCTGGGGTTCGAGGTGGGGATGGGTCAGGTCTGCCCTCCACAGACAAAGATCAAAGCCATCGATCAGTTTCCCCAGCCTACGACTAAGAAACAAATCATGCGGTTTCTTGGTATGATAGGCTATTATCGTCGCTTCATCAAAGGCTATTCGACTGTACTTGCACCTTTAACTGACTTATTATCTAAGGACAAGAAGTTCCGGTGGTCTCCTGAGTGTGCAGAGGCGTTTTCCTTGGTGAAACACCTGTTATGTACCCACCCCATACTCAGGGCCCCGGACTTCAGCAGACCTTTTTAGCTGGTGACTGATGCCAGTGGCGTAGGGGCTGGGGCTGTCTTGTTACAGACAGATGATGAAGGTATCGAACATCCAGTGAGTTTTTACAGTAAAAAATTCAATAGTGCACAAAGGAATTACTCTGTAATTGAAAAAGAACTCCTGGCGATAGTGCTGGCACTCAGGCACTTTGATGTATATTATGTTCCTGCTTTCGGACCAGTCGTAGTGGTTTATACCGATCATCACCCTCTGAAATTCTTGAATCAGTTTCATAACCGGAATATGACGCTGACCAGGTGGTCACTCATGCTTCAGGAGTATAATCTGGACATACGCCATATTCCCGGTTCTGATAACGTGATAGCGGATTGTCTATCAAGGGTGGATGATGTTGGTTAGACTGCCACAGGATTGAGGGTTGAGTGTGGAGGAAAATAGGCTGTCACTGTAGTTCAGCCGGAAAAACAAATTAAAAATGCAAAAACCTTATAAAAACTCTTTAATTTTATAACGTGTAGAATTTTGTATAAGATGTTGTAGCAGTATCTAAGTTGAATGTTTTCGCTTATTGTCGCTAAGTTAGTTGAAGTTGCTCGGTGGAGCGCAACTGTCTTTATTTTGTTTATATATAGTGCCTTGTGTCGCAACAGTGTGTGGTACTATGAGAAGCTTTCTGTTAGATATGAAGAACTTAGTCAAGGGTCTTGTATCTTGGGGGAGGTGTGATGCTTCTGCATAGTAGCCACGTGTGGGCATGCGCACGCGTCGGCTGCCCAGCTGTTTAGAAACCGGCTGGTGGCAGCCGGCCGGCAGGTTTTTCCTTAGTATATATCCTACGACAATGTAACTAATGTCTGGGATATTCTTATGTTGTTTCACAGCTTGTAGCTGCCCTTATTCTTAACCAACGCATCTTAGTATATTTTATTCTCGCTAGTTGATTGTTTCATTATAATATAGAAGATGTAAGTCTAGTGAGAGTGGGAGGAGACGAGCGGGAGAGAGAGACCGGCTGGGGGACGTTGCTTCGCGCGGAGAGTCCAGCTTGGGACGAGCCTGATGTTGCCACATACATTCGATTGTAACGTTAGGCTTAGTTTCGACTCGCGCACGGGTTAGACGATTTTGACCCGGCAACTGTGTTGAGTGTTGCCAAGCCTGGGATGTATTCTGCATGCCTAGTGCGGGGTCCAGACAGATTCAAGACTCAGAGCTCACCTCACTGTCGTACCCTTCGGACCCCCTTGATATCTATCCCTCTCAACCCCACTTAGAAACTTTCTCTCTTACTTGGTATACCTTCTTTCCACTACTTCACCAATCTATTTAATTATCCCATCCCCTTGATAGACCTTATATCTATTATTGTATTAACGACGAGCTCTCAGATAACTAGATAGGATTTTGGGCCTTATGCAGAGATGTAATTGTTAATGAGACCTAGGAAGCTTTTTTTTGTTGTCTCATATTTGGTAGTTTCATGCTTGCTAGTGTGTTCTTGTGTCAGGTTAGCAGGGGCTAGACCGGAGGGGAGGCTTTTTGCGATCCTTTAAGTAAAGTCTGCTGGTGCGAGTCCTGTGGACCCGCACGACTTTACTAGGATACCCGTGGGAGTCTGGGGGCATTTTCTTGTCTGTATCCCTGTGTGTCTAGTGCTGTGTTGTGTGAGGGCCCTTGCTTAGTCCACTCAGCACTGCGCTAGCACATCTTGCTTTTGTTTTAGGGTCGCCAGGAGAGAGTCAGATACATGCGATCTGAGTCTCTTAAGAGAGCACCTTTTCAATTAGAGTAATTTGGCGCACAGACTTGGGAACGTCCCTAGGCTAGAGCAGGTGGCTCAGCCCGGGTATCCGAAGCCTATATCCTTCCGGCTAGACCTCTGCCACCTGGCAGATTAACAGCTAGGGGTTTATTATCTCTGTATGCTTGTTATTGTGCCACAGTTTACCGTTTTTGTGAGCATTGTGAGTCAGGGTGGGGCTTAGAGACTCTGTCCGAGCAGGCTTGCCTGACTAAGAGTGAGAAGCACACCTGTATGTGGTTATGTTGCGAGTTGCTACCTTTATTTAACTATACCTATGCCATTATACACTGTATGGCCTATCACTAGTATTTATTCCTGCTTATGAGTTAAGAGTTCTCTAAATCCGTAACGTACTTTCTTTGCTAAGCATCAGATCCTACAGTAGCCACATGCAGTTTAGAAACCCGCATCTTGTCTACCTGTACGATGTTTTGAGGACTGTTTGCTTTCACCTTCTTTCACGCAGGGGTGATTAGTTGTATTAATTAACGTAACGTTAAATGTACTTTTTTCTAGTTTGTTATTAAATTGTTTCTGCAATTTAATTCCGTTATCTATCTTTTTCTTGAAACTTTAAGTCAACTTAATTGTGTGATCTTTTATATAGCCTGCTTGACTATCAGCAGTCTATAGTGCGTGCACCCTGTAACAGAGTCATAGGATACCTTGTTGTCCAGGCAGGACTCTTGACGGTTTAGGGTGGTTTGTTGCCTGGGTTTATAGATAAGGGTTGGATCTAACGTTTTCCGTTGTTGCTTGTTGCCGCATACCTAGTCCAATATAAAGAGCCCAGTGTTTATATATCCCAGGACGTAACAACATTTATCTTGAAGGAGGATCTTGGGTGTGTGTTTTTTAAATTTTGATGAAGGTTTAGGGAGGAAACTAATACAAAACACATTATACAAATATAGGCTATACAGTATTAATGAACAAATAGGTACGCCCATCCCCCCTTAAAGACGATCTGTAATTTACCGCATCTTAACTATAACTAGGCAATTTGAATTATCTTAGGATGGGGATCTCGATGTCAAACGAGTAAGTAGGAATAAAACTCTCCAGGTTGTTGCCTATTACTGTGTGTTGTACCGATATTTTGTGTTGCCGACATGTTGTGTTGTCACCAGTATGGACGCACCTTGATGCAATATTAAGACATTTCGTGTAATTTAGGTGTCGATTTCTTCCTGGCGAGCGATAGCGAGCCTGTAATTTTATGAGGAATCGGCCTTTGGCCGGGACATTTGTCTACCGAAAAATGTACAAATCTATCTTGAAGGGGGGTCTAGGGGTTGTTTTCTAAGCTTGATGGAGGACTAGGGAGGAAACTAAAAAAAATGTATGAATGCATGAATTAATAGACGAAACAAACGACCAGTATCCCCTTAACTGAGAATAATTCCAATAAATAGACAAGGCTTTATGCACCTACAACAATTGGGTTTTGAACAGTTGTGTATTGAAGATTGGTGGAACGTCACACCGACAAAGTGATTTCCCCAGAGACAGGCCGTGCATTGTGGAGGAGTGATTCTTAAGGGGGAAGGGTTTATTTTTTGGTCGATTATTTAGGTGTCCCGAGTTCGAATCTAAGGAGGACCATATGCCTTCATTAGTTTATTTAAGTGCATTTGGGTTTGTAGTTGATGATTAATGTTAAGAACGGGGTGTTACTTATTAATGTTAAGAACGGGGTGTTACTTATTAATGTTAAGAACGGGGTGTTACTTATTAATGTTAAGAACGGGGTGTTACTTATTAATGTTAAGAACGGGGTGTTACTTATTAATGTGAAGAACGGGGTGTTACTTATTAATGTTAAGAACGGGGTGTTACTTATTAATGTTAAGAACGGGGTGTTCCTTATTAATGTTAAGAACGGGGTGTTCCTTATTAATGTTAAGAACGGGGTGTTCCTTATTAGTTATTAATGTTAAGAACGGGGTGTTCCTTATTAATGTTAAGAACGGGGTGTTCCTTATTAATGTTAAGAACGGGGTGTTCCTTATTAATGTTAAGAACGGGGTGTTACTTATTAATGTTAAGAACGGGGTGTTACTTATTTTTTATATTTACTATTTTTTTGTTTTAGTTTCCTCCCTAGACCTCCATCAAACTTCAAAAAAACATCCATTAGATCCCCCTTTTAGATTAATTTGTACATTTTGGGGTAGAATATATGTCCCAGCCAAAGGCCGGTTCTTCCAAAATTTCCGGCTCACTATCGTTCGCCAGGAAAACAAATTTAAACCAAAATCGCACGAAAAGTGCGAAAAGAATGGGGCAAAAGGTCTTAAAATCGACGAACTAATTGGGCAAACTTCTTAAAATCTGAACACTAATGGGGTTAAACATGAGGGAAAAGGGGGTCTAGACAAAAAATGACATGTGTACTCGACCAAAAAACAATCTTTACACTGGTGAGCTGTACATAATCTGGTGTGAACGGAATGAATCAGGTGAAACATACGTCTGTGAGGTATTATCATAAGATTTCGACCCACTTCCAGAATGTTTTGAGCGTTAGTGTAAAGATTGTTTTTTGGTCGAGTGTACAGTACTGGTAGCACGGGAAAAGGTGAAAAGGGTACTGAAACTGCTCGAAACACTGCTTTGGACATGTTGCCATACACGTTCGAAGTATCTCATTTGGACGTTAACACCCGTAAACTTGTTTCGAGACATGCTATAAGTCGCTTTTTCACTCAACATTAATCCTCAACACTGATCTGGCAGCTTATGAGGTCAACATTTATACTATTTCGGTCACTTAAATTCATCTACCATCAGTCTAGTTTCCGATACGGTCTCAGTAGG
Organism: Paralithodes platypus; assembly: GCA_032716605.1. Lineage (NCBI taxonomy): Eukaryota > Metazoa > Arthropoda > Malacostraca > Decapoda > Lithodidae > Paralithodes > Paralithodes platypus. The sequence continues at coordinate 55,025,128 of CM064485.1, forward strand.
CGAGAAATCATGACCTCTAACCTCTGTAACTCAAAGACGACTTGAGTAATCGAGCTAATATTTCTAGCATTTGGGAAGAGTCAGCCAACGAATAGATGTGGAAATTTACAGCCAATTTGTTCTAGCCTTTTTTGAGTTACAGAGGATAGAGGTCATGATTTTTCGCCTACTTAAGGGGGCCCACCTCGCTTTTTTTCTCTTTCTCTCCCTCTCTCTTTGGCTTGTATCCATTCGGCCCCATTCAACCTACTGTTTTAAGAGGTTTACCCCCATCCAGGTGTAAATATTTTCCTGGCAAGCGGTAGCGAGTCAGCATACTGCAGCATACTGTGTATATATTTTTGTTTTGACAGCAAGCTAAATGTGTACATTTGTCGATAGAAAAATTTCTCCGAAGCCGGATTTCTCCATACAATGCTGGCTCGCTATTACTCGCCAGGAAGAAATCGACACCTGGATGGGGATAAACGTCTTTAAAAAGTTGGCTGAATGGGGCCGAATGGATACAAGCCAGAGAAACGGAGGGAAAGAAAAACAAAAGCAGGTGACCCCCCTTAAAGCGAATAGACTATATCGATCATCACTGGTGTTGACATTTCTTGCTGGGAACAAGTTGGGTGGGGGGGGGGGGGTGGGGGCGATCATCACTTGACATAAACAAAGTCTGTGTCATATGTTTGCAGCATTGTAAATTAGCTCGTTAGTCCGGCATGTTTAATAAGGGGGTACTACTCGATTTTTGTGGACCCCCTTCTCCCTCATGTTTAGCATATTTGTTCTGAGGTTTTAAGACGTTCGTTCCGTTAGTTTGGCGATTTTGAAACCTTTCGCCTCATTTTTTTGTCAATAGTAAAACCTTTCGTTCCCTTTAGGTGTCGATTCTTTTCCTGGCGAGCGATAGCGAGCCTCTAATTTCAGAAGAACCAGCTTTCGGCCGGGACATTTTTCTACCGAAAAATTAAAAATTTATCTTGAAAAGGTGTCTAGGGGGTGTTTTTCTAAGCTTGATGGAGGTCTAGTGAGGAAACTAAAAAAAAAAAAAAAAAAAAAAAATATATAGACCAAAAACCAAGCACCACCTCCTTGACATAAACGAAGTCAGCAGCATTGTAAAGCTATTTAGTTCGGCATGTTTACGAATATGTGGCATGTTAAAAATCATGTATCTAGCTAGCATGTTCCTAGCATTGTTTTCGGTAATGGTGTGGACGCGGACTCAATGCGTTAGTTATTTCAGTAGCTTTGTTGTTCGTGTTTTGGCTAATACCAGACGATGTTTTTTACTTTATAATATATTGCAAATACTTTTAGCAGAATGATAGACTACAGTTCAGATCTACTGTAGTCTATGGCAGAATATACCATGACCATCTAGAGTGAAATAGAGATAAATAGGCGGGTGAGCAACGTGTTCTCAGAGGGTAGAGAGAAGAATGGTGTAGACAGGGAGAGGGAAGTAGAAGAGTGAAAGATGACGGGGAGTAGGTAGATAGGTAGGTAGGGTGCTGGGTAGACAAATTGGAAGGAGTGTTCTCAGAAGATATAGAAAAGAATAATGTACACTGGGATACCATAGTCTCTTACCCACCCATAGAGATTTGTTGACTTTACCTATTTCTAATTATGGAAGTATATATCTCTGGAAACGGCTAGTAGGTAGGTTGGTAGGGTGGTGGGTAGACCTATTGGAAGGAGTGTTCTTAGAGTGACGAAATAATGTAGGAAAGAGGTAGAAGAGTGAAAGGTGACGGCTAGTAGGTAGGTAGGTAGGGTGGTGGGTAGACCTATTGGAAGGAGTGTTCTTAGAGTGACGAAATAATGTAGGAAAGAGGTAGAAGAGTGAAAGGTGACGGCTAGTAGGTAGGTTGGTAGGGTGGTGGGTAGACCTATTGGAAGGAGTGTTCTTAGAGTGACGAAATAATGTAGGGAAGAGGTAGAAGAGTGAAAGGTGACGGCTAGTAGGTAGGTTGGTAGGGTGGTGGGTAGACCTATTGGAAGGAGTGTTCTTAGAGTGACGAAATAATGTAGGGAAGAGGTAGAAGAGTGAAAGGTGACGGCTAGTAGGTAGGTTGGTAGGGTGGTGGGGTAGACCTATTGGAAGGAGTGTTCTTAGAGTGACGAAATAATGTAGGGAAGAGGTAGAAGAGTGAAAGGTGACGGCTAGTAGGTAGGTTGGTAGGGTGGTGGGTAGACCTATTGGAAGGAGTGTTCTTAGAGTGACGAAATAATGTAGGGAAGAGGTAGAAGAGTGAAAGGTGACGGCTAGTAGGTAGGTTGGTAGGGTGGTGGGTAGACCTATTGGAAGGAGTGTTCTTAGAGTGACGAAATAATGTAGGGAAGAGGTAGAAGAGTGAAAGGTGACGGCTAGTAGGTAGGTAGGTAGGGTGGTGGGTAGACCTATTGGAAGGAGTGTTCTTAGAGTGACGAAATAATGTAGGGAAGAGGTAGAAGAGTGAAAGGTGACGGCTAGTAGGTAGGTTGGTAGGGTGGTGGGTAGACCTATTGGAAGGAGTGTTCTTAGAGTGACGAAATAATGTAGGGAAGAGGTAGAAGAGTGAAAGGTGACGGCTAGTAGGTAGGTTGGTAGGGTGGTGGGTAGACCTATTGGAAGGAGTGTTCTTAGAGTGACGAAATAATGTAGGGAAGAGGTAGAAGAGTGAAAGGTGACGGCTAGTAGGTAGGTGACCTATTGGAAGGAGTGTTCTTAGAGTGACGAAATAATGTAGGGAAGAGGTAGAAGAGTGAAAGGTGACGGCTAGTAGGTAGGTTGGTAGTAGGGTGGTGGGTAGACCTATTGGAAGGAGTGTTCTTAGAGTGACGAAATAATGTAGGGAAGAGGTAGAAGAGTGAAAGGTGACGGCTAGTAGGTAGGTTGGTAGGGTGGTGGGTAGACCTATTGGAAGGAGTGTTCTTAGAGTGACGAAATAATGTAGGGAAGAGGTAGAAGAGTGAAAGGTGACGGCTAGTAGGTAGGTTGGTAGGGTGGTGGGTAGACCTATTGGAAGGAGTGTTCTTAGAGTGACGAAATAATGTAGGGAAGAGGTAGAAGAGTGAAAGGTGACGGCTAGTAGGTAGGTTGGTAGGGTGGTGGGTAGACCTATTGGAAGGAGTGTTCTTAGAGTGACGAAATAATGTAGGGAAGAGGTAGAAGAGTGAAAGGTGACGGCTAGTAGGTAGGTTGGTAGGGTGGTGGGTAGACCTATTGGAAGGAGTGTTCTTAGAGTGACGAAATAATGTAGGGAAGAGGTAGAAGAGTGAAAGGTGACGGCTAGTAGGTAGGTTGGTAGGGTGGTGGGTAGACCTATTGGAAGGAGTGTTCTTAGAGTGACGAAATAATGTAGGGAAGAGGTAGAAGAGTGAAAGGTGACGGCTAGTAGGTAGGTAGGTAGGGTGGTGGGTAGACCTATTGGAAGGAGTGTTCTTAGAGTGACGAAATAATGTAGGGAAGAGGTAGAAGAGTGAAAGGTGACGGCTAGTAGGTAGGTGGTAGGGTGGTGGGTAGACCTATTGGAAGGAGTGTTCTTAGAGTGACGAAATAATGTAGGGAAGAGGTAGAAGAGTGAAAGGTGACGGCTAGTAGGTAGGTAGGTAGGGTGGTGGGTAGACCTATTGGAAGGAGTGTTCTTAGAGTGACGAAATAATGTAGGAAAGAGGTAGAAGAGTGAAAGGTGACGGCTAGTAGGTAGGTTGGTAGGGTGGTGGGTAGACCTATTGGAAGGAGTGTTCTTAGAGTGACGAAATAATGTAGGAAGAGGTAGAAGAGTGAAAGGTGACGGCTAGTAGGTAGGTAGGTAGGGTGGTGGGTAGACCTATTGGAAGGAGTGTTCTTAGAGTGACGAAATAATGTAGGGAAGAGGTAGAAGAGTGAAAGGTGACGGCTAGTAGGTAGGTAGGTAGTAGGGTGGTGGTAGACCTATTGGAAGGAGTGTTCTTAGAGTGACGAAATAATGTAGGGAAGAGGTAGAAGAGTGAAAGGTGACGGCTAGTAGTAGGTAGGTAGGTAGGGTGGTGGGTAGACCTATTGGAAGGAGTGTTCTTAGAGTGACGAAATAATGTAGGGAAGAGGTAGAAGAGTGAAAGGTGACGGCTAGTAGGTAGGTTGGTAGGGTGGTGGGTAGACCTATTGGAAGGAGTGTTCTTAGAGTGACGAAATAATGTAGGGAAGAGGTAGAAGAGAGTGAAAGGTGACGGCTAGTAGGTAGGTTGGTAGGGTGGTGGGTAGACCTATTGGAAGGAGTGTTCTTAGAGTGACGAAATAATGTAGGGAAGAGGTAGAAGAGTGAAAGGTGACGGCTAGTAGGTAGGTTGGTAGGGTGGTGGGTAGACCTATTGGAAGGAGTGTTCTTAGAGTGACGAAATAATGTAGGGAAGAGGTAGAAGAGTGAAAGGTGACGGCTAGTAGGTAGGTAGGTAGGGTGGTGGGTAGACCTATTGGAAGGAGTGTTCTTAGAGTGACGAAATAATGTAGGGAAGAGGTAGAAGAGTGAAAGGTGACGGCTAGTAGGTAGGTAGGTAGGGTGGTGGGTAGACCTATTGGAAGGAGTGTTCTTAGAGTGACGAAATAATGTAGGAAAGAGGTAGAAGAGTGAAAGGTGACGGCTAGTAGGTAGGTAGGTAGGGTGGTGGGTAGACCTATTGGAAGGAGTGTTCTTAGAGTGACGAAATAATGTAGGGAAGAGGTAGAAGAGTGAAAGGTGACGGCTAGTAGGTAGGTAGGTAGGGTGGTGGGTAGACCTATTGGAAGGAGTGTTCTTAGAGTGACGAAATAATGTAGGAAAGAGGTAGAAGAGTGAAAGGTGACGGCTAGTAGGTAGGTTGGTAGGGTGGTGGGTAGACCTATTGGAAGGAGTGTTCTTAGAGTGACGAAATAATGTAGGAAAGAGGTAGAAGAGTGAAAGGTGACGGCTAGTAGGTAGGTTGGTAGGGTGGTGGGTAGACCTATTGGAAGGAGTGTTCTTAGAGTGACGAAATAATGTAGGAAAGAGGTAGAAGAGTGAAAGGTGACGGCTAGTAGGTAGGGTGGTGGGTAGACCTATTGGAAGGAGTGTTCTTAGAGTGACGAAATAATGTAGGGAAGAGGTAGAAGAGTGAAAGGTGACGGCTAGTAGGTAGGTAGGTAGGGTGGTGGGTAGACCTATTGGAAGGAGTGTTCTTAGAGTGACGAAATAATGTAGGGAAGAGGTAGAAGAGTGAAAGGTGACGGCTAGTAGGTAGGTAGGTAGGGTGGTGTGGGTAGACCTATTGGAAGGAGTGTTCTTAGAGTGACGAAATAATGTAGGGAAGAGGTAGAAGAGTGAAAGGTGACGGCTAGTAGGTAGGTTGGTAGGGTGGTGGGTAGACCTATTGGAAGGAGTGTTCTTAGAGTGACGAAATAATGTAGGGAAGAGGTAGAAGAGTGAAAGGTGACGGCTAGTAGGTAGCTAGGTAGGTAGGTAGGGTGGTGGGTAGACCTATTGGAAGGAGTGTTCTTAGAGTGACGAAATAATGTAGGGAAGAGGTAGAAGAGTGAAAGGTGACGGCTAGTAGGTAGATAGGTAGGTAGGTAGGGTGGTGGGTAGACCTATTGGAAGGAGTGTTCTTAGAGTGACGAAATAATGTAGGGAAGAGGTAGAAGAGTGAAAGGTGACGGCTAGTAGGTAGTAGGTAGGTAGGGTGGTGGGTAGACCTATTGGAAGGAGTGTTCTTAGAGTGACGAAATAATGTAGGGAAGAGGTAGAAGAGTGAAAGGTGACGGCTAGTAGGTAGGTAGGTAGGGTGGTGGGTAGACCTATTGGAAGGAGTGTTCTTAGAGTGACGAAATAATGTAGGGAAGAGGTAGAAGAGTGAAAGGTGACGGCTAGTAGGTAGGTAGGTAGGGTGGTGGGTAGACCTATTGGAAGGAGTGTTCTTAGAGTGACGAAATAATGTAGGGAAGAGGTAGAAGAGTGAAAGGTGACGGCTAGTAGGTAGGGTGGTGGGTAGACCTATTGGAAGGAGTGTTCTTAGAGTGACGAAATAATGTAGGGAAGAGGTAGAAGAGTGAAAGGTGACGGCTAGTAGGTAGATAGGTAGGTAGGGTGGTGGGTAGACCTATTGGAAGGAGTGTTCTTAGAGTGACGAAATAATGTAGGGAAGAGGTAGAAGAGTGAAAGGTGACGGCTAGTAGGTAGATAGGTAGGTAGGTAGGGTGGTGGGTAGACCTATTGGAAGGAGTGTTCTTAGAGTGACGAAATAATGTAGGGAAGAGGTAGAAGAGTGAAAGGTGACGGCTAGTAGGTAGGTAGGTAGGGTGGTGGGTAGACCTATTGGAAGGAGTGTTCTTAGAGTGACGAAATAATGTAGGGAAGAGGTAGAAGAGTGAAAGGTGACGGCTAGTAGGTAGGTTGGTAGGGTGGTGGGTAGACCTATTGGAAGGAGTGTTCTTAGAGTGACGAAATAATGTAGGGAAGAGGTAGAAGAGTGAAAGGTGACGGCTAGTAGGTAGGTTGGTAGGGTGGTGGGTAGACCTATTGGAAGGAGTGTTCTTAGAGTGACGAAATAATGTAGGGAAAGAGGTAGAAGAGTGAAAGGTGACGGCTAGTAGGTAGGTTGGTAGGGTGGTTGGTAGACCTATTGGAAGGAGTGTTCTTAGAGTGACGAAATAATGTAGGGAAGAGGTAGAAGAGTGAAAGGTGACGGCTAGTAGGTAGGTTGGTAGGGTGGTGGGTAGACCTATTGGAAGGAGTGTTCTTAGAGTGACGAAATAATGTAGGAAAGAGGTAGAAGAGTGAAAGGTGACGGCTAGTAGGTAGATAGGTAGGTAGGTAGGGTGGTGGGTAGACCTATTGGAAGGAGTGTTCTTAGAGTGACGAAATAATGTAGGAAAGAGGTAGAAGAGTGAAAGGTGACGGCTAGTAGGTAGATAGGTAGGTAGGTAGGGTGGTGGGTAGACATATTGGAAGGAGTGTTTTCAGAGTGCAGAATAATGTAGAAAGGCAGTATAAGACTAAAGGTGATGAAACCGATGAAAAGGGGTGGTTTTATTTATGAGCGTACTGCGTTGTTAAGGGAGCCCACCTAGCTCTGTTTTCTCTTTCTCTCCCTCTCTCTTTGGCGTGTATCCATTCGGCCCCATTCAGCCTACTGTTTTAAGATGTTTACCACCATCCAGGTGTCAATATTTTCCTGGCGAGTGGTAGCGAGCCAGCATGTATATTTTTTTGTTTTGACAGCAAGCTAAATTTGTACATTTTTCGATAGAAAATTTTTCAGGCGAAGCCGGATTTCTCCATACAATGCTGGCTCGCTATCGCTCGCCAGGAAGAAATCGACACCTGGATGAGGATAAACGTCTTAAAACAGTTGGCTGAATGGGGCCGAATGGATACAAACCAGGGAAAGAGTGAAAAGGAGAGAAAGAAACAAAACAGCCGGTGACCCCCTTAAAGGTGCAGGGGGGGTATGGTGACAGTCTTGTATCGGTGTGGGTGGGGTACAGTGGAAGTGGCTTGTGGTGTTTTGTGTGTGTGTGTGTGGGGGTGTGGGTGTGTGTGTGTGTGGGTGTGTGTGTGGGTGTGTGTGTGTGTGTGTGTGTGTGTGTGTGTGTGTGTGTGTGTGTGTGTGTGTTGTTTTTGTTTTTGTTTATATATATATATATATATATATATATATGAGAGTACTCGATAGAAAATCAGAATAGTTTGATTGAACCTTAAATAAATAAATTTCCGAAAAGTTGCATAACATTAAACGGAACATGACCTACTGTATTATAGAGGGGTAACTTGATATACTGTATACTGTATTTACCCCTTCTGTACCGTGACGTCTTTTTAATTTTATTATAGTTATATTCAGACTATTTTTTGCAGTTTAAGAAGGATCTGTGGTGGTCAAAAGGGTTAAGTGCGATAGTTGGATGCCTCGTAAAGAGCTCCCTGGGACCCAATAGGATTAAAGGGACAGTGGTTATTTTTGGGGTCTATTTATTTTATATATATATATATTAAGGGGGGATAGTTCACTTTTTGGGCGATTTTTGCATGTATTCAATATTGTTCTAGTTTCCTCCCTAGACCTCCGTCAAATTTAAAACAAAACTCCCTAGACCCCCCTCAAGATATATTTGTACATTTTTCGATAACAAAAATTCCCGGCCAAAGGCCGGTGTCTCTTAAAAGTACAGGCTTGCTATCGCTCGCCAGGAAAAATTCAACACCTAAATGGTACGAAAGGTCAGTGACGTCAGTTTTATCATATTCCGGACACTAACAGACTATTTTATTCAGCTTGGGAAGGACGTCTATCAAATTAAAAGGCTACAGACTACCTCAATTAAGCCTTTTAGCTACCATATATTTCTCCTAAACTTCATAAAATTGTATAAATGCAGCTGAAATCCAATACAAAATACGTGACCGGTACTATACGGGTTAAGGGAAGATTATACATTAATTAATTATTCAGATATTTCTATATTTTCTAGTTTCCTCCCTAGACCTCCATCAAGCTTAAATAGATAAATAAATAATTACCCCGAAAACCCCACTTCGAGATAAATTTGTGCAGTTTTCGGTGGAAAAATGCTCTGGCCGAAAGGGGGGGGGGGGGGCATTTTAAATTGCAGGCTCATTCTCGCTCGCCAAGAAAAATCGATACGTAGGTGGTACAAAAGGTCTAATATTTGACAAACAAATGGGGCGAATAGTCTGAAAATCGCCAAACTAAAGGGGCTAAGCATGAGCGAGAAGGAGCGTTAAAAAAGAAGAAAAAAGAATATCACCCATAACATAATAGTATTTTCAAGATACAAGGGGTAAAATAGTGAGCTTGAGAATAATGGATAGTATCATAATGTTCGACAATATCTAAGTCCGAGTTGTTCCTTGAAAGACCTCATCCTTTATTCGCATATTTTTCGTTTTAATTTATTCAGGCATCATATCAAATTCATAGAGTATCTTAGACAGACGGCCTTGGAATGATTACAATTCTAAAATACAGTATTTGTTATGGAATTATTTAATATTATAGACGATGAATTATTTGATACTAGGCAAGGATTCGTTTGCAAGTCTTGGTAAAATAGCAATAGTTCCCATAACTGTTAATTATTTATGATTGCTAGAATTGCAAATAGTTTAAACATAATCTATAGTGTGTGACACATATTAAACATATTCTATAGTGTGTGACACATATTAAACATATTCTATAGTGTGTGACACATATTAAACATAATCTATAGTGTGTGACACATATTAAACATAATCTATAGTGTGTGACATATTAAACATTATCTATAGTGTGTGACACATATTAAACATTATCTATAGTGTGTGACACATATTAAACATTATCTATAGTGTGTGACACATATTAAACATTATCTATAGTGTGTGACACATATTAAACATTATCTATAGTGTGTGACACATATTAAACATATTCTATAGTGTGTGACACATATTAAACATTATCTATAGTGTGTGACACATATTAAACATAATCTATAGTGTGTGACGCATATTAAACATTATCTATAGTGTGTGACACATATTAAACATTATCTATAGTGTGTGACACATATTAAACATTATCTATAGTGTGTGACACATATTAAACATTATCTATAGTGTGTGACACATATTAAACATTATCTATAGTGTGTGACACATATTAAACATTATCTATAGTGTGTGACACATATTAAACATTATCTATAGTGTGTGACACATATTAAACATTATCTATAGTGTGTGACACATATTAAACATTATCTATAGTGTGTGACACATATTAAACATAATCTATAGTGTGTGACACATATTAAACATTATCTATAGTGTGTGACACATATTAAACATATTCTATAGTGTGTGACACATATTAAACATAGAAGCTAATCATTACACATATTTGTTACATACTACCAATAAAATCAGTATGTTATTTGATCTTACTGTATAAAGTCTACCTCAATTAACCCTCTGACTTCCAAACTTCCTTCCTAAGCTGAACAAATTCGCTTAATAATTGCCAGAATACATAAACAAATGCGTCATCATATTCTGAATGGGTTAAGAGTAGGCAAATTTGGGGTGTTGACTCTCCCCCCTACCCAAATTTTCATGATTGTTTTGTTTGCCTAAAATGTTTTTTTCAACATAGGAGACTAGCATAGGAGGACATAAACACCCATATGACATCCCTAACCCCCCATCTCCCAACCTAAATTCACCCATATATTATTAATTTATCTTGAAATTGTTTTATAAATTCCTTCTTACAAGACAGTAAATCATGTTCAAGAGGATATAACTGCTAAGTGGCATCCCTAAAAACACCCATCTAACATCCTTACCCCACCCTCCCTTTTTCCTCCACCTTCCCACAATAATATACCTCACCAAAATATCTCCCAACACTTACATACAGTATCACGTATATTAGAAAATATTATAGTATACCATAATATATTTGCCCTACTTACGTTTTCTCTTAAGAACATAAGAAAACGGAAATCTGCAGAAGGCCTTAATACCGTACTGCTTTAGAAAACGCGGCCGGTTTTGAGTAACTATGGTATTTTTTCGTGACACACTGGTCAAAATTGAGCTATGTTTTATATACAATATTTGACTTTCATCTGTGATTTCCAGCAATTATATATTGGCAACTTCCAAGTGTAACTACTCCACTGTATATTGCTCTGTTTCGTTCCCCTTTTGAGCACTATATATGGGACCATACAGCACCTGTTCAGCGCATTCACACTTGCTGTTACTCGGATATTTTCCCTGAATCCACATGTTATATGTCGAATATTGCGCCACAAACATATATCTATGTATCTATATATATTGAACTATCTATATTTATCTATCTATCTATATTTATCTATCTATCTCTATCTATCAATCTATCTATGTATCTTCTCTCTCTCTATCTATATTCATACTTTTTTGTGTTATTCAATATGGGAAAGCTGTTACGCGGATATTTTCCCTGAAATGACACATTATACTCACAGATACTCATGGACTCACAAATACTCACACACGATGATCTGGAAGAGGCCTATTCAGCCTGTGTCTCCAGCTCTAGATTAAACTCAGTAGCCAGTGCCTATGTGTTATTTGCTCTTTTATTTTTTATTTGTAATTAAAATTTATTTCCTGGTTATGCCACGTTTGATCCAACCTTTTTTTATTTATTTTTTACAGATTCTGAGGCAACCACATGTTCTGGCAGATCATTCCAACAATTCACCACTCTGCAGCAAAAAGGGTACGCTCTTCTTTTTTATGTTGTTGGTTCTTGGTTTTTATAATTTCTTGTTCTTGAATCCTGTCTGAGGGCGAATATGTCCTCACACACATTTGGGTCGTACACACCACATAGGATTTTGTATGTTTCAATCATATATCACCCCTAGTCCTTCGGTACGCTAGAGTTGGTAAATCCATTTTCCTCAGCCTTTCCTCGCAACTCATTCAACTCATTCAACTCATTCAACTCACTCAACTCGTTTTAACATTCCGGAATCATTTTGGTTGCGCCACAAACATACATACATTTTGTATTCATACTTTTCAGCACCTTGTATTATTCAATATGGGAAAACGAACACGATAAGTTGTAGGTGATGATTGTAGGATACGTCTTAACAAAATTGCGCGAAATATGAATGATTCTACAATGTTTTTTAATTTCTAAATTATAATGTATTGAAATTTGCTGCTGTGTACGCGCGATGAATATGTCAGCGAGTCTTACTAATTCCATTAGTATTAAAATGGTGTAATGCCAGAAACACTATCTCTTATATAGGTTAATTGAGTAGGGAGTGTAGCCGAAGCCTACTCTTAATATTGCGAGAATTTAACTAACTTTGCTCTTACTTTTACTTATGTCATATAAAAACAAATCCACGACCAAAAGTACATTAAATTGAAAATACGTTGTGGAAAGGTTCCTTTTTTCACGTGCAATTCATTATGAAAATGGGTTGTAACACAGAGAGAAACAGACAGACACACGAACACAAACATACACCTGGGTACTATAGGGTAGGATAGACAATTTGTACAGTCGCAAACATTAATTGTGATAAATTTTGAGGCCTCTAAAATTTAAAAGGAACCTCCGAAGTGCAAGTTATTTATTATTGGTTATTTTTTTATTTATTTAATATTTCTATCTATCTATCTATTGCCTGACGCCGTGATCCCCGAAGGGGTGGCCACGAACGAACCGCCCCCATGCACCTCTGTCCCCAGTCAGTCGACGCCCCTCCCCCCAACCAGCACCGCCTTCGTTCATGTAGTTCCTCACTCCATCCTTCCACCTCATATTCGGTCTACCTCTCCCCCTCTGTCCCTCCACCTCGCTCTCGTACACCCTCTTAGTCATTCTCTCGCTTTCCATACGTTCCATATGGCCGAACCATCTCAAGTTGTTCCTTTTCACACTTTCCAGCACATCTACCTCCACACCACACCTCCTTCTTACTTCCTCATTAGTCTGTCTATCCCTCCATGTAACTCCGCACGCACTCCTTAAGTAATTCATTTCCACTGCTCTCACTCTTGGTCTGAGTCTCTCAACCAACGTCCATGCTTCGCTTCCATAAGTCAGTGTCGGGATTACCACACTGTCATGCAAGGACTTCTTCACTTCCATACTGACCACCCTATTTCTTGTTACTGCTTTTAGCGTTCCTACAACCCTCTTCCCCTGTTGTACCCTCTCCCGCACCTCTTCATCCATAGTCCCATCTTTACTCAACACACTGCCCAGATACTTAAAAGAGTTGACGATCTCCATAGCCTGACCGTGCAGCTTCACCTCACACTCTGTGACTTCACCCCTTTCGAAGACCATAACCTTGCTCTTCCCCGTATTTACCTTCAAATTCCGTTTTTCGCACACTGTTCCAAACTCATTTACCAGACCCTGCAACTCCCATTCATTATCACTCATCAGAACTGTATCATCCGCAAACAGCAGTATAGGTAGCTTCCACTCAATTCCCTCCCTTTTCAGCGATACACCAACATCCACTGCTCTTGATAGTATTTCTTTCATAACTCCATCCATATATACAGTAAACAACCACGGGGACATCACACACCCCTGTTTCAAACCAACATTCAGGTCAAAGAACTCGCTCTGCTCACTCTCCACACGTACTGCCGCCTTTGCACCCTCATACATGCTCTTCACTGCTTTCAGCAACTTGCCCTCTACTCCGTATATTCTAAGTCTGAATTTAATATTTATATCAGGTAATTATTTAACCCTCTGAAGAGTATGACGCGTTTTGACAGTTAATTCTGGCTATTATTAGACGATATTAGACAGTTTATGGATCTGTGCGAATTATATAGGTATAATCGAGGGTATTAGGTGTTGTCATAGATTCCAGTGGTTTACGATCAAAAAGTGTTTTGGTGTCTTTATAGTTACTGGGAAAAGTGCTTATCCCTCCGAGTATTAGTCAGTGTCCGAAACTTTGTGAAATATCTGACAACACTTATTAACCTCGACCGTACATACTATCTCAATTAACCCTCTGACTTCCATATACCTTTCCTAATTTTTTTTTTTTTTTTTTTTTTTTTCCTATATTCCAACTACTCCCTCTCGGGCATAGGCTGAGAGCCTGTATATTCCACCGCTCAACACGGTGAAGCCCGTGAGGTCTTGTTCCAGCCTGGGGAGTGAGACATGTGAAGCATCCATCATGGCTCAAAGCAGCTCCATCTCTGAATAAAATCGTCTAATGATAGCCAGAAAACAGAAAAGAAATGCGTAATCGGATCTTGAATAATTTTAATAAGAAGGATCAATTCAACCCGTGCCCTCTTTGAAAATCTATGAATCAGTATTAACCCCTTCTGTACCGGCGAAATATATTGTATTTGATTTCAGCTACATTTAGACGATTTTATGAAGTTTAGGAAGAGTGTATGGTAGCTAACAGGATTAATTGAGATAGTCTGTAGCCTTTTAATGAGTAGACGGCCTTCCTAAGCTGTACAAAATCGTCTAATAGTTGCCAGAAATAATAAAAGATACATCACTGGTACAGAAGGGGTTAATGGCCACGACTGTACACGTTGATTCAATTGACGAGCCCACACGAAGCACTTGGCCGAAATTGTTTATTGTCCGAATTGTTCAGTTGATGGCTTATGGATTATTGCAAACACTCCAAAACTCTTACCAGGTCACATCAATGTCCTTTAAGGGGGGATGGTTCACTTTTTGGGCGATTTTTGCATGTATTCATTATTTTCCTCCCTAGACCTCCATCAAAAAAAAAACAAAAAACAAAAAACATCCATTAGATACCCCTTCTAGATTAATTTGTACATTTTTCGGTAGACAAATGTCCCGGCCGAAGGCCGGTTCTTCCAACATTACAGGCTCACTATCGTTCGCCAGGGGAAAAATCGACACCTAAATAGCACGAAAGGTCTAAATATTGACGCAGAAATGGGGCGAAAGGTCTTAAAATCGACAAATTAATGGGGAAAACATCTTAAAATCTGAAAACTAATGGGGTTAAACATGAGGGAGAAAGTGGTCCAGAAAAGCGGCCCATCCCCCTTTGGGATTTGGGTCGCTTTTCTGGACCATCTTTTCCCTCATGCTTAGCCCCTTTAGTTTTCAGATTTTAAGAAGTTCGGCCCATTAGTTTGGCGGTTTTAAGACATTTCGCCCCTTTTCTTTATCAATATTGATAGTTTTCGTGGTATTTACTGTAGGTGTCATTTTCTTCATGGCGAGTGATAGCCAGCCTGTAATTTAGGCGGAACCGGCCTTCGGCCGTGACATTTTTCTATAGAAAAAAAAAAAAAAAAAAAAAAAAAAAAAAAAAAAATATATATATATATATATATATATATATATATATATATATATATATATTGAAGGGGGGTCCCGGGTTTTTTGTTTTAAAGTTTGATGAAGGTCAAGGGATGAAACTAGAATAATAATAAATAAATTAAAACAATCGACAATTTATGAACCCCACCCTTAAAATTCTAACGGTTTCTACCGGTTGATCTTGGATGGCATCGTTAAATAGCGTTGTAAGCTATAAAGTAAGGTCAGGCATATGATGTGCCTCATTTTAAGTCCCTGATCACATAACTCGGACACAAGATCCGACTGCGTGGATTCGCCTGTTAGTGCGTGGAATCCATTAAATTACCGACCACCAGAATGGGAAAGAGTTAGATCAATATTATTAGTGGCCAAATGTACCTTAAGGGGGGATGGGCGTATTTATTAAGGGGGGATGGGCGTATTTATTAAGGGGGGATGGGCGTATTTATTAAGGGGGGGTGGGCGTATTTATTAAGGGGGGATGGGCGTATTTATTAAGGGGGGATGGGCGTATTTATTGGCTCATTTATGTATCTTTTAAAACAAAAATAAGTTTTCTCTCTAAACCTTTATCAAGCTTTAAATTACAACCTCTTGAGCCCCTTGAGATAAATTTGTAAATTTTCGGTAGAAAAATGTTCCGGCCGAAGGCCGGTTCCCCTTAAATTACAGGCTCGCTATCGCTCGCTAGGAAAGAATACACTTAAATGGCACGAAAGGTCTTATAATTAACAGAAATGGGGCGAATGTTTTTTAAATAACCAAACTAATGGGGTGAACGTCTTAAAATCAATGGGACTAAACATGAGGGAGAAAGGGAGGGAGAAAGTAATTGTTTCACTCTCCATATATTCCATGTCCTGCTCCAAATGCATGTATGTAACTCTAGCAATATATACAAGATAGCTATACCGTGTTCCAAAAATAATATTTCTACTATTTGGGATGGGTCTGCCAGGGAATAGGTTATTGGGTATAAACATGAGGAAGAAGGGGGACCAGAAAAACGGCTCATCTCCCCTTAATATAAGAACAGAATGGTATAATAAAGGTATATAATATAAATGGGTATATGGATAGTCCTATACCTTTATATTTGACGGGTCATTACTGCCAATATACATAATTGAGAAGGGTATATTATTATGGACACTGTATGCACCCTTTTCATACCCAGGTTATTTGTTTACAGTGTTGTTTATTTACTTTTCTCTTCATGAACGCTAGAACATGATGAAGGTTAAATGGATCTGCCTCAGAGTTTGGACAAAGGCAAAGTACATGAGGTGTAACAGAAGATAGTGGGAGAGGCCGGTGGTATGGTTTAGTTTGTTGTTTGTTTTGGGGTGTATTGTCATTTAGAACCCACCTCACAAACCCTGCCAACCACAGAGGAATCGAACCCACTCCGAAATTTAACCCAACCCGTGTTTTCCTGCATTTGTTTGCCTATCTTTATTTTTATCACTCTATAAGTTCCCTAGTCTCTCTCAATCAATCTGTCTATCTATCTATCTATCTATCTATATCCATCTATCTATCTATCTATATCCATCGATCTATCTCCATCTATATCCATCTATCTATCTATCTATATATCTATCTATTTATCTATCTATTTATCTATCTATATATCTATCTGTCTGTCTGTCTGTCTATATAATTGTATGAATTTATTTATCTATTGTATATTTGTATGTATGTGTATGTATGTATCTATGAGTGTATGTATGTTAGTATGTATGTATGTATGCATGTATGTATGTATGTATGTCAAATAAATAATTATAAAGTATATTTACGGGTAATCTGATCTAATATAAATACTAACCATTTGTAAGACAGCGAGATTATTTTATATATGCAGCGATTTCCGTGTTGACTCATTATAATATGTGTGTGTGAGAGAGAGGAAGAGGGGGGTGGAGAGAGAGAGAGAGAGAGAGAGAGAGAGAGAGAGAGAGAGAGAGAGAGAGAGAGAGAGATAGGTGTATGTGTAAGTAAAAGACTAGAATGAATGTGTGTTTGGTTGGAGCATGCGTGGAAGAGTATGTGTAGAAGATGTGATATAATGTGTGTGTGTGTGTGTGTGTGTGTGTATATATAAGATGTGTTATAATGTGGGTGTGTGTGTGTGTGTATATAAGATGTGTTATAATGTGGGTGTGTGGGTGTGTGTGTGTGAAGGTGTATGTGTATAAGATGTGATATATTGTGTGTGTGAGAGTACATGTGTATAAGATGTGATGTAATGTGTGTGTATGTATGTATGTAAGTAGGGCATGTGAGAGAGTGCGTATGAGTGGAAGTGAAGTGTTAGTGTGTGTGTGTGTGTGAGAGAGAGAGAGAGAGAGTGAGAGGCATGTGTGAGAGAGAATGTGAGTAGAGCATGAGTAAGAGAGTGTGTGAGTAAAATATATGTGTGAGAGTCTCTGTGTGTGAGTGGATCATGTGTGAGTGTGTGTGTACGTGTGTGCAAGTGTAAAGCAGAAATACGAGTGAGAGCGTGTATGTGTGTAAGTAGAGGATATGTGAGTATGTGTGTGAGTGTGTGTATGTGTGTGTGTGTGTGTAAGTGTAATATAGGCCTGAGTGAGTGAGTAGAGTATGTCTGAGAGTGTGTATGTCTGTATAAGCGTAACATAGGAATGGTTGTATAAGTAGAACATGTGTGTGAGAGTGTGTGTGTATGTGTGTGTGTGTAAGTGTAATACAGGCCTGAGTGGGCGAGTAGAGTATGTGTGAGAGTGTGTATGTCTGTATAAGCGTAACATAGGACTGAGTGTGTGAGTACAGAATGTGTGTGTGTGTGTGAAAGTGTAATATAGGAGTGAGTATGTGCGGCAGGGGTGATGATCGAGGCAGGCAGGGGGGCGTGTGTAAGACAGGGGGCGTGAGTGAGGCTGGGTGTGAGGCAGGCAGGGGGGTAGGGGGAGGGGAGGAAGGGGGGCAGAGATCAATGTGGCGCAGGGGTCGGTCTCCCCCGCGCACAGTAGTGGCCTGAACCGCCGCCATATTGATCCCTGTGGGGTGTGTGTCGGGTGGCTGGTTGACTGGTGGTGGTGGTGGTGGTGGTGCTGTGGGGTGAGGCAGTAGCAGCAGCAGTGTGTGAGGCTGTCATGTGACACCCACCCCAACCGCCATGTTCAGCTTCGCCAACAAGATGCTGAACGCCCTCGTGGGCAACGAGGAGCCCACGCCCGGGGCCCCGGGGGCCAGTGGCATGCCTGGGATGCCTGGGGCACCGCGCCCTGGGGGCCCTCCAATGATGAGGATGGCTGCTCCGGGCGGGATACGTGCCCCTGGCCCGATCATGACAGGTCCTAGACCCCCAGGACCTGGTGGTGGTATGGGCCCCGGTGGTATGGGGGGTCCAGGGCCCAGTGGACCAATGGGCCCTGGGGGAGTGAGGGGTCCTAGTGTGTCAATGGGTCAAGGTGCTGCAGTGGGGGCAGGGGGACCAGGAGGTCTCAGTGGACCGATGGGGCCAGGAGGACCTATGGGCCCCAGTGGACCTATGGGGCCCGGTGGACAAATGGGGCCCGGTGGACAAATGGGCCCTGGTGGACAAATGGGCCCTGGTGGACAAATGGGCCCAAGTGGACAGATGGGACCTGGGGGACAAATGGGCCCTAGTGGACAAATGGGACAAATGGGACCTGGTGGACCAATGGGGCCTGGTGGACCAATGGGGCCCGGTGGACCAATGGGCCCAGGTGGACCAATGGGGCCTGGTGGACCAATGGGACCAGGAGGATCTATGGGACCCGGTGGCCCTCCAGTATCTGGGGCACAAGGTCCTGGGGGCCCTGGTGGTAATCGACCACCAGGGCCCGGCATGGGACCTCGACCACCAGGAATGGGTGGACCCATGGGCCCCAGAGGTGGCATTAGACCAGGACCGCGAGGAATGCCACCGGGGATGGGTCCTGGGATGCCACCGGGGATGGGACCTGGGGGCCCTCGTGGTATGCCACCAGGGATGCCTCCTGGGATGCCACCTGGGATGCCACCAGGGATGCCTCCTGGGATGCCACCTGGGATGGGCCCTCGTCCAGGCATGGGCCCCCTCGGCCCACGTGGAATGCCAATCAACGGTATGGGTGGTCCTCGAGGTCCAAGACCAGGCATGATGGGACCCCCCGGGGCCCGTGGACCAGTTCCTGGCCCCGGGCCCATGGGTCCTGGTGGACCTGTAGCACCAGTCTCCCCGGCACCTATCGGTAAGTTGTGCCACCACCAGTGCCAGGACAGTGTCAGCAATAACACAATAAACACACACAATATTAACTCTTTCAGTATTCCAAGACGTACTTATTCTTTTTTATCTGGCTATCCTTAGACAATTTTATGCAGCTAAAGGAAGAAATTTTAAAGTCAGAAGGTAAATTAACATATACTTTACACCTTATATTCCTAGAGAGACTTCCAATGATAAGTAAAATCGTTTAATGTTGGCAGGCATACTATGAAGAACAACGTCTTAATACTGAAAGGTTTAACACACAATGCAGAAAGTATCGTTCTCCCTTTTCTGTGAACCGATCTAAACTCCCTATTGTTATTATATAGCACAATCCTAGAGCATTAATAACACACAATGGAAATGGGCCAAATACCGTAGAAAAATAAGATAAAAACATAGATAAATAAATAAAGGAAGAGGGAAAATGGAGCCCATCCCCATTACTCGAGAGCCTATTAGCTGGAGTGTCTTGTTTCATTAAGGATGGTTCACCGTTTGACCATTATTGTAGGGGAGAAGGGGGACGATACTTTCTGGATTGAGGGTAAAGAAATATGACAAGCATCACAACATATCACTTTTCTCCCCTCCTCTCTCTCCCTCTCTCGCTCTCTCTCTCTCTCTCGCTCTTACTTCCTTATGTATATATTACCCCTCGCTTCCTTGGATTACTTCCGCTTCCTCGGTTATTAAGTGGGTTATTAGTAGTTTATTAGTAGTTAGTAGTCACCGGCTTTTTTTATCTGTCTCTCTTTTTCTCTCTTTCCCTGGCTTGTATCTATTCGGCCCCATTCAGCCAACTGTTTTAAGACTTTTATCCCCATCCAGGTGTCGATTTATTCCTGGCGAGCGATAGCGAGCCAGCATTGTATGGAGAAATCCGGCTTCGCCGGAGAATTTTTTCTATCGAAAAAATTACAAATTTAGCTTGCTGTCAAAACAAATATATATATATATATATATATATATATGCTGGCTCGCTACCGCTTGCCAGGCAAATATTGACACCTGGATGCGGGTAAACGTCTTAAAACAGTAGGCTGAATGGGGCCGAATGGATACAAGCCAAAGAGAGAGGGAGAGAAAGAGAAACAAAGCGAGGTGGGCCCCCTTAAGTGGATGATCGGGTGGGTTGAAGAGGTTATTGGTGGCTTAAGTGGCTAAATCAAGGGGGAACTAAGTGGCTAATTAGGTGGGTTTCTGTGTAGGATAGAGAGGTGGGTTATTAGTAGCTTAAGTGGCTAGTTGGTTTGGTTATTAAGTGGATGATTAGGCAGGTGCATTAAGTGCATAATTAAGTATAATATTAGATTATTAAGGAGATTATTTAGTAATATATCAAGTTACCGTTTTAATGTGTTACTATAATTTTAAGTGGTTAATTGAATAGGTTATTAAGCGGTTTAAATGGGTTATTAAATGGGTTACTATAATTTTTAGTGGTTAATTGAATAGGTTTAAGAGGCTTATTAAGTGGGAGTTTAAATGGGTTAAGCAGAGGTTATTAGTATTTCAAGTGGCTAATTGGTTGGGTTATGAAGTACAATATAAATTAGGTTACTAAATAGGGTATAAGTGGGTTATGTAGGCGGTTGTTATATTTATAGTTCCTGATCTGTTAGGTAAATACGTAATTACTTATACTAGGTTATAATGTTGGGACTTATATTGGTTATTAAATGTGATATTAGAATTTTAAGTGGATAATACACCAGTGTATTAAGTAGCTATTTAAGTAGGTTGTTAAATGGGGGCTATGAAGCAATTTACTACCATTCTAATTGGCTTATTGAGAAGGCTATGCAGTAGATATTTAAATAGGTAATCATGGGTGTATTTAATAGGCAATTAGTGGGATATTAGTAAGTGGGCTTGTGTGTTGGTTAAACTTGAATATAGTGATTGTAATCGGATAATCGTCCAGGTAATTAACCCCATTACGTAATTTTCATCATATTCTGGCTACCATTAGACGATTATATTTAGTTTGTATTCTTCTTATTCGACTTAAGGGGAGATGGCCCGGTTTTTTGGACCACTTTCTCCCTCATGTTTAGCCCCATTAGTTCTCAGATGTTAAGATGTTTGCCCGATTAGTTAGTCGATTTTAAGACCTTTCGCCCGATTTCTTCGTCAATATTTAGACAATTCGTGCTATTTAGGTGTCAATTTTTTCCCTGGCGAACGATAGTGAGCCTGTAATGTTGGAAGAACCGGCCTTCACCCGGCACATTTTTCTACCGAAAAATTTACAAATTAATCTAGAAGGGAGATCTAATGGATGTTTTATTTTAATTTGATGGAGGTCTAGGGAAGAAACTAAACATATAATGAATACATGCAAACAACGCCCCAAAAAGTGAACCATCCCCCCCCCCCCTTAATGGATAATTACTATCACAATAAACCCTCTTAACACCATAGGACCTTCTTAAACTGCATAAAACCATCAAATATATGCCAGAATAAACGGTAAAAAGGCGTGATGGTGCTGAAGGGGTTAAGCAAATTATTAAGGGTTGTTCTAAGTGGCTAAGCGGGTATATTATTATTAGGTAGATCCTTAATGAAGGTTCTAAGTGGATTATCAAGTGCGGTATTGCTTAGGTTAATAAAGTGGGATATCAATAACTAAGTGGCTAATCGAGTGGCTGGGTTAATAAGTGTGGTTTTAAGTGGGGTCATTGGAGAATAATGAGGTGAAAGTGGTTATCAAGTGCTTTGTAGGTTATCAGAATGTTAAGTGGCTAAGCGAGTGGGTGGGTTATTAAGTGGTATTGTAAGTGGGGTTCTAAGAGGATAATTAAGGGGGTAATCATGTGGGTGGGTTATTAAGTGGTATTGTAAGTGGGGTTCTAAGAGGATCATTAAGTGGGTAATCATTTAGGTGGATTATTAAGTGGTATTGTAAGTGGGGTTCTAAGAGGATAAATAAGTGGCTAATCAAGTGGGATTGTAAGTAGGGTTATAAGAGGATAATTAAGTGGATTATCAAGTGAGTGTGTGTAGGTTATTAAAGTGGGTTATTAGTATTTTAAGTGGCTAATCAAGTGGGTAGGTTATAAAGTGGTGTTTTAAGAGGATATCTAAGTGGATTATCAAGTGGATTTTACAGATTATTAAGGTAGGTTATTAGTGTTTTAGGGGGAGGCAGTTGGTTTGTCAAGTCCTCCTCCTTCTCCCTCATGTTGAGCCCTGTTATTAATGAGATTTCAAGACATTCGCCTCATTAGTTTGGCGATTTTAAGACCTTTTGCTCCATTCCTTTGCCAATAATAAGACCTTTCGTGCCATTTAGGTGTCGATTTCTTTCCTGGCGAGCGATAGCGAGCCTGTATTTGAAGAGGAATCGGCCTTCGGCCGGGACATTTTTCTACCGAAAAATGTACAGATTTATATCGAAGGGGGGTCTTGCGGATATTTCTTTTAAAAATTTGATAGAGGTTTAGAGAGCAAACTAAACCCCCTCCTTAAACCATTGAGCCGAACCAGTAAATTTGATAGAGGTTTAGAGAGCAAACTAAACCCCCTCCTTAAACCATTGAGCCGAACCAGTAAATTTGATAGAGGTTTAGAGAGCAAACTAAACCCCCTCCTTAAACCATTGAGCCGAACCAGTAAATGATGCTGCACAATACCGTCTTAACTTCCTAAGTGGCTAATCGAGTAAGGGAGTTAATTAAGTACCGGTAGTGGATTTCTAAGAGGTTTCTTATTATGGCTGACAAGTACAGGTGTAGGGCTAGGTTATTAGTATTACAAGTGATTAAGTACAGGTGTAGGGCTAGGTTATTAGTATTACAAGTGATTAAGTACAGGTGTAGGGCTAGGTTATTAGTATTACAAGTGATTAAGTACAGGTGTAGGGCTAGGTTATTAGTATTACAAGTGATTAAGTACAGGTGTAGGGCTAGGTTATTAGTATTACAAGTGATTAAGTACAGGTGTAGGGCTAGGTTATTAGTATTACAAGTGATTAAGTACAGGTGTAGGGCTAGGTTATTAGTATTACAAGTGATTACGTGAATACCAGGTAGGCCTAACCAACAAAGGGCATAACACGTGTATTAAGGGGAGATGGGCCGTTTTTATAGACCACCTTCTCCCTCATGTTTAGCCCCATTGGTTTTCAGATTTTAGGAAGTTTGCCTCATTAGTTTGTCGATTTTAAGACCTTTCACCCAATTTCTTTGTCAATATTAAGACCTTTCGTGCTATTTAGGTGTCGACTTATTCCTGGCGAGCGAAAGCGAGCCCATAATTTTAGGGGGAAGCGGCCTTCGGCCGGGAAATGTTTCTACCGAAAAATGTACAAATTTATCTCTAAGGCAAGTCTAAGGGGTACTTTTTTAAGCTTGGTGGAGGTCTAGCAAGGAAACTAAAAGATAAATAAGTTAATATACAAGTTAATATAACAGAAGATAAACCCTACCCCTCTAATGAAGGTTATTAATACTTTATTTAGATAATCAAATCAATTATTAGTTACGTTAATAAGGTTGTTTTTTAAAAGGCTAGTTAGGTTTATCGTGTTGTATTGTTAACCCTTTCAAGATCCAATACGCATTTCTTTTCTGTTTTCTGGTAATTATTAGAAGATTTTATTCAGATTAGGAAGGGTATATGGAAGTCAGAGGGTTGATTGAGATAGTCTTTACTTTGTTAATACTCACAGATCATTCCTAAGCTGCATAAAATCATCTAATGATAGCCAACATAAACTGCTAAAACGCGTCAGAGCTTCAAACGGTTAAGTGGGTTTAAGAGAATAATCAAGTGGGTTATAAATTGGGTTATTTTGTAGGATACGAAGATAGATTATTTACCCCTTCTGTACCGGCAATATCTTTTGTATTTTATTCTAACTATATTTAGACGGTTTTGTGCAGCTTAAGAAGGATCTGTGGTAGTAAAAAGGGAGAAATAAGATAGTTCGAAGCCCTTTATTGCTGGAGGGCTATTCTTCAACTGAATAAAATCGTCTAAATAGAACTAGAATACAATTTAAAAAGACGTCTCCGGTACAGAAGGGGTTAATATTTTAAGTGGATACTCGAGTTTATTGAAGGTTCTTACTAAGTATTATTAAGTGATTGATTTAGGGAGTTTTGGTTAGTAAGGGGAGAATGGTCGTTTTTCTGGTCCCCTTTCTCCCTCATACTTATCCCCATTAGTTTTCAGATTTTAAGACGTTTGGCCCATTAATTTTGTCGATTTTAAGACCTTTCGACCCATTTCTGTGTCAATATTAAGACCTTTCATGTTATTTAGGTGTCGATCTTTTTTTCCTGGTGAACGATAGTGAGCCTGTAAGTTTGGAAGAACCGGTCTCGGGCCGGGATATTTTCCTACCAAAAAATGTACAAATTAATCTAGAAGGGGAATCTTTTGGATTTTTGTTTTGTTTTTAATTTAATGGAAGTCTTGGGAGGAAACTAGACAACTAATAAAAAGATACATACATGAACAAATAAATATGAACAAAGTAATGAACAAAATAATTAACAAAATATGAACAAACTAATGAACAAATAAATAATAAAAACAAAATACATACATGAACAAATAAATAAGCTCATCCCCCTTTATGGCGGATTAACAGTTTTGTAACTGACCTATTAAGGGTGTTTCTAAGAAGATTATTAAGTGGATTATCATATCATATAAAGACAATTCATAATTAACTCTCTGACTTCAATATATTCTTCTTAACATGAACGAAATACTCTAATAATAGCCAGAACACAGAAAAGAAATCGGATCTTGAGAGGGTTAACCCCTTCTTTACCGGCGACGTCTTTGTATCTTTTATCTGGCTACTATTAGACGATTATATTCTGTTTAAAAAGGGCCTACAGTAATTAACAGGCCTCGAGCTATCTCAATTAACCGTGTTTACTACCACAGCTCCTTTTAAAATCCCACAAAATCGTCTAAATATAGCTAGAAGAAAATTAAGTAGACGTCACCGGTACAGAAGGGGTTAAATGTGAAAGGAGTTAGGTTTCATGTTCAGTTTCAAGGGTTCACACAACAAGAAAACGACCAACAACAACAACAACAACAACAACAACAACAACAAGAAAACAACAACAACAACAATCGTGCCCTTGTTTTGCAGTAATAGGCTACACTGTAAAAAATGAGTGTTTAAAATTAAGA
>CM064485.1:55050491-55085491 GCA_032716605.1 Paralithodes platypus
GTGATTGAGGGAGGCAAAAGGCATAACTGCCTATAGCGAGTGCCTCCCCCATAGTTGAAAGAGTGACAGGGCCAAAATCAAGGGACGTTCGAGCCAAAATGCCTGGACACACGGAGTTTGAAGCAATTTAAGTCATAGGAAGAGGGAAAGACTGATTCTGGGAGAGAGTTCCAGAGCTCAGCTGTTGAGTAGAAGAAAGTTTGAGAGTAACGTTTCACTCTTGGGTTGGAGAGTTGCACAGAGTAGGGGTGGGATTGAGTTGCAAGACGGGTACCACGTGCCCTACGTAAAGGAGGTGGTATGCACTGGATAGCTCTGAGGAACACTGATTATTATAGTAGCGATAGAATAGCGAGAGAGATGCAACATTGCGGCGGAGAGAGAGAGATTGCAGAGAGTTGGTGAGTGGACGGGAGTTAATGATACGAAAGGCCTTCCTTTCAACTTTGTCTAGGAGAGCGGTGAGAGGAACCTCCCCACACATGTGAACAATACTCAATACAAGGGCGCACTATGCCCCTGTACAGAGCAAGAAGCTGTGCAGGGGAAAAGAACCCCCTAAGGCGGTTGAGCACACCCAGCTTCTGGGAGGCTGCCTTAGCAAGACTGGTAATATGGTCCTTCCAAATGAGAGCAGAAGAAAAAGAGACACCAAGAATATTGAGAGAAGATGAAGGGTTGATTTTTGTATTGTTGAAGAATAAGGGATAGTCCGCTGGGAGATCCTGACGGGTAGATAGATGGAGAAATTGGGTTTTGGAAGCATTAAAGTTAACAAGGTTTTCTCTGCCCCAATTGGAAATAGTATTTAGATCAGAATTTAAGAGTTCTATGGCTTCATTACGTTTGTCGTTGAGGGATTGCTGGCTGGGGCGTTCTGAAAAACTAATGGAGTAGTGTAAGGTTGAGTCGTCTGCGTATGAATGGATGGGAATTAAGGTACAGTTAAGGAGATCATTTATAAAAATTAGAAAGAGAATAGGAGATAGGACAGAGCCCTGAGGAACACCGGAGTTTATAGGGTGAGGAAGTGAACAATGGCCTTCCACAACCGCGGCTATGGAACGGCCGCTGTAACAACTGTAAACATCATGTGTAAATAGTGCTAACTTAGATCAATTTGATTATATGGACAGTGTATTATCTCTGATTATATGATATACCACTCTATAATACCTTCTAGATGGGTTTATTAGTACCAATATTACTTTAACTCATTGTCTGCCAACAACATATATATGTCGACCCGGTTAAATGTAAAACATTTGTAAATTGAATTTCGTCAAAACTAATATGGCAGAACATGAACAGACCTGTGATTGACCAGTACCCAACATATGAGTCACTTCTAATGTTCATTGCCAGCTCCACAGCCAAAAATGTCAGTCTAGTTTGAACTTTATTTGTGGCTCCCTGTTTCACCGACATCTTGTGTTAAATAGATGCAATAGTATACACATAAAAGTATAAACTTGTGTTTGTAAAGTTATTTTACAATTACATAAGTATATGAAAAACTATACAAAAAGGACTAGTGTGAACAAACAAAAAACAAGTGTCACCCTACTTACTCCTCATAAGCTCATGCTCACAGTGTTGTGTAAGAGTGCAAGTGCAATCATTAGGCTCAAAAACATATACCAGTGACGTCCTTTTGTATATATTTGTGGCAACTATTAGGCGATTTTATTCAGATTAGGAAGGACCTCTAGCAATAATAAGGCTTCAAACTATCTCAACCAACCCTTTTAACTACCACAGATCCTTCCCAAGCTGCACGATATCGTCTAAATATAGCTAGAATATCAGCTAACACACGTCGCTGGTACTCAATGTGTTAAAGGGCCAAAATACCACATAAATGGGCATGGTGAATACTGTTTTTATTCTTGTCTTCACATTCTGAATCCATAGCAAAAAAAAAATAAAAAAATGGCGAGCCAGTGAAAGATGGCAGAGCATGTGATTAAGGTTATAAGATTATTTCCTATTGACACTTAAATTAGTATATGCATGCCATTTATAAACCCATACTAATATACATTGTACTATAGTTTATTCATTATGATGAGTCTAGATATTGTGATCATCAACTTATTTAAATGGAGATGTCTGGAACACGTAGACTTGAGATATGGACGTGTGTTTACTGGTAGACTCTTCCCAAATGGTAGCAATATTTGCTCAAGTCCTTTTTGAGTTATGAACATCATTTTAATTATATATATGAAGTTTCTTTCCATTGTAAATTGTAATCCCTTGTAACATCTTGCTTTCATAATTTAGAATCCTTTGTCATATTTTCCCTCATATGCGTTAACTTAATATATATTTTAATTGTTTTCCTTTTTAATCCTTTGTACTTTGTTGCATTATTTCCTTTGCAATTTGTTGTCATTGTTATCTTAATTATCCTTATTATCTTTTCCATGCGTGTGAATTTGTATTTTGCTTTTGTGTGTTCATTGTTTTCCGTTGTGTTGTCCCTATTCTGGCTCTGTCTTGAGTCGGCCACCCCCCAACATAGAAAAGAAAAAAAGGAAAAGAGTGAACAAACAAAATAGGAAAAGTGGGCATTGGGCCTGAGTATATAGTGGGCATTGGGCCTGAGTATATAGTGGGCATTGGGCCTGAGTATGTAGAATAGAATAGATAGATTCATTTTGTAGTACTTACCTGTTTCCCTTTAACCCATTCAGTACCAGGGACGCCTTTTTTTATCATATTCTGGCAACTGTTAGAAGACTTCATTTAGTTTAGGAAGGACCTATAGCAATAATAAGGCTTCAAAGTATCTCAACCAACCCTAGTAGGAGTAAAAATGCCATTTCCGTTTTTACATCCGTAGACTTTATTGGAAAAAAAACCCACTGCCATTTTCGTTTTTACACCCGTAGACTTTATTGAAAAAGCCACTGCCATTTCCGTTTTTACATCCGTAGACTTTATTGAAAAAGCCCCTGCCAGAGAAAAAAACCCTGCCATTTTCGTTTTTACATCCATAGACTTTATTGGGGGAGGGGGTACCAGGGAAAGAGGGGTTGTAGGAACGCTAAAAGCAGTAACAAGAAATAGGGTGGTCAGTATGGAAGTGAAGAAGTCCTTGCATGACAGTGTGGTAATCCCGACACTGACTTACAGAAGCGAAGCATGGACGTTGGTTGAGAGACTCAGACCAAGAGTGAGAGCAGTGGAAATGAATTACTTAAGGAGTGCGTGCGGAGTTACATGGAGGGATAGACAGACTAATGAGGAAGTAAGAAGGAGGTGTGGTGTGGAGGTAGATGTGCTGGAAAGTGTGAAAAGGAACAACTTGAGATGGTTCGGCCATATGGAACGTATGGAAAGCGAGAGAATGACTAAGAGGGTGTATGAGAGCGAGGTGGAGGGACAGAGGGGGAGAGGTAGACCGAATATGAGGTGGAAGGATGGAGTGAGGAAGTACATGAACGAAGGTGGTGCTGGTTGGGGGGAGGGGCGTCGACTGACTGGGGACAGAGGTGCATGGGGGCGGTTCGTTCGTGGCCACCCCTTCGGGGATCACGGCGTCAGGCAATAGATAGATAGATAGATAGAAAAAAATGGGTCCAAAATGGCGACGGTTGTCTGGTAGTGACCAGTTAGGGGTAACCTGAGAAGTGTCCAAAAATGGCGACGGTTGTCCGGTAGTGGTGGAAAAGGTGACCTACCTGAGTGGGAGGGGCATTTGATAAATCAGTCCTCTGGGAATTATAAAAGGCAAATACTGTCACAACTTTCATACATCCTTACTATTTTAAATATGACCGTCTCTCTCTCTCTTTCTTGCTCGCTCTCTCTCTTTCTTGCTCGCTCGCTCTCTCTCTATCTTTCTATCTCTCTCATTGTACACACACACACACGGTGCCCCGCCCACTCCTCTGGACCTCATTCGTGATCAAGTGTCAAGATAAACCTAGCCTAGCCTAACTCTTTCTCTCTCTCTCCCTAACCTAACCTAACCTAACCTAACCTAGCCTAACCTAACCTAGCCTAGCCTAGCCTAATCTAACCTAACCTAGTCTAGCCTAACCTAACCTAGCCTAACCCTTTCTCTCTCTCTCTGTATCTCTCTCTTTCATCATATTTTTCCACGCTATTCTTAGAGTTCAGATTTCAAGATACCAAGCCACCTGATTTCACCCATCTCTGTACCAAAAATACTTTTGGGTCAGCTGCTCCCATAAATCAATCGACTATCTATATCTATATCGCTATCTATATCGGTCTGACAGCGACCCCTCAGTAGTTTCTCTCTCTCTCTCTTTCATCATATTTTTTCCAACCACCTAACCTAACCTTGCCTAGGCGAGAACATGTGACTACCTGTTATATATAGTCATGCAGCCCACCCCGTGTGAACCCTAAAACATATATAAACACCCCATATATATGCATAAAAACTACCTAAAAATATCCTCTCTCCCTCCCGTACATAAACACAACCTGACCCATCTCAAAATCTATCTCTCTCTCTCTCTCTCTCTTGCTCTCGTTCTCGTTCTCGTTCTCGCTCTCGCTCTCTCTCTCTCTCGCTCAAGTATCCTACTGTTCTTAGAGTTCAGATTTAAAGATACCAACCTTTATATCTCCTGACACCGCCCCCCTTCGTACCAAAATACTTTCGACCTGCCTGCACCCATAAACCAATATTTACCTCAACTTATCTTATTTCCATATCTATAGTGGGGTCACTATTCTTAATGAGCTTAACCTTTTTTATGTATCTCCTCATCGATTCTCCCTCCACCACCCAAGTTCTAAAAAATAATGTCTTAAAGATCAATAGGCATCCTCTCGCCTTCCCATACATAAAGACAGCGTGACCTACCTCATGCACACAGAACAGAACAAATGAGCGACCTAGTTAGATGTTCCCAGTGTGGGGTACCCTCCACACGGGGGCATCTATGTATCAGATGTTCCTGGTGCGAGGGATATCAACCCCTAGACAACATGGAGAGAAACCGTCAAAAATGCATCCCAAACGGCATTGGCATTGGTTACAAAGGAATATCTCTATCTAAGGGTAAGTGTTATACTCTACTTGTTCTATACCGTACCGGTATATATAAAACATTTACATGTGAACCCCATGATATGATTTGTTTAAATTAATGTGAACCCGGTATATATCCAAATATTATAGTTATTATATTATTCGTATAGTACCCTTTTTATTATTATTTATTATTATTGTGGGTGCTATTATTATTATACAATGCATTAGTGTTTATTCGCCTAAAAACCCTATTTCACTCCAATTACAGATCAGTCTCAGGTGATATCACAACCAAACAGCCCCAACAGCCCCCCGTCTTCATCGAGTGAAAGCTCGGTCTCACCGTCACCGGTGATTGGCTGGCGTGCTCGCAACCCACCGGTACCACCAGGAAGTCGAAAGAGAAAGCGAATACGCCTACCCCCACCTAGTGAGTATTCTTAAATAATCAATAGTAAGAAAATATATCAGTATACACATGTGTACGCATGTGAAATGTGTGTATGTATGTGTGTATGTACTGTATGTATGTGTGTGTGCATGCGTGTGTACATGTGTGTATATGTGCGCACGGTATAATGAAATGTTAAACTATTCCAACCATTCGGTTATCTTGCAAGTGGACTACATACATAATAATATATACCTGTATATACATATATAAAATTACCCGAAATGAATGTCTCACTAAAATACATGATATGAACTGAAATTGTGATGTAAAACCTTATATTTTCTTTCTCTCACAGATATCCCCAACCCACCAAAACCAGGCTCCAGTTGTAATGCTCCAGGGGGCAGTGCACCCCAACCCGGACCTAGTGGTACTACACTAGGAAGTCAAAAGAGAAAGAGCATAACCCCACCTACACCTAGTGAGTATTCTTGAATATATATCAATAGGAGGAAAATATATCTATATACACACGTGTATGTATATGTGCATAGTATAGTGAAATTATCAACTATGCTGTCCTCTTACAAGCGGACAATAATATAATTACATTAAATGAACGCTTCACAAAAATAAATGTTTTTAGTGAGTATTCTTGAATATACTGTATATCAATAGGAGGAAAATATATCTATATACACACGTGTATGTATATGTGCATAGTATAGTGCAATTATCAACTATGCTGTCCTCTTACAAGCGGACAATAAATATATATACCTTAAATGAACGCTTCACAAAAATAAATGTGTTTAACTGTAATTTTTTTTTCTTTCTATGTGATTGAGGGAGGCAAAAGGCATAACTGCCTATAGCGAGTGCCTCCCCCATAGTTGAAAGAGTGACAGGGCCAAAATCAAGGGACGTTCGAGCCAAATGCCTGGACACACGGAGTTTGAAGCAATTTAAGTCATAGGAAGAGGGAAAGACTGATTCTGGGAGAGAGTTCCAGAGCTCAGCTGTTGAGTAGAAGAAAGTTTGAGAGTAACGTTTCACTCTTGGGTTGGAGAGTTGCACAGAGTAGGGGTGGGATTGAGTTGCAAGACGGGTACCACGTGCCCTACGTAAAACTGGTGGTATGCACTGGGATAGCTCTGAGGAACACTGATTATTATAGTAGCGATAGAATAGCGAGAGAGATGCAACATTGCGGCGGAGAGAGAGAGATTGCAGAGAGTTGGTGAGTGGACGGGAGTTAATGATACGAAAGGCCTTCCTTTCAACTTTGTCTAGGAGAGCGGTGTGAGAGGAACCTCCCACACATGTGAACAATACTCAATACAAGGGCGCACTATGCCCCTGTACAGAGCAAGAAGCTGTGCAGGGGAAAAGAACCCCCTAAGGCGGTTGAGCACACCCAGCTTCTGGGAGGCTGCCTTAGCAAGACTGGTAATATGGTCCTTCCAAATGAGAGCAGAAGAAAAAGAGACACCAAGAAAATTGAGAGAAGATGAAGGGTTGATTTTTGTATTGTTGAAGAATAAGGTCCGCTGGGAGATCCTGACGGGTAGATAGATGGAGAAATTGGGTTTTGGAAGCATTAAAGTTAACAAGGTTTTCTCTACCCCAATTGGAAATAGTATTTAGATCAGAATTTAAGAGTTCTATGGCTTCATTACGTTTGTCGTTGAGGGATTGCTGGCTGGGCGTTCTGAAAACTAATGGAGTAGTGTAAGGTTGAGTCGTCTGCGTATGAATGGATGGGAATTAAGTACAGTTAAGGAGATCATTATAAAAATTAGAAAGAGAATAGGAGATAGGACAGAGCCCTGAGGAACACCGGAGTTTATAGGGTGAGGAAGTGAACAATGGCCGTCCACAACCGCGGCTATGGAATGGCCGGAAAGGAAATTAGAGACAAAGGCACAGATGGAGGGTTAGAAACCGAAGGAGGGTAGTTTAGAAATTAAAGATTTATGCTAGACTCTATCGAAGGCTTTCGATATGTCTAGTGCGATAGAAAAAGTCTCACCGAAGTCCCGGAAGGAGGATGACCAAGAGTTAGTAAGATATGAAAGAAGATCACCAGTAGAGCGACCCTTAAGGAAGCCATACTGGCGATCTGAGAGCAGATTATGAGAAGAGAAATGCTTAAGAAATTTGGAAGCAAGAATAGTTTCAAAAACTTTAGAAAGACAAGAGATAATTGTGAAAGCCTTATATTTTCTTTCTCTTGCAGATATCTCCAATTCACCACAACCAGGGTCCAGCTGTAATGCACCAGGACCCAGTGCACCCCAGCCCGGACCTAGTGGTACTACACAGCATCAACAACAACACCAGCACAGAGGGAAAGAAGGAAGGGGGATCGGCAACGTTTCACCTAAACCAGACGGGGGTAATTCACCACAACCGGGTCCTAGTGGTGTTAAGCCCCCCCGCCGTCATCTCCCCTGCTCTTCCTCAGACTCTGGCTCTGACTCGGAAGGAGAAACCTCCCCACATGTCCGGGAAATAGTAGACTACTTTGACAATGCCATGATTCAAATTGATCTTTCCGTGCCCCCGTGTGATGCAGATGATATACATTTTTTTTTTGCAAACAACAGGGGACACATGGCTTCGATCATAGAGTCAGTATTCAATCGTTACCCCAAAGCTAAACCCCCTGCTCTAAAATCATACGTGGACATGACCCTTCGCTTAATCGCACAAAATCCCGATAGCGATGATCCTACCTACAAAGACAAATATATGCATAGTGAAATACAGATCATTAGTTTTGACGAAATTGAAAATTATATCGACTACTTGATTGAATATTTTACCACACGTTTCGAACATGAAATGTTAGAGGAAGAGGGTAGTGGCTTTGTGCTAGATGAAATAGTGAATGTTAGGTTTTTCTTCGGCTTAGTACAGCTGAATTCCAGACTCGGGGAGTATGTACCCTACCCCAAGGGTATTCCAGAAAAAGCCAGATCATTAATCCGTCGGGCCCCACAGATTGCGTTCTCCAGGTCATTACAGCGTACCAGTACCTAAAAACTAACGTGGACAACCCCATCAGAGGACAATGGGAAAATATTTGCCGTCAATATGTGAATATGGGTAACATTGAAGGCACCGTAGCCTGGGAGGAGCTTCGACAACTTGAGACCCTCAAATATCTGCATTCGTATTTACAGTCTCGAAAAAGTGGCAGCTAAGAGAGGTGAAATTGTCCTAGTGCGAAAGGGGGCCAAACACAAGGAAGTTGTTCATTGTTTGCTGTTGGGGAATAGACATTTAGCATTCATTAACCTTTGAAGTGCGCATGGGGGTAATTGGAAACGTCCCCTGTGCTGACGTATTTGAGGTGTTTCCATCACTAAATATTCATTGTGCCATTAATAGCATTAACTTATCCATATGCACCTATTATGAGTTGATTATAAAGGTATTAACCTGAAACAACAATAAAACGAGTGAAAACAGCGTTTGGATGGTCAAAATCGGAGATATAGCCCGCGAGTTGTATAATGTATGGTGAGGCAAGCTACTTTCCCGCCAATTTCCCCCAAGGCCACTGAGACAGTCGATCGATACTCTCTCTCTCTCTCTTGCACTCGCTTGCCATCAGTGATGACAACACCCTGCTTGCAACTTGCTAATGTTAGCATGAAAATATACCTCAGAATAAGGGAATAACAGGGAAAATAGGTGATAACTGAAGGAGAGGAGGAAAGTGGGGAAGGAAGGGAGGTAGAGGACTGAGATTTTGCGTGGCCCAGGGGCCAACAAAAAATAAAAAAATACAAAAATCATTTTTTTTTTTTTTTTTTTTTCGATGTCAAAAGTTGATTTTTTTTTTCACTCACTCATAAGAGTCTCCCCGCAGTCCGCCGGGGGAACTCTTAAGAGTCTCCCCGCAGTTCCTGGGTTAAAGACTTTAACAAGTACATGAACCTGTTCACACATTCACGGCTACCTAAGAAGTTTTGCAATATATGTCTGTACCAGTGCAACAATGAAAGAGAGTTGGGAGAACACAGAGAAACATGTCCAGTAAGTCTCACCAAGCTAAAATTCCCCCCACCCGGGGCTACATTAAAATTCATGAATCCGGGTAAGGCATATGAACCGTCATACATAGCCTTTTATGCCTTTGAAAGGATGCTTGTAAGCCCCCCTATAGACGCAGCCAAGTGCGTTCAACGACAACATTTCGCCATAGCCTATGCTTATATAATTGTAAATAGGGCAGGGGAGACAGTTGAATGTGGATCGTACTGTGGAAATAATGCTGTGAACCACATCGAGACATGACATCGGAGAATGAATTTGAATGTGAATCGATATGAGTGAGCAAGATCTATTACACCATAAGAATCAAAGTCACTGCGAACTTTGTCAACAAGCATTTCCAAAGGGCAAAGGAAATGGAAGTAAACACCATGATCACGAGGGAAACCTGGGCATGTTGAACTACATAGGTGAATATTGCCGTCAAGTGTAATCTTTTAAGTGAAAAACCAAAAGCTCCAACTCACCCTCATCGCTCCTAATGGCAAACTAGGACCTGTCACTCATATTACAGAAACTAACAACCCCCGTGAAAAAAAATAAAAATAATTCCCAAGCATTCTGCTCAAAAATACCATGAAGGTATTATTGACGATCTCAGGTTTAGTGATAGTTATGCGTTCATGTCGGGTTCGCTCGCGCGATTTAGCCCAGCAATGTATAAACAGTGAGAAGTGAGCCTAGTGAAGTGCTTAGCATGCTGAAGGATGTGCCCCCCCGTGCTTTACCCTTACCTAATAAAGGGTAAACAAGTGATGTGCTATGATTACATGGACTCGCAGCAGCGTCTTTCTGAAACTCAACTCCCCCCTCGATGAAGCATTTTTTAACCGTCTCCACCAAGAATGAAATGTTCCACCGAGTGACTATGAGCATGCTCAGACTGTTTGGAAAGAGTCTGGATTGCCAAGACCCTCAAGGATTATCTAGCCTTCTATGTCAGAGTAGACGTGCGGAATCTTGTGTGACGTATTCCTAGAGTGGCGTGGGCATCCTAAAAAAACAGTGGCGATTAGACCCCGTGAACTACGTCTCCACTCCCCGGGTTCGACTATGACTCTTTTTTGTTGACAACACAGAAGGAATTGGAAGTACTCAGCAACCCCTGAAATTACCCAACGCATTCAGAATAATGTACGTGGGGGGTTAACAAGTGTTGTGCGTCGTTACGTGCGAGACGACAACATTTACACACAAACCCCGAGTTCAATCCCAACAGTGTGATAAGAGTACATTCCTCGCGTTTTACGTAGATTTTAATAGTCTGTACGCGACCGTAATGGAAGAGTAAATGCCTTGTGGGGAAATGCGGAGAAATCAAGCGAACAATGAACTATGAGACATTCCTACATGTCGACTTAAGCCGGCATGTAACCGACGGTTGAGGAAGGGTACCTCATTCTGTGCGACACCTGAGGCCATCTCACGAGAAGTCATCGAGAAGACAGACGATCTCACATTGATCATCCGGCAGCAAAATATAACAAACCGAGATGTATCACAAACCACCCGGGACTTGTAAGCCGGAAGGAAAAAGTGCAGCACCTAGCAAGAACGTGAAACTAATAGGGACACACGCGGCTCACGAAAAAAATATGCTCTTCGCATTACCACTTTTGAAAACTAATGATCCAACTCGGGGCTGTTGTCAAAAGGGTTCGCTACAGGTTTTAGTGTATAATTCAAACAGGCACCTTTTCTCGCTGATTTTATCAGAGGAAATAGAGAAGACAGAAAAACGCTACGTGTCCTATAACGAAGAACGAGATAAAGTGTATTTCCAATAGCATTTTTGGACGCTGTCTAATGAACGTGGCAAAGTATGATGAAGATGTTGAAATTGTAGTGTGACCGCGATCGTTTCATGAAATAGTGGTGCGGAGCCCATATTTTAAACGCGTTATACCTCTTAACCCGGAGCGGGTAGTGGTGGTTCGGAATGAAAAAATCCACCATGGTGAAATCATCCAAAACTACATTGGGTACTATATCCATCCCGAGCTGTCCAAAGTCACGTCTCTATGATTTTTTTAACAATGAAATGAAGGCTAAATACGGTGACAGAGTGAAACTAGTGTTACTGCGATACAGCTCTTTTTAATAATGGTCATTGAAACACACGACATATTTGCCGAGTATGCCAAAGAAACCACTAAAAAAGCTACATGGATACAAGTAAACTTTTCCCCCTCTCACCCTATTTAAAGCACAGTCAACAAGGGACAACTCGGCCTCCTCAAGTCAGCGTTGGGAAACGGGTTCATTTCCGCGTTTGTCGGCTAGTGCGACCCCAAGTGCTACTCTATCCTTTTGACAGACGGCGACCGGTTGAGTTACCGGCGAAGTGGGTGTCCCCAAGTCATTTAAGAGAAAGATAACGCACCAAACGTACAAGGACGCCCTATTCCGAGAAGAGGAGACCATTCACTTTTGACTAGATGGAGCACAGTGGGAGGTTCTAGAATGAGCACTGTGAAATATCCCAAAAGGGGTATATCTATCGTAGAGGACAAAAGATACTACATAAATGCCTTGGAGTCACGGTCTTACGGTCACCCCGATAAATAAATCAAGCCGCGGGGCCAGTTCAAGACATATTGCGGGGGGAGAATCAGAGTCAAGACATATTGCGAGAGGAGAATCAGAGTCAAGATAACGGTAATGAAAGAGAAAGGGAGGCTGTAGGTGTGAGACTGGCCGAGGTAATGAGTAGGCAAGTTGATGGTGAATTGGAGGAAAAAACATATGAACTGTGGGCTGAGCGAGATGTTCTAGTTGAGCGCTACTTCCCTCCTCAACGTGTTAATGAATGGGGAGGGAGGGGGGGAGTGTGAGGAGGAAGAGGATGAAAGGATAGTAGCAGCCGTCGCTCGGGAAGAAGAGTATCAAATGTTAGCAACAGACGCGGCTCAACTGGAAGATTTCCAGAATGATAGTGATAATGAGACGTTAGCCGCGCTAGCTTTCTTGGCAGGTAGCTCATAGGTCAGGAGGTATGAATGCGGTGGTTGACGGGTTAGGGTACCACCAACATGAATGACAAAGGTGGAATACCCACAGTGATATACAGTATGCTGTTTTGTAAATATATGTATGCATGTAGCCTATGTAAATAATAAATTAAGAAAATAAATCATGATTAATATTAAGTTAGTGTCACCAAAATTAAAAATATATATTGGTATCAAATGGTGATATTGTATATACTGTATAAACAATGCATAATAAATATTGAATTAGTGTCTCCACACACGTTTTGATACACTTCCTTTATGTATAAGTAATATAATGTGCATTGATAATGAAACACAGAGCCCATTTTAATTGTTTATTTAATTTTATGTTAAATAACAGAGTTTACAAATATATCTTCACTAGAAAGTATGGTACTTAAGAATATTAAAATGCTAACTAGACAATGTACAGAAATACATTAAGGAAATTCTCCCATAAAGTTAAGAAGTTTCATTCACGACCCATGGTGCTATTGTAAAGTTGCAATAGGTCGGGTGACGGTATAGTCCACGGCATCCTCAGCAGCGATGCGAGTGATTATAGTGAAGCGGGGGCCGGGCGGGCGGGCCGGGCGGGGCGGGCGGGCGGGGCGGGGCGGGCGGCGCGGGCGGGCGGGCGGGCGGGCGGGCGGGCGGCGCGGGCGGGCGGGGTGGTTCACGATCTAGAGTGGAGAAAATTAGGGTTAGAGAGAACGGTAATACGGTAGAATAATTACCCCTCAATTCATATACCTTAAGAGCGAGATTTAATGAATATAAGCAGGAGAGAGATATAGAGTCTTCTGTGTACTTACGGGCATGTGTTGAAGGTCTGTTGACAGGTGGGCATGCTAAACTTGTTATATGCAAAACGCAAGACACGCTCATCATTCCCAGAGTAGTCGGTCTTGGAGAACTCGTTGCGTATCTTCCCTAACGTTTCTCCGGGGCCCGCATGGGTGATGTGATAAGTAAAATACATGGCATAGGCCCCGCACACGTCGCTACGGGTTCCCTGGAGTCTAAATGCATTTTTAAATATGGGGACCCCGGGTCTCTCGAGTCGTTTAAAATAATCAGAATATACTCGAGGGTCTAGGCTGTAGCTATCCAGACATACTATTCTATGAGCATCGCGGTAGATACAGAGCCAGTGTCCCATATTTTTTTTAGACCAACTCGGCAGAGTGTTGATTATACACACAGCGGGTTTCCCCGCGTGTCCTCTGAGTAATGTCTCGACCTCGTCCGCTAATAGTACCCCCAGAAACACCGCCTCCTTTCCTAGACTCCCCCTTACCCCCCTTTCAATTTCAAAGTTGTTCATCCCTATCCCATCAGGCCCGCACGTCACACTGCAGTCTTCTGTCAGCGTTTATAGTTAATATACCAACCGTCTCACCGAATAATAAAACTAGGCAATTACTATCCTGGCCTTTGCTCATATTTAGGTTGAGTCGAAGTCCCCCATTCATTTCCACGGGCATATTATCATTCAGGTTTTCAGCTCTCAAATCAAAGCAGCAAACCGTGGCCCCATTGGCAAAAGCCTCTTTAGTAATTGAATGCTCTCGGTGGAGACCCAGAGCATCAGCGTACGGTAATACAGCTCGGAACAGGCGTGGGGGAAACCGCTGGACACGTTATAGACCACGCGACCGTTAGCCATCACGCTAGCCCTACTTAAGTTCCCGTGTGTCAGATACAGGGGGTTAAGCGTATAATCGCCCGCTTGGGCAGACATGCCCATCATGACCATCGTTAACTTTTCAGGGATGACATTACCCCATAGCTGGTCATAAGGGGCGGAGGTCTGGTCCTTGGCCAGCACGTAGGTTTTAAAGAGAGTTTTGGTGAATGTGGATTTTATAAGACTCGCCGCTCAACGAGGAGTTTAGAGCGTGTAAGGCGTTGGGGTAGGGGAATAA
This sequence comes from Paralithodes platypus, assembly GCA_032716605.1. Classification (NCBI taxonomy): domain Eukaryota; kingdom Metazoa; phylum Arthropoda; class Malacostraca; order Decapoda; family Lithodidae; genus Paralithodes; species Paralithodes platypus. The sequence goes on from CM064485.1 coordinate 55,064,892, forward strand.
CCTCGTATAAAGCAATTTGGTAGAATCTACGTGGAGTCGTGCCTATCTCCATTACTAGGGACGGTCATTAGCCAATCGTTACTCGCCAGTTCGAGGCGGAGTCGTACGGGAATGCCGTCGGGTAGATAACTGTCTAGCGAACTAATGTCGAGGAATAAAGGAGCGCATAGCTCCAGACCGTGGGTCTTGAGTTGTTTAGAGAAGTCCTTTCGAGCGGGGGTAAAGTAACTGTCCTCTATCTTCCGGGTGAAACCATCGGGGGGACACGCGAAATTAGCCAAGGACCCAATTGTGTTAATTTTGCCGGGTGTCAAGGTGGTGAGGGCTTTAACGTAGGAGCTGTAACCGTAGAGAACATTGGTTTCGACGGGCACGTCGCCGAGAAAACACTGCACGGATTTGAAAAGACTATGGGCCGTGTTATTCGAGAGCTCAATGTTCACGTCGTCCCCGAGGGGGGTCGCATTATCCTCTTGGGTTAGCCGCAGAGTGGTGTGTATGACCAATTGACCCAAGTCAATAAAGCTCCCCGGAGTCCCAGGGATGAGGAAATCAACGTATCGGTCAGTTAACTTCATGTTGAAACCTAGATTGCTAGGCAACACGTCGGCATCTTGCCGGGAGGCTATGGTGGCTTCCAAAAGTCGGGTCTTGTTGGGACGGGGAAATAATTCACTGACGCCAGCAGCGTATGGACCTTCGGGGGCCTGCTGACCCCCAGCCCCCTCCACGGTCGCGATGCTCGCCATCTCGACGCTAGCCCGATACTGATTTACAGCGAGGAAAATATGTCCTTCTTATAGTACCCCTTCATTGTCTTCTTTTAATTTTCCTTTTAACCTTTACCCTCTTCCTATTTCTACCACCTCCCCTCGCCGCCTTTACGGCAGCGTTCTTCAGAGCGTTCAGACCGTGTCTTTTTAGGGACTGCCTTAGGTTATTACCCTGAGAGATATCCTCCATGACATTGTTTCCAAACTCGCGTGCGGAAGGAGCTATGACATTTCGTACTAGAAACGGGAAGGCTCTTTTAGCGAGACCCGCTAATGTAGAGAACAGACCCCCGCCCCGAGGTAGCTGGGCTCGTAGGCGAGGGTGGTAATATCGTTGACACCACCCCCGTGAGATACTCTCTCCCCACGAGCGAAAAGAGAGCGATACTCCCCACGGAGGGGGGGATGAATGTAACTCGCATGCTGTTAGGGAAAAGACTGTTGACACGAGGCTAGACGAGCTATTAATATAGTCTGACAGCGCGAATGTGAAGTAAGCACGTCACGTGCTGACCCTCTTCAAAATACATGGGGCGACCCTTCTGGTCTGTGATTTTAATGGAAATGGTATCTATAGTTTTAGGTTTGAGTGGTTTATAGACGATAGGATGCACACCTTTCGATTGCCCGTCGGAGAGGGAAAAGGCGTCGAGAATATTTACATTTACCCCGGCGAATCTCGAAGGGTTGACCAGGTCACTGTATATGAGCACGCACTGAGCATCGCCGTTCCTTAAGACAGGAAACGGGCTAGTATGATATAGAAATGCGTCGTCTCCTTCGCTGAGAGCATCTCGGGGGGAGGTAAACACGTCATAGGCTTCTAAGGGGCTTAAGCCGAGAAGTCGGGCTACCCGCTCTTCGAGCTGTATCTTCACGTATGAGATGATCGGATGGGGGTCGCGGAAGCAGCGTACCGTAACGTGTTGGCTCAGGTTCATACGACCGAGGGAGAGTATTTGAGATGGGTTGGCTAGGCGGTCAAAGGCGCTAGTGTTAGGAAGCCCGGGGTAGGCTTCATCGTGGGGATGTCCAACGTAGGTTCTGTCGCGGTTAAGGAGACCCCTTAGTATAGCCCCTATTTTATTATTAACCCGGTCGATAAGGTATTCAATGTCCGGACTCAAGATATTTTCCCAAATAGTCACAAGCACCTTACGCTTTTCAATAGCGCCTGAAGAAGTAAGCTGCCCGTACTCTATATGTATGGCGCATTCTGCTTCGTCTCTCTTAATAGTATAGTAACGTTGAGGGAGTATCACATTTAACAGGCCAACTTCGTATTCCACGTCCTGTGTAACGTTAAGGTTTGTAAGTTGTTGGTAAAACTACTGCTACTATTGGGGTATATGACACTGTCTGCAGCGCTTGTAACGTAGATATGGTGTGACTCCATCTTGGAACAGCAAGGGACTAATGCGAAGTTGGCTCGTTTCTTATATTTATAGCTACCTACAAGGACGGGAGAGTAATACACGATGGGTAATGCTTAGGTATTTATTTACAGAGAGAGAGAGAGAGAGAGTCATTAAAGGAGATTATACACGCATTATTAGGAATTGAGAGGGTCTTGCGTCACAACATCGTAGTCTTCATCCACGTCGCTGTTCCTTAGCTTCTTCTCACTCGCCTCCCTGGGGTAGGTGTTGATCGATTTGCCCTCCTCCTCCAGGTGTGGGCGTTTTTGACCCGGGGTGAACCCTGCGTTGTCATTCACAGTGGTTTAACCCATCCACCACTTGTCCAGGATATATTGCGGGTCCTAAGATTCCCGGCTGCATGGTTTAGGATAGGCAGGTAATCCTGTGCCCATACGTGAGAGGGGAGGCCCGCAGCACCGCATTTGAAGGGGAATACAATACGTGTCATCTCATGTTGAATAGCCCAATCGACGAGTTTAGTAACACAGACATTAAACATTTTAACACGATCCTGGTGGTGGTCCTGCTTTAACCCTTGAATGAATTGGTCGTCGCGAGAACTGAGTAGGTACTTCTGGTTAATCTCATTCAGCTCCAGCATCTTACCGGGGGCGTATTGAGCTAGAAGACAAGCAACATGGGGAAGACTAGGATCAGGGGACTCGCGAATTATAACACTCCCAGGCACACCCCTGTCTTTCCAGCAGCATCGTTTAGCCGATAAATAGACACTCTTTCAGCGTATAGGTTACTATATGGATACGTTTGGTGTAGAAGCGCAGTGAAGCCGGAGGTCTCCCGACAGGCCGTGCAGCTGTGAACACCGGCAATGATGGTTTTATCATTACGATAGCGGGAGTCACCGGGAACCCCTTCCTCGTAGCTGAGCGAGTAAGCATCACTTTCTCCACAGGCCTCCCCTTCATCCAAGAAAGAGTAGAGGGAAGGACACTCCTCCTTCTCGCGTTCGGGCTGGGCAACGTCCTGAGCCCCACCGCCAGTCACAATCGATGAAGCCATTACCACTCTCCCCCAACGTGAGGGGGTGTCCACTACGTCCATTTCTCGAGGTGTTGATTGGTCGTCTCGGAAGCTATTGCGGTGGATGGAGGTCTTGTCGTCTGGAACTGCCGTAGTTGGCTCACAGTTGGGGTAAGAGAGTATGACGGGTCTGGGCTTGTCTCGGCCGATTTTTATACCACCACGAGCGGTTGCCAGCTATTAGTTTAATAGGCAACCCACGGGAAGTGTGGCTCACGATTGTTCTATAGGATACCCACCCGTGGGTTGTCAGTGCGGGTATTTTAGACGAGAGTAGACTATTTATACCTCCACCGTATTGCTTTTTGATCTGAGTGTTTACAATATGAGAGGGATGAAGACCCGTTGCTCTAATAATTAGATCTACGTCATCACGCTGGGCTTTGGACGGTGTAGCCCCCTTAGCCGAGAGTAGTCCCACGATGTCTAGAACGTTGTTGTTGCTAGCTGAGTCCAGTAGCCATCCATCCTTGTCCCATCTAATTAAGGGGTTGTTTTTAACTCGCTCCAGAAGCCCTAAAGCGTATGGTGTCTCATTATATTTTACGTGGGCGGGCAGAAGATGTGCTAGACTGGGATTTTTGGAAGCATTCCCCATTACAGAAGTGGCTTTCATTAGCACGGGTGGTGGGAGTTTGGTTTTGCGCATAGCCCTCATTGATTTCTTGTTATAATGTGAACACGGTGTTGATTTCTTTCTCTTTTTCCTCGGGGGGGTCTTAGGAGCGGGCTGTGGGGGGAGGCGGGAGGACGAGCTTGCTGGAACGTGTTGTCCGGGGGAGGGGGAGGGGGAGGGCGGTGTAGGTGAACCCTCGATGCTTGTTAAAACACGCTTGGCTGTGGATTCGGGGAGGAGATAATAGCTACGCATTATGAAAACAGTTTTGAAAGTAGACCGGCAACTGCAGGGAGAAGGGCGGCTAATATATTACCTCCAGCCTTACTAGTTAGAATTAATCTCTTTTTGGCCAGAGATGTTTTCTTCCGGGCAACGGCTCGTATATCCTCACGATGGTGTTGTAGCTTTCTTATAATTTTACTATTCAGGGTGAGATGTTTCTTTAGAAAGTTGGAGAATATCTCAGAAATACAATTTAAATGCTCGCGTCCTAGTTGTTTAATGAGGTTCTTCCTTTCCTTGGGGTTAAGTTTTTTAAGTAGCCGTACAAACTTTTTATGTACGCCGAGTAGGGGAAGCTTACTGTTCATCTTTGCACGAGGTCAGAGACATTAATCCAGCTGTCAAAGGAGGTAGGATATCCAACCCAATGTACAAAATATTGTTTTTTCCCCTTTGCTTTTGCGGGTTCTCAGGATATTAATATCGAATGACTCGGGCAAGGAACTTGCCACCAGTTCTGACCCGTAGAAGATGCCCTCTATGGGCTCGCCGGATAGGTCTTCCAGGAGATAGGTTTTTGGTTGATGTTGGTGTTTTATTTCTCGAATTTGGAATAGCTCGTGGGTGTTCTGCTGGGTGTATCCCTTATGGAAAGCGGATGAACGAGTGCTACCCACGAGACGTACAATCTCTCCAACAGCTAGCTCGGTACTAATGCGTCTGAGGGGTTTCTGGGGGTTTTTATACATTAGATGGAATTGCCGTGCAGTGTTGGATGGTCGAGTTAAATTATGTACGATTGTGGGGGTTTGTCCCTTTTTTAGTCCAGAGTGGGGGGAATTATTGTAGGCACTGACCATGTCCTGGAGGTGGTTAATATATCGGGGGGAATTCCGCAGTGTAATAAAGCGGTACATGCGGGATTTCAATGTGCGAATGGCTCGTTCGGCGATGGAAGCTTTAATCTCACTAGAATGAACGCTATATAGCTTAATCTTGCGGGATGTTAGATATTCCTTCACTTTTTTATTATAAAACTCGGTGCCTAGATCAGTGTTCAATCTTCTCACACCCCTGGATTCATCTGTTTCCATAACCCTCTTAACAGCCATTAGCATGGAAGTCGCATCTTTCCTGTGACAGGGTACTACCTGCATGAAACGGGAAAAGACGTCCACGCATACTAACAGGTATGATATATTGTCGTTGTCTTTCTTTAAATGACGCACGTCGGCTAAGTCGGCAGCCATGATGATCTTGGGCTTGGGGGAGAGAACTTTCTGGCGGGGGAATTTCTTTGGCTGTAGCTTATGTAGAGTGTAGGTTTTGCTGGTCCTGAGAAATCCTGTCACATCTTGCAGTTTTATGGAAGGATCAATGTCTCGAGCCTTATCCCATAGTTTCTTTTGAGAAGACAGTCCGTATGGCTGGTCGTGACGACCGTAGAGAACATTTAATAGCTCTCGATGCTTAGAACTCACCATTGGAATACACGTTCACAGGGTGGTTCACCCACTATATTTGTGCGGAATTGCAGGGCTTCGGGAGTATTTATACCTAAGTCAACGAGGAGATAGCCAAAGGGTTTAGAGAAAACGGCAGATTTGTATATTTCAACAAAATCGCTGGCTCGGTCTTTGCCGAATATTTGCCTTCCAAGTAGTTGTATTTGCAATAAGTCACGTTGTCTCAGTAATAGGAAGTGAGAACAGTTGAGACTAATATTCCTCGCATGTTTACCGCCCATGTATAGGTTTTGGGTTATGAAGATGCATGAAATGTTATTATGCCGACCGCGGGTAAAAGCGTCAACGACTACTTTATTCTTTACAGCTTCGATAAATAGATCGTCAAGGATGAATAAGGTTCCTCTTTGATCGTAAATATCCTCATCGCTTATAGGGTTCACTATTTCTGGAGATACGGTTACCTTAGGTCCTATTTCTTTATCATGCTGTAGGGGGTGCGAGAGAAGACCGCATATAACAATCTTTTTAAATTTATTATGATGCTTGGATATAAGTTTCTTGACGAGTTCTGATTTGCCGGAATTGCTGTATCCCGCTACTATTATGCGAGCGGGGTGTTTGAATATGTCGAGAGCATCGGAGGTAAATGCTTCCGCCATGTTGGTTTCTATTTAACTAATACCTTTACGAGGTTTGAATGCATATATATATGTTTTAGGGTTCACACGGGGTGGGCTGCATGACTATATATAACAGGTAGTCACATGTTCTCGCCTAGGCAAGGTTAGGTTAGGTGGTTGGAAAAAATATGATGAAAGAGAGAGAGAGAGAAACTACTGAGGGGTCGCTGTCAGACCGATATAGATAGCGATATAGATATAGATAGTCGATTGATTTATGGGAGCAGCTGACCCAAAAGTATTTTTGGTACAGAGATGGGTGAAATCAGGTGGCTTGGTATCTTGAAATCTGAACTCTAAGAATAGCGTGGAAAAAATATGATGAAAGAAAGGGTCGCTGTCAGACCTATATAGATAGAGATAGAGATATAGATAGTAGACTGATTTATGGGAGCAGGTGACCCAAAAGTATTTTTGGTACGGAGATGGGTGAAATCAGGTGGCTTGGTATCTTGAAATCTGAACTCTAAGAATAGCGTGGAAAAATATGATGAAAGAGAGAGATACAGAGAGAGAGAGAGAAAGGGTTAGGCTAGGTTAGGCTAGGCTAGGTTAGGTTAGGTTAGATTAGGCTAGGCTAGGCTAGGTTAGGTTAGGCTAGGTTAGGGAGAGAGAGAGAAAGAGTTAGGCTAGGTTAGACTAGGCTAGGTTTATCTTGACACTTGATCACGAATGAGGTCCAGAGGAGTAGGCGGGGCACCGTGTGTGTGTGTGTGGTGTGTATGTGTGTACAATGAGAGAGATAGAAAGATAGAGAGAGACGGTCATATTTAAAATAGTAAGGATGTATGAAAGTTGTGACAGTATTTGCCTTTTATAATTCCCACGAGGACTGATTTATCAGATGCCACTCCCACTCAGGTAGGTCACCTTTTCCACCACTACCGGACAACCGTCGCCATTTTTGGACACTTCTCAGGTTACCCCTAACTGGTCACTACCGGACAACCGTCGCCATTTTGGACCCATTTTTTTCTGGCAGGGGCTTTTTCAATAAAGTCTATGGATGTAAAAACGAAAATGGCAGGGTTTTTTTTTCTGGCAGGGGCTTTTTCAATAAAGTCTACGGATGTAAAAACGGAAATGGCAGTGGCTTGTTCAATAAAGTCTACGGGTGTAAAAACGAAAATGGCAGTGGGGTTTTTTTTCAATAAAGTCTACGGATGTAAAAACGGAAATGGCATTTTTACTCCTACTAATAATCTAGAATAGGCTATAGCAGAGGCTATGAATCTGTAAGATGCTTCCAATATATAGCCTACTTATAACCCTGCACAACCCCGCACGTTATGCCGCCCGAGAGTGCCCCTCTGCAGCCTGCAGGTCCCACTACATAAACATGAATGGATATGGCAATGTGATAGCAGCAAAGTGAATGTGAATGTGAACCTTGGTAGATACATACGATAATTTTATCAAGTCAGTATTCAATGCACAAATTAAATACATCCCCAAAAGAAAATTTAGATCAACACAGAACCAACCCAAATGGATGAATAATAGACTATTAGATCTTCTAGGACAAAAGAGAGGAATATATAGAAAAATTAGGAAAGGCGAAATTCACCTACTTGCTTACTATCAGAATCTATCAAGACAGGTAAAAAAGGATATTAGGAAAGAAAAAAGAAATTATGAAATCAAGGTTGCCAATGACTCAAAAAATAATCCTAAAGCTTTTTACCAACTATATAAATCCAAGGTTAGAGATGTAATTGGTCCCCTTAAAACTTCGATAGGAGAAATGACAGAAAATGATTTAGAAATGTGCAGTACATTAAATAGTCAATTTCTTTCCGTTTTCACTAATGAAAATTTGGCACAGTTTCCAGAAGTCCGTAAGATATATAGCGATAGTATAGAAAATAGGTTAAGTACGGTTACTATAAGTAGAAATGATGTGCTTAAGGAAATTGACAGACTGAAACCTCATAAATCGCCTGGTCCTGATGAGGTATATGCTAGAGTATTAAAAGAATGTAGGGATGAGTTAAGTTACCCATTAACATTTTTATTTAACAAGTCATTGGAGACAGGTATAGTTCCAGAAGCTTGGAAGCTTGCAAACGTAGTTCCGATCTTCAAAAAAGGTGACAAATCAATAGCATCCAATTACCGTCCCATTAGTCTTACATCAATCATAGGAAAGCTACTAGAGTCAATTATTGCTTGTAAAATTAGAAACCACTTTGATACATTTAATTTAATAAATTCTTCTCAGCATGGATTCACTCAGGGACGTTCTTGCCTTACTAATTTGCTTAGTTTTTTCTCAGAGGTATATGAAGCAGTAGATAATGACAAGTCATATGATATAATATATTTAGATTTCAGTAAAGCTTTCGACAGAGTCCCCCATGAGAGATTGATGAGAAAGGTTGAGGCGCATGGAATAGGTGGGGCGTTGTTGGGATGGATTAGGTCATGGCTAATTGGTAGGAAGCAGAGAGTCAGCATAAATGGTACGAAGTCAGAATGGGGAGCAGTCAAAAGTGGTGTCCCCCAGGGATCTGTATTAGGTCCTCTGTTGTTTGTTATATACATAAATGACCTTGATTTAGGTATAACTAGTAGGATAAGTAAATTTGCAGACGATACCAAAATGGGGAGAACAATTGATTCAGATAGAGATATAGAGTGCCTCCAAAGGGATCTAGATACCTTACACGAATGGTCAGTAAATTGGCAGATGAAGTTTAACATTGACAAATGCAAGGTATTAAAGATAGGGAAGATGCATACAAATGTTAAATATAAACTAGCTAATGTGGAATTAGAAAACTCGAATTGTGAGAAAGATCTAGGTGTGTTTGTTAGCAATGATTTGAAGCCTAGACAACAGTGTATAAGCGTTCGAAACAAGGCAAACAGGATTCTCGGGTTCATCTCTAGGAGTGTGAGTAACAGAACTGCTGATGTTATCTTAAAACTTTACTTGTCATTAGTGAGACCCCATATGGATTATGCTGTTCAATTTTGGTGTCCTTATTACAGAATGGACATAGATTCATTGGAGAGAGTACAACGTAGAATGACAAAAATGATCCATAATATTAGAAATCTTCCGTATAAAGAAAGGTTGAAGAAATTAGGCTTACATTCGTTAGAGAGACGCAGAGTTAGAGGAGATATGATAGAGGTGTTCAAGTGGGTTAGTGGGATTAACAAAGGGGACATGACAAATGTACTAAAGCTCAGTGATAGCGAAAGAACTCGTACCAATGGTTTCAAATTAGATAAATTTCGTTTCAGAAAAGATATAGGCAAATATTGGTTTGGTAACAGAGTTGTAGATGGGTGGAATGGACTACCAGGTGCTATAGTGGGATTAAAAACGATAGGGAGCTTTAAGATAAAATTGGATAAGCATATGGACGAGAAGGGTTGGGTGTGAAGGGGGATCAGCAGGGTTGGGCCAATCAGCGCTCTGCAGACCCCGTAATCCTGCGTTAATCTCTAACCGTTTTGGTAAGATGATCCTCAGGGTATTAGAGTGTTGAGCCTATAATTGGGCTTTGTAATTGGGGTTGTGTGGGACAGGGATCTGCCTTGCTTAGGCCAATCGGCTTTCTGCAGACTCCCATTTTCTTATGTTCTTATGAATGTTATTGTATAAAACCGAATATAAAAGTAAAAAATATATACAGTATATACCGGTATATATATGAAAACAGTAGGCTACAAAATCCGAGCTGGGACATAACAAAGTAAAAAACAAAAACAAAATAAATAAATGAAAACAGTACCGGTAGGTTACAAAATCCGAGCTGGGACGTGCAAGTGTAAATATGAATGTGAATCTGAATGTGAATGTGGTGGTAAGAATTGTAGCCTACATTGGTTTCTCTAAAGTATAAAAAAAGAAAATGAATGAAAACAGTACCGGTAGGCCTAGGCTACAAAATCTGAGCTGGGTCATGCAAGTGTAAATGTAATGCCCTCGAAAATGTCCCGCACCCACAATAATACTAACCCGAGTTGACGTCAGGTATAGCGTAAAATAGTCGTAGATGGTAAGTCCAATAAACTCATCACGTGAAAAACACCACGAGACTATCACCTGATTCTTAAAAATCGGACTAAGGTTGCTATACTTTTAGTACGTCCGTGGTAGTACAGTGGGTTAGTGCGCGGGCCTGGTGGTGATGATGGTGCGTCACTAACCAGGGTTCGAACCCCACCCAAGGCATCTCAAAACCTGTGGGTTTTTAGGAGGGTTAAATTCCCTTCAGAGGTTCGTACCCCGCGCCAGGTACCAGGAAAGGGGGTGTAATGCCCTCGAAAATGTCCCGCACCCACAATAATACTAACCCGAGTTGACGTCAGGTATAGCGTAAAATAGTCGTAGATGGTAAGTCCAATAAACTCATCACGTGAAAAACACCACGAGACTATCACCTGGTTCTTAAAAATCGGACTAAGGTTGCTATACTTTTAGTACGTCCGTGGTAGTACAGTGGGTTAGCGCGCGGGCCTCGTGGTGCGTCACTAACCAGGGTTCGAACCCCACCCAAGGCATCTCAAAACCTGTGGGTTTTTATGAGGGTTAAATTCCCTTCAGAGGTTCGTACCCCACGCCAGGTACCAGGAAAGGTTGATCCTATAAATGCTAGGTTTTTCCAGGTTAAATAGGAAAGGGAATTTATCCCCAGGCTACCTTTAGGATCAACCTTTCCTGGTACCTGGCGCGGGGTACGAACCTCTGAAGGGAATTTAACCCTCCTAAAAACCCACAGGTTTTGAGATGCCTTGGGTGGGGTTCGAACCCTGGTTAGTGACGCACCACCATCACCACCAGGCCCGCGCGCTAACCCACTGTACTACCACGGACGTACTAAAAGTATAGCAACCTTAGTCCGATTTTTAAGTACCAGGTGATAGTCTCGTGGTGTTTTTCACGTGATGAGTTTATTGGACTTACCATCTACGACTATTTTATGCTATACCTGATGTCAACTCGGGTTAGTATTATTGTGGGTGCGGGACATTTTCGAGGGCATTACACCACATTCCTTTTTAGTTAGGCTAGTCCCTAGCCTCGTAAGGTCGTAAGGTATCGTAGCCTTTTTACCTTACCCATAGCATTTCATTGGTGGCAGTAAGGGAACGTGACCTGGTAGCTACGTGCTGGAGCACCCGTCACGCGAACCCTATACCAAGAATTGAGATGGCTAAGGTAAAAAGGCTACGATACCTTACGACCTTACGAGGCTAGGGACTAGCCTAACTAAAAAGGAATGTGGTGTATGCCCTCGAAAATGTCCCGCACCCACAATAATACTAACCCGAGTTGACGTCATGTATAGCGTAAAATAGTCGTAGATGGTAAGTCCAATAAACTCATCATGTGAAAAACACCACGAGACTATCACCTGGTTCTTAAAAATCGGACTAAGGTTGCTATACTTTTAGTACGTCCGTGGTAGTACAGTGGGTTAGCGCGCGGGCCTGGTGGAAATGGTGGTGCGTCACTAACCAGGGTTCGAACCCCACCCAAGGCATCTCAAAACCTGTGGGTTTTTAGGAGGGTTAAATTCCCTTCAGAGGTTCGTACCCCGCGCCAGGTACCAGGAAAGGTTGATCCTAAAGGTAGCCTGGGGATAAATTCCCATTCCTATTTAACCTGGAAAGCGCACGGGCCTGGTGGTGATGGTGGTGCGTCACTAACCAGGGTTCGAACCCCACCCAAGGCATCTCAAAACCTGTGGGTTTTTAGGAGGGTTAAATTCCCTTCAGAGGTTCGTACCCCACGCCAGGTACCCACTGTACTACCACGGACGTACTAAAAGTATAGCAACCTTAGTCCGATTTTTAAGAACCAGGTGATAGTCTCGTGGTGTTTTGCACGTGATGAGTTTATTGGACTTACCATCTACGACTATTTTACGCTATACCTGACGTCAACTCGGGTTAGTATTATTGTGGGTGCGGGACATTTTCGAGGCCATTACACCGGTGTAATGCCCTCGAAAATGTCCCGCACCCACAATAATACTAACCCGAGTTGACATCAGGTATAGCGTAAAATAGTCGTAGATGGTAAGTCCAATAAACTCATCACGTGAAAAACACCACGAGACTATCACCTATTTAGGGTGATATCTTGTAGAGAGATATTTTAGAGAATTAGTAAGAGGAGTCGAGTTGATGAGACAAAATGATTTTGACTCTACCCTTTTGAGAATTGGTATATGGGTGGAACCTCCACACATACGAACAGAGGACTTTTAAAGTCCAAAAAACGGTCCCCTGGGCCCTCCAGGAAGCCCCGTCAAAATCTAAATCCTAAACTAATGGTCCGATTTTAATTATGTTTGCGCCATTCGATTCAGCTTGCCAAAGTGTACTTATGGTATAAATTTAAACAAAATCGGTTCATAAATAACTCGTCTATGGAATTTTTAAACTTTAAAATAAGACGAGGGGCTAAAAAAGGCTATGACTGTACATACCATAAGGCCGGGGTGGGTATTGATGAGATTGACTGAACATACCATAAGGCCGGGGTGGGTATTTGTGAGGCTGACTGTACATACCATAAGGCCGGGGTGGGTATTTGTGAGGCTGACTGTACATACCATAAGGCCGGGGTGGGTATTTGTGAGGTTGACTGTACATACCATAAGGCCGGGGTGGGTATTTGTGAGGCTGACTGTACATACCATAAGGCCGGGGTGGGTATTTGTGAGGCTGACTGTACATACCATAAGGCCGGGGTGGGTATTTGTGAGGTTGACTGTACATACCATAAGGCTGGGGTGGGTATTTGTGAGGCTGACTGAACATACCATAAGGCCGGGGTGGGTATTTGTGAGGCTGACTGTACATACCATAAGGCCGGGGTGGGTATTTGTGAGGCTGACTGAACATACCATAAGGCCAGGGTGGGTATTTGTGAGGCTGACTGAACATACCATAAGGCCGGGGTGGGTATTTGTGAGGCCGACTGTACCGTTGCCCACATAAGTCCTTGTCTCTCGTCGTTCTCTTATGTATGAAAGCAAAATTAGTAAGAATTTAAGGGGAGGCAGTTTGATTTTTCTGGACCCCCTTCTCCCTCATGTTTAGCCCCACTAGTTTTGAGATTTTAAGACGTTGGTTCCATTAGTTTGGGGATTTTATGACCTTTCACCCCATTGCTTTGTCAATATTAGGACCCTTCGTGCCATTTAGGTGTCGATTTTTTCCTGGCGAGCGATAGCAAGCCTGCAATTTTAGGAGGAATCGGCTTTTGGCCGGGACATTTTTCTACCGAAAAATGTACAAATCTATCTTGAATGGGGGGTCTACGGGGGTGTTGTTCTATGCTTGATGGAGGTCTAGGGAGGATACTAAAAAAATATATGAATAAATGAATTAATAGACCAAACAAACAGCCACTGTCCCCGTGATTGCGAGTGTGTGCCGGCGTACGAAACTACACTGGAAACTCAATCACGCGCATTATAATGATATCCACGTATGAGAGCACGGAGAGCATCAACGTAACTTAGAGCGGGTAGGACTTGCTTTTTATGGACCCCCTTCTCCCTCATGTTTAGCATATTAGTTTTGAGGTTTTAAGATTTTCGTGCCGTTAGTTTGTCGATTTTAAGACCTTTCGCCCCATGGTTCTTCAATGTTAAGACCTTTCGTGGCATTTAGGTGTCAATTTTTTCCTAGCGAACGATAGCGAGCCTGTAATTTGAGAAGGAACCGGCCTTTCGCCGGACCATTTTTCTACTGAAAAATGTACAAATTTATCCGGAAAGGGGGTCTAGGGGGTGCTAGTTTAAGCTTGATGGAGGAGGAAGGAAGGAATGGATGAGCAAGGAAACTCAAAAATATATAAATTAAAAAAAATACATAGACCAAAAACCAAGCACTATCCCCATATGTGTGTACGTACCGGGGTCGGTATTTGTGAGGCTGACTGTACAAGATCACGGAGAGGAACATGACTTATTTGGGTGACTGTACGTACCATAAGGGCGTTTGTGAGGCTGGCTGCACAAGATCACGGAGAGGAACATGACTTATTTGGGTGACTGTACGTACCATAAGGGTGTTTGTGAGGCTGGCTGCACAAGATCACGGAGAGGAACATGACTTATTTGGGTGACTGTACGTACCGTAAGGGCTGCGTGTGGGGCGTGTGGGGCATTGTGGACAGCAAGCACAGGTGGGCGTGTAGGGTTGACCGTAGGCGCACCGTATCACAGGGCAAGGGTAGTTACAGTCATGATTATGACGTCCTCTGTAATGCCATAGTTTGAGTATGAATATTTTTTTTTTTTTTTTTTTTTTTTTTTTTTTTTATTAAGGTGACAGTTACAAAGTGGTGTACAATTTATCTTATTCTAGTTACACTTACACTTTGTTACACTTTGTTGTATTCCGTCCGTTAGTGACACAGTTGAGCTGGGGCTCCACTGCGACCAGGCAGCTCCCTTTCTTCCACTCTCCATTCCAGAAGTCGGTTGGAGTTGGTGCTGGGGTATCCTGGTGTTGGTGGCCGGTCCGGTATTTTGGCCAGCCACATGTCCAAGTGTTTCTTGAAGGTGTCTGGAGACACCCCGGTCATGTTCCTGAGAGGGGCTGGTATACAGTTGAACAGTCTGGTTCCATTGTATGTAAAACTGTGGTGGATCAGGGATTTGATTTTTTGTGTTGATCCCGGCGTAGTCCTCACATAGCACAGCCTCCCTCGCCTTTGGTGTTGAGTCTCTTGGATGTTTGGATTTGGTACCTTTTTTTCCAAAATCTTCCAGACGTAGATGATGATGTATCTCTCCCTACGTCTTTGAAGTGAGTACAGCTGCAGCTCCTTGAGTCTCTCCCAGTAGTTAAAGTGTTGAAACCCATGGATTTTACTGGTGAATGTCCTCTGGGTGGCTTCAATTTCTGTTATTTCTCCTACTTTTTGGGGAGACCAGAGCTGAGAGCAGTACTCCAGTCGTGGTAGGACCAGTGACTTCCACAGTGTTAACATACACCTCTCATTTCTTGTGTGGAAGGTTCTCAGGATCCAGCCTGCTATTTGTTTTGCTGTTGTTCTGGCTTTGGTAATATGCTGGGAAAAAGTGGCGTCACTGCTCATATTTACTCCCAAGTCCTTCACTGTGTCCTTGGCGGTAATTTCTTGCTGTCCACTTTTGTAGTTGGTGTCGTTTTGTAGTGCTCTCTTGTTCCCGTACCTTTGAAGCTCGAACTTGTCTCCGTTTAGGGCCATGTTGTTTTCTTCTGCCCACTTCAGGATTTTGTCCAAGTCTTGTTGTAGTAGCTGTGTATCATGTTGTGAGGTGATTTTCTTCATGAGTCTGGTGTCGTCTGCAAACGATGAGGCTGTTGAGTGTTCCAGGTCCCTGTCGATGTCTCCTATCATGATGAGGAATAGGAGAGGTCCCAGTACTGATCCTTGTGGTACTCCGCTGATGACCCCACCTGCGTCTGATAGGCTTCCTTGAACCGTGACTCTTTGTTTTCTGTTGGTGATGAAGCTGTGGAGCCATCTTCCAAGGTCTCCCCCTATTCCCAGTGATTTGAGTTTATGTAGAAGGATCCCATGGTCCACCTTGTCAAAAGCTTTGGCGAAATCTAGATATATGACGTCTACATTTTCTCCGTCTTGAATATCCTGTAGGATTTTGTCGTAGTGTGATAGTAGTTGTGAAAGGCAGGAGCGGCCTTGTCTAAAGCCATGTTGACCCTCGTTGAATGCCTCGTTATCTTCCAGGTAGATGACCATCTTAGCTCGTTTGTTCTTTCTATGATTTTAATAAGATGTGACGTCAGCACCACTGGTCTGTAATTTTTGGCTATGCCTTTACTGCCCCCTTTGTGTATTGGTGTGACAGTACCTTCTTTTAGGGATTGTGGTACATATCCAGTTTGGAGGGACTTGCTCCACAGCAGTTTTAGAGGCAAGGCTAGCTGGTGTTTGCAGTTTTTTAGCAGTTGGGCATGAAAGCCGTCTGGTCCTGCCGCAGAGTTTGGTCCAATCTTGTCGATGGCTGCTATTATGTCCTCTGTTGATACTGTTACCGAGGAGAGTTGATGTGGTGTCCCTGGAGCGTTGTCAAAGAAGGTCGTTGCATTATCGATTTTCTTGTCTTCATTTGGCGGGCTGAAGACACTTTCGTACTGCTGTTTGAGTATCTTGGCCATTTCGGTTGGGTCACTCTCAAGTTCGCCCGTAGGTTTTGCAAGTGGTCCTATTGTTGAGGTGTTCCTGAGTCTCCTTTTTGCGTATGCATAGAAGAATTTGCTATTTACTCGTATGTTTGCAACTGCTTGGAGTTCTTCACGTGTTGTTTGCTCTTGGTGTGACTGGATGAGTTTACGTTCCACTTCATCGAGCTCTTCTTGTAGTTTGGTGATATTGTGCGCATAGCTGGTTTTCCTTTGCTTGGCTCTCAAGTATGTCCTTTTCTTCATTAGTATTTTTCTATCTCTGGGAATCTGTTTGATCTGCTTCCTGCTTGATTTGGGTGGTATGGTGTTTTTACAGGTCTCCAGGCATTGTTTCTGGAGGATACTGAGAATTTCGTCGACGTTTTTATCTTCGAATAGTGCCCTCCAATCAGTTACTGCCAGTTCTGCTCTCAGTCTGTCCCAGTCTATATCTTTGCTGTAGAAGTTGGGATCTTTCAGAGAGGTGCAGGGTATTTGGCTTGATTCCTGTTGACATCTTCTTGGTGGTGTGGCGGCTGGTGTGGGGGTTCTAACTTTGATGAGGCTGTGGTCGGACATTATAGTTTTTACAGTTTCATACGAGTGTACCAGGTCGAAGTTGTTGCCAAATAGTAAGTCCAGTGTGTTGTTGCCTCTTGTAGGTTCCTCGATGTATTGCTTCATGTATGCAGTGTCCATGATAGTCATTAGCTCCTTGGCTTGCTGTTTTTCATCCCTGGTTCCTCCGTCTATTTTCATGGTTGCCCAATTGATGATGGGCAGGTTGAAATCTCCTGTGATGATGACATCTGTAGCGGGAGTTGGCAGATTTTGTAGGGGTGATTGTATCTTCTCTGAGACCTCCTTGAAAATTTCCCCTGTGGTGTTTGGAGGTCGGTACAAAATTATGATGAGCATGTCGGTTTGTCTTATGTGTACTGCTAGTAGCTCTGTTGTGCCGTTTGAGAATGCAACTAAAGTTTCGGTATTTGCAGCCATATCCTCCCTTAGGTAGAGTGCTACTCCTCCGTGGCTTCTGTCCTCTCTGTCGGCTCTGAATAGAGTGAAATTATGGATATTGATCTCTGCATCCAAAATGTTTTCGTTCAAGTGTGTTTCTGTGAGGGCTAGAAAAATTGAGTTATCTTCCTCTTCAATTTCCTCCAGCATGGGGACTTTACATTGATTGTTTCGTGGGTAAAGTCCTCTGATGTTGCCCACAAAAAAACTGGTTAGTGGTAGTTGCACCTTCCTCTGTGGTTCATGTCTGGCCCCTCGGTTTGGGCTAGGAATCTCTCCATTATCACTTGAGACCGTTTTTCCACTTCCAGAAGACGTCCCATTATTACCTCTAAAAAAGCACCTTGGTCGGGCATAGCCGTGTGTACCGCTGCTGGTTTGACCTTGTGAGTTTGCTGGATGGTTGGCCAGCTTCTGGGGGCATTGCGTTGGCTTTCTAGTTTTTCCTCGTGTGTTGGTGTGTAGGCAAATTCCCTTTGGATGTGTCCTGTAGCATGTTCCCTTGGTTTGTTGACATTGTTTCTGGGTGTCAGTGTTTTGGTTCCCTTGATGTGTGGAAGATTGCAGTCTCTGATAGTACATGCCCTTTTGTTGAGCGAGATTCTGCATACATATGGGTGGTAGTCGATGCACTTCGATGCACGATGTTACATTATAACAATTGTAGTTCAGTTCAGTTCACTTTATTTCATAATATACATTACACAATAACATATATTACATAGACATATCTCCCAACGAATATAAGCGCGAGAGAAAGAAAAACAAGATCAAATATATGCATAAATGTTCAGTATATGAGCACATATATTGAGACCTGTTATAAATATCCTAATAATACTGATTTTAAAAAGTCATTCATCTTCTGGGCAAGAGGTGCACGGGCGCCCTACGTTCCTCATGACTTGCACCCACTGAATCCTGGATTTAACTGTATTAAAATCATAAAAATATAGCACGATATTGTATTTATCTACCAATAATTATGACACTAATGTTGCAGTATGGTAACTATAGTATATTGTATTGCAACACTTACTCTGCAAGGTTAGGTACAGCCAGCATGACCACCAACACAACCAACAACACCTTCGCGGCTCCCATGGTCAACTATCAACACTATCTGCAACACAAAAATACAATAGTTGTACATCTGTCACCAAATATATGTGACAAAACAGACAACACAACCCACAACACCTTCGCGGCTCCCATGGTCAAATATCAACACTATCTGCAACACACAAAAATAATAGTTGTACATCACAATACAGTATGCAACAAACAGCCACTATGATCATCAACACAACCCCCAACACTCTACCGGCTCTCATTAATCAGCAGCACAACACAATCTGCAACACAATAATTATACATCTATCACATTACAATATACGGCAAAACAGACAACTCAACCCAAAACACTCTACCGGCTCCCATGGTCAACTGTCGACATAGCACAACCTGCAACACACAAGTACTGTTATAATACATTTATCACAATTACTATTTGTTAGTAATATTATACAGTATGTCACTACGATATTACAAGCTTTACAGTTCGAGGGAGGATATGTATGTGTGTATGTACTGTATGTATGTACCTCTACAGTCTGCTAACTTGGTTTCGACAAGGTTTTGTTTGTGGAACTAACACAACGAAAGTATACACCAGGCCAGCAATGCTTTCAAACAGTATATATACAACAGGGAAAATAGACATGGAAATAAACAATACGCTCATTCAACGTTGCCTATGCTTCTCTTTTACTAACGTTCGAACTTCATCTAATTTTGTTAAAGTAAAGTAAAGTTAAAGTAAAGTAAATCAAAGTAAAAAGTAAAACAAAGTATAAGCATAGTTCTTGGAGCCATTGCAAAGATAGGATACTATAAATACGAAAATTGTCTTTATAAATAACTTGTACTGGTTGGCTTACCTGTGAGCCTGAAGGAGCAGTGTACACCTGTCCAGAGCTTCGACTGGTTCCTTCCTTCCTGGCAGATGTCTGACTCTTACCGCCTGTTATATACCCTTACACCACCAACCCCTCCACCCTCACACCCATCCCTCACCCTTACCCCCACCCTAACCCAGCCCTCACCCTCACCTCCACCCTAACCATTACCCTCATCCCACTCTTACCCTCAACCCCATCTTCACCCCCACACTCTCCCTCAGCCCCTCCCTCAGCCCCTCCCTCACTCTGTCCCTCAGCCCCACCCTTACCCCAACCTCTCCCTCCGCCCCACTCTCTCCCCCCCCCTCATCCCACTCTTACTCTCAGCCCCCCCCCCCCCCCCTTCCCCCTCATACCCTCACTCTCTTCTCCACCCTCATACCACCTCATCTCCTATAAAAACAATATGACTTCACACACCCCCACCTTCCCTCCCACCACCCTATGCCTTCACACAGACACACACACATATTCACCCCACCTTCCCTTCCCCACCCTATGCCTTCACACAGACACCCCCACATATTCACCCCACCTTCCCTTCCCCACCCTATACCTTCACACACCCCCACATTCCCTTCCCCCACCCTATGCCTTCACACAGACACACACACATATACACCCCACCTCCCCTTCCCCCACCCCCTACATTTACACCCCCATATCCCCATAACTAATAGAGGCGGTGATACTTCAATCAGTGATAGAGAAAGTGGTATAATTGAGTCCCCCCCCCCCCTACCCACACTACGTAACCTACCCTAACAATGATAACAATTCAGATAGTTATATTTGCATGAAGATAAACATAGGGGGTCAACGTAATCTTAAGGGGGGTCACCTACTTGTTTTATCTTTACCTCCTTTTCTCTCTTTCTCTGGCTTGTATCCATTCGGCCCCATTCAGCCACTGTTTTAAGACGTTTATCCCCATCCAGGTGTCGATTTCTCCTTGGCGAGCGATAGCGAGCCAGCACTGTTTGGAGAAATCCGGCTTCGCCGGTGATATTTTTCTATCGAAAAATGTACAAATTTAGCTTGCTGTCAAAATAAAAATATATATATGCTGGCTCGCTACCGCTCGCCAGGAAAATATTAACACCTGGATGGGGGTAAACATCTTAAAACAGTAGGCTGAATGGGGCCGATTGGATACAAACCAAAGAGAGAGGGAGAGAAAGAGAAAAAAAGCGAGGTGGGCCCCCTTGTGAGTAGGCTAGAAACTAAGGCATCTGAGTGTAC
>CM064485.1:55090491-55397991 GCA_032716605.1 Paralithodes platypus
TTCTAGTGATAATTCAATATCATATAGGGCTATTTTAAGTTGGCTGATGAATATGAAGCAGTAATATGGTGGATGATGAGAATACTGTATGTAAACATGTCTCGGATATCACTGATAATTTTTGGCATTTTCTGCCAAAAACCCAATGGCTTATCAGTGGTGGTAAAGAAAAACGCAGTTACTGTGTCATTTGTGCGTGCGTGTGCCCGTGCAGGGCACACACATTATTCTGTGGCAGCAATTATGATTGTGTGATAATGCTGGTGCTGGTGTTGTTAATTGTGATAGTATTTGTCATGGTGGTGATGATAGTGTGTCTGAGTGTAGTACTGATAGTTATGGTGATTATAGTAGCATGATGGTTTTCATAAAGGTTATTACGGTAGGCTAATCATAGTGGTGGAAATTGTGAAAATAACTTTGATAGTGACACCTATAGTAGCAGTGATGATATACTGTAGTAGGGATGATGGTGATAGTAGTAATGATGGTGGTTGTGTTTGTTGTAGTATTGATAGGCATAGTTGTAGTGATGTTGATGACAGTATTGGTGACGTTGGGGATTGCAATACTCATGATGGTAGTGATGGTGGTGATAGTACTGGTGATAATGGTAATAGTGAGGATGTTGATAGTAGTAGTGATGATGGTTATAATATTAGTGATGATAGTTGTAGTGCTAATGTTGCCAGTAGTGATGGTGATGGTAGTAACAATGGTGACAGTAGTAGTGTTGATAGTGAGTAATAGTAGTAGTGCTAATGTTGCCAGTAGTGATGGTGATGGTAGTAACAATGGTGACAGTAGTAGTGAAAATGTTAACAGTAGTAGTGATGATGGTGATAATGACAGTAGTGGTGATGGTGATAGCAGTAGGAATGATTGTGATAGTAGTAGTAATAATGGTAACTATATAAGTGATGGTGTGATTCACAGCAGTGACGATGATGGTTGAATATGTAGTGAGGATCTGCATGTGTGCGGCCCACACACATCAATGTATTAAAGATGATTGTGATTATGGTAATAGTAATGTGGTGGTGGTGATGCTTGTGGTAGTAGTAGTGATACTAGTGATAGTAGTAGTGATGGTGAATTTGGAAGTGGTGATGGTATAGTTGAGATGATGGTAGTAGTAGTGATGATGGTAATGATATTGGTGACTGTAATAGTGATGTTGATGAGAGTATTGGTGATATTCGTAAAGAGCCCCCCAAAATTTGTATCGGTCTCGTACAGTATGGCGGAAGCAAAGTCTGCTTCATCCGATTGCCTTGTTTTTAAATTGTTCTACACTTTATGTATCCTTATTAATTATCATAATGCTAATTAACCTAAATGATAATGAACTGCTAACATTAATACACATATTTGTAGTTTCAGACATGGGTGGAAGGGGACGTGGTCGGCGACGTTACACGCCACGCACATGGGCTAATAGACCAGAGGTGATAGCACAGAGGGCTATAATAGTTGGCTTGCATCAGGGGGGACAAACTATATCTGCTGCAGCGCGTCAAATGGGCGTCTCTCGAAATACAGCCAAATCTTGGATACATCATTTTGAGCGTGAAGGCCACGTTCAGACAAGACCAAGGTCGGGTCGTCCAAGAGTTCTTTCAGAAGAAGATGATAGAAGGATACTGGAGGAAGTGAGCACTCACCCTAAATCGAGTGTTAAGGCTCTGACAAGACAAATGAACCTGCCATGTCATCCCTCCACTACACGGAGCCACATCAAGGAAGGTGGCATAGACTGTTATGTGCCAGTAGTGAAGGAGACTCTGACTGAAAGAAATAGAGAAGGAAGGCTAAGATTCGCCCAAGAGTATATTGATCATGGTATACATTTTTGGAGGAAGGTTATATTCAGTGATGAAAAATCCTTTACATCTGTGAAATCGCCTGAACGCGTGTGCTGGAGACCTCGAAACACCCGTTATGAGCGTGAACATATCTCGGAACGCACAAGAAGTGGAAGAATATCTGTGTCCTTGCACGGCTGGATGTGGGTATGGCGGACCAGGAGAGTTGGTGACAATTGAAGGTCACTTGAACAGTGAAGAGTATATCAACATCTTGGACACCTCACTCTTGCCTTCAGTTAGAATGTATGCCATACCTGACCCGGACCCTATCTATTTCGTGCAGGACAGATCCCCAATCCATACCAGCCGAGCAGTGAGAGATTGGTTTGCTCGCCACCCTGAGATCATCGTGATTGACTGGCCATCCAAAGGATCTGATTGCAACCCCATAGAAAACCTATGGGGGATAATGGTGAATGAGTGGGGGGTAGAGGAGATAACTAGACAATCCGTCGAAAGGAAAGCTCGAGAAGTATGGGAGGGATTGAGGCGCACTCCTGATCTATGTAGCAAACTAGTTGATAGTATGCAGACTCGACTGGCAAATGTGATAGAGGCAGAAAGAGGGTGGACGAGATATTAGGTAGGGTATACATACATGTGTAGTCTGCTGTATGATTATATATTTTATAATTATATATACATGGACAACTTAAAAAGAAAAATAATTAAACAAAGGATGTAATACTGTATGTTGTATGATATACTTATACAATTGTAAAAATAAACGTGTATTTATGTTGATATATATATATCCCTTTATATCCTCTACATAAACATATATTATACTGTAAATATGTTGAATAAATAGGAAATAATGTTATCTGCATTCCATTTTGTAGTTCAGGAATTGTAGATGGGATTGAATGGTTAAAATATATTATCATAATGTCTATTTCAAGAGAAAATATATACTATATATATATATATATATATATATATATATATATATATATATATATTAATAACAAAAATCCAATACCACAAGCACATATTACCACTAATACACTCATCGTTCCAAATGAAAAGCGATTATGAGAATTATGTATTTAATCATATAGATGACATATACTCGAAAAAGTTCAGTATAATTAAGACAACACTAGAGTGCTTCGATAATATCGTATCTCTGAGACTGTTTGGGAAGTGAGTTTTCAATAACTTCACTATCAGTTGCTACGCGGATATAATGCTCTTCTGATTATGATATATCCGCGAAAAGATAAGTAGATATCTAGTTTGTTATAAAGTTATGACATACCTCGTTGAAGTCTGTAAAACTGTCTTCATAGCGTAATGCATAAATGCACTGGATTTCGGTGTGAGGATCCTAGGTTCGAATCCCTGGACTGTCACATGTATTTGTTGATTTCATGATTTGAGTTTAGAAGTAAAGTTGGTTGGTGGAAAACACATATGAAATACCTTTTTGATAGACATCCCCCCCCCCCCCCTCCCCCTCCAAAAACAGTGAATGACTGCAGTGAACATGGTACTACATTAAAATGGCAATTAATATATATATATATATATGTATATATATATATATATATATGTAAGAGAGAGAGAGAGAGAGAAAGTGTTAATATTCTCGAATATGCACCAAAAAGCCTAACCACGGATCGAACATTGAATGAATATACCACTTATAATCAATTAAGCAATCCATACAATATGTTTTTTAGTAAGTTCCAACATCTCTTCAGAGGTATTCAAACATTACAAGATTACCATTTCAATGTGCAAATCCATTAAATACCAATGCATATCGCGCGAATGGGTGAATACTATCAATCTATCTATCTATTGCCTGACGCCGTGATCCCCGAAGGGTTGGCCACGGGTGAATACAATAATTTGTAAAATAACTAGAAGGGGTGATGCTATTGGAAATTTACATTATAAATACAAACATGATAGAATACTAATTGCGCATAAATCATAAGTGTTTGTGTGTCAAGCTACGGATAGGTGACAGATAGTGTAAATGATCTTCATTCTGTAAAATCCGATAATTTATTGCAACATTGTTCTGGCATATATAGAATATATAATTATAGATTACCAATTACTGACATGGTCTCGGCCTCGTTGCAAGGTTACTTTATTCTGTGTTCGTGGACAACAATGGTTGTAATCGTCGGTTTCCTCCTGTGTGGGGTTGGGGTAGGGTGTGAGTGGGGGGCCTGCTTGTTTAATCTCTCCATTATAGCGTAGGGGAAGGAAGGGGTGACGGACTGGCACCATCCCGTCCCTTCTGCCTGGGGTAGGAGTAGTAAGGGGGACTGGGCAGGGCCCACCCCGTTCCTACCTTCTGGGGTAGTAGGAGTAGGGGGTAAACCCTATGCAAGGACTTTCACTTCTGGGTGTACGTATGTATGTATGTATGTATGTATGTATGTATGTATGGATGGATGGATGTATATATGTATCTATTTATTTATTTATCTATCTATCTGTCTGTCTATCTATATATCTATTTATCTATCTATCTATCTATTTATCTATCAATATATCTATCTATCTATAAACGTGTAATTGCAAAACTGTTTCATCTTGTATCGTGCATGGTTATGTTCCTTATACAATTAGCTCAGGTGTAATAGTGCCCTTGGTTAAGGATAGATATAAGGATATTTCATCAATTGATAATTATAGGTCAAATGTATTATCTCCAGTTTTGCTTAAATTGTTTTAAAATTGTCTACAACTCAAAATTATAAAATAATATGTAAATTTAAATGACAGTCAGCATAGTTTCAGAGAAAACTATTCTACTTCTACCGCATGCATGATATTGAAAGAAACCATTCTGATATATAACGGTGAAGGATCAAATGTATATTCATGTTTTATTAAGAACATAAGAACATAAGAACATAAGAAAATGGGAGTCTGCAAAAAGCCGATCGGCCCATACAAGGCAGATCCCTGTCACACCCAACCCCAATTACAAGGCCCAATTATAGACCCATCTCACTAATACCTTGAGTACTGACCCCACCAAAATGGTCAGAGATTAACACAAGATTACGGGGGTCTGCTGAGCGCCGATTGGCCCACACCTGGTAGATCCCCCTCACACCCAACCCATCTCGTCCATATGCCTATCTAATTTGATCTTAAAGCTCCCTAACGTTCTTGATCCCACTATATCACTTGGTAGCCTAGTCCACCCATCTACAACTCTGTTACCAAACCAATATTTGCCTATATCTTTTCTGAAACGAAATTTATCTAATTTGAAACCATTTGTACGAGTTATTTCGCTATCACTGAGCTTTAGTACATTTTTCATGTCTCCTTTACTAATTCCACTATCTAACGAATGTAAGCCTAATTTCTTCAACCTTTCTTCATACGGAAGATTTCTAATATTATGGATCATTTTTGTCATTCTACGTTGTACTCTCTCCAATGAATCTATGTCCATTCTGTAATAAGGACACCAAAATTGAACAGCATAATCCATATGGGGTCTCACTAATGACAAGTAAAGTTTTAAGATAACATCAGCAGTTCTGTTACTCACACTCCTAGATATGAACCCGAGAATCCTGTTTGCCTTGTTACGAACGCTTATACATTGCAAGGCTTCAAATCATTGCTAACAAACACACCTAGATCTTTCTCACAGTCTGAGTTTTCTAATTCCATATTAGCTAGTTTATATTTTAAAAAATTATGCATCTTCCCTATCTTTAATACCTTGCATTTGTCAATGTTAAACTTCATCTGCCATTTTACTAACCATTCGTGTAAGGTATCTAGATCCCTTTGCAGACACTCTATATTGATCTTACAAAAGCATTATTTACATTATTTTTTGAACAAATCTTTTATTGTAAAGGATGTGGAGAGGTCTTTATTGAATTAATATAGATTTCAGAACTTAATGTTAAAATTTAATGACATTGGAGCCATAAAATCAATAATTTATGATGTGCAAAATACAGAACCCACATTACATTAAGCAATATGTGTATGATTTGTTATGTAAAGTTTTTATGTAAGGTTTCCTTAGAAGCTATATAATTTCAAACATTATTTAATAAATAAGTATATACAAATATATGAAAAATAAATTATGAATATGCTGCATATCATAATAATTGTGAATGAAACACAATACACCGTACATGATACGTTTTATTAAAACACATGATAAAATTAAATGGACCTTAGACTATAAGAGTATTCTATATCATGATATTTCTTATATAATACCGTACTGCTTAAAGTGACTTCAAAAATACAAATGGCTATGCTTCATAATGAACGTTAGAGATACTGACCCTGTTATGCAGCCACGATTGATTTGTTCAATGGCTAACATTAGACGATTTTTATCTCAAGCTCAGCAAAAGGTTGCTCGTAAGCAAAGGGTACATTAAAGCACAAGCTCCCGGGACCGCACTATACATCGTTCATATTAACATGGCAGTAAGTCCTGGGCTTATGAGTGGTTAGCAGTATGGTGTGATGTTGCCCTCTGACCCGTGACAAGTGCGGACGTCCCCAGTGACCGCTAGTGTACCGGTTTACCCTTAGTGAGGTCCTAGTGAACTTTCATAGTGATGGCTGTTGTTGATGAGTCTGCTGTCTCCTCCCATACTCTCCAGCTTTGTCTTGCTTTGCAAGAGAGACTGGAGAGTGTGGAGCAGGAGATTCAGTGTCTCAAAGATGAAAATTTGGCCTTGAGACTAGCTATGGCGGAGAAGTGTGAGGCTACCGGAAGTGTTCCCAGGGATCGTGAAGCCCCTTGGAAAGTGGTGTCAACGAGTGCAACGGCCTGCAAGCTGAAAAGGCAGCCAGTCAAGACCCACAACAACTTCAGCACCTTGGCTGATGAGAGTGATGGCGATGAAGTGGCGATCATCGAGGCAGTGAGAGGGGAGGGGGGGGAGTCTGCTGCTGTTGCTGCAACAACTGCTGCTACACGCCGACAAAAGGAAAAAGCTAAGTCTGTTTTCATTGTCGGTGATTCATTGGTTAGATACCTTGGCAGGGCAACAAACACTCAGGTTGGTAAAGTTGTCTGCGTGCCTGGTGCCGGAGTCGGGAGGGTGGCTGAGAAGATAGATGCTGTCATGGAAGTGAGTGGGGAGGACCCCATCATCTTCCTCAACGCAGGGAGCAACGACATATGGAGATGCAGGACTGAGGAGTTGCTCTCCAAGTATCAGGAAATGTTGGAGAGGATCAAGGAAAAAGGTGGAGTTCCTGTGGTAAACAGTATCCTGCCTAGAAGAGGGGTAAGGAAGGAATGGTCCTCCAGGGCTATTGGTGTAAATAGCCGGCTGGAGAAGTATTGTAAGGCAAATACTATTCCATTCCTGGATAACTGGTCCCTCTTTTATGGTAAGGATGAACTGTATGCCCAGGATGGAGTACATCTCTCTCGACTAGGAGTTTCGACCTTGGCCAGCTCACTCGACAAGATTGTTGCGGGGTTTCGTTAAAAAAACCTGGGTGTGTAAGTAAAATACTGTCTCCATATGGAGCAGGTACTTCATGTGACAAACCAGTGAGTAAAATAGAAATAATCAGTCAAGATAGTGCGGATATAGTGATGTGTAATAGTAGTATCGATAACACTACACATGTAACTGATAGTAAAGATGAGAATACTGATAGAGTAGAATTTCCGTCTAGAGCTAGTAGTTCAACAGGAAATAATAAGTTAGCTAAACACAATAGAAAATTAGTTGCAAATAAAAGTAATAGGTTGAGGGTATATTATACAAATTGTAGGAGTTTATGTAACAAAATGAACGAACTTAGAGCACTCGTTAGCACAGAAAATATAGACATAATAGCGCTAACTGAAACGTGGATTAATACAGAATCTAGGCATTTTTTAGCAGAATTTGATATTCCAGGATATAGTTTGTTTAAATATGACCGAACAAGTAGGAGGGGCGGGGGTATAGCAGTGTTTGTCAGGAGTACATTAAAAAGATGTATTAAATCAGGTATTAGACTAAATAATGATAATGAAAGTGTTTGGGTAGAGGTTAACGAAGGTAGTGAGACCATAGTTATTGGAGTTATATATAGACCGCCTAATATGAGTAGAAATGGCGGAAAATCGTTATGGGAGGAAATTAAAATAGCATCAAGGTTTAGCAATGTGTGCATTATGGGGGATTTTAATTTTTCGAACATTGATTGGCAGCACCAAATAGGCGACTCCGATTCAGTAGAGTTTATAGAGGTAGTACAAGATAGTTTTTTATTTCAATTCATAGATACGCCGACTAGAGGTATTAATATTCTTGATTTAGTTTTCAGTAACAATGAACATATGATAAATAATGTAGAGATTGGTGACCACCTAGGAAATAGCGATCATAAATCTATTTATTTTAATATACAATGGACAGGGAATGCTAAAGAGAATACGACACTTATCCCAGATTTCAGAAAAGCCGATTATGGTGGGCTAAGAAGAGACTTAAGGGTGGACCCTATTGTTAAGCGATTAAGTCAGGATATGCCAGAGTTAAACTTGCCACCTACATATAACCAGTTTATTGCTTCACTCCACAATGCTCAAAATAAATATATCCCTAAAAGAAGATTTAGATCGACGCAGAACCAACCAAAATGGATGACTAATAAGCTAATAGATCTTATAGGAAAAAAGAAAGGAATATATCGAAAAATAAAGAAAGGTGAAAATCATTTACATATATACTATCAGACTCTATCAAGACAGGTCAAAAAGGAAATCAGGAAAGCAAAGAGAAATTATGAAATAAGGATAGCCAGCGACTCAAAAAATAACCCTAAAGCTTTTTACCAACTATATAAATCTAAAGTTAGAGATGTAATAGGCCCCCTAAAAACTTCAATAGGAGAAATAACAGAAAATGATTTAGAAATGTGCAGTACATTAAATAGTCAGTTTCTTTCCGTTTTCACTAATGAAAATTTGGCACAGATTCCAGAAGTCAATATGGTATATAGTGATAGTATAGAAAATATGTTAAGTACAGTTAGTATAAGTAGAAATGATGTGCTTAAGGAAATTGACAGACTGAAACCTCAAAAATCGCCTGGTCCTGACGAGGTATATGCTAGAGTATTAAAAGAATGCAGAGATGAGTTAAGTAGTCCATTAGCATTTATATTTATCAAGTCATTAGAAACAGGTTTAGTTCCAGAAGCTTGGAAGCTTGCAAATGTAGTTCCGATCTTCAAAAAAGGTGATAAATCGATAGCATCCAATTACCGTCCCATTAGTCTCACATCAATCATAGGAAAGTTGCTAGAGTCTATTATTGCTAGGAAAATTAGAAGCCACTTAGTAAAATTTAACTTAATAAATTCTTCTCAGCATGGATTCACTCAGGGACGTTCTTGCCTTACTAATTTGCTTAGCTTTTTCTCAGAGGTATATGAAGCAGTAGATAGTGACAAGTCATATGATATTATATATTTAGATTTCAGTAAAGCTTTCGACAGAGTCCCTCATGAGAGATTGATGAGAAAGGTTGAGGCACATGGAATAGGAGGGTCGTTGTTGGGATGGATTAGGTCATGGCTAATTGGTAGGAAACAGAGAGTCAGCATAAATGGTACCAAGTCAGAGTGGGGAGCAGTCAAAAGTGGTGTCCCCCAGGGATCGGTATTAGGTCCCCTGTTGTTTCTTATATACAATAATGACCTAGATTTAGGTATAACTAGTAGGATAAGTAAATTCGCAGACGATACTAAAATGGGGAGATCAATTGATTCAGATAGCGATATAGAGTGCCTCCAAAGGGATCTAGATACCTTACATGAATGGTCAGTAAATTGGCAGATGAAGTTTAACATTGACAAATGCAAGGTATTAAAGATAGGGAAGATGCAAACAAATGTTAAATATAAACTAGCTAATTTAGAATTAGAAAATTCAGACTGCGAGAAAGATCTAGGTGTGTTTGTTAGCAATGATTTGAAGCCTAGAAAACAGTGTATAAGCGTTCGTAATAAGGCAAACAGGATTCTCGGGTTCATCTCTAGGAGTGTGAGTAACAGAACTGCTGATGTTATCTTAAAACTTTACTTGTCATTAGTGAGACCCCATATGGATTATGCTGTCCAATTTTGGTGTCCTTATTACAGAATGGACATAGATTCATTGGAGAGAATTCAGCGTAGAATGACAAAAATGATCCATAATATTAGAAATTTTCCGTATGAAGAAAGGTTGAAGAAATTAGGTTTACATTCGTTAGAGAGACGCAGAGTTAGAGGGGATATGATAGAGGTGTTCAAGTGGGTTAGTGGGATTAACAAAGGGGACATGACAAATGTACTAAAGCTCAGTGATAGCGAAAGAACTCGTACCAATGGTTTCAAATTAGATAAATTTCGTTTCAGAAAAGATATAGGCAAATATTGGTTTGGTAACAGAGTTGTAGATGGGTGAAATAGGCTACCAAGTGATATAGTGGGATCAAGAACGATAGGGAGCTTTAAGAAAAAATTGGATAAGCATATGGACAAGAAGGGTTGGGTGTGAAGGGGGATCAGCCGGGTTGGGCCAATCAGCGCTCTGCAGACCCCCGTAATCCTGCGTTAATCTCTAACCGGTTTGGTAAGATGATCCTCAGGGTATTAGAGTGTTGAGCCTATAATTGGGCTTTGTAATTGGGGTTGTGTGGGACAGGGATCTGCCTTGCTTAGGCCAATCGGCTTTCTGCAGACTCCCATTTTCTTATGTTCTTATGTTCTTATGTGTCCCTTGTAGTTGAATAATAAGGAACGTTTGTTGTATTATGTGAACAGATTGACATACATTGAACCATTCAGGAGTTACTGTGAGGAAACGTTCAACTCTTTAAGCAGATCACAACATTCTTAAGTTATTAATGCTATTTACTTGTTATTATACTCAGCTTAGGAAGGACCTCTTAGTATCTTAGGGTCATACATATCTCAATTTACCCTCTTTAGGTATTTTCGAAGTTGAATACAATCTTTGCAGGTTTTGAAAGAGTTAATTTGTCCAGTTAATGTGAACGGTGTATAGTGAGTGGGTCAGTTCTCCTGGGGGTGGGTCCTCCTCCTTCAGCGTCCAGGCCGGTTGCTAGCTCAGTCTGTAGGCAGACAAAGGAGGTGTTGTAGACTAATGTAGAAGGAGATTATAGTCTGTTTATTCTGAGCTGACGGTAAAATGTAAAGTCTTTATGTTGATTATTAACCAATTAATATGATTTTGTAGCGAAATATGATACTAATTACTAAAACTTGAGATTAGTATCATGAGTCAGAGATCTACTAGTTTCATATTTGTCCATTATCTATCAAAAAATCAGCTGTTAAGGGATAATATTTTCCTCCAAGTGAAAGCAAATAGACTACAGTGCTTTCAATATTATGGCATTCATTTAAACAGCATACAATCATATTAAAGATCATAAATACTTACGAACGTCAAGATGAAACGTACCAACTCTGTAATATTTAGATCCAAAGGCTAAACTACATATCCTGCACCAGTATTACCGAATATTTATTATAGGTAAGGTAATGTCTGAATGCAAATAGAGGCTAATGACACCAGTGGCTCTGTTTGTATAGGGTCTCCATAATAAACTAATATTCCACACTGACTACACTGTAAGCAATATGTGTTCGAATTTAACAACAAAGATACACATGATAAGTGGTTCGATCGTTTACGTGTTCAAATTATGCGAACATAAACGATTGGAACACTTTTGGGGGTTATAATGTTTGTTACATTTGAACACACAATTTATAAAGTGTATGTGTACCATTTAATTACTGTGTGTGTGTGTGTGTGTGTGTGTGTGTGTGTGTGTTCAACAACTACTTTATGTATACATTTATGTTACATCTGAGTGGTAGTTCTGAAGTACACAACCAATACTCACAATACTGAAACAGAAAAAAGAAATACATTAGTAGGAATTAACCAATTTTAAAAGGCTCAGCCAATGTGTTCATATTAGTTTATAAACCGAATGTATATATTGTTTTTGGTTAAATAAAAATATATTCAATTCAATTCAATACCACTATACCACGTGGGCCGTGAAAAGAGTTGATGCAGACGGACAAATTAAAACAGCTCTCTCTCTCTCTCTCTCTCTCTCTCTCTCTCTCTCTCTCTCTCTCTCTCTCTCTCTCTCTCTCTCTCTCTCTCTCTCTCTCTCTCTCTCTCTCTCTCTCTCTCTCTCTCTCTCTCTCTCTCTCTCTCACACACATAATAAACCTACCTGTATGTTGTTGCATTTAGCACAACAGGCGCATCGCTCTATGTAGTATGAACAGGCTGATCTACCACACCTATTGTCGCAGAGGATGGCCTGGACAGAGGATGGACAGGTTGGTCCTGGTTGACTCCTAGCACTGAAATATACACAAATAACATCAGTAGTAAAAAACAAAAACAAAATATAATATTGATACTAAAAATAATAATAATAATAATAATAATAATAATAATAATAATAATAATAATAATGATACTAATAATATAAATATTAATATACAAAATAATAGAGGAAGAAAAAAAATCGATCAATAAAATATATACAACGGGAAAATAATATATACATATTATTCGAAGATGTCTTCGAGATTGTATTATGAGGACTCTTCAGAAAGTGCTCATTTCAAAGGACTTGAGTTCTCGAAAAGGGGCTCCAATCCTGACGCTATTCTTGACTTAGTTACAGTGTGCTGGCTTGATAATCCAGAAGGCTTCATAGCCTCCGAGTCCTATTTTAACTAACTTAAATAACTTAAATCTACACAGTCTATGAGTAAGTTGTCGGTGAACTATTGATTTTTTACTGTCTATCTATCTATCTATTGCCTGACGCCGTGATCCGCGAAGGGGTGGCCACGAACGAAACGCCCCCATGCACCTCTGTCCCCAATCAATCACCCCTCCTCCCAACCAGCACCGCCTTCATCCATATACATCTTCACTCCATCCTTCTACCTCTCTTTCGGTTTACATCTCCCTCTCTGTCCTTCCACCTCGCTCTCGTACACCTTCTTAGTCATTCTCTCGCTTTCCATACGTTCCATATGGCCGAACCATCTCAAGGTGTTCCTTTTCACACTTTCCAGCACATCTACCTCCGCACCACACCTCCTTCTTACTTCCTCAATCATCTGTCTTTCCCTCCATGTAACTCCGCGTGCACTTCTCAAGTAACTCATTTCCACCCCTCTCACTCTTGGTCTGAGTTTCTCCACCAACGTCCATGCTTCGCTTCCGTAAGTCAGTGTCGGGATTACCACACTGTCATGCAAGGATTTCTTCATTTCCATACTGATCACCCTATTTCTTGCTACTGCTTTCAGCATTCCTACAACCCCTACAAGACCATAACCTTGCTCTTCCCCGCATATACCTTCAGATTCCGTTTTTCGCACCCTGTTCCAAACATATTTACAATACCCTGCAACTCCCATTCATTATCGCTCATCAGAATTGTATCATCAGCAAACAGCAGTATAGCTTCCACTCGTTTCCCCCCCTTATCAGCGATACACCAACATCCACTGCTCTTCCTTGTATTTCTTTTATGACTCCATCCATATATACAGTAAACAACCTCGTGGAAATCACACACCCCTGTTTCAACCCAACATTCAGATCAAAGAACTCGCTCTGCTCATTCTCCACACGTACTGCTGCCTTTGCACCCTGATACATGCTCTTCACTGCTTTCATCAACTTGACATCTACTCCGTATATTAAGAACATAAGAACATAAGAACATAAGACTTTCCGGTACTTTCCACATACCTTCTCTATCCACTCTGTCATAAGCCTTCTCCAAGTCATAAAGGCAACATGCACCTTTTGTTGCTTCTCCAGATATTTCTCCACAATACATTTCAGGATAAAAATCAGATCTACACATCCTCTTCCTTTCCTAAAACCATCCTGCTCGTCACCTATCCATTTCTCCGTTCTCGCTCTCACTCTCTCAATCACTACCCTACTGTATACCTTCCCTACTACGCTTAGAAGACATATTCCTCGGTGGTTACCACACACTCCTCTTTCCCCTTTAACCTTATATAGGGGGACTATTATGCCTGTCTTCCAGTCATCAGGAGCACTCTCCTACTCCCATGCTAGTTTGCACATTTGCCATGCCCATTCGATCACTATCTCACCACCATACCTCAACATTTGCCCACACACTCCATCTATCCCTGGTGCTTTCCCCAACTTCACTCTTTTCATGGCTTCACACACTTTTGACCTCCTGATCCCCCACCTCCTCCTCCACTACTTCTCTTCTTCTCCCTCACATACCCCATCTAACTATGCTTGCTGGCGCTTCATTCCTTACATTCAGCAATTCGTTAAAGTACATCCTCCATATTTAACTGTACTGAGTGTAAAAAAATATTGAATGGTAAAACTATCTATCTATCTATCTATTGCCTGACGCCGTGATCCCCGAAGGGGTGGCCACGAACGAACCGCCCCCATGCACTAAAAAAAACATGGTAAAACCATGGTTTACCATGGTAACATGGTAAAACTAAGGTGTTTAATTATAGAGGTTGGGTAAAACTTACTCTGCGATGTGGGGAGCAGCCACCATGACCACCAACACAACCAACAACACCTTCATGGGACCCATGGTTAACTGACCACACAATACAACCTGCAACACACAAACACAATTAGTATATATCTATTGCAATACAATATATGACAAATAGCTACCATGACCACCAACACAACCAACAACACCCACATGACTCCCATGGTCAACTGTTAACACAACACAAAAGGCAAAACATATACAGTATATAATATTACAAACTGTTACACATTAATGAACTACTAATAAATATAGTAATTTAGTGTATCTATCTATCTATCTATCCATCTATCTAGCTATCTATATATCTGTCTATCTATCTAAATATCTATCTATCTATATATATATATATATACCGGGCATACATATATATATATATATATATATAGATAGATAGAGAGATAGATTGGGCCAATCAGCGCTCTGCAGACCCCCGTAATCCTGCGTTAATCTCTAACCGTTTTGGTAAGATGGTCCTCAGGGTATTAGAGTGTTGAGCCTATAATTGGGCTTTGTAATTGGGGTTGTGTGGGACAGGGATCTGCCATGACAAATGTACTAAAGCTCAGTGATAGCGAAATGTACTAAATGTACAAATGTACTAAAGCTCAGTGATAGCGAAAGAACTCGTACCAATGGTTTCAAATTAGATAAATTTTGTTTCAGAAAAGATATAGGCAAATATTGGTTTGGTAACAGAGTTGTAGATGGGTGGAATGGACTACCAAGTGCTATAGTGGGATCTAAAACTGTAGGGAGCTTTAAGATAAAATTGGATAAGCATATGGACGAGAAGGGTTGGGTGTGAAGGGGGATCAGCCGGGTTGGGCCAATCAGCGCTCTGCAGACCCCCATAATCCTGCGTTAATCTCTAACCGTTTTGGTAAGATGATCCTCAGGGTATTAGAGTGTTGAGCCTATAATTGGGCTTTGTAATTGATTTGGGGTTGTGTGGGACAGGGATCTGCCTTGCTTAGGCCAATCGGCTTTCTGCAGACTCCCATTTTCTTATGTTCTTATGTTCTTATGTTCTTGCTTAGGCCAATCGGCTTTCAGCAGACTCCCATTTTTTATGTTCTTATGTTCTTATATATATATATATATATATATATATATATATATATATATATATATATATACTGCATAATTGTATATCCTACTCCTTTCCAGAATTTTGGTTCTATACCTTGAAAATTAAAGCAGCAGTGTATCTCGTCCTGATTTGTTCTTCACTGAACTTCAGCCTGCTACTCTGCTTATTATATACCCACTCCGTCCACCCCCCACCCCACACACACTCCTTTCATCACCTTTCCTGCCTCATCAGTCATCATTATTAAAACCTGTCACGTGACACAGCCTACAAAGTTACCAATTGTTATGAACCATATACATTATACAGTATATATATTCATCCTATATATTCCTATGTTTCTGCCCGGAATCAAGCCAAATCTGTTCTTCTCCTCGCCAAACATTCTTTCGTCAATAATAAATGCACTGAACTATCCAACTCTAGCTCTTCCCAAGCTTTCTGGTATCTAGCCAAAAGCCTCTCCAACAATTTTGCTTCCTCGTCTTTCCCTCTCCTTTTCCACTCCGACGACACTACCGTCACTTCTTCCTCTGACAAAGCTGAACACTTCGCCCAAACTTTTGCTGGAAACTCCACCTTGGAGGATTCCGGTGCTATTCCTCCCTCTCCACACCCCTCTCACTTACTCATGTCTGATATCATAATCTCTTCTAAGGATGTACTTTCCACCCTCTCTGTGCTCAATACTAAGAAGGCGTGCGGACCAAACGGTGTTCCTCCTGTTGTACTAAAAAACGGTGCTTCCGTGCTGACGCCTTGCCTAGGCAAACTTTTCCGTCTCTGTATATCCTTTAACGTCCTTCCTTCTTGCTGGAAGTTTGTTCCCATTCAACCTGTCCCCAAAAAGGGTGACCGCGACCAACCTTCTAACTATCGTCAAATTGCTCTCATTTCTTGCATCTCTAAAGTTTTTGAAACATTCTTACCTCAAAATTTCTTAAGCATTTATCTTCCCATAACCTACTCTCAGACCGCCAAAATGGCTTCCTCAAGGGCCTCTCTACTGGTGATCTTCTTTCTTATCATACTAATTCTTGATAATCCTCCATTCGGAACTTCGGTGAGATTTATTCTATTGCGCTAGACATATCGAAGGCTTTCGATAGAGTTTGGCACAAATCCCTTATTTCCAAACTACCCTCATACGGTTTCTATCCTTCCATCTGTGCCTTTGTCTCTAATTTCCTTTCCAGTCGTTCCATATCTGCGGTTGTAGACGGCCATCGTTCACTTCCTCATCCTATCAACTCCGGTTTTCCTCAGGGATCTGTTCTATCTCCTATTCTCTTTCTAGTTTTCATAATGATCTTCTCAACTGTACCTCCAGTCCTATCCATTCATATACAGACGACTCTACCTTACACTATTCAATTAGTTTCCCGGAATGCCCCAGCCAGCAATCCCTCAAAAGCAAAGGTAATAAAGCCATATAACACTTATCTTCTGATCTAATAACTACCATCTTCAATTGGGGCAGAGAAAACCTTGTTACCTTTAATGCTTCCAAAACCCAATTTGTCCATCTATCTACCCGCCGTTCTTCTGCTCTCTCTTGGAAGGACCATATTACCAGTCTTGCTAAGGCGGCCTCCTAGAAGCTGGGTGTGCTCAACCGCCTCAAGGGGTTCTTATCCCCTGCTCAACTTCTTGCTTTGTACAGGGGCACAGTGTGTCTTTGTATTGAGTATTGTTCACATGTGCGGGGAGGATCCTCTCACACAACACTTCTAGAAAAGGTAGAAAGGAAAGCCTTTCGTATCATTAACTCCCGTCCACTCACCGATTCTCTGCAATCTCTCTCTCTTCGCTGCAATGTTGCATCTCTCTCGCTATTCTATCGCTACTACAATAATCAGTGTTCCTCAGAGCTCTCTCAGTGCATACCACCTCCTCTATGTAGGGTACCTAGTACCCGTCTTGCAACACAATCCCACCCCTACTCTGTACAACTCTCCAACTCAAGAGTGAAACGTTACTTCCGATCATTCTTCTATTCAACAGCTGAGCTCTGGAACTCTCTCCCTGAATCCATCTTTCCCTCATCCTATGACTTAAATTGTTTCAAACTCAGTGTGTCCAGACATTTTGGCTCGAACATTCCTTGATTTTGGCCCTGTCACTCTTCTAACTCTGGGGGAGGCACTCGTCTCAAGCAGTTTTGCCTTTTGTCTCTCTCATTCACATAGGATTTTTTTTAATATATATACAGTATATCTACAGTGTATATTTATATATATATATATATATATATATATATATACTGTATATATATATATATATATATATATATATATATATATATATATATATATATATATATATATATATATATATATATACATACAGTATATGTGTGTATTACAATTATTGTTCTCCCAATTCATAATATTATAATTATTATTAATTTTTGATGTAAGGTTTCCTTAACAGCTATATAATTCCAAACAGTATTTAATTAATAAATTCATACAAATAAATGAAATATAAATTATGAATATGCTGCATATCATAATAATTGTGAATGAAACTCAATATACCGTACATGATAAGTTTTATTAAAGCACATGATAAAGTAAATAGACGTTAGACTACAGGGGTATTCTATATCATGATATATCTTATATAATACTGCTTAAAGGGACTTCAAAAATACAAATGGATATGCTTCATAATGAACGTCAGTGATACTGACCCTGTTATGCAGCCACGATTGATTTGTTCAATGGCTAACATTAGACGATTTTATCTCAAGCTCAGAAAAAGGTTGCTCTTAAGCAAAGGGGTACATTAAAGCACAAGCTAATGTGAACGGTGTATAGTGAGTGGGTCAGTTCTCCTGGGGGTTCTCCTGGGGGTGGATCCTCCTCCTTCAGCGTCAACCGTCTGTAGGCAGACAAAGGAGGTATTGTAGACTAATGTGGAAGTAGAGTATAGTTTGTTTGTTCTTAGCTGACGGTAAAATGCAAAGTCTTTATGTTGATTATTAACCAATTAATATGATTTAGTAGCGATATATGATAATTATAAAAACTTGAGATTAGTATTATGAGTCAGAGATCTATTAGATTCATGTTTCCATTATTTATAGAGAAATGAGCTACTAAGGAACACTATTTTCCGCCAGGTGAAATAAAATAGACTACAGTACTTTCAATATTATAGCATTAATTAAAAAAAAAAAATCATATTAAAGATCATAAATACTTACGACCGTCAAGATGAAATGTTCCAACTGTGCAATATTTAGATCCAAAGGCTAAACTACATATCCTGCACCAGTATTACCGAATATTTATTATAGGTAAGGTAATGTCTGAATGCAAATAGAGGCTAATGACACCAGTGGCTCTGTTTTTATAGGGTCTCCATAATAAACTAATATTCCACACTGACTACACTGTAAGCAATATGTGTTCAAATATAACAACAAAGATACACACGATAAGTGGTTCGATCGTTTACGTGTTCAAGTTAGCGAACATAAAGGATTGGAATACTTTTTGGGGGTTATAATTGGTTGCTATATTTGAACACACAATTTCTGAAGTGCATTTAATTACTGTGTGTATTTACCTAATTGTATTTACCTTAGTGTAGTATAAAGGAGTTGAACTTTTTAGGCTCGTATTGTCCCGCTTCCTGAGTTACAATTATCTATGTTTGCCTTAAAAACGTGTGTGTGTGGGTGTGTGTATGTGTGTGCAATACGGAACACACATATTACACAGTTTACTCATCATGCGGTTATCATATATTCTTCAACTTTGTTATGTTTACGTTACTGTTAAGTCTAATGTGTAGTTCTGAAGGCGCCCTTATCAAGTACACCACCAATACTTACAAATCTGAAAGAGAAAACATAAATACATTAGTAGGAATTAACCAAACTAGTAATGTTATTGCAAAAAATATATATTAATACACAAGTAATTCCTTCTAAAAGTATGATATGAAGATACAGGACTGATAGATTAAAACATATCTCTCTCTCTCTCTCTCTCTCTCTCTCTCTCTCTCTCTCTCTCTCTCTCTCTCTCTCTCTCTCAACATACCGGTCCTCTGCGGCAGGAAGCGCAACAGCCGCATCTACCACTGTAGGAGATACAGGCGGATTTGCCGCAGCTATAGTCGCAGATGGAACTACAGGACGGTTGCTGCCAAGCACTGAAATATACAGAAATAACAACAGTAGTAACAAAATAATAATAATAATAATAATAATAATAATAATAATAATAATAATAATATTTTTCCCTTAACACCTTATTGGCGGGCTAGGCGGTCTATTTATATGTACCGCCCAGCGGGGTGTTTTTAGCCAAAATAGGGCTGTTTACGTGATAATTTTCATGCCTAAAT
Source organism: Paralithodes platypus (assembly GCA_032716605.1). Classification (NCBI taxonomy): domain Eukaryota; kingdom Metazoa; phylum Arthropoda; class Malacostraca; order Decapoda; family Lithodidae; genus Paralithodes; species Paralithodes platypus. Next base: position 55,110,417 of record CM064485.1, read on the forward strand.
AAGACCCAGAGCGTAAAACAAGCATCTATCCCTGAAAGGGCATAAACAGAGCTTTCCAATGACAGCACAACGATCCTTGTATGACCGCTAGTTTTCTTGCAACAACCGCGCAACACGAGTGCAAAAACCATGTAATTCGGTACTTTCCCCATACATTTCAGTATGTAGCGAGTGTGAGAGGGTGGAGGAGGGTGGAATTCGTGTCAGTAGGCCCGCCGCGGTGGTCTGGAGCAGTCATACGCTCGCTACTCTCCTGCCACCACTTGTCTCTCTCTCTCAGCAACATTACGTGCTGAAATTGCCACACGACCTATGTCGCGCGCCGCCACATAGTCCAAATTTATTTAACTCGACTTATGTTGCGTGCCGCCAATAGAGGGTTAAAGGGGTAGTAGGCTTGTTGATCCATCAGTGGGAGTTAATTGCCGACTTGCGAGTTTCGTTCTATAAGGAAGTTGGAGCTGTAGACAACGATATTTAACACAATTTACAGCTAAAATACGGTCGTAGTACATATTATATAAATACATAAAACTCAATTCACCATACCATTTATCCATCAGAAACGTACATTATTATTGTATTTCTGTTTAATAGCGATGTTCACGGCTCCAACTTCCTTATAGCATGAAACTCGCAAGTGGTCAATTCTGGAGGTGGAACTCCCAGGACCAACCTCCAGGGGACTATCTGCACCACACAAATGACGGGCGTTGGGGTCGCCACATCCCTACTGACTATTATATTTAAGGGGAGATGGTTCACTTTTTGGGCGATTTTTGCATGTATTCGTTATTTTTCTAGTTTCCTCCCTAGACCTCCATCAAATTAAAAAAAAACATCCATCAGATCTCCCTTCTAGATTAATTTGTAAATTTTTCGGTAGATAAATGTCCCGGCCGAAGGCCGGTTCTTCCAACATTACAAGCTCACTATCGTTCGCTAGGGAAAAAATCGACACCTAAATATCACGAAAGGTCTAAATATTGACGAAGAAATGTGACGAAAGGTCTTAAAATCGACTAACTAATGGGCAAACATCTTAACATCTGTAAACTAATCCGGCTAAACATGAGGGAGAAAGTGGTCCAGAAAACCGGCCCATGTCCCCTTAAATGACTTACATATACACGTTAGTCTATGAGGAAGTTGCCAGTGAACTATTGGTTTTGACTGTACTGAGTGTAAAAGATTATTGAATGATAAAACTAAAACCGGTATCACACGAGCGCTTTTTCCCTCAACATTTATCTTCAACACTGGTCTGGCAGCTTATGAGGTAAACAGTTATAATATTTCTGTCACCTAAATTCATCTATCACCAGTCTAGTTTCCGATAACAGTGCAACATATTCCAGAAATGTTGCCAGAAAAATGTTAATCATCGAATGTTGACTGTAAAAGCTCTCGTGTGATACCGGCTTAAGGTGAATAATTATAGATGTTGGGTCAAACTTACTCTGCAATGTGTGGTGCAGCCACCATGACCACCAACAGAACCAACAACACCTTCATGGGACCCATGGTTAACTGTCAACACAACCTGCAACACATAAACACAATTAGCATACATCTATCACAATACAATATATGACAAAATTAGCATACATCTATCACAATACAATATATGACAAACAGACAACACTTCCAACAACACTCTCATGACACCCATGGTCAACTTGTAAAATACATCGCAACCATTTCATTGTATTATATATATATACAGTATATGTTGTTTCCAATGTGTGGGAAGGAGCCAAACAAGCATTGCTGCCTGTAACAAGTGCCGCCCCCCCCCCCCCCTTCCCCCCCCCAAAACAAAAAAAACCCACACACACACACACACACACACACACACAAAACAAAATAAAATATAAACAAAACAATAATAATTAATGAAATAAATAAGAAGTTGAAGTAAAACGGAGCCAAATTCGAGGTACGTTAGAGTCAAAATGTCTGGACACATGGAGCTTGAAGCAGTTTAAATCATAGGTTGAGGGAAAGATAGATTGAAGGAGAGGGTTCCAGAGTTTATTTATTGAGTGGATTCAAGACTGGGAAATTAGGTTCACTCTTGGCTTAAAGAGGTGTACAGAATAAGGTTGGGATCGTATTGGAAGGCGGGAGGAGGCATATACAGAGAAATCTCTGATGAACATGATTATTGTAATAGCGGTAGAAGAGTGAGAGAGATGCAATATTGCGGCGTGTAGAAAGAGATTGTAGAACATTTGAAAGAGGAGGTGAGTTGATGACAATTTCAAGAAGTGTGGTGGTATGCAGACTCTGGTAACTCAAGAAAAATAAACAAACAATTTAAAAACTTACACCATTTTTAATATTCTTCACATTTTATTACGATAATTTATCTTCAGATTGAAGGCTCCTAATAGTAGCTGCCTTAGGAGATGGCTTCTACCCCTTTGGTTCCTATAACACTTTCAAAGTTATTTTGTCTAATGTTAGTTAGAATTTAATAATTGTAAAATAACGCCATTGTATTTAAGTACTTAATGATATATTATTTCATTATAATATTGCTAAAGAATTTGTCCCACACAACGAAAAGTGATAGTTGCAAGAACCTGAAAGATTATTATACTCTTATTTGTGTTTACCTTTAAATTGTGGCGGATTTAGTTAATTGAGTTCCGATAATAAGTTGATTGTGGTTAATATAGTTGTAAAGAAAATATTAATGATGTTTGTAAGTTACTTTTACCTGTAAGAGTGGAAATAGTAGCTGAGTTCTGTCCTGAGTCCCGACTGGATTCTTTCTTACTGATGTGTTGTCCGGGTCGCTCAGCCTCATATATATATACCCTCACACTACCTCTACCTCACTTTATATCCCCCACCCCCACCCCCTTCACCTCTCCCAGCCCTTATCTCACCTCATCTCTCCCACCCCCCAACCCCACATCACCCCCAACACTTCCCCTGCCTTCCCACCCCTCTCACACCCTACAACCACCTCCCCTCTCCCACCCTCCATCCCCACACCACCCCCTCCCTGTTTACCCAACTCCCCTTATACAACCCCACCCTTACCTCACCCTTCCCACCCCACACCTTTACACTGCACCACCTCCCCTCTTTCACCTTTCCCCTCTCTCTGCCTCCCCACCTTCCCTCACATAACCTCTCCCACTCCCAAACCCTCACACCACCCTACCTCCCCTCCCTCCCCTCACACAACCTCACCCAATCCTATCAACATAAAGGTACCAGACACAACAACAACAACACCAACACAGACAACAACAAAACCAACACCACCACCAAAAACAACAACAACAACAACAACAACAATCCAAATAAAGACAACAATACCAACACAAACAACAACAACAACAAGAATACCACCACTGACAACAACAACAATACCAACACAGGTAACAAACACTACCACCACCACCACCAACAACAATAACAACAACAACAACAACCACAACAACAATAACATCTCCAGGTGTGTCCGGTGTCAGGATTTCCCATCAACACACCTGGTCACCCCTTCTCCGACTCTTCTGGTTAACACTAGCTGGTCCGACCTCTTAGAGGTTAGTAGGATATTTGGTTTAATATCATGCATGATTTTGCTGTTTTTTGCCATTTTTTGAGCAACGTATTTTCGTTTGTTCTCTAGGCTATCAAAACCACCATCCCAGACTTCCATCAAACTGAAAAATTCCCACCCAGATCCCCCTCCATATAGATGTGTACATATTTCCGGCCGAAGGCCGATTTCTTTCTAAGCTACAGGCACGCTATCGGTCGCCCAGAAACAAATCGACACTCGTATTAACGCCAAACTAATGGGTTGAAACGTCTTAAGACCTACAATCCAATTAATCGAAACAGGGTAGTTCAAAAATACTCCTTTTGGATCAAATAGGGTTAAGTAGCGAAATACGGCTCGATTTACTTAAAGACCATAATTATAACGAAAGGATATTTTGTTGATTAATATTGTGTCTTCAGATATAAACAATTCCAAGACTCGCTGAGACCTTTTTATTTCCTTCTGTACCGGCGACGTCTCTTCAAGTTTATTCTACCCATATTCAGACGATTTTGTGCAGTTTAAGAAGGATCTGTGGTAGCAAAAACGGTTAAGTGAGATCATTCGAAGCCTGTTCATTGTTGGAGGCCCATTTTGTGCAGTTTAAGAAGGATCTGTGGTAGCATAAACGGTTAAGTGAGATCATTCGAAGCCTGTTCATTGTTGGAGGCCCATTTTGTGCAGTTTAAGAAGGATCTGTGGTAGCATAAACGGTTAAGTGAGATCATTCGAAGCCTGTTCATTGTTGGAGGCCCATTTTGTGAAGTTTAAGAAGGATCTGTGGTAGCATAAACGGTTAAGTGAGATCATTCGAAGCCTGTTCATTGTTGGAGGCCCATTTTGTGCAGTTTAAGAAGGATCTGTGGTAGCATAAACGGTTAAGTGAGATCATTCGAAGCCTGTTCATTGTTGGAGGCCCATTTCATACTGAATAAAATCGTCGAAGAGTAGCCAGAATAAAGTGAAAAAGACGTCGCCGGTACAGAAGGGGTTAATCCACAAATAGGTAGGCCAAAAATGTACAGCTCATTTGCTCTAGCCCTTTTTTAGTTACAGAGCCTTTGTAACACCTAACCGGCTAGAGTAGTCAAGCTATATAGTGCTACCATTTGGGAAGGGCCAGCCAGGTAAGGGGAGGCAGACCGTTTTTCTGGACCCCCTTCTCACTAATGTTTAGCCCCACTAATTTTGATATTATAAGACGTTCGGCCCATTAGTTTGGCGATTTTAACTCCTTTCGCCCCATTTCGTTGTCAATTTTAAGACCTTTCGTGCCATTTAGGAGTCGATTATTTCCTGGCGAGCGATAGCGAGCCTGCAATTTTAAGAGGAACCGGCCTTCGGCCGGGACATTCTTCTACCGAAAAATGTACAAATTTATCTTGAATGGGGGTCTAGGGGGTGTTTTTCTAAGCTTGATGGAGGTCTAGGGAGGAAGCTAAAACAAAATATATGAATAAATTAATTAATAGACCAAACAAACGGCCAGTCTCCCCTTAACCCTTTGAGTACCAGCGACGTGTGTCATTTTTTTATTCTAGCTTTATTTAGACGATATTATGGAGCTTAGGAAGGATCTGTGGTAGTTACAAGGGTTGGTTGAGATAGTTTGAAGCCTTATTATTGCTAGAGGTCCTTCCTAAGCTGAATAAAATCGTCTAATAGTTGTCAGAATATGTTGAAAAGGACGTCCCTGGTACTGAACGGGTTAATAGGGGTATACATTTATAGCTTATTTGCTCTAGCCCTTTTTTAGTTACAGAGGCTAGGGGTCACGATTTCTAACCTAGCTATAATGAATGAACTATAGCTCCAAATATGACCTCAGCTGGTTAGAATTCCGATTGTACAGTAGGGGACAGGAATTTGTGGACGACTTTAGGAGAGGCAACATTACGATACACTGGCAAACCATTCTGATAAACGGCTTGAACCATAAAGAAAATAGACTACCGAATTTCACTAGATAATGTTCATTTTTTTCATTTTTTTTTTTCAATAAGGGTGTTGAGTTATTTCTGCCCATGACTGTACATGCTATTTTCTTTGAGAGAGAGAGAGAGAGAGAGCGAGCGCGAGGAGACAGACAGACAGAAAGACAGACATACAGACAGAGAAAAACATACATACAGACAGAAGACAGACATACAGACAGACAGGCAGACAGACAAACAAACAAACAAACAGACAGACAGACATACAGACAGAGAAAAACATACATACAGACAGAAGACAGACATACAGACAGACAAACAAACAAACAAACAGACAGACAGACAGACAGAGAAAAACATACATACAGACAGAAGACAGACAGACAGACAGACATACAGACAGAGAAAAACATACATACAGACAGAAGACAGACATACACACAGACAAACAGACAGACAGACAGAGAAACATACATACAGACAGAAGACAGACAGACAGACAGACATACAGACAGAGAAAAACATACATACAGACAGAAGACAGACATACAGACAGACAAACAGACAGACAGACAGACAGAGAAACATACATACAGACAGAAGACAGACAGACAGACAGACAGAGAAAAACATACATACAGACAGAAGACAGACATACAGACAGACAAACAGACAGACAGACATACAGACAGATAAAAACATACATACAGACAGACAGACAGATAGACAGAGCGGATGTTTTTGTTTTTACAGGTGTTGATAATCATTGTTGATGTTTTTGAAAGTTACCTATACTGTAGATAACACGGAGGACGCTGGGTATTCCAATAAACTTTCCCAAACTATTAATATATATCAAAACCCAAGATTAACCCCTTCCGTACCGGCGCCGGCCTTGTAACTATATTCTGGCTACTATAAGGGAGCCCACCTCGCTTTTGTTTTCTCTCTCTTTCTCTCCCTCTCTCTTTGGCTTGTATAATAATAATAATAATAATAATAATAATAATAATAATAATAATATTTATTCAGTTAGCATTTTACAGAGTTGGTACCACATGATATGTTACAAATATGACATGTACCAGCCTTCCATAATACCAACTAAGGATAGCCCAATAAGGCCGTTAGGCGTATTTCCATTCGGCCCCATTCAGCCTACTGTTTTAAGACGTTTACCCCCATCCAGGTGTTAATTTTTCCTGGTGAGTGGTAGCGAGCCAGCATATATATATTTTTATTTTGACAGCAAGCTAAATTTGTGCATTTTTCGATAGAAAAATTTCTCCGGCGAAGCCGGATTTCTCCATACAATGCTGGCTTGCTATCGCTCGCCAGGAAAATATTGACACCTGGATGAGGGTAAACGTCTTAAAATAGTAGGCTGAATGGGGCCGAATGGATACAAGCCAAAGAGAGAGGGAGAGAAAGATAAAACGGAGGACGCTGGGTATTCCAATAAACTTTCCCAGACTATATATATTTATCGAAGTCAAGATTAACCCCTTCAGTACCGGTGCCGGCCTTTTAACCCCTTCTGTACCGGCGACGTCTTTTCTATTTGATTTCAGCTACATTTAGACGATTTTATGAAGCTTAGGAAGGATCTGTGGTCGCTAAAGGGGTTGATTGAGATAGTTCGAAGCCTCAAAATTGCTAGAGATCCTTCCTAAAGTGAATAAAGTCGTCTAGTAGTAGCCAGAATAAAGTTAAAAGAACCACACCGGTACAGAAGGGGGTATCTATACTCTGGCTACTACTATTAGACGATTGGATTCAGTTTTAATAGACGCTTTCATCCATTAAGGGGAGACTGGGGGTCAAGGGAGTGTAATTTCAAGCTTGATGGAAGTCTAGGAAACACACTAAAAACCTCCCCTTAACCCGTCCCTCTTCCCCCCCGCCCTTCAGGTGCCGGAGGACGTAACAAGCGAGACGCTAGCGATGGCCACGGGTTCCACCAAGGACAAGAAGAAGAGGCAGGAACTGAAGAACACGGGACAGAGCTACGTCAACACTAAGGGCAAACTGGTGGATGCTAAACGAGTCTGGCCGCAAGACTGTTCTAGGTACGTGGAGTTTATTATAAGAACACGGGACAGAGCTACGTCTACCGAAAAATGTACAAATTTATCTTGAGGGGGGTCCAGGGGGTGTTCTTTTTAAGCTTGATGGAGGTCTAGGGTGGAAACTAAAGACAGGAAGAAGAGGCAGGAACTGAAGAACACGGTACAGAGCTACGTCTACCGAAAAATAAACAAATTTATCTTGAATGGGGGTCCAGGGGGTGTTTTTTTAAGCTTGATGGAGGTCGAGGGTGGAAACTAAAGACAGGAAGAAGAGGCAGGAACTGAAGAACACGGTACAGAGCTACGTCAACACTAAGGGCAAACTGGTGGATGCTAAACGGGTCTGGCCGCAGGACTGTTCTAGGTACGTGGAGTTGTTTTGTTTTGGTGTTGTGATGTCCCTGTTCGGGCTCTGTCTTGAGTCGTCGGTCACCCCCAATAAATACAGATTTTAAGATGTTTGACGATTTTAGCACCTTTCGACCCATTTTGTTATCAATTTTAAGACCTTTTGTGCCATTTAGGTTTGTATTTTTTCCTGGCGAGCGATAGCGAGCCTGTAATTTTAGGAACCGGCCTTCGCCCGGGAATTTTTTTTACCGAAAAATTTACAAATTTATCTTGAAGGGGGGTCCAGGGGTTGTTTTTTTAAGCTTGATGGAGGTCTAGGGAGGAAACTAAAGACAGGAACTGAAGAACATGGGACAGAGCTACGTCAACACCAAGGGCAAACTGGTGGATGCTAAACGAGTCTGGCCGCAGGACTGTTCTAGGTACGTGGAGTGTTGTGGTGTCCCTGTTTGGGCTCTGTCTCGAGTCAGTCACCCCCAATAAAAAAAAAATAAAATAAAAAAATAACTAACTACCAATTAAAAAAAAAAAAAAATGGTGTATCTACCAGAGTACTGTATATAGATAGATAGATATAAAGATAGAGCGTACTGTATTTATTATAAGAAGAACACGGGATAGAGCTACGTCAACACTAAGGGAAAACTGGTGGATGCTAAACGAGTCTGGCCGCAGGTACGTGGAGTGTTGTGGTGTCCCGGTTCGGGCTCTGTCTCGAGTCGGTCACCCCCAATAAAAAAAAAAAAATACCGGTACGAATAAAAAAAATGGGTCGGTTTTCTAGACCCCCTTCTCCCTCGTGTTTAGCCCCAATATTTTTCAGATTTTAAGATGTTTGACGATTTTAACACCTTTCGACCCATTTTGTTATCAATTTTAAGACCTTTTGTGCCATTTAGGTTTGTATTTTTTCCTGGCGAGCGATAGCGAGCCTGTAAATTTAAGAGGAACTGGCCTTCGGCCTGGACATTTTTCTACCGAAAAATTTACAAATTTATCCAGGGGGTGTTTTTGTTTAGCTTGATGGAGGTCTAGGGAGGAAACTAAAAAGACAAGGACTGAAGAACACGGGACACAACTACTGTACGTCATCACTAAGACAAGGACTGAAGAACACGGGACACAACTACTGTACGTCATCGTCACTAAGACAAGGACTGAAGACCACGGGACAACAACTACTGTACGTCCCCCTCACTAAAGACAAGGACTGAAGAACACGGGACACAACTACTGTACGTCATCACTAAGACAAGGACTGAAGAACACGGGACACAACTACTGTACGTCATCACTAAGACAAGGACTGAAAGAACACGGGACACAACTACTGTACCGTCATCACTAAGACAAGGACTGAAGAACACGGGACACAACTACTGTAACGTCATCAACTAAGACAAGGACTGAAGAACACGGGACACAACTACTGTTACGTCATCACTAAGACAAGGACTGAGAAACACCGGGATACTGGACAACAACTACTGTACGTCATCACTAAGACAAGGACTGAAGAACACGGGACACAACTACTGTACGTCATCACTAAGACAAGGACTGAAGAACACGGGACACAACTACTGTACGTCATCACTAAGACAAGGACTGAAGAACACGGGGACACAACTACTGTACGTCATCACTAAGACAAGGACTGAAGAACACGGGACACAACTACTGTCGTCATCACTAAGACAAGGACTGAAGAACACGGGACACAACAAATACTGTACGTCATCACTAAGACAAGGGACTGAAGAACACGGTACACAACTACTGTACGTCATCACTAAGAACAAGGACCTGAAGAACACGGGACACAACTACTGTACGTCATCACTAAGACAAGGACTGAAGAACACGGGACACAACTACTGTACGTCATCACTAAGACAAGGACTGAAGAACACGGGACACAACTACTGTACGTCATCACTAAGACAAGGACTGAAGAACACGGGACACAACTACTGTACGTCATCACTAAGACAAGGACTGAAGAACACGGACACAACTACTGTACGTCATCACTAAGACAAGGACTGAAGAACACGGGACACAACTACTGTACGTCATCACTAAGACAAGGACTGAAGAACACGGGACACAACTACTGTACGTCATCACTAAGACAAGGACTGAAGAACACGGGACACAACTACTGTACGTCATCACTAAGACAAGGACTGAAGAACACGGGACACAACTACTGTACGTCATCACTAAGACAAGGACTGAAGAACACGGGACACAACTACTGTACGTCATCACTAAGACAAGGACTGAAGAACACGGGACACAACTACTGTACGTCATCACTAAGACAAGGACTGAAGAACACGGGACACAACTACTGTACGTCATCACTAAGACAAGGACTGAAGAACACGGGACACAACTACTGTACGTCATCACTAAGACAAGGACTGAAGAACACGGGACACAACTACTGTACGTCATCACTAAGACAAGGACTGAAGAACACGGGACACAACTACTGTACGTCATCACTAAGACAAGGACTGAAGAACACGGGACGCAACTACTGTACGTCATCGCTAAGGGCAAACTGGTGGACGCTAAACGAGTCTGGCCGCAAGATAAGTTTAATAATAATAATAATAATAATAATAATAATAATAATAATAATATACTGTACTGGTATTTGTACTGTATTTCTTGAATTGACCACTTGCGAGTTTCAGGCTATAAGGAAGTTGGAGCCGTGAGCATCGATATTAAGGGGAGGTTTTTACTTAGTTCGCTAGACCTCCATCAAGCTTAACATTACAGCCCCTAGACCCCCTTTCAAGATATATTTGTACATTTTTCGGTAGAAAAATGTCCCGGCCGAAGGCCGATTCCTCTTAAATTACAGGCTCGCTATCGCTCGCCAGGAAAAAATCGACACCTAAATGGCAGGAAAAGTCTTAAAATTGACAGAAATGGGGCGAAAGTTCTTAAAATCGCCAAAGTAATGGGGCGATCGTCTTAAAATATCAAAAGCAATGGGGCTAACCATGAGGGAGAAAGGGGTCAAGAAAAAAAATCCCTCGAGTGGATATCTCCCCTTAAGAGAAATGCAATAATAATGTGGGCTGATGGATAAAAAGTATGATCAATTTGGTTTCATGTATTTTAGCTGATAATTCGGCTAAATATTGATGATCACGGCTCCAACTTCCTTATAGACCGAAACTCGCAACTGGTCAATTAAGGGGAGGTTTTTAGGTTGTTCCCTAGACCTCTATCAAGCTAAAAACTACATCCCCTAGACCCCCTTTCAAGATAAATTTGTACATTTTTCCGTAGAAAAATTTCCCGGCCAAAGGCCGGTTCTTCTTAAATTACAGGCTCGCTATCGCTCGCCAGGAAAAAATCGACACCTAAATTGCACGAACGGTCTTAAAATTGACAGAAATTAGGCAAAAGTTCTTAAGATCGCCAAACTTATCTCCAAATCTTAAAAGCATTGGGGCTAAACATGAGGGAGAAAGGGGTCCAGAAAAAAATCCCTCAAGTGGAAATCTCCCCTTAATTAGTTAAGTTTCGAAGTAAAGTTGGTTGGTGAAAAATTATGAATTATATTTGTACAGTCGCGCTAATAAGTCATGTCCCAGCTGTCATTACGTTTGGCTTGCTCTGTATTAATGTCTGTCAGATGTTGAATAGGGTGGTTTAGTGTAGGAACATGTTTGTATAGTTCACTGGATATGAAGAAATGAAGCTAATTAGATATTGCTGATACCAATTATTGATAAAAACATACTTGGTGCCGAGACATCACTTATTAGCGCGACTGTACATAGAGATGCTCGTAGGGTGAATATAAAGCCGGCATCACACGAGAGCTTTTATAAGACAACATTCCATGATCAACATTTTTCTGGCAACATTTCTGGAATATTTTGCACTGGAATCGAAAACTAGACTGATGATAGATGAATTTAGGTGACAGAAATGCTTTAAATGTTGACCTCGTAAGAGACTCAGACCAAGAGTGAGAGCGGTGGAAATGTCAAAATGAGTTACTTGAGAAGTGCGTGCGGAGTTACATGGAGGGATAGACAGACGAATGAGGAAGTAAGAAGGAGGTGTGGTGTGGAGGTAGATGTGCTGGAAAGTGTGAAAAGGAACAACTTGAGATGGCTCGGCCATATGGAACGTATGGAAAGCGAGAGAATGACTAAGAGGGTGTACGAGAGCGAGGTGGAAGGACAGAGAGGGAGAAGTAAACCGAAAGAGAGGTGGAAGGATGGAGTGAGGAAGTATATGGATGAAGGCGGTGCTGGTTGGGGGGAGGGGCGTCGACTGACTGGGGACAGAGGTGCATGGGGCAGTTCATTCGTGTCCACCCCTTCGGGGATCACGGCGTCAAGCAATAGATAGATAGATAGATAAGCTGCCATACCAGTGTTGTTGTTGTTGTTGTTGTTCCCCAGGCTGCCTGACTGAACAGCCCCAAGGCCCCGAGCAAGGCCAAGGCCATAACCGAGCGCCCCCACAGAACCCTCCCTGCCGACCACAATAAAGCCTGGGTGACCGAAGCCACATGGCGGGGAGCTGAGGAGGGTGCAGAAACGCCCAGGAAACCAAAGCCCCACCCAGGGCCCTGTGCCCCTCAGCAATTATGAAGAGAAAGTTGAGGGGCAAAGGAAAAATGTGACGCTTTGGCTTCCAATCTTGGTAGATTGGGAGGTCAAACCACGGAAGAGACGCCGTCACTTGAGATCTAGAAAATATATAAGTAAAAGGAACAGTCAGAGTAAGCTATGGGTATGGCAGAGATCGCTCAGTTCTCACTCTGATAGACCAGCCCATCACCACATGACTAGAACCCAATCCTCTCAGCATCAGCTAGGAAAGGCCCTAGAAAGCCACCTTTGGCGGGGGGATAGCTCCCCTATTTCAACCCCTTTCGGGGTTGGGCACCCACCCACCATACCAGTGTTGAGGATAAATGTTGAGCGAAAAAGCACTTGTGTGATACCAGCTTAAATGTACGACTGGATGGGGAAATACTGGAACAAGTGGGGTGTTTTATATATCTACGAGGAGTGATAAGCAGCGCTGCTGTCACACAGGCGCTTTTTCCGGCAATTTTCCATGAGCAAGTTTTTTCGCGTATTATTTCGGGACTTTTTCGCACTGGTATCGGTAACTAGACTGAAGGTAGATTATGTTAGGCGGCTGAATTCTGATAAAGTATAATTTTTGAAGCTTCCAGACCATAATTGCCCGTAGAAATTGCTCGAAAAAGGGCTCGTGTGACTCCGGCTTATGTGAAGGAAGGAAAGTTTTTGGAGCAATGGGAAGTACAATACTGTATGTGGAAGGTGAGAAATCTTGGGTTGAAAGCTAAAAGTGCAATGTATCAAGGGATAGTTGTACCAACAGTGATGTATGGGGCTGAGACATGGGCTCTGAATGTACGAGAGAAAAGAAGGAGATGAACTGCTTGAGGAGTAAACTTCCTCATTCTATGTTTTTCCCCTTCCACATAGCGATTTTGATAAGTTAATTTGACTTTATATTGTCTTTGTCCCAGTTTTGGTTTGTTTAGTTTGCAAGTTTTACATTTTAATTCTTATTCTGTCCCATCCGACTGTCCTCGGGCAACCTATATCTCATGTCTCCCTGGCCTGGCTAGGTAGTTGACTCCTGACCCGTTTTGTCATCTTCAGTTGCTGGTGTGGCCGGACTGACTAGATTCCCTTCGGTTATGCATTTTTTTCTTCTCGATGTGATTTTTTCTACCTTCGACCTGATCTCTTCCTCATTCCACCTCTCTATCATGCTGGTTGGGGGGAGGGGCGTTGACTGACTGGGGACAGAGGTACATGGGGGCGGTTCGTTCGTGTCCACCCCTTCGGGGATCACGGCGTCAGGCAATAGATAGATAGATAGATAGACCTGATCTCTCATTCATCGCCCTGATCACTTCTTGGTTGGTGTTGCGGTGTAGCAGTTCTTGCCTCATCCTTCGGCGCTGCCCTATAAGAGCTCTGATGTGGAGCTCATGTGGTCCGGCTGAACTGATGAAATGGCGAGAAATGTCTGCTGTCTTCAACTTCCTCGATTTGTTCCCCTACTGCCCTTCCCTCTCTATTTTGACTCGTTTAGTTGACTCGGTTTAGTTGTTTTGTCTTTTTACTATGTTCGTATAAGTTTTGGTTTGTTTATTTTGCAAGTTTTACATTATAATAAATATTGATCGAATCCTTCGGGCCAGCCCTATGAGGGTTCTTTTGTGGAGCTTAGTGGTCTGGTTAAACTAATATTAGAAAAACCTATTGTGTGACTTCGCCTATATATACAGTGTTTAGACATGGAGTTAAATTATTATCATTATGTTACCTCCTCAACAGATGTCCACTGAAATGCAACGCACGAATCTGCGAAAGTGAACGACTGAACATCTTCAAAACGCTGAGGATCAAGTGTCCAAACAGTGGTTTAGAGTGGGTAAGGGAACATTGGAAAGGGAACTACTGCCCTGCCACTAACGTGGCAGGACTAGGAAGTTAGTAGGGGACATATGGGTTAGTAACTGAGGGGAGGATAAAATAAAGTTATTCATTTACAAACGCAGTCAGTCGCGGGTTTGATGCGAGATATTTGTCTAGGCGGAATTTAAATGAATCAACGGTGCTGCAGTCTATAACGTCTCGGGGAAGCCCATTCCACAAGTTGACAACTCGATTGAAGAAGAAATTCTTAGATTCGTGTGAGTTAAAAGATTTACCAATAATTTTGCAACCGTTTCCCCGCGTGTAATTAGATTGGTCGATAGTGAAGTACTTACTACAGTTCATATTGTCGATGCCTTTGATGATTTTGAACACTTGAATTAAGTCACCTCTTAATCTGCGCTGGGTTAAAGGAAATAGATTTAATTCTCTAAGACGCTCTTCGTATGGTTTTTTCTTTAGGCTAGGTATCATTTTGGTAACTCTACGTTGAACTCGTTCTAGCTTGTTTATGTCTTTTTGGTAATAAGGGCACCAGCATTGAACGCAGTATTCCAGAAGAGGGCGGACTAAGGAATTGTAAAGGGTTAGGATTACGTCTTTGGATTTATGCTCAAATGATCTGCCTATAAAGCCAATTATTTTGTTTGCCTTCTTAACAACTTCTGAACATTGTTGACTCGGTTTTAGGTTACTCGATATTGTTACTCCCAGATCGGTTTCTCGGTTTACATTCTTAAGCTGAGTGCCATTCATCGAATAGTTTGCTTTCTCATTTAGGTATCCGATATGTAGTACTGGGGCCTCGCTGACTACAACCTTCAGCGGGAATACATGGCGGCCCACATGCAGCGAGAGGAGAAGCTCGGACCCAGCGGCCTACCCAGAACAGTCATACTATACTTCCTGACCAGATCTAACAACACTAAACTACAGGTCTGTAAATTATATATATATATATATATATATATATATATATATATATATATATATATATATATATATATATATATATATATATATATATATATATATATATATATATATATATATATATATACCGTTTGACTTTCAACCGGCCCAACTTTACAGTTAGTTGAACCCAGTTGAGAGAGCCGACCAGAGATTCCCAGACTCTCCGTGTCGTAGTCAGACTGTGAAGAAACATAAACAGTTTCTTGCGAAACCTGTTCCGATTGTCCACACTCTGACCCAGAGTGAGAGCGGCTGTGTCCCAGACCAGTATATATATATATATATATTTTTTTTTTTTTTTTTTTTTTTTAAACTACAGTACCGTACGGTACGTCTGCCCACCTACGTTTTTTCTCTTTCCCTGGTTTGTATCCATTCGGCCCCATTCAGCCAACTGTTTTAAGACTTTTACCCCCATCCAGGTGTCGATTTTTTCCTGGCGAGCGATAGCGAGGCAGCATTGTATGGAGAAATCCGGCTTCGCCGGAGAAATTTTTCTATCGAAAAATTAACAAATTTAGCTTGCTGTCAAAACAAATATACATATATGCTGGCTCGCTACCGCTCGCCAGGAAAATATTCACACCTGGATGGGGGTAAAAGCCTTAAAACAGTTGGCTGAATGGGGCCGAATGGATACAAGCCAAAGAGAGAGGGGGAGAAAAGCAAGGTGGGCCCCCTTAATAATAATAATAATAATAATAATAATAATAATAATAATAATAATAAGTTAGGACCCAGTAGCCTACCCAGAACAGTCATACTATACTTCCTGACGAGATCTAACAATACTAAACTACAGGCATGTCATAGGCGGGTACCCAATCCCGAAAGGGGTTGAAATAAGGAGTCAAAGGCGGCTTTCTAGGGCCTTTCCTAGCTGATGCTGAGATGATTGGGTTCTAGTCACGTGGTAATGGACTGGTCTATCAGAGTGAGAACTGAGCGATCTCTGCCATACCCATAGCTTACTCTGACTGTTCCTTTTACTTATATATTTTTTAGATCTCAAGTTACGGTGTCTCTTCCATGGATTGACCTCCCTACTGCTACTGCCAACCTAAAGGTTGGCAGATTGGAAGCCAAAGTGTCACATTTTTCCTTTGCCCCTCAACTTTCCCTTCATAATTGCTGAGGGGCACAGGGCCTTGGGTGGGGCTTTGGTTTCCCGGGCGTTTCCGCACCCTCCTCAGCTCCCTGCCTTGGAGTGGCTTCGGTCACCCAGGCTTTATTGTGGTCGGCAGGGAGGGTTCTGTGGGGGCGCTCGGTTATAGCCTTGGCCTTGCTCGGGGCCTTGGGGCTGTTCGGCCAGGCAGCTTGGGGATCAACAACAACAACAACGCTTCATTCCATAGTACTGTAATGGCTGTTGGTTCATAAGTCTACAGCCATCCCCCCTATTAGTCGCCTTGTACGACACACACGCAGTAGGCTATCTCTCTCTCTCTGTCCCTCCACCTCGCTCTCGTACACTTTCTTATGCCGGTATCACACGATAGCATTTATGGTCAACATTCCATGATCAACATTTTTCTGGCAACATTTCTGGAATATTTTGCACTGGTATTGGAAACTAGACTGTTGCTAGATGAAATTATGTGACCGAAATATTCTAAATGTTGACCTCATAAGCTGCCAGACCAGTGTTGAGGATAAATGTTGAGTGAAAAAGTGCTGGTGTGATACCGGCTTTAGTGATTCTCTGGCTTCCCATACGTTCCATATGGCCCAACCATCTCAAGGTGTTCCTTTTCACACTTTCCAGCACATCCACCTCCACACCACACCTCCTTCTTACTTCCTCATTCGTCTGTCTATCCCTCCATGTAATATATTTTTTATTAATTTCACCACAACACCAAACGCCTCCAATGAAATTAATGAAAGCATATATTATAATGTAAAACTTGCAAAATAAACAAACCAAAATCTGTACGAACACAGTAAAAAGACAAAATAACTAATTAAAATCACTGTGGAAACAACGCTTAAGGGGAGTGACCTGCATTTTGTGTTCTCCCCTTTTCTCTCTTTCTCTGGCTTGTATCCATTTGGCCCCATTCTGCCTACTGTTTTAAGACGTTTATCCCCATCCAGGTGTCAATTTTCTTTACTGGCGAGCGGTAGCGAGCCAGCATTTCTTAAATGTTTTTGACAGCAGGCTAAATTTGTACATTTTTCGATAGAAAAATGTCTCCGGCGAAGCCATAATTTCTTAAAATAATGCTGGCTCGCTATCGCTCGCCAGGAAGAAATCGACACCTAGATGGGGATAAACGTCTTAAAATAGTTGGCTGAATGGGGCCGAATGGATACAAGCCAGAGAAAGAGAGAAAAGGAGAGAAATAAAAAAAGCAGGTCACCCGCCTTAAGTAAAATAAAAATGTATAAATATATATATGATCCACCGGGATTATCACACACAGATTTTCAGACACCTTAACCATTACACCACCAATACGGTAACTCCGCACACACTTCCTTTTTTACTTTTAACTTGGGTCAAAAACGCAGCTATTACACCACCAAGACGGTTAACTCCGCACCAAGACGGTAACTCCACACGCACTTCGTTTTTTACTTCTAACTTGGGTAAAAAACGCAGCTACAGTCTCTCCTCTCCGCCACCAGGTTTGTCGCCTTGTACGACACGCAGTAGGCTTACCTCTCCCTCTCCGTCTCTCCACCTCGCTCTCGTACACTCTCTTAGTCTTTCTCCCGGCTTCCCATACGTTCCACATGGCCCAACCATCTCAAGGTTTTCCTTTTCACCGTCTTGATATCGTAATGGATAAGTGCGCGGAAGTTTGGTGTGAGTGTCCTAGGTTGGAGTCCCTGGAGTGCCACATGTATTTGTTGATTTCATTAATTGAGTTGAGGAGTAAAGTTGGTTGGTGACAAAACATATAATAACTCTTAATTTTTTACTTCTAAAAGCTCGGTTCACACATACCCGTCCTGAGCTCCCGTCCTTCCCCGACCACTGAAAACGTATGCAATCGTGCAAGGACTCCGGCATAAACGGGTATGGTCTGTTCATGAACGTACAGTGACGCCACAACACGGGCCGCGGCGGCGAGGGAGCCGAACATTTTTGACATACCTAAAATAAACGGATCAGGACGGACCAACCGTCAAAATCGGTTCAAGGGCGGGTCACCCACGTGACTGGTCAGCGCATAGGCGCCGTGTATAAGCGTCTATGCGCCGCCTAGATGCTACCAGACGTAGTCTATGCCCCGACCAAAATATTTGAAAGTTGAGACTGCGACGTGGCAACGTCGCCTTACGTGATCACCCCGCGCGTCCCCGCTAGTCCCCGCCCACCAAGTCCATAAAAGAGCCAGCCGCGTGTGGTCCTATCTCAGTTCCCAAGCCGCCGTCACCGCAACATTCACCACCTCGCACAACCTCCAACCTCCAACCTCCACCCTACTCCAACCTCCAGCCTACGTTATGCCTAAGTCTGACTCCAAGAAGCGGCGAGGCATCATGACAAAACCGAAGAAGCCCGAGGACACCCTAGACAGCCAGGTGATGGAGGTAGTAGAGGAGACACAGGAGCGCCCTGCTGTTGTAGAGCAGCAGGGTGCCCCTCAGTCACCCACACCTGTAATCAGCCTGGACAACGATGCAGTGGTTGTAGATCCGACCCCCAGTAGGGTACATCTTGGTGACGGACGTTGGACAGGGACTCAGGTTGTGGGAAGTTTGCATGGTTGGAGTTGATGAGTTCATTTAGTGGGGATTTAAGGAAGCACCCGGCGTCTGACTCGCATCCAGGGCTGCCGATGTCCTCATGGATGAACTTGTAGTCCGCATCCACGACTGCAAGTAGGCCAACAGAGTAGAACTTTTTATAGTTGTAATACTTTGATCCACCGTATGATGGGTTCCTGATCCGAATAAGTTTCCCATCGATCGCCCCTAGTGCGTGTTTGAAGTCCCACCGACTTGAGAACCTGTGTGCAATGGCCTTCCACTCCTCTGGTGTCGTGGGGAAGTGGAACACCTCGTCAGAAAAGGCTCCAACGATGGCCTCACACATCTCAGGAACAAGTAGGGAGATGGTGTTCTTGGCTACACGGAAAGCGAATCTGAGACTGGCGTAGGAGTTCCCACTTGCGAGAAATCGCAAGGTTATGGCCACTCTCAGCCCTACCTCCAGAAGGTGGTCTTCTTCTCCAGCCGAGGCCACACACGCTCGCATATCTCGTCGAAGAGACCCTCGTCGAGCCGCAGGAAGCTCCAGTCCAGTTCTGGATCCTCTGCTGACAATTCCCTCATGAGGGTGTGGTAGTGGCCATAGGTCTCCCTCCTCAATTGGTATGGCTTCACCCACACACTTCGCATTTTCCTTCTCTTCTTCAGCTCGCTCACAACTTCCATGAAAGTTAGGACCGTTGAGCACAGTTGTACGTTGCAATCCATGTACAGCTGCACTTGATTCAACAGAGTGGCGTCCATGTTGAGGGACACTCGGCAGGAGAAGTTATATCGGCGGCACGCTGGTTGAGACTGAGGTGTCTCTGTGCCACGCCCCAATATATATGCATGATGGGGGCCATCGCCGACGACACTGCGTCCATCATATTGTGGTCGCAGTGCCGTCACAGTGCGTCTCAGACAGGTCGTATTCAGACTTATTAGGTCGCCTTCCAAAGGGACTGGTCGTGGCACCAAGTCGCCGCCCATGATCCGTCTGCCGGGGCGGTCACGTGTTGAGATCTCCATCCACTAGCCGTGCATGCGCCGTCTTCCGGGGCGGTGACGTGTTGAGGTCGGGCATCAGGGCCACACGTGGCCACTCGGGCCCACTCGGGACACAAGGTCATCCGTTTGATGCCGTCCAACAGTTTTTGGTGGTCGGGGAAGGACGGGAGCTCAGGACGGGTATGTGTGAACTGAGCT
The DNA here is from genome assembly GCA_032716605.1 of Paralithodes platypus. Taxonomy (NCBI): domain Eukaryota; kingdom Metazoa; phylum Arthropoda; class Malacostraca; order Decapoda; family Lithodidae; genus Paralithodes; species Paralithodes platypus. Next base: position 55,130,698 of record CM064485.1, read on the forward strand.
TAAAGCCGGTATCACACGAAAGCTATTATAGTCAACATTCATTGATCAAAATTGTTCTGGCAATATTTTTGGAATGTTTTGCACCGTTATCGGAAATTAGACTGATAATATATGAATTTAGGCAAACTAAATATATTAAATGTTGACCTCATAAGCTGCCAGACCAGTGTTGAGGATAAATGTTGAGTGAAAAAGCTCTCGTGTGATACCAGCTTAACTTGGGTAAAAAACGCAGCTACAATCTTTCCTCTCCGCCACCAGGTTTGTCGTCAGTTCTTCCTGAAGACGTTGGACGTGTCGGAGAAGGCCTCCCGCATTGTGTTGGAGAAGATGGTGAGGGGGGAGCTAGGGATGGAGGCTACTGCTGGTGGTGGTGGGGGCTCCAACACTCCTCCACCACCAACAACCCCTAAAGAGACAAGAAGAAGAAGAAACAACAACAACAACAACAATTAGAGGAGGAGGATATTAAGAGTGAGCAGTCTTCGTGAGAGGAGACATAATAAATCCATCAATATTTTTCTGGCGAGCGGTAGAGAGTCAGCATATATAGGCTACTGTATATATTTTTTTTTACAGCAAGCTAAATTTGTACATTTTTCGATAGAAAAATGTCTCCGGCGGAGCCGGATTTCTCAATACAATGCTGGCTCGCTATCGCTCGCCAGGAAGAGTGGGGATAAACGTCTTAAAACAGTTGGGTGAATGGGGCCGAATGGATACAAGCCAGGGAAATAAGAGGAAACAACAACAACAGCAAACAACAACCCCCTAAGAAGACAAAAAAAGAAGAAGAAACAACAACAAGAGGAGGATGTTAAGAGTGAGGAGTCTTCGTGAGAGGAGACATAATAGACCCATTTCTCTCTCTCTCTTTGGCTTGTATCCATTCGGCCCCATTCAGCCTACTGTTTTAAGACATTTATCCCCATCCAGGTGTCAATATTTTTCTGGCGAGCGGTAGTGAGCCAGCATATATACTGTATATATTTTTTGTTTTGACAGCAAGCTTAATTTGTACATTTTTCGATAGAAAAATGTCTCCGGCGAAGCCCGCGAAGCCGGATTTCTCCATACAATGAATGCTCACTATCGCTCGCCAGGAAGAAATGGACACCTGGATGGCGATAAACGTCTTAAAACAGTTGGCTGAATAGAGCCGAATGGATACAAGCCAGGGAAAGAAGAAGGAACAACAACAACAACAACAACAACGGCTAGTGGAAAATTAGCAACTAAGAGAGTGGTACTTACTAAACTGCTAAAACGTTATTTCCACATACCGATTTCGGCCCATTAGTTTGGCGATTTTAACACCTTTCGCCCCATTTCGATGTCAATTTTAACACCTTTCGTGCCATTTAGGTGTCAATTATTTCCTGGGGAGCGATAGCGAGCCTGCAATTTTAAGAGGACGCCGGAACATTTTTCTACCGAAAAATGTACAAATTAATCTAGAAGGGGGATCTAATGGATGTTTTTTTTTAAATTTGATGGAGGTTTAGGGAGGAAACTAGAAAAATAATGAATACATGCATTAATGTTTGTGTCCAGAAATATACTTGTTCCACTCACTGATCATTCCAAGGCGAGGTTGACTGTAGCATTTGTGATTCCTTTGTGCAGGTTGTTTAAGGGAGCCCATATCGCTTTTTTTATCTTTCTCTCTTTTTCTGGCTTGTATCCATTCGGCCCCATTGAGCCAACTGTTTTAAGACGTTTACTCCCATCCAAGAGTCGATTACTTCCTGGCGAGCGATAGCGAGCCAGCATTGTATGAAGAAATCCGGCTTCGCCGGAGACATTTTTCTATCGAAAAATGTACAAATTTAGCTTGCTGTCAAAACAAAAATATATACAGGCCTATGCTGGCTCGCTACCGCTCGCCAGGAAAATATCGACACCTGGATGCGGATAAACATATTAAAACAGTTGGCTTAATGGGGCCGAATGGATACAAGCCAAGGAAAGAGAGAAAAGGAGAGAAAGATAAAACAAAAACAGGTGACCCCCCTTAACTCAATGACTGCGGGCATACTATATGTAAACTAAGGCCATCACTGCGGCGATTGTCATATGACAATCGCCGATAATCTGGCATGAGAGGCAGGCAAGTCAGTCTATGCAACGCGGGACACCTTTGGTAGCTGATTTCTCGATACTTAATGGAAAAATCTGAAACTACTATAGCTGTGTGTCGTATTAATGCCAAGTTTTCATAATTACCATCATATTTCGCCACAGAATGTACCTTATAGCTGAGTAACCAAGATAGAAACATGGCAATTTACCCTGTGTGTCGTATTAATGCCAAGTTTTCATAATTACCATCATATTTCGCCACAGAATGTACCTTATAGCTGAGTAACCAAGATAGAAACATGACAATTTACCCTCAGCTGGAAAAAAATAGACTATATTACTGATGTAGCTGTGACACATCTTCAGCTCCCCTACAAACTTGGGGATAGCGGAAACCGATCATTTTCACCAATTTAGCCTCACTTTTGCAATATCGCTGCACGACAAGCAGTGGTCGTACAGACATGATGCAGGTGTCATTAGAAAGATTTGTTGCTCTACTTTCAGGGATATATCATTGAAATACGTTCTAGCTGTTGTTTATGCATAAAAATGTGCGGGGAATGAAGGTTATTTTTAGTCCAAAACCCCCGTATGGCACAGTGCACACCAAGCGATTGTCATATGATAATTGACTACTTGCGAGTTTCAAGCTACTGTATAAGGAAGTTGGAGCCATAAACATGGATATCAAATAAAAATACAATGATAATGCAGGTTTTTGATGGATAAAAAGTATGTTTAATTTGTATTTAGGTATTTATGAATGTACTTTGACCATATTTTAGCTGGTAATTGTGGTAAATATGGAAGTCGACAGCTCCAACTTCCTTAAAGAACTCAACTCGCAATGGGTCAATTGGTGCAGTGATTGTGTTAATTGTTTGAAGATTGTGATGGATTTTGACAGTTTATTGTGGCTATCATTGGAGTATTTTATGCAGCTTAGGAAGGATCTGTGGGAATTATGATGCATTTTTGTCAGTTTAGGAAGGATCTGTGGGAATTATGATGTGTTTTGGGCTATCATTGGACGATTTTCGACAGCTTAGGAAGGATCTGTGGGAATTATGATGCATTTTTGTCAGTTTAGGAAGGATCTGTGGGAATTATGATGTGTTTTGGGCTATCATTGGATGATTTTCGACAGCTTAGGAAGGATCTGTGGGAATTATGATGCATTTTTGTCAGTTTAGGAAGGATCTGTGGGAATTATGATGTGTTTTGGGCTATCATTGGATGATTTTCGACAGCTTAGGAAGGATCTGTGGGAATTATGATGCATTTTTGTCAGTTTAGGAAGGATCTGTGGGAATTATGATGTGTTTTGGGCTATCATTGGATGATTTTCGACAGCTTAGGAAGGATCTGTGGGAATTATGATGCATTTTTGTCAGTTTAGGAAGGATCTGTGGGAATTATGATGTGTTTTGGGCTATCATTGGATGATTTTCGACAGCTTAGGAAGGATCTGTGGGAATTATGATGCATTTTTGTCAGTTTAGGAAGGATCTGTGGGAATTATGATGTGTTTTGGGCTATCATTGGATGATTTTCGACAGCTTAGGAAGGATCTGTGGGAATTATGATGCATTTTTGTCAGTTTAGGAAGGATCTGTGGGAATTATGATGTGTTTTTGGCTATCATTGGATGATTTTCGACAGCTTAGGAAGGATCTGTGGGAATTATGATGCATTTTTGTCAGTTTAGGAAGGATCTGTGGGAATTATGATGTGTTTTGGGCTATCATTGGACGATTTTCGACAGCTTAGGAAGGATCTGTGGGAATTATGATGCATTTTTGTCAGTTTAGGAAGGATCTGTGAGAATTATGATGTGTTTTTGGCTATCATTGGACGATTTTCTACAGTATAGGAAGGGTCTGGGAATTATAAGAGGAAAGACTATTCCCAAATTGAGTAATTCCTTGAACGTGACGATAGTGCGTTGTTATGTGTGCGATTACTTTGCTTAGGAACCAGATTAACTTGCTCATGTAGTGATGTACACCCTATGTGGTGGATTGTGTTCTTTTATTTCATAATTTTATTTTATTAAAAATTATTTCCACATAGTGATTTTGATAAGTTCTTTTGCGTTTAATATTGTGTCGTGCCTGTTTTGGTTTGTTTATTTTGCAAGTTTTACATTTTAATTAACTCTCTGACTTCCATATACCCTTCCTAATCTAAATAAAGTAGTCTAATAATAGCCAGAATACAGAAAAGAAATACATAATCGGATCCTTAACCCATTGACTACGGGAGACATTCCGGAACACCATGGCAATTTACATCAATTAACAGGCTTTTAAAACCTCTTAAAGCCTGTAGAATCGAGTGCGAGTGAGTGGGAGCGTGACAGGCCACACATCCTCTCTCCAGCCAGCCAGCCGGTGCACTGAGGAGTATGAGCCATGCAGCCCATATTCTCGCGAGATATACAGTGCTGCCAAAGGCAAATGTAGCGAGACATTAGCGATAATTGCTCAGTATTAGCGAATGTCTATGGTAGCGCTGCGGGTGAAGGCAACGAGCTATGAAGCTCGTTTTGGTGTCATTTTGAAGTTATTTTCTTCTAGTTTTTGACTGAATACATTTCATTTCATTCAGACACTTGCTTAATCAATGAGGAGTGCCTGAATGAGCCCTAATATGGCAGAAATATGCCCGCAGTGTAAGTGTTAAAGGGTTAAAAGTAGTGCTGTATTTTTTTTATCCAGAATTTTGTGTGTATTTGAGAGAGAGTGAATTTGTAACTTGTTGTTCTTATTATTTTTATTATTCACGTCTCCCTCGATTTACGATTGGGTTACGTTCCGGAAAACACGATCTTATGCCGGTATCACACGAGCGCTTTTTCACTCAACATTTATCCTTAACACTGGTCTGGCAGCTTATGAGGTAAACATTTAGATGATTTCGGTTACCTAAATTCATCTACCATCAGTCTAGTTTCCGATACCGGTGTCAAATACTCCAGAAATGTTGCCAGAAAAATGTTGATCATGGAATGTTAACTATAAAAGCTCTCGTGTGATACCGGCTTTAAAAAGAAAAATCATATAGCGAACCCTAAAATTAATGGGGTAAATGGGGATGCGTTCTGCGACCAACCAAAACCCAAACCCAAACACCTAAAAACCTATAATGATAATATTGTAAATTGGGGCATCAGATAGTCAGGGAAACTTGTTGTTGTTGTTGTTGTTCCCCAAGCTGCCTGGCCGAACAGCCCCAAGGCCTCGAGCAAAGCCAAGTCCATAACCGAGCGCCCCCACAGAACCCTCCCTGCCGACCACAATAAAGCCTGGGTGACCGAAGCCACGCCATGGTGGGGAGCTGAGGAGGGTGCGGAAACGCCCGGGAAACCAAAGCCCCACCCAGGGCCCTGTGCCCCTCAGCAATTATGAAGAGAAAGTTGAGAGGCAAAGGAAAAATGTGATGCTCTGGCTTCCAATCTTGATAGATTGGGAGGTCAATCCACGGAAGAGACGCCATCACTTGAGATCTAGAGAATATATAAGTAAAAGGAACAGTCAGAGTAAGCTATGGGTATGGCAGAGATCGCTCAGCTCTCACTCTGATAGACCAGCCCATCACCACATGACTAGAACCCATTCCTCTCAGCATCAACTAGGAAAGGCCCTAGAAAGCCGCCTTTGGGCTTTGGCGAGGGGATAGCTCCCTATTTCAACCCCATTCGGGGTTGGGCACCCGCCCTTTCGGGGTTGTAGTTGTGTACTGCTGTGTATTTTGTATCGTGTATGTGTGTGTGTGGGTGTGGGTGTGTGTAAGTGTTACTCAGTTACTTGTTCGTCAAGGGGAATCCACGCAATGCGAGCTAAGCTCATTATTATCGCGCCTCCTTAACTGGGAATGTATTGCGTGAAATGCATGTTAAGTGTTTTATGTACTGTTGGAATGGCTGTGGATGTGTGTGTAGTCTGTATTTTAGCCAATTGGTGACATTGGAAACGAAGGCTTAGGGTGGATCTGTATGGCACCATTCTCACTATAGACGGTACCGTCTCGCCCTAAGGCTTAGGTAGCCATCAGCTTAGGTGAACCATATGATACCCATCTCCCCTTGTACCATTTTTGCCAACCCCAGATGGGACGTCACAACGTCGTCCACTTATTCCAGGTACCTATTTACAGCTAGGTGAACTGAGGCTAACACATGAAAGGAGACAAGCCCAATTTGTCTCCGCCCGGCCGGGGATTGAACCCCCGACCCCTCGTGTGTGAGACGAGAGCTCTACCTACTAGGCTACGGACTGTGTGTGTGTGTGTGTGTGTGTGTTTTGGCTATATCTCGGCAGCTGATCTATACATGTCCAGATAATATAAATATTACTTGATGTTTGACGAGGCCTTAATAATATTTGGGACGTCTGTATAATAGCTTGATAGGCACGCAGTGTTTGCTTTGAAGAACACTTAAATATATTGTGTAAAAATATACCAATCTGTAGAGTATTAATTATTCCTGAGTGGATATTTGCTCATTATTATTATTATTATTAGTAGTAGTAGTTGTAGTAGTAGTAGTAGTAGTAGTGGTAGTAGTAGTAGTAGTGGTAGTAGTAGTAGTAGTAGTAGTAGTAGTAGTAGTGTAGTAGTAGTGGTAGTGGTGGTGGTAGTCAATCAATCAATCAATCAATCATCTTTATTTTGTAAATAATTTACATAGATAATACAGTTTATTTGCAGTATTACAATACATATTCACATAAAAGTATAATTGTCTATGTATATAAACATTCACCATCGTCCGATGATAGCCAAAATAAACCACCGTCCTCAAGGGGATAAGAAGCACCTGGAGGTGCTTATACACTTAAAACCCTACATTTCAATTGAATAATAATCACCACTGACAAATTGGTCACAAGAACAGAGGGGTAGGGGTACTCGTGCCGCCATCAGATAAGCCTGTGGCCTCAGCAGAGCTCCCGCCTACAGCAGCTCACATACTTTCCTACGTGAGGATTTACCTAACCCAGGGTGTTCCGTGTAACCACGGACACCGTATTTGTGAAGGTTATCCACAGCTACATAGTCACACCCAAATAGAATGGGAGAGGCAGCAACAACACGGTGGGGACGCCGGATCCTGGCTGCATATCACTTTCAAGAGTACCAATTAAGCAGGGCAGATACGTCTAATTAATACATTTAAACAGTTATATAAAAACATTGATTATTAACGTTAAAAAAAAAAATATATATATATATATACAGTATATATATGGCTGAAGTTAATGTATCCTATATGGCATCCTACGCTCTTCATGTCTTTGCACCCAGTTAATCCTGGCTTCAATTATATCAAGAGTGAAATTGTTTAAATCCACATTGTACCTATTGCTGAACATGTTATGAACAGAGGAGAGGAACAAACCAGAATTGAGAGATGGCAAACTTAACTTCATGATAGCACTCCTAGTTCTCTGTATTCTTTTATAATACCTTGCTTGTGTAAGGGCTACATGGTGTTTTAGTAGGAGTTGGTTACACTCTTCTGCTGTTTCATGGTTACTGGCATAATTTGGTACTTTAATTATCCTTTTTAAGGATTTAGCATAGGCTATCTCAAAGGCTCTGAAAACAGTGCAGCTAAATATGTTCTTTCCATTCCATAAGGAGAACCCATAATCAGGTTTGCAGTAAGCATTAAATAAGTACAAAAATGTGTTTTTATCTACAGGTTTAAAATGTCTATAAATGCTATGAAAGCTACCATAAAAACTATTCAATCTCTTCTCAATATCTAGTTTGTCCTTGAGATTATTGGATATTATGTGTGCCAAATAGTCATAGGATTGAACAATTTCCAGCCTATGTGGACCAAGTTGAATTAAGTTGGTTTCCCTTTTGTTGTGTTTTAATCCAAATAGCATACATTTTGTTTTATTTGTATTGATGTTTAATTTTAGCAGATTCATACTAACACAAAATTTATCGTAAATATGGTCCATGCACGAGATAGAATTTGCAAGTAACACTATGTCATCCGCATAGGCTAGAATGTTCACCCTAGAGATACCTAATTTACACCCTACATTAGTACTACTTATGGAGGTTATTACCGAATTTATATAACATTTAAACAAAAAGGGAGATAAGATGCCTCCCTGCCTCACTCCATGTTCTATATAATGGTAACTTCCCTGTTCGCCTTGCCATTTCACATTAGCACTCTGATTACGAAGATAATGCATAATTAGAAATACTAAATCAGATGGAATATTTGCTTCAATTAGTTTCTTTCCCAATACAAAATGGTTTACACGATCAAAAGCCTTGGATAAATCAATAAATGTAGGAATACCCTTATTTACAGTTTGTATACTGTCACACATAACTTCCTTAACTAAAAAACAGGCATCAGTAGTGGATACCCCTTCACGGAATCCAAACTGTCAATCATAAATATCAATTTTATCTTCTAAAATACTCAAAATTAGCATTTCCCATATTTTTAACAAGCAAGAAGGCTGCATGACAGGCCGATAGTTACTGGCATTCGTAGATTTCAACGTTCACCACCGCCAATGGCTCTCATCTCACACTACTGATCCACCTGGTGAACAAGCCTACGTATTTTCTATCCTAAATGACCTAGACCAGTTAGTTCAGCAACCCACCCGTATCCCGGATCGCATCGGAGATCGGCCCAACATTCTTGACCTGTTTCTAACTTCTAACCCTTCTTCTTATACTGTCGATCTTTTCTCTCCTTTGGGCTCCTCCGACCATAAACTTATCTCTGTCACCTGTCCTAGCTCTCCAGTACGGCCACCCGATCCTCCTAGCCGGCGGCGCTTGTGGCACTTTGGCGCTGCCGACTGGGAGGCTCTTCGGCAGTACTTCTTTGATTTCCCATGGAATGATTTCTGCTTCCTTGGCCGAGGATCCTCGGAGAGTGCTGAACGCATTACCGAGGTAATCCTATCGGGCATGGAAGCATACATTCCATTCTCTTTCTCTCAGACTAATGCTAATAAATCTTGGTTTACTCACACCTGTTCTACTGCTGTCCGCAATAAGGAGGAAGCATTCAAACGGTACCGACGCCTTAAAACTCAAGACTCTCAATCTTCATATGTTTCTGCCTGGAATCAAGCCAAATCTGTTCTTCGACTTGCCAAACACTCTTTCATCAATGATAAATGCACTGAACTATCCAACTCTAGCTCTTCCCAAGCTTTCTGGCATCTAGCCAAAAACTTCTCCAACAATTTCTCTTCCTCGTCTTTCCCTCCCCTTTCCCATTCTGATGGCACAACCATCACTTCTTTCTCTGACAAAGCTAAACTCTTCGCTCAAACTTTTGCTAGAAACTCCACCTTGGATGATTCCGGTGCTATTCCTCCCTCTCCGCCCTCCTCTCTCCTACTTATGCCTAATATCCTAATCTCTTCTAAAGATGTACTTTCTACCCTCTCTGGGCTTAACACTAATAAGGCGTACGGTCCAGACGGTGTTCCTCCTGTTGTTCTCAAAAACTGTGCTTCCGTGCTGACTCCCTGCCTAGGCAAACTCTTTCGTCTCTGTCTATCCTCTAACGTCTTCCCTTCATGCTGGAAGTTTGCTCACATTCAACCTGTCCCAAAGAAGGGTGACCGCTCTCAACCCTCCAACTATCGTCCAATTGCTCTCATCTCTTGTCTTTCTAAAGTTTTTGAAACTATTCTTGCTTCCAAATTTCTTAAGCATTTCTCTTCTCATAATTTGCTCTCAGATCGCCAGTATGGCTTCCTTAAGGGTCGCTCTACTGGTGATCTTCTTTCATATCTTACTAACTCTTGGTCATCCTCCTTTCGGGACTTCGGTGAGACTTTTTCTATTGCACTAGACATATCAAAAGCCTTCGATAGAGTCTGGCATAAATCTTTAATTTCTAAACTACCCTCCTTCGGTTTCTATCCCTCCATCTGTGCCTTTGTCTCTAATTTCCTTTCCGGCCGTTCCATAGCCGCGGTTGTGGACGGCCATTGTTCACTTCCTCACCCTATAAACTCCGGTGTTCCTCAGGGCTCTGTCCTATCTCCTATTCTCTTTCTAATTTTTATAAAATAATAAATGATCTCCTTAACTGTACCTTAATTCTCATCCATTCATACGCAGACGACTCAACCTTACACTACTCCATTAGTTTTTCAGAACGCCCCAGCCAGCAATCCCTCAACGACAAAACGTAATGAAGCCATTGAAATCTTAAATTCTGATCTAAATACTATTTCCAATTGGGGCAGAGAAAACTTTGTTAACTTTAATGCTTCCAAAACCCAATTTCTCCATCTATATACCCGTCTACCCGTTTATTTACAAAAATATACCCTTCATCTTCTCTCAATATTCTTGGTGTCTCTTTTTCTTCTGTTCTCATTTGGAAGGACCATATTACCAGTCTTGCTAAGGCAGCCTCCCAGAAGCTGGGTGTGCTCAACTGCCTTAGGAGGTTCTTTTCCCCTGCTCAGCTTCTTGCTCTGTACAGGGGTATAGTGCATTTGTACAATACAGTTTGTATTGAGTATTGTTCACATGTGTGGGGAGGTTCCTCTCACACCGCTCTCCTAGACAAAGTTGAAAGGAAGGCCTTTCGTATCATTAACTCCCGTCCACTCACCATCTCTCTGCAATCTCTCTCTCTCCGCCGCAATGTTGCATCTCTCTCACTATTCTATCGCTACTATAATAATCAGTGTTCCTCAGAGCTATCCCAGTGCATACCACCTCCTTTACGTAGGGCACGTGGTACCCGTCTTGCAACTCAATCCCACCCCTACTCTGTGCAACTCACCAACCCAAGAGTGAAACGTTACTCTCAAACTTTCTTCTACTCAACAGCTGAGCTCTGGAACTCTCTCCCAGAATCAGTCTTTCCCTCTTCCTATGACTTAAATTGCTTCAAACTCCGTGTGTCCAGGCATTTTGGCTCGAACGTCTCTTGATTTTGGCCCTGTCACTTTTTCAACTATGGGGGAGGCACTCGCTATAGGCAGTTATGCCTTTTGCCTCCCTCAATCACATAGAAAAAAATATATATATATATATATATATTCCCCTTAGTATTTTTGACAACAGGCGTAATGTTACCTTTCAATAATTCCAGTGGGAGATAACAATGTGAAAGACATACATTATAAAAGAGAGCCAAGTTTCTTAGGAAGTCATCTGAAGCATGCTTTAAAAACAGGGAATGGATTCCATCGTGTCCCACCCCATTATTAAGCTGATTAGTGATAGTTTTTAAGGTTACCATTGATATATTAGGATACATTTTGTTCCCGTTTTTCCATAATTGTTTAAAACAAGTCATAAAATAATTCCTACATTGATCATCTTGAGCTGGCTGATTTAATAAATATTTATCAGCAAATACATGTATAATATCCTTTTTCTCAAATTCCCCATCAACAATGCTTGTTGTCTTGATATTTCCCTTTTTGCGATTCACATTAGTCCAAAATTCTCGTTTGTTTCTGCTACCAAATTTCTCTACAATGGAATTACAGATCTCCATATTTTCATTTGCTTTACAATTATTTAAGGCTGTCTTAAAATCCCTACGCGAGGTAATCATCTGGGCGTGTTCCTTCGTACCAATTACCCTTCCAGAAATAACCCAATTTAAGTAGCATTCCCTGGCTTTAATGTACATACTTTTGACCCTCCTATTCCATCCGGGTATAACCTTAAACTTGTTTATTTTTAAAGCATCAGTAGCATATTCCTGAGAGGCAAGAGATAATATTATAGCAGTACACAAATATTCCTGAGAGGCAAGAGATAATATTATAGCAGTACACAAATATTTATATTGTTTATCAATCAACTGTATATGTTTCAAATTTCTACATCCAACCTGAGTACAGAGATTTAATGTAGGGTCATACATGTTTCCTAAAATTGTGTTCTTTTATTTAATAATTTTCATTTTAGTAAGCGTTGTTTCCACATAGCGATTTTGATAATTTAATTTGACTTTATATTGTCCTTGTCCCAATTTTGGTTTGTTTAGTTTGCAAGTTTTACATTTTAATTACATCAGCTTTATTTGCTATATCATACATATTATCCATAGTGAGTTTATTCCAATTAATATATTTAACATCATCAAAAGAATCTTCAGCGCTCTTATCCCGCCCCACGGGTTCTGTTACACATTTATCTAAGCTCTTAATACACAAAGTAAAACCTAAAGGTAAATGATCTGAACCTATTTTATCATATAAAACCTTAATATTTTTCACACTGACCTGAGCATGGTTTCTGCCTACCACATGATCCAACCATCTGCAATATGAGTTACCATACCCCATGAAGGTAAATGTGTTTTGTCCAGTACATTAACATCATAACAAGTGAGTACATTGTCTGCCATAAAAGAGGAGAGACTGTGCCAAGCTCGACCTGAATGTGGGTCTGCGATCAAAATCCCCTATAAAATATATAGAGTCGAAATTATTACCATCAATTATTAAGCTTAATACCGAAAGAGTTTGCAGGTATTGCTGTAGGGTAACAGCTTCCCAAACATAGCTATTAAGATAAACATTTACCAATAATATATCAATACCATTAATTGTTATATTAAACACCATATAATTTGATTGCAATATAATATCCTTAATTTTTAAATGTAAACTTTTCTTAAATAATATAGCCATACCACCTTGAGGCCGTCCAGCCATAGCTGCGAGGGCTTTGTCTGAGAGAGTAGCTGCTACCCCAACACTTTCATAGTGTTGTAATAGTGTTTCATAGTAGGCAAGAAATCATGACCTCTATCCTCTGTAACTCAAAAAGGGCTAGAGCAAATTGGCTGTAAACTTCCATATATATTCCTTGACTGACTCTTCCCAAATGGTAGAAATATTAGCTCGATTACTCTAGTCGTTTTTGAGTTGCAGAGGTTAGAGGTCATGATTTCTCGCCTACTTACAGCGAATAGACTATAGTAATTGTTTACCTTGCGTCCAGAATGGATACAACCCAGAGAGAGAGAAAAAAATAATGAGGTGGGCACCCTTAAGGGGAGGTTTCCACTCGAGGGACTTTTTTCTTGACCCCTTTCTCCCTCCTGTCTAGCCCCATTGCTTTTGAGATTTTAAGACGTTTGCCCCATTATTTTGACGATTTTAAGAACTTTCAACCCATTTCTGTCAATTTTAAGACCTTTCATGCCATTTAGGTGTCGATTTTATCCTGGCGAGCGATAGCGAGCCTGTAATTTAAGAGAAACCGGCTTTCAGCCGGGTACATTTTTCTACCGAAAAATGTACAAATTTATCTTGAAAGGGGCTCAAGGGGGTGTAATCTTAAACTTGAAGGATAGGGACCAAACTAAAAACCTCCCCTTAAGTTGTATTAACCCATGGAATCCGGGAGGCCTCATAATAGTCTTAAATACGCAGCTAAACCACTCCACTGACATCATCATAACACGGCGATGTCAGCGGCTCGCTGGTGTAGTGACTAGCGTCTTGGACTTCCACCCAGAAGGCCCAGGATCGCGCCCACGCTCGGTGCATTAAAGGTTTTTCACAAGCACTAAGTCGTTACCGTCCCTCATGAGCAAGGGGATGGGGTAATAGTACAGGACCCCAATGGAAATACGCCTAATCGGCCTTATTGGGTTATCCTTAGCTGGCGCATGCGCTAGCTTTAAGAACTATTATTATTATTAAATTATTATCTCAAACTTTAAAATTGTATGTATGTATGTATAAAATATATTGTTTTGGTAAATTTTCAAAGCGTTTTTTCCACATAGTGATTTTGATAAGTTATTTTGTCTTTATATTGTGTCGTCCCTGTTTTGGTTTGTTTGTTTTGCAAGTTTTACATTATAATTAATATCTCAACAGCAGTCTACAGACAACAGTGAGTTCTACAATTTGCAATTAAGTTGACTGCTCTAGGTGGTCCCGATCAGTAGCTACTGAATTATGAAACTTGCCTTTACCCTAAATGGCCCCGGACACAACAATGAGGCCCCCCCACCCCCCCGGATTTCGTGGGTTAAAGGGAGATGGGCCGGTTTTTTTGTCTATTAATTCCTTTATTCCTTCATTTCTTAGTTTCCATGCTAGACCTCCATCAAGCTTAGAAAAACACCCCCTAGACCTCCGTTCAAGATAAAACTGTACCCGCCGGAGGCCAGTTCCTCTTAAAATTTCAGGCTCGTTATCGCTCGCCAGGAAAAAATTGACACAAAATGGCACGAAAGGTCATAGAATTGACAACAAAATGGGGTGAAAGGTGTTAAAATCACCAACTAATGGACCGGGGCACTCTAGGTGTTTGGTTGACTGACACCCTAATATCAAAGTGGTATTAATGCCACTCAACACAACATCCCTATTACAGCTGCTAGACGAGGAGGTAATTGCCAACTGGATTCCTCTTTGAACTGCCGTGCTGTGTGGGCGTCCGTAGTTCGTCGGTCGCCCTTCGTCCTCTACCGGAATTGGACTATGTTATCTGCCCTCTTGTGTGTTGTGTTGTGCATAATTGTATGGTGGGCTGGATGTGGTCTTGTCGTCGAGTGCTTCTGCGGCCGGTGGACAAGGAGGACTTTGTTTACCGCCATTTTGGTGGCGGAGCCGGCGCTGCAATGTCGGATGGTGTTAAGTTGCTGATGATGGAGTCCTCTGCGCTCTCTGCTAATTGCGGTCGTTCTTCCAGTGACACCTCTCAGGAAGCCGGGGGTCTTACTCCGCTGTTACAACTGCCATCACTTTTCCCATGGGGTGGTGTCCTGTCGGAACAAAGTCCGGTGTGCACTGCCAATTGTGGTGGATTTCATCTGGAGAAGGTTGATGGGTTGGCGTGCACTAATGCGGCAAGGTGTTTCTTCTGTGGTGGCTCGCACCGGGTGACATCGGGGGACTGCAGTATTCTTCAGGCAGCCTGGGACCTTTATGCTGAGTATCGTGGTGGCCATCTTAGTTTGGAGGTGATGAATGCGAAGCTTCGGGACCTCAACCCTAGACGTGGAGGCCTACCCCTCCATCTGCTTTGTCTCTACTGGCGAGGGACCATGCAGCGGCTGCCTGCAAGGATGGTGCCGGCTGCTAGTCATAATTGTTACGAGATTTTGGGAGATGAATTGGACACGGAGGTGGGACCCGCCGGCTGATAGGGTTCAGGAACTGAGGGTCACTGTTCAGCCTCTGTCCCCAGCCACTGTAGTGGTTCATCAGGCTCACTCTCCTGGTCCCCGGCTCCCACGCTCTCCCCGTGCCCTTGGTGGTGGCAGCCCTATCATCTGCCTGTCTCCCGTTCCAGAGGTTGACCCCCTTGATGCTCCTCTTCAGTCTGTGCCCCTTGACCGAGCTGACCGTGTTGATCGCCCCTCTGCCCCCTTCTCAGCGTCTACCTCTCCTGCCTCCCGTCGGCTGTTTTATGCCGCCTGTGCTGCCCATGGTGCCCCTCGCACTTCTTCGTCTGGTGATTCCTTCTAACGTCTGCTGCTGGACACCCTGAATTGGTTTGATAAGGGCACCTCCCTTCGTTATATCGCTATGGCCCTTGTTCCTCAGCTGCTAGGACTTTGGTTTGCAGCCTGAGGTCCTCTTGCTCTTGGCCTAGTGATGTTTAATGCATTTGTGATATGGTAAATAGTGTATCGCTTGTGTAAAGTCAGTGAAAATAGGTTAGCCTAAAACTGAACAAGATGCGGAAATACTTAATTGAGCCGACTGTAGGAATAGGTGTTTACACCATACCCAAAAGAGGATTTATGGAGCTCCGATCTTATTCTCAACCATCTTAACAATTTTACCAACACACCTAAACTTCGTTAGATGCTGAAATAACCTCCCGAAAATATACTCCCTGGCCGGGAATTGAACTCAGGACCCTTGGGTTATGAGGCAGGCACTCTACCAGTTAGACCAATAGAGATATCTCACTTGGCCTGGTCGGTTCAAGTTATTTCCGCATCTGGTTCAGTTTAGGCTAACCTATTTTTACTGACTTTACACTACTTCACCGTCCGGGAAGCAAAGGCTCCGAACGAACAGAGAGGAACAAGCCTGAGCCGAAATGACCGTGAGTCCTCCAGAAAGACGATCGGGAGTGGTGAGTCAGCCAACTGCGCAGTGCTACCACGCACCTTGTGCTACACACGCACAACTAACGGCCCAGTTGGCAACTCGCTCGAGAGCTGGCAACTCCACAACCAAAGCTATGTTCGCGAGTCTCACTACACTCCCTGTTCTCTCCTATCCCCTTCCTTGCCCTGTGAGGAAGTTGGAGCTGTAGGCATCGATATTTAGTAGAATTACCAGCTAAAATTCTGTTGTAACCTAATCCCACAAGGACCCCAATGGAAATACACCTAACGGCCTTATTGGGCTATCCTTAGTTGGAATTATGCAAGGCTGGTACATGTCATATTTGTAACATACTATGTGGTACCAACTCTGTAAAATGGAATGCTAGACTACTCGGCCCACGGGACAGCTCGGCTCGGACAGCTCGGCCCACGGCGAGACAGCTCGGCCCAGTAAAACCGAGACAGCTCGGCCCAGTGTTAATTGCGAGACAACTAGACTGCAGCACCGTTGATTCATTTAAACTCCGCTTAGACAAATATCTCGCATCAAACCCGCGACTGACTGCGTTTGTAAATGAATAACTTTATTTTATCCCCCCCTCAGTTACTAACCCATCTGTCCCCTACTAACTTCCTAATCCTGCCAAGGACAGTAGTTCTAGGGCAGTAGTTCCCTTTCCAATGTTCCCTTACCCACTCTAAACCACTGTTTGGACACTTGATCCTCAGTGTTTTGGAGGACAAGCAGCCTAGAAGGGTCACTAGACCTGTTGTTGCTTGATTTCCTTTGTACTCCTTTGTACTCCTAACTCTGCCTTTCACAACCCTTATTTGCTTCGACAACATAAAAACGATATAGATGGTGTGACGTCTACCAGCGTTGGCAGAATCGCCTCTCGTTAGCCACCAGGGACATCGAAATGGGCTACAGTTATCAGAGAATGTTGTTCTTTCTTTCCTAGTACTCGCATTGTCACAGACAGTCCAGTGGTGGTCTTTATTTTCGTCTGTGACAACGGGAAGTATTTTATATCATTAATAGAATATAAGATGCATTGTGTAGAGTTAAGGAGAGAGAGAGAAAGGCGAGAGCGTGGTGGTAATATGTGCGTGTGTATGTATGTGCTGCCTCGCTCGGAGGAGTTTTCCCGCTCGCGCGGGCTTTCCCTTGCCTTTGATTGGCTGGTGGCTCCTGGCGCGTCCTAGGGGCCTGCTGCCTTGTGACGTCTCGGCCCGTGATTGGCCGACCATCGCGCCCTTGCCGCCTCCTGTGTAACTAACCTCCTCCAGGAGGATTCCCAGGAGCTGCCCTCCTCAGGACAGGCTTGGCGTGCATGCTTCTAACATCCCTTTGCATACTCTCTCCCGATCACCCCCTTTACCACTGTCTCTCTCTCTGACCTTCTTCTTTTCCATTACTTCTCGTCTTTATTCAATTACTTGTCCCCTTGGGTTCTGCATACGGTTTCCATAGCCGGCCCATTGTATTGCATGCGCCGTCCTCTGAGATATTTACATGTACTTAGAATAGGTTTGAGGGTTCTTAGTTAGTATAGGTTAAGAACTCTGTATGTGTCTCCATTATTGATTTAGTGTTTCTGCTCTTTTATTTAATGCTAGACTGGGATAGGGTAACTGTAGTCGTTGTCTCCGATGTGTGTACGGTTTGCTTATACCTACACGACTTCGACCGGTCCTGTGGTAGCCGGGGTTGTCTTTTCGGCTGCGTCTTTTTCGAGTGCAGCATTGTGTTGACTGAGAGCCTTGGCCTGTTCCAGTTCCACACTTTGCTGTCTCTTTGCTTGTCTTTTGAGGGTCGCCAGGATAGAACCAGATACTTGTGATCTGGATCTATCAAGAGAGCACCCCAGTCAATTAACGTAACTTAAAGGATGCAGTCTTAAGGACATCGCTAGGCTACGAGCCTGTCTTGCTCAACCCCAGTTTCTTACCTAGAGTATCCCAGCTAGACATTATTAATTGAGTAGACACTTGTTAGTATTTAATATAAGCTCTTTGATTTGTACGCATTATTATTCACAGCATTTATTAGTCTAGGTTGTTGCTGAGCCTCACAACCATAGCAGACTGTTTCGTTGATGAGGAACTACTTCTTTTAGTGTCGAGCATTGCTACCGTTGCGCATTTATAGTATAGTTAACATTATATGTCCTATCTTTTAGTGTATTCAGTCTACACGTGTGGTGTCCTGCCTCCTGCCTTTATATAATTTAAGATACGAGCATCTTATGAGCATCAGACTTTCTTCAGAAGTTTCCAGGTCGATGCTGTAGGACTATACTTCACTTTCTTTCAGATAGGAGTGAAGAGTTTATTGTTGTTTAGAGTAACTGTATTGAAGCATCTTTTTATTGTATTAAATCTTGCAGTGATTTAATTGATCTTTCCATAGATTCCTTTTTATGCATTTTAACGTAACTTGCATCTTGTTTGTTATCAGGCTATACCAGTGTGGGTTAACCTGAAGTAGAGTACATTTATGCCCAGTTAAGGATACCCCGTTATCGCAGATTAACTCTGGAGGGTATAGGTGTTTTTGTTCGCCGGCATATAAGTTCGAGGGTTTGGATCTAGCGTACCGTTGTTGCATAGTGCCCTATTACTAGTCCAATCATTAAGTGCCCTTATTTTATTCGTAGCCCCGGTCGTAACAATGGCTATATTGATCGTTTTGGAATCACTAGCTATGTCCCTATCTATCTTTTCGTTTCATCAAACAAGTGACAATTCATTAACTTTTATTTCTCGTATTTATCATTTTGGAATCACTATGTCCCTATCTAACCTAACCTAACCTAACCTAACCTAACCTAACCATAGCATAACATGGGGCCGAGCTGTCTCAAATAATGGGACGAGCTGTCTCGCCGTCGTGGCCGAGTTGTACAAAAGTGGGCCGAGCTGTCCGAGCCGAGTTGTCCCATGGGCCGAGTCGTCCAGTCACCGTAAAATGCTAACTGAATAAATATTATTATTATTATTAGTAGTAGTGCATTTATAAACCCATTACATTTAAATAATCATACTTTCTATCCATCAGAAACCTTCATCATTAGGCTACTGTATACATTTCTGTTTTGCATCGATGTTTACAACTCCAACTGTTAACGAATGCTAGACTACTCGGCCCACGGGACAGCTTGGCCAGGACAGCTCGGCCCACGGCGAGACAGCTCGACCCAGTAAAAACGAGACAGCTCGGCCCCGTGTTAATTACGAGACAACTCTTAATTAACCTAACCTAACCTAACCTAACCTAACCTACACATTATGAATCGAGAAAACTAGCCTATGACATAATTATACAATAAACGAACATTTCGCCCACATTACACACACGCCATAAATGGGAGGCCATGTATGCAGCACCAAATCCTACAAATCCTGTCCTCTGCGCATGCGTGAGAATCTTAGGCCCCTTGTCACGATTTTTTTTTCGTTTATACTATTATATTATCTTAACCTAACCTAACCTAACCTAACCTAACCTAACTTAAATTAACCTAACAGTTGAGCCTAAATAACATAATAAAAATATTAGGGAAAAGGCCGTGCATGCGCAGAGGACAGGATTTGGTGCTGCATACATAGCCTATAAACCCTCCACTTAGCTCTCCCCATCCTAATCCTGACTGGTCTTGTCAAATTGCCCCATAGCTAAACATGGGGCCGAGCTGTCTCAAATAATGGGCTGAGTTGTCTCGCCGTCGTGGCCGAGTTGTCCAAAAGTGGGCCGAGCTGTCCGAGCCGAGTTGTCCCATGGGCCGAGTCGTCCAGTCACCACTGTTAACACCTTCTGTACCGGCGACGTTTTTTTAATTTGATTCTAGCTATATTTAGACGATTTTGTGCAGTTTAAGAAGGATCTGTGGTAGTAAAATTGGTTAAGTGAGATAGTTCGAAGCTTGTTAATTGCTGGAGGCCTTTTCTAAACTGCATAAAATCGTTTAATAATTGCTAGAATATAATAGAAAGATGTCTCCGGTAATGAAGGGGTTAAAAGCATACAAAACAGCCAAATAGTACAACGACACAGAACACTGGGAATACTACAAGAATTCACAGAAAACACTACAAAGAGAAATGAAACAAGCAGAAACTAAGCATACTGCCACTTTTCTCAGACAACAAACAAAACCACAAAAAGTTTTACAGCTTCTTCAAAGCACGCAAACAAGACTCGACTGGTATATCACCATTATTACATAATGATTCTCTGGTCACACACCTACAGGATAAAGCACATGCACTTAATTCGCAGTTCCAGTCAGTTTTACACAAGAAAAAGCAGACTTGCCGGAACTGTCACCATCACCAGGACCGACTATACCGCCACGGACTATACACACCCGTGGAATCGAGAAACTTTTATCTGAGGTAGACACTGACAAAGCGACTGGACCAGACAATATACCCTGCAGGGTACTTAGGGTGAATACTGCCATTCTTGCCCCTATCCTGCAGGTTATATTCTCACAGACCATTGACACCGGAGAACTTCCCCATGACTGGCTTTTGGCGAACGTGACCCCTATTTTTAAATCCGGAGACAGAACCCCGCCCAGTTAACTATAGGCCTGTTTCTTTAACCTCAGTTCCTTGCAAAATTTTAGAACACATCCTCCACAGACATATAATAGACCATTATTTTTAACAACCAAAATGTACTGACTGACTCACAGCACGGCTTCGGCCCAAACGCTCGTGAGAGACTCAATTACTTGTAACAACTCATGACATATCCCAGTTCCTAAATGAGTAAAATGACCCTAAAATCAAACAAGTTGACGCCATAGTCCTAAACTTCGCCAAAGCCTTCAACAAAGTCCCCCACCATAGACTGTTAACTAAACTGGATTACTATAGAATCCAAGGACCACTTAGCCTATATATTCACTGGATTAAGACGTTCCTAACCAATCGAGAACAACGTGTTGTTCTCGATGGCTCCCACTCATCTTCTGTTCCTGTAGCTTCGGGGGTACCCTAATTAGACACCGTCCTTGGCCCCCTTCTCTTTCTCTCATACATTAATGACCTTCCATCATCTTTAACTTTTACTACTAGACTTTTTGTGGACGATAGCTTAGTATACCGACCAATAGTTGATAGGGAAGATTGCCTTCGACTTCAGGACGACTTGACAGCCCTTGAAGACTGGGCAGCCAAGTGACAGATGACCTTTAGACCAGACAAATGCCACCACATATGTCTTACCCGCTCCAAGAAACCTGACCCCTTTGACTATAAACTCCATAATACCAACCTTGATACAGTCCATTCACATAAGTATTTGGGAGTCCACCTCTCAGCAGACATGAGGTGGAACACACATGTGAGTAGCGTCAGGGCAAAAGCCAACAAAGCCCTGGGGTTTCAATGGGGGAGGGTCTGTACGCAGCCGGATACCTTACCCTCTACGCATGCGCGAAAATGTAAGCCTCCCTTGGCCCTGCCCACTGCCGAAAATGTACAAATATTATATTATATTATATTAGATTAGATTAACCTAACTTAACCTAACCTAACCTAACCCTAATATAATATAATATAATATAACATAACACAAATGACAAAATAAAAATATAAAAATATCTAAACTTCGAGTGGGATCAAACACTGGATATCTGAATGCCAGGCGGGAGCTCTAGTGACTGTACTACAGAGCGAGCTGGCAGGAACGGTTTGAAGGGTTTATTTAAACGCGGGGAACGGGAAGCGGGGCCAAGGGAGGCTTACATTTTCGTGCATGCGTAGAGGGTAAGGTATCCGGCTGCGTACAGACGCTCCCTTTCATGGGGAGGGTCTGTACGGAGCCAGATACCTTACCCCAGGCCCCGCCCACTGCCGAAAATGTACAAATATTATATTATATTAGATTAGATTAACCTAACTTAACCTAACCTAACCTAACCTAACCCTAATATAATATAATATAATATAACATAACACAAATAACAAAATAAAAATATAAAAATATACTAAACTTCAAGTGGGATCGAACACTGGATTTATGGATGCCAGGTTGGAGCTCTAGTGACTGTACTACAGAGCGAGCTGGCAGGAACGGTTTGAAGGGTTTATGAAATGCTGGGTGTGAAGGGAATTCATGGTCTCCTGAAAACTCCCCAGGCCCGCTTAGGGTCAACCTTTCCTGGTGCCTGGCGCGGGGCTCGAACCTCTGAAGGGAGTTTAACCCTCCTAAAAACCCACAGGTTTTGAGATGCCTTGGGTGGGGTTCGAACCCTGGTTAATGACCATGGCCCCTAGGTCAACCAGGCCCGCGCGCTAACCCACTGTACTACCACGGACGTACAAAAGTATAGTAACCTTAGTCCGATTTGTAAGAACCAGGTGATAGTCTCGTGGTGTTTCACTTGATGAGTTTATTGGACTTCCCATCAACGACTATTTTACACTATACCTGACGTCAACTCGGGTAGTACATTATTGGGGTTGCGGGATATTTTCGAGGGCATTACATTACATCCTTCTTTAACTAGGCTAGTCCCTAGCCTCTTTAAGGTCGTAAGGTATCGTAGCTGTATTACCTCAGCAATCTCAATATTGTTAGGGTCCGCGTGATGGGTGCTCTATGTAGCTACCAGATCACGTTCCGTGACTGCCACCAATGAAATGCTGGGTGTGAAGGGAATTCATGGTCTCCTGAAAACTCCCCAGGCCCGCTTAGGGTCAACCTTTCCTAGTGCCTGGCGCGGGGCTAGAACCTCTGAAGGGAGTTTAAACCTCCTAAAAACCCACAGGTTTTGAGATGCCTTGGGTGGGGTTCGAACCCTGGTTAATGACCATGGCCCCTAGGTCAACCAGGCCCGCGCACTAACCCACTGTACTACCACGGACGTACAAAAGTATAGTAACCTTAGTCCGATTTGTAAGAACCAGGTGATAGTCTCGTGGTGTTTCACGTGATGAGTTTATTGGACTTCCCATCAACGACTATTTTACACTATACCTGACGTCAACTCGGGTAGTACATTATTGGGGTTGCGGGATATTTTCGAGGGCATTACAGTTTATTTAAACGCGGGTAACGGGGGGCGGGGCCAAGGGAGGCTTACATTTTCGCGCATGCGTAGAGGGTAAGGTATCCGGCTGCGTACAGACGCTCCCGGTTTCATGCTCAGGAACCTAAGGAGGTGCAATGCAGACATCAACATTTTAGCTTTGAAAACACTAGTTCGACCACACATTGAATACTGCGACACCGTCTGGGATCCACACACTCACAACAACATTAATAAATTAGAAGCCATACAAAATAAGGCGGCAAGATGAATCAGACGTGATTACAGACACACTACATCGATCACTTTGCTCAAACAAGACATGAAATTAGACACACTTGCAACGAGAAGACAAATACACAGACAATAAATGCTATACAAAATCACAAACAATCTAGTAGACATAGACAAAGACTCATATTTACACCTGACAAACATACGATCCACAAGAGGTAGCCACAATCGAAAATACCACACATACCAGGCAAGCACCCACATATTTGGGTAGAGTCACGCTAATAAGTGATGTCTCGGCACCAAGTATGTTTTGATCAATAATTGGTATCAGCAATATCTAAGCTTCATTTCTTCATATCGATTGAAATATACAAACATGTTCCTACACTTACCCACCCTCTTCAACATCTGACAGACATTAATACAGCACAGAGCAAGCCAAACGTAATGACAGCTGGGACATGACTTATTAGCGCGACCGTACTCATTTTTTCCCCGCAGCATCCATCTCATATAGATAACAGTCCCACTCTTGATAGTTTTAAAGCTAGGATCACCAAACATTTTTCTCCTTATCCTCATCCTTCCCATTAGCCCCTTAACTCCCCGCACAACCCCCGTATATCATGCTGCCCGTGTGCAGCCCTCTGCGGGTTCCCAAGCTAAAACTAAAGCTAAAAGCCAACTTCCTTATAGCCTGAAACTCGCAAGGGGTAATTCTGCTAAATATCAATGTGAAAAACTCCAACTTCCTTACAGACCAAAACTCGCAAGTGGTCAATTTGACCACTTGCGAGTTTTGGTCTATAAGGAAGTTGGAGTTTTTCACATTGATATTTAGCAGAATTATCAGCTAAAATGTGGCTGTAGCCTATAGTATCCTACGTCATGTATACATGCATACAACTAAATTCCACATAGGCTGCGTTTTATCCATTAGATATCTACTTTATTATTGTATTTCTATTTAATACCAATGATTACGGCACCAACTTCCTTATAGCCAGAAACTCGCAAGTGGCCAATTGTGTATGCCTCTCCGTACCTTTGAAAAAACGCGCTTAAAAATGTAATCTGACCACGAGCCTAAAATCATCAGAATGTAAACAAATGCCTAATTAATAATCCAAAAATAATCCATTAAGGTTTTAGAATCTTGTATAAATACCCTAAGATAAATGTCTATGCTTTCTGGAAGGATAATGGAGATATTTTGAGTCTTAGAAAGGCGATAAATAACTAATGTGTAACCTTTACTGGTAGGCTTGGTAGCAAGCATTCCTCAAGCCTCTCTGTCAAGCTTATAAAATCCTGTTTGTATTTCCTCTGTCAGGATTTGCAGGTACCCAACAACTGACTGGAGCAAGAGTGATGGGTAATAGCCTAGGCTATATTGATGGCAAGATAAAGGAACAATTGCCAAACTTCCAAAGGTAAAGTTATAAAGGTTTTGTCTTGTTCCTCTAGGCTCTAGGCTTGGGAAGTTGGGCTAGCCTAGTCACTAGTGCTAGGCCTATTAGGCTAGGCTATGTTATTATCTTTAAAAAAACAAAAAAAAACATGCCTGCTAAATAAATAAACTAGGCTAGCCTAATTCATGGTAACATTAGGCTACCCTTTATTTCTTAACTTAGGGTAGAGTCGTAGACCTAGCCGCCTAGGCCTAAATTAGGGTGTCAATCCACAAAATATGAATTGTGTTATCATTATGGTTTATTATTTTGTTATCATTATAGCGCGGCGAAGGCGCGAGCTCTAGGGGGGTCCGGGGGCATGCCCCCGAGATTTTTATTTTGAGAATTTAGGTGTCTAAAACAGTATTTCCTGCAATAAAAAAAAACAATCAAGATGGAAAATATGGTGACCAAAATTGTGTCAATTTAGCCTAGCCTACCTTTTTTTTTTTGGGGGGGGGGGTTTCTGTTATCATTATACAAAAAGTTCATTGCGTTATCACTCAAAAAAACAGCGTCGTTTGATACCCTGGCCTAAATTGTGTTTCCATTTTAGCCTAGCAGCTAGGCCTGCTGCCTAGGCTATTCAAGCAACCTTTTGGGTAAATTTCTATAATTGCACAGGCCTAGGCTAGGCTATAGCCTAGACCTAGCCTAGGCCTACGAGCTAAAACAAATATTGTATTTAACAGGAAGGTACGACGAGGTAAATGATATGGTATAGCCTAGCCTAGGTGGCAATATGCGGAAATAGATTATAAGGGCATTCCGCCCCCTCTGACAAAATTCTATCAATCTAGCCTAGGCTAGATGTTACACTTAGCCTACACTTTATTACACTTCGTTGTATTCCGTCCGTTAGCGACACAGTTGAGCTGGGGCTCCACTGCGACCAGGCAGCTCCCTTTCTTCCACTCTCCATTCCAGAAGTCGGTTGGAGTTGGTGCTGGGCCCTGGGGTATCCTGGTCACCTGGTGTTGGTGGCCGGTCCGGTATTTTGGCCAGCCACATGTCCAAGTGTTTCTTGAAGGTGTCTGGAGACACCCCGGGCATGTTCCTGAGAGGGGCTGGTATACAGTTGAACAGTCTGGTTCCATTGTAGGCTATGCAAAGCTGTGATGGATCAGGGATTTGATTTTTTGTGTTGATCCCGGCGTAGACGGTAGTCCTCACATAGCACAGCCTCCCTCGCCTTTGGTGTTGAGTCTCTTGGATGTTTGGATTTGGTACCTTTTTTTCCAAAATCTTCCAGACGTAGATGATGATGTATCTCTCCCTACGTCTTTGAAGTGAGTACAGCTGCAGCTCCTTGAGTCTCTCCCAGTAGTTAAAGTGTTGAAACCCATGGATTTTACTGGTGAATGTCCTCTGGGTGGCTTCAATTTCTGTTATTTCTCCTACTTTTTGGGGAGATCAGAGCTGAGAGCAGTGTACTCCAATCGTGGTAGGACCAGTGACTTCCACAGTGTTAACATATACACCTCTCATTTCTTGTGTGGAAGGTTCTCAGGATCCAGCCTGCTATTTGTTTTGCTGTTGTTGTGGCTTTGGTAATATGCTGGGAAAAAGTGGCGTCACTGCTCATAGGCCCTATTTACTCCCAAGTCCTTCACTGTGTCCTTGGCGGTAATTTCTTGCTGTCCACTTTTGTAGTTGGTGGCGTTTTGTAGTGCTCTCTTGTTCCCGTACCTTAGAAGCTTGAATTTGTCTCCGTTTAGGGCCATGTTGTTTTCTTCTGCCCACTTCAGGATTTTGTCCAAGTCTTGTTGTAGTAGCTGTGCATCATGTTGTGAGGTGATTTTCTTCATGAGTCTGGTCCGGATTTTACAATGTAATGGTTCAGAGACATTATCCTAACCTAACAACCTTACCTAACCTATCCTAGTATTATGGGTGGGGGCTGCTGCCCCCACACCCCCGCTGGTTGGGTAAAACGGTAGAAATCCAGTTGGGGTGGAGTGAGTAACCGTAGATTTTTGTAAGGGGGTCAGAGGGGGCGGAATGCCCTTATAATCCATTTCCACATATTGCCACCTATACCACATCACTTACCTCGTCGTACCTTTCTGTTAAATACAATAATAATTTGTTTAGCTCGTATAGGTGCAATTATAGAATAATTCCACCTTTTGCGGCAAATTTGGGTAAAAATTGAAGAGACTCCGGACAGCCTTTTTACTAGGCCTAGTTAATTCTAGTGTTTTGTTTATTTTTCTTTGATATAACCTACAGTGTTGTTTAATACCCAGGACCGTCGTATTTTAGTATTTTCAACATTAGCCTAACCTAACCTAACTTAACCTAACCTAACCGAAAACTAACCGACGGTCTAAACCCAGCTCACGTTCCCTGTTTATGGGTGCGAGACGGTCTAAACCCAGCTCATGTTCCCTGTTTAGTTTTCGGTTAAGTTAGGTTAGGTTAGGCTAATGTTGAAAATACTAAAAAGCGACGGTCCTCGGTATTAAACAACACTGTAGGCTATATCAAAGAAAAATAAACAAAAAAATAGAATTAACTAGTAAAAAGGCTGTCCGGGGTCTCTTCAATTTTTACCCAAATTTGTTGCTCTGGGAAGTAAGGAAGGATGTACTATTCGGGCGTTACGGGTGTAGCCTACCGCCCGCTTTGTTTACACTAGGCCTACTTGGCACGCTCGCGATCATTTTCCCGTATATTTTGATTGCCGTGGGAACGTGGAATACAATAATAGCCTAGGTTGAGGGGGGCTTTGGTATAATCCTGTGTAGCGGGTAGACCTGTATTTATCTCAATAGTTTGGCAATGTTACAATATATTTTTACATTCATAAACAGTACACTAATATAGCCTACTAGGTTAGGTTAGGTTAGGCTTTGGTTAAGTATATTGTTTAATGATTCTTAGTAAATAGGCATCTGAAAAACAGTTCCTCCCGCTTACCTATTGAATGATAGTGGGGAATTAAGAAGCAGGCTTCTTGTGTGAACCCCACCTCCAAAGACTGGTCAGCCAATATTAACTAGGTTATGTTATTATGTTTGTCGTATCTGGCTTTAAAAGTGGCAATCGTTGGCGCTGTAACCACACTCTCTGGGAGTGCGTTCCACTCGTCGATGTCTCTGGTAGAGAACCAATTCCCCTTCAGTGTCGTTCTCCAGTGGTCTGGTTTGGAGAGTTTCAGCGAGTGGCCCCGTGTACAAAGAAATTTCACTTCGCATATAAGTTCGATAAAACATCTACACTATTGGGAGCGTTTAAGAGCACTGAATCTGTACTCACTGGAACGTAGAAGAGAACGTTACCTAATAATATACACGTGGAAAATCGCAGAGGGTTTAGTACCAAACCTACATACTCCGATAGTCATGAAATTCAGTGATAGGAGAGGCTGGGAATGCGAAATCCCCCGGATGAATAACAGGGGTGCTATGGGCTCTCTGCGAGAGGGCTGGTTATCACACAGAGGCCCACGTCTCTTCAACAAACTCCCACGGCGAGTAAGAGACATGAGGGACATCTCGTTAGACAACTTCAAGAGAGCCCTAGATGTCGAACTGCAAAAAGTGCCAGACGAGCCCATCCTCGCAAGGGAGCGAGCTGTCGCTTCAAACAGTCTACTGCACCAAATCACCACCCATAACGAGGGGCGTCGCGCTCCTTGGTGCCGCTAGAGGAGCGGCGAACACATCCAATGAAGAAGAAGAAGAAGAAGAAAGTAGGTGGTTGTTATTTTTCTGGAAAAACCTGGTGTATGGTATGTCCTCAAAGCCGTGTAGAAGTTTTTATGTTTCTATCATGTCCCCTCGTTTTCTGCGGTCACTTAGTGTCTGGAGGCCAAGATGCTTACACCTTTCTTCGTAGGGTAATTCTTCTAGGTTTGGGACCATCTTGGTTGCTCTTCGCTGCACCCTCTCAATAGTCTGTATGTCCTTGATTAGGTAATACAGTTAATAATCCCGCTACACAGGATCTTACCGGGGCTTTGGCCCCGCTCATTGCTCAACTTATAACTTATTGTCATCATATATATTGCCATCAGGGGGCAAATAAACAAAAAAATAGCCAGTTGTATGGCGGAAGTATAGCCTTCAAATCGGCACTTCCTGATGTATTTTGTTTCTTGCGGTCTGGGTCTTTTTTGTTTATATTATTGCATCTCTATTATTTTATCATTTCGAATCTTCCAAAATGTGTAGATAGGCCTAGTTATTTATTTTCGGCTATTCTGCAGAACAACAACTCGATTATGGGATTCCTGTCTCATGGAATTTTTTTTTTTCGCTCTTACCTTACTCAGGGGACCTTACTGATGTGCGGATAAGTGCTACTTTTCTTATTTTGTCAATTTGATTTACACTCCCCTATAACATTATCAGTTATTTTTGTACAGCCAGTCCTGGACACTTTATTTACATTCTAGCCTCCTTGGAGGCTCCTCCCCAATGTTTAGTAGCCAATCACAGTGGAGCTTAACCTACAACAGCGAGGAATTCAAGTGGATCGTGGACTACAAGAAAAAGGAGGTGATTAAAGTGCCAAAGGAGAATTCAAGGCAGAAGGCATTTCGCCAACGTAAATACAGGTAAACCAAGCAACAAACACCCACACCAGACCCTGAAGTGCCTATACACCAACCTAGATGGACTCAGTAACAAGACTGCTGAGCTTGAAACACTACTGAACAATGAGAACCCAGACCTCATCTTCCTAACTGAAACAAAAATGAATCACGAAATGCTAAGCGGTAACTTTTTCAATGTTCATAAATACAGCGTCATAAGAAAGGACAGAGAAATCCAAAATGCTCCTGGGGGAGGCGTCGTAATACTAGTCAGGAAGGAACTTATTATAGATGAGACATCGGTGAGTGACCTTGTCAATCATGAAGCACAAGAGTCTGTCTGGTGTGAGGTAAGGAACAAGGAAGGGAAATCATAGTCTTAGGTACAGTATACAGACCACCTTCCTCCTCAGCAGAGAACAATGATAAAATATGTGACCTCATTAAACAGAGTGAGACCAGCAACAAACATGCACAAATTCTAGTGTGTGGCGACTTTAATTATGGTAATATCACCTGGGAAGACAATATGGTGGTAAACGGTACTCAAGGACATAGACAAGCCGACAATTTCCTGGAAGCCGTAAATGACAACTTTTGGACCCAGAACGTCAAGGAATGGACCCACCTACGGGAGACGAACAACCCATCGAGACTCGACCTCATCTTCACCAAAACTGACTGTGAAATTGAAAACATGCATTACCTGCCACCAATAGGACTGAGCAAACATGCCGTTCTTTCTTTTACACTCTCCACTGATACCATAATCCAGCGACCAGGAGGGTGTCCCAACAAAACTGAATTACCACAAGGTAGACAAGGAAAGGATGATAGCACTGTTCAGAGAAGTGAACTGGGAGAACCTCTTCAATGGGAAAACAGCAAGTGAGAAGTGGAACATATTTCGGGAAAATTATGACAAAATTGTGAAGGAATGCGTGCCAGTCTATAGGAACAAGCAAATTTCGCATGCACCCAAGTGGATGACTAGATGACTGCAGATGATAATAAAAAGGAAGAAAGAAGCATGGGGAAGGCCAGAAAGAGTGATATGAGGCGCGAACAATATAACACAGAAAGAAACACAGTAACCAGGGAAGTGAGGGCTGCCAAGCATGACTATGAGAGGAAAGTTGCTTTGGACTCAACATCCAACGCCAAACACTTTTGGGCCTATGTCAGATCTAGAACGACTGCCAAGGAAAAAATCACCAAGGTAAAGACCACAAATGGAGACCTAACTGAAGACGACCAAGAAATCGCTACTGAAATGAACAAAGCATTCAACGGAGTATTTGTGCAGGAGGATACACACGGAGCAACACCAGTGCCGGACACAATATTCCAGGGACCCAAAGTGCAGGACATCATAATAACCAGGGAAGCAGTTAGGAAACGACTACAAGAACTCAACGCCAGTAAAGCACCAGGGCTAGATGGAGTGTCTCCGGTGATTCTCAAAGAATGTTTAGATATTTTGTGCGACCCACTCCAGGATATCTTCAGCACATCCATTACGACGGGCGATGTTCCAAGCGACTGGAGAAGAGCTAACATCTCACCCATTCTGAAAAAAGGCAGCAAGACCGAACCACTAAACTACAGGCCAATATCGCTAACATCTATAGTGTCCAAAGTCCTGGAGGGTATCGTACGACAAGTCATCGTGGGACACCTTGCTGAGAACAATCTCATCAGCGACGCACAACACGGATTTAGGAGCAACAGGAGCTGCCTCACAAACATGTTGTGCTACATCGACGACCTAGTAAATGATATTGACAGTGGTAACTGTGTGGACATAAACTATGTGGACTGTGAAAAGGCCTTCGATCGGGTTCCCCACCAGAGACTTCACACCAAACTGGAGGCAATGGGAATAGGTGGAAATATCCTGAAGTGGATCAAGGCATTCCTTTCAGATAGGTTCCACAGGGTTACCATAAGGAACTCCCCGTCGGATTGGCTGCCGGTGATGAGTGGAGTTCCTCAAGGATCAGTGCTGGGCCCAATTCTCTTCTTGATTTATATTAATGACCTTGTTACCAACCTCGAATCAGCAACTAGCCTTTTTTCAGACGACGCAAAGATATACAAAACCATCAGGACAGACGCAGACGTCGAGACCCTTTGGAGAGACATGGAGAGATTGAACGAGTGGAGCAGGAAATGGCTCCTAACAATTAACGCAGACAAATGCAAGACTATGCACATTGGGCATAATAACCCGAAAGAGGACTACCAGCTACGCGGGACAACACTCCAGAAATCTTCAAATGAAAAAGACTTGGGCATTATTATATCCTCAGACCTAAAATCCTCAGCACATGTCGCTAAAATCGCTGCACAAGCAAATAGTCGTTTGGGCATAATTAAGAGGAACTTCTCCATATTGGACAAAGAAATCCTTGTACCACTCTATGTGTCACTGGTGCGCCCGATCCTCGATTTTGGTGTCCAATGTTGGTCACCCTACCTAATCAAGGACATACAGACTATTGAGAGGGTGCAGCGAAGAGCAACCAAGATGGTCCCAAACCTAGAAGAATTACCCTACGAAGAAAGGTGTAAGCATCTTGGCCTCCAGACACTAAGTGACCGCAGAAAACGAGGGGACATGATAGAAACAAACAAACTTCTACACGGCTTTGAGGACATACCATACACCAGGTTTTTCCAGAAAAATAACAACCACCTACGGGGCCACTCGCTGAAACTCTCCAAACCAGACCACTGGAGAACGACACTGAAGGGGAATTGGTTCTCTATCAGAGTCATTGACGAGTGGAACGCACTCCCAGAGAGTGTGGTTACAGCGCCAACGATTGCCACTTTTAAAGCCAAATACGACAAACATAATAACATAACCTAGTTAATATTGGCTGACCAGTCTTTGGAGGTGGGGTTCACACAAGAAGCCTGCTTCTTAATTCCCCACTATCATTCAATAGGTAAGCATTCAATAGGTAAGCAAGTCGGTACATTTTTAATGGTACTTTCCTGTTATCGACAGCCAAAGCTGAAGATTGCAGAGTAAACACCATAGACTTTATCCCATCAATTTTGTATAGTTTTAATACCCAATCAGCGTGGGTGTGGGGGCGGCAGCCCCCACCCGTAATACTAGGATAGGTTAGGTAAGGTTGTTAGGAATGTCTTTTCAAAGTTGACTAAATCGAGTAAACTCCTAGATTGTCGGGGTATCTGAATTAAAATTAACAATGCTAATGCTAATAAAAAGTGCTTTCCGCACTTTCTAACAATAAAATACTGTACACACTTACAATGCATTAAAATACATAAAGAAAACCTAAAATAACAGGAGTAGTAGTTATGCAGAATTACCTTATTTTCTTCTATGGCCTCGTTGTTGAAGAGCAGGTTGCCATTGACGTCAAAATAGACGGTAACATAACCTCGAGCGCACGGGCGATGTAAACATTACTGCCGTACGCCCGTATACTAGGCTACATCCTTCCCGCTCTGGGTAACGAAGTAACGTTGGCTTCTAATTTTACCGCTAGAAGGTTGAAGGCTCCCCCGCCAAGGACTTGGGCAAGAATGTAGTTACCGGGTGTACCGCCCGTCTTGTTTACACTACGCATCATGTTCCCGTCTATTTTGACTGCCTTTGGATACAAAAATACATTACCCTAACCAAACAACCTAACCTAACCTAACCTAGTATTATAGATTTATAAGTATTTATTTTATTATAAGTATTTATAGATGATTTATGTTGTATGTCGGTAGTGGTACACCCGGTAACTACATCCATCCCAGGACTTGTTATCAATTTTTCATCATATGTACAGTATTACCAATTTAACATCAGAGGCCCGGGCCCCCGGCGGCTAATAACAGCTGGCCGTGGGGGCGTAGGATTATTTTGTAAAAATAGGTCAAATTAGGCTTGTCCCGTTACTCGCAAACGGTCGTGAGTCTCGTGACCGAGAGCGTGTGAATATTGACGCGAAAGGTTGGTTGAATTTAACCAATTATTTAATTTCCTTATCACAGCCAGCCTAGCCAGGGTGTCAAACCAGGGTAATTTTGTTTGAAGACTAATAATATGAGAAGGAATATTAACCTGAAATAGCATAGTTTTGGCCATTTTGTCACTTCCAAAGACATAATTTGGGATGAATGTAGTTACCGGGTGTACCACTACCGACATACAACATAAATCATCTATAAATACTTATAATAAAATAAATACTTATAAATCTATAATACTAGGTTAGGTTAGGTTAGGTTGTTTGGTTAGGGTAATGTATTTTTGTATCCAAAGGCAGTCAAAATAGACGGGAACATGATGGTGAGCGTCCGTGTACTGTAGTGTAAACAAGACAGGCGGTACACCCGGTAACTACATTCTTGCCCATAATTTGAGCTATAAACCATAATTATATACTTGCATATAAAATAATAAACTAAAAATAATGGACATCGCTTTCGTTTGACACTCTGATGCAGCCTAGCTTATTTTAAAAGGCGGCAGTACTGTATTTATGTTATGTTAGCCTAGCATAGCATAGGGTTTATTCTCTAGCTTCTTCCTAACTAGGTAAGGGGATAGTGGTAATTTTTTTGGTCTATTTATTCAGTTATTCATAAATGTTTTTGTTTCCTTGCTAGACCTTCATCAAGCTTAAAAAAACACCCCCTAGACTAGACCCCCCTTCAAGATAAATTTGTAAAATTTTTGGTAGAAAAATGTTCCGGCCGAAGGCCGGTTCCTCTTAAAATTACAGGCTCGCTATCGCTTGCTAGAAAAAAATAGACTCCTAAATGGCACGAAAGGTCTTAAAATTGACAACAAAATGGGGCAAAAGGTGTTAAAATCGTCAAACTAATGGGCCGGATGTCTTAAAATCTCAAAACTAATGGGGATAAACACAAGGGAGAAAGTGGTCCAGAAAACCGGCCCATCTCCCCTTAATGCACCATTATTAGGCTAAGCAAGTAGGTAAGAGTTGTCTTTGTGGGCGTACTATAGGTAGCGCCAACGAACTTGACAATTTTCTTGACCCCTTAACTTCTCATAACTCAAAATGAATGAAGGCAATCGAGCTGACATTTCTATCATTAGGGAAGAGTCCACCAGGAAATATGTGTGGATATTTACAGCCAGTTTGCTCTAGGCCTTTTTGAGTTATGAGAAGTGAAGGGGTCAAAAAAATTGTCAAGTTGGATGGCGCTACCTCTACCCTCGCAGGCTTGCTATCAATCCATCTACTCAGGCGCATACCCCCTTTTTTTCTTCTTCTGTGGGTGGCCGACTCGAGACATAGCCTGAATAGGAAAAAAAATCTAATAAAACATAAATTCACACATATCTAGGTCGCCCAGGAGAGAAACCCAGAGACCCAGGCCCATTTGGAGTCTCCAGCTAAAGATTCCCAGGTCCCAGGTCGCAGGCTTGCACCGTCTACAATTTTATATTTTTAGCTTAGCAGTAACATAGCCTAACCTAAAAACCTAAGTTTTAATTTGTATCCTTCTTAACACCAAATTGAATTAATGAAAGCATGTGATCTTCCAGAGATTCAAACCCAGGACACCACATAAATAACTTACACCCTCTAACCATTATACTGTACCACCAAGACAGTTAACCTTTTGAGTACCAGGGAGTCAGGGACGTGTGTTACAATATATTTAGCTATATCTTAGTGAGTTTACGCAGCCTAGGAAGGATCTGTGGTAGCTAAAAGGATTGACTGAAATAGTCAATAGCCTTTTGATAGCTAGAAGTCCTTCCTAAACTGAATAATTTTGCCAGAATATATTTAATAAGATATCGCTGGTACAGGAGGGGTTAAAGGTTCAAGTCTCAGGACATAACCACAATATATTTCCATTTTATCAAATACTGGATATCAATCTAATCCTAAAAAGATTATTTATACCAGTTGTTCATTTCAGGAGTTTTGGAGTATGATGGCCGGAGTGGAGGAGGGTGGTGGAGGAGCGGAGGATGTGGTGGAGGAGGTATTAGCGGAAGATGACAGCCAAGACACCCTACGCCTCAACTCTTTGGTTGGACATATTGAGAGCATCATACTCAGTTAGTACAGAACCTGAGAGAGAGGCAGTACCATTAACCCCTCCTATACCGACAACGTATTGTTTATTTGATTTCAGCTACATTTAGACCATATTATTCAGCTTAGGAAGAACGTCTACCAATTAAAAGGCTATAAAATATCCCAATCAATCCATTTATCTACCACATATCCTTCCTAAGCTTCATAGAATTGTCTAAATGTAGGTGAAAGCAAATGACAAATACGTCGCCGGTAAAGGGTTAAGACCATTTTCCTCAGTCAGTATGAGAGAGAGAGAGAGAGAGACTTTCTAACTGATTTTAGTTCCAAACATTATTGCTTCCCTATTAAACCGTTTAACCATCTTAACACAATTACTGCAGCAATTGTCATATGACAATTGCTTGGTCTGCACTGTACCATATGGGGGTTTTGGACTAAAAGTAACCTTCATTCCCTGCACATTTTCATGTATAAACAAGAGCTAGAATGTATTTAAATTATATATCCCTGAAAGGAGAGGGATAGACTTTTCCAATGACACCTGAATCATGTCTGTACGACCACTGGTTGCCGTGCAACGATATTGCACAGGTTACGCTAAATTGGTAAAAGTTAGCGAGTTTGAGCGGTTACCGCTATGCCCAAGTCTGTTAGTAAGCTGGAGATGTCTCCCACCGGGCCACCGACACTATAGTCTATTCGCTGTAAGTAGGCGAGAAATGTTGACCTCTAACCTCTGTAACTAAAAAACGACTAGAGTAATCGAGCTAATATTTTTTACCATTTGGGAAGAGTCAGTCAAGGAATAGATGTTGAAATTTACAGCCAATTTGCTCTAGTCCTTTGTGAGTTACAGGGGATAGAGGTCATGATTTCTCCCCTATTTACAGCGAATGGACTATAGTGCACGCCCAGACATGGTGGGCAATGAATGGGACGGACTCGCACTGCTTTGACTCGCTTGACTGCCTCCCTGGCCTTGTACTACACAGATTATCGGCAATAGTCATATGACAAGTGCCGCAGTACATACATACATACAAATTTAACCCTCTCACCACGGAAGGGCTCTTGAACGCCCATAAAAAAGCATATAACAGGTACCCGGAAGGCCTCTTGAACGCCCAGTGGTTGAAAGCCTGTGAGCTTCGTGTGCGAGGCGTCGGTCCGACGCATGTAAACAACAGCCGGCTGGACCGACGCCCCGCATCTCCGGCCACAAGAAGGAGAGCGTCGCTTGTTCGTGTGTGCCTGTATGTTGTTAAGTATCGAAAAGTGGTGTAAAGTGGTTGTGTTGGCCATAAAGTTATCTCCAATGAAATCATCATCACAGCTCAACCAGAGAGCTCTTAGAGAGACTTAGAGAGCTCTACTTAATGCCATTCTACAGGTAAATAACACAGCTACGCTTGGGGATGCGCGGGAATGCGGGAAGCAGTCTAATTAACAAATATACGGTAGCCTAGCCTAGAAGTTTTTCGGCCAAAACACCCGGGTTTCGAGGAATATATATATAATACAGTACATAGCCGGGGCTGGAGGGTTTAAAGACCGCTCTATCCACACTATACAGGGAATGTGGTTACAGTCGCACGTCCTAAATGTCAGCTTTCATGGCGGCCCTGTCAAGGGCTGCCTTTCTTGTCAAGTTCTTTATTTTGAGATCGGACCGGAATACCTGATCCCATGTCATTCTAGGTCTACCCCTACGCGCAGCTCCCCCCAAGTTCACAGTCCGGCATTTCCTCACCCAGTTCTGATCATCCATCTCTCCACATGTCCAAACCAACCAAGTCGGCTTGTGTGCATCACCTCACTGACACTCCTAATGCCCAGACGCCTTCTTACCGTATTTTTTATATAGCAACACGCAGTCATTGAGTTAATTAATATAACAAAGTGAAAGACCACTTTTAGTTTGGGAAAAGAAAATGGAGAAATATATTGACAAAAAAAACCCG
This sequence comes from Paralithodes platypus, assembly GCA_032716605.1. Classification (NCBI taxonomy): domain Eukaryota; kingdom Metazoa; phylum Arthropoda; class Malacostraca; order Decapoda; family Lithodidae; genus Paralithodes; species Paralithodes platypus. The sequence goes on from CM064485.1 coordinate 55,168,154, forward strand.
TAAGTCATTGTACGAGTAGGTTGGGTTGGTTTGAGCACGTGGAGAGAATGGATGATCAAAACTGGGTGAAGAAATGCCGGACTGTGAACGTGATGAGGTAGACCAAGAAAGACATGGGATCAGGTACAGTACTTTGGTCCAATCTCAAAATATGGAATCTGACTGGGCTGCCTTACCCCCTGTACTATCTACTGGGCTGCCTTACCCCCTGTACTATCTATTTGGAACACAGTATAGTACTTTTACATACATACAGGTTTTAGTCTCTATATTGTAGCACTGTACAATAAAGACTTGCCACAACACAGCCCCATCATGTTATCACTGTGGCCGATGTTGGTATAGTACTAACAGTGTCTCAGCAAAACTCAACAAAGTCCCTCTGAAGCACTTGCACCTGGTGAATCCACACCCTGCACCAGCCTTAACTGTGCTACAATAAGGCAGTAACAAGACATTACCGTAACTGAGCCTAGCTCAATAGGGCCTACTACAAGTGAGTGAATACAGGCTGACTGCACCACCAAAGTGGCGGGCGGTGGGGTCGATACATCCCTACTTCTATTTCTATAATTGGGATGGATGTAGATTCCAGGCGTACGGTCGTCCTGTTTACATAGGGCGATCGCCGCGGTTAACTTTGCGTCTATTTAGACGGCGATTTTTTTCAGTTATTTGCACCCTGCTGGCAATATATATGATGATGACAATATGTCATGGGGGCGGGGGGGTGAGGGGGGACAAAACCCCCCTCAACATATTATTGTATCCAAAGGCAGTCAAAATAGACAGGAACATGATGGCAAAGGTCCGACGCCACTACGCGTAGTGTAAACAAGGCTGGCGGTACGCCCGAACTCTACATTCTACCCTTATAATTTCATATTCAGTAAAGTATTGGACATACACAATCATTTGGATTTCAATTGTTAATATGTATCATTTCAACAGGTGAGGAGTTCAGTGCCTTGCGAGAGAACTTCCTGTTGCAACATTGCCACATCTTCCAAGAGGACGAGGAGAATAAACTGGAGTATATGGACATTTATAAACAATATGTAAGTAGCGGTACTTCATTAACCCTTTCACGCACATATGACGCAGAGGTTGCCAGATTAGCAAATAAGAAATAGTTATCTCACTCTTATAATTTCCTCTCCAAAATTAGTTTTCTGCCCACAGCTAACTCAAAGACAACTGCAGAGGTTGAAGTAACTAAACTAAAGGTTTCTAAATACCCCTGATGGTAACAAAGGCTTTAAAGTATTCCTAATAGGCTCAAAATCGCGTCATATGTCGGAGAGGGTTAAGAGGGGCTGATTTCACTTTTTGGTAGATTTTTTTTTTTTTTTTTTTTCTAGTTTCCTCCCCAGATGGCGAAAGATCTTAAAATTGCCAAACTAATGGGCTGAACGTCTTAGAATCTGAAAACTAAAGGGGCTAAGCATGAGGGAGAAGGGTGTCCAGAAAAATGGCCATATCCCTTTAACATCATAGTCCCAGGCGGGTGCCCAACCCCGAAAAGGGTTGAAATAGGGGAGCTATCCCCCCGCCAAAGGCGGCTTTCTAGGGCCTTTCCTAGCTGATGCTGAGAGGATTGGGTTCTAGTCATGTGGTGATGGGCTGGTCTATCAGTGTGAGAACTGAGCGATCTCTGCCATACCCATAGCTTACTCTGACTGTTCCTTTTACTTATATATTTTCTAGATCTCCAGTGACGGCGTCTCTTGCGTGGATTGACCTCCTAATCTACCAAGATTGGAAGCCAAAGCGTCACATCTTTCCTTTGCCCCTCAACTTTCTCTTCATAATTGCTGAGGGGCACAGGGCCCTGGGTGGGGCTTTGGTTTCCTGGGCGTTTCCGCACCCTCCTCAGCTCCCCGCCATGGAGTGGCTTCGGTCACCCAGGCTTTATTGTGGTCGGCAAGGAGGGTTCTGTGGGGGTGCTCGGTTACGGCCTTGGCCTTGCTTGGGGCCTTGGGGCTGTTCGGCCAGGCAGCTTGGGGAAAAACAACAACAACAACAACATCATAGTCCCCTAGTATTTTGTGTTTACTGTATGGTTTTGTGTTTTTTATTTCATATACTGTACAGTATTAATTTCCTAAGCAGGGTGTCGTACGAAACCCGAGTTCATTATTATTAGTTTTTATTGTTTGTATATACAGAGATTAAATTATGGTTTATAGTTCAAATTATGTCTTTGGAAGTGATAACATGGCCAAAACAATGCTATCTCAGGTTAACTTTCTAGTATTCCTTCTCATATTGTCTTTGGAAGTGATAACATGGCCAAAACAATGCTATCTCAGGTTAACTTTCTAGTATTCCTTCTCATATTGTCTTTGGAAGTGATAACATGGCCAAAACAATGCTATCTCAGGTTAACTTTCTAGTATTCCTTCTCATATTGTCTTTGGAAGTGATAACATGGCCAAAACAATGCTATCTCAGGTTAACTTTCTAGTATTCCTTCTCATATTGTCTTTGGAAGTGATAACATGGCCAAAACAATGCTATCTCAGGTTAACTTTCTAGTATTCCTTCTCATATTGTCTTTGGAAGTGATAACATGGCCAAAACAATGCTATCTCAGGTTAACTTTCTAGTATTCCTTCTCATATTGTCTTTGGAAGTGATAACATGGCCAAAACAATGCTATTTCATGATAATTTTCTAGTATTCCTTCTCATATTGTCTTTGGAAGTGATAACATGGCCAAAACAAGGCTATTTCATGATAATTTTCTTGTATTCCTTCTCATATTCATTTCAAGTCTTCAAACAGAATTGCTCCAGTTTTTACACCCTGTTGCTAAGTCTTCAATGTGTTAGTTCCAGTGATTTTGATAAGAGTTGTTGGCAAGAATGTAGAGTGTGGGCGTACTGCCACCCTTGTTTACACTACACGTAGTGGCGTCGGACCTTTGCCATCATGTTCCCGTCTATTTTGACTGCCTTTGGATACAATAATATGTTAACCCCTTACCCCCCCCCCCCATGACATATTGTCATCATCATATATATTGCCAGCAGGGGGCAAATTACCGAAAAAAATCGGCGTTAACCCTCCAGCCCCGGCTACGCATTACATAAATATTGGCCGAAACCCGGGTGTTTTGGCCGAAAAACGTCTAGGCTAGGCTACCGTATCATTGTTATGCTGACTGCTTCCCGCATTCCCGCGCATCCCCAAGCGTAGCTGTGTTATTTACCTGTAGAATGGCGTTAAGTAGAGCTCTCTAAGTCAACTGGTTGAGTTGTGATGATGATTTCAGTGGAGATAACTTACAGCAACAACAGCCACTTTACAATACTTTTCGATACTTAACAACAACATACAGGCACACACGAACAAGCGACGCTCTCCTTCTTGTGGCCGGAGATGCGGGCCGTCGGTCCAGCCGGCTGTTGTTTACATGCGTCGGACCGACGCCTCGCACACCAAGCTCACAGGCTTTCAACCACTGGTACAATGTTGTACCACCCGGGTTCCTGGGGGCAAAACATAATGGTACAAACGTGTACCATCCGAGTTTGAAGGGTTAAAATAGACTCGAACTTAACCACAGCGATTGACAAATGTAAATATGACGTCGGCGGGGGAGGCGTCGGACCTTTGCAATCATGTTCCCGTCTATTTTGAATGCCATTGGATACAATAATATGTTAAGAGGGGGGCTTTGCCCCCCCTCACCCCCCCATGACATATTGTCATCATCATATATATTGCCAGCAGGAGGCAAATATCCGGAAAAAAAAATCGCCGTCAAAATAGACGCGAAGTTAACTGCGGCGATCGCCCTATGTAAACATGACGACCGTACGCCCGGAATCTACATCCATCCCGAGTTGTTTTGTCTTTATATTGTGTGGTTCCTGTTTTGGTTTGTTTGTTCTGCAAGTTTTACATTATAGGTCTCCCTCGATTTACGATTGGGATACTTTCTTGAAAACCCGACCTTTAATAGAAAAATCTTCTAGCAAACCCTAGAATTAATGGGGTAAATGGGACTGTGTTCTGAGACCAGCCAAAACCCAAACCCAAACACCTATAATAATATCCTAAATCAGGGCACCGGATAGTGAGGGAGATCTGTACTGTACACTTGGTCAAAGAAATATCTGCACCCCTACGCTGATCGTCTGGTGTACAGCTCGGTAGTATAGGTAGGTATAGTCTATTTTTTTCCAGCTGAGGATAAATTGTCATGTTTCTATCTTTGTTACTCAGGTATAAGGTAGATTTTGTAGCGAAATATGATGTTAATTATGAAAACTTGGCATTAATACGCCACACAGGATAAATTGCCATGTTTCTATCTTTGTTACTCAGGTATAAGGTAGATTTTGTAGCGAAATATGATGTTAATTATGAAAACTTAGCATTAATACGACACACAGCCATAGTACAGTAGTTTCATATATTTCCATTAAGTATCGAGAAATCAGCTACTAAGGGATTCAATTTACCATCAGCTGGAACAAAATAAAGTATAGTAGTATAGATGGATATAGCTGCAGACAGAGATGCCAACCCTACCAAGCTGTACACACCAGATGATCAGCGTAGGGGTGCAGATATTATTTGACCGAGTGTACAGTACATACATTGATCTTTTTGAGAGGTCATTACTTAGTCCCATTTTCCTGTGGCCCTTTTACACTATCGATACCTCATGACATGGCATGGTCAGTAGCGTGTCTGACGGCTGATCAAAGAGTCAGTAGTTCGATCCCACCCCGAGCCATTGCTAGACAGGGTGTCAAACCAGAGCAATTATGTTTTAAGGGGGGTGACCTATTTTAGTTCTGTCCTTTTTTATCTTTCTCTGGCTTGTATCCATTTGGCCCCATTCAGCCTACTGTTTTAAGACATTTATCCCCATCCAGGTGTCAATTTTTTACTGGTGAGCGGTAGCGAGCCAGCATATTTTTTATTTTTGTTTGACAGCAGGCTAAATTTGTACATTTTTCGATAGAAAAATTTCTCCGGCAAAGCCGGAATTCTTCATATAATGCTGGCTCGCTATCGCTCGCCAGGAAGAAATCGACACCTAGATGGGGATAAACATCTTAAAATAGTTGGCTGAATGGGGCCGAATGGATACAAGCCAGAGAAAGAGAGAAAAGGACAGAAATAAAAAAAAACGGGTCACCCCCCTTAAGACTTGGGATCAGGTACTCCGGTCCGATCTCAAAATAAAGAACTTGACAACAGGGCCGCCTAGAAAGTTGCCATTTAGGACGTGAGACTGTAACCACATTATCTGTGGACAAAACGGTCTTTAAACTTGTATGTATGTAATGTATGTATGTATGTAATGTATGTATGTAAGAAACGATTGTGGGAAAGATTAAAAATGTTAAAAAAGAACAGGGGGTCTAGTATAGAGGCTAAAGAAGTGGATCTGGAATGCAGGCAAATAAATAATAAAATAAGGTGGGAAACAAGGAGGGGGGTGAAGGAGAGGGAGAGAGAGATTGCTAGAAATGTGAAGGATAATCCAAAAATATTTTGGAAGTACATTCAGGAAAAGTTAACAAGAAGAGTAGGGATCCCAGAGCTGGTAGGGGGGTTGAATGATGGGAGTAGAGCGGAGACTGATAAAAGGAGAAAGCAGAGGTGCTGGGGAAATACTTTGGGGGGTACTAACAGTGGAGTCGGATGATGCAGTGCCTACTATTCCCATCAAACAGGCACCGGCACTAGAACTAATAGAGTTTTCCCATACTAGAATAAGAAGGGCTATAGAAAAAATGAACGGAAGTAAGTCACTGGGACCGGATGGGATACACCCAAGAATCATAAAGGAAGGAGGTGAGATGTTAGTAGAGCCATTGAAAATGTTATTTGAGGTATCGTTTAATACAGGACAAATCCCGATGGACTGGAGAGAGGCGAACATAACAGCTATATTTAAGAAGGGAAAGAGAAATGACCCAGGGAATTATAGACCAGTCAGTTTGACAAGTGTTGTGTGTAAACTAATGGAAACAGTAATTAGAGAAGGAATAATGGATCATATGAAGTCAAACCAACTTTTCAGTGGGAGACAGTTCGGATTCTTGCAGGGGAGGTCGACGGTACTACAGCTAATTAAGGTGGTAGATGATTGGATGCAAATTCTAGAAGATGGTGATGTAATAGACGTGGTATATTGCGATTTTATGAAGGCCTTTGATAAGGTCCCACATAAAAGGTTAATAGAGAAAGTTAGAAGCTATAATATAGGGGAGAAGTGTGTGAAATGGATAGAAGCCTTCCTGAAAGATAGGAGACAGAGGGTACTGGTGAATGGAATAGGCTCAGGGTGGAGGGAAATTACAAGTGGGGTACCTCAGGGATCTGTGTTGGGACCACTGCTGTTCGTTATATTTATCAATGACTTACCTGAAGTTATAACTAATGGAAGTGAGGTATACCTGTATGCAGATAACACTAAGCTGTATAGAAGAGTGAGGAGTAAGGAAGATGTGGGTTTGCTTCAAGGAGATGTGGAGGGCATGAAAGGATGGTCTGAACATTGGTTAATGCCTTTTCATCCAAAAAATTGCAAGTACATGCGGATTGGGACAAGCAAGATAGACAAGGTAGGATACAGTATGTATGAAGCGATGGAGGAAGTGAATGCAGAAAAGGATATAGGAGTAGTGATAGACAATGAGTTAAATTTCTCAGAACATTTAGCGGAAAAGATAAACAAAGCCAATAGAATTGTAGGGCTGATAAGGAGGACATTTGTGTCACTTGACGAAGAAATCTTCTGGAATCTCTATACAGCGCTGGTTAGGCCGCACCTGGAATATGCGAACCAGGTGTGGGCTCCATATATGGTAAAGGATATAGAAGCAGTGGAGAAAGTGCAGAGGAGAGCTAGCAAGCTGGTACCAACGTTGAAGAACACGGGCTATGAGCAGAGGTTGAGGACACTGGGGCTTCCGACACTGGCATATAGGAGAAAGAGAGGGGATATGATAGAGACTTTTAAGATAGTGTCAGGAAAGTACGATGAGGATGTGTGTGAAGGTATCTTCTTGATGCGGGAGGGAACAAGAACGAGAGGACACTCTAAGAAAATTTACAAAGAAAGAAATAGGCTTGAGAAAGCAAAGAACTAATTTTGTGATAGAGTGGTAAATGAGTGGAACGCACTGCCCCAGTATGTAGTCGATTCCGAATCAATAAGGGAGTTTGAAAGCATTCTTGATAAAGCATGGGGAAGACAAGATATGAAGTTTGATTATAAAACAAAAATACAGAATAGTAAAAATGTTGCGTCTGCTACCGCCGCCGCCAACACCGTGAACGACCGCAGCAGTGCAAGTACTGGTACTGAGCTGGATACACAGGCCTAGTTTGCCTTTTTCCAGAGGATCTACTGTAAGAAACTAAGAGTATGTATGTATAGTACGTATGTATAGTACGTATGTATGTATGTATGTATTTGAATGAGTATGAGAGGGAATACAAGAAAACTAACAAAAAATAATGGATTTAGCTTCCATTTGACATATTTGGTTGTTGTTGTTGTTGTTCCCCAAGCTGCCTGGCCGAACAGCCCCAAGGCCCCGAGCAAGGCCAAGGCCATAACCGAGCGCCCCCACAGATCCCTCCCTGCCGACCACAATAAAGCCTGGGTGACCGAAGCCACTCCATGGCGGGGAGCTGAGGAGGATGCGGAAACGCCCGGGAAATCAAAGCCCCACCCAGGGCCCTGTGCCCCTCAGCAATTATGAAGAGAAAGTCGAGGGGCAAAGGAAAAATGTGACGCTTTGGCTTTCAATCTTGGTAGATTGGGAGGTCAATCCACGGAAGAGACGCCGTCACTTGAGATCTAGAAAATATATAAGTAAAAGGAACAGTCGGAGTAAGCTATGGGTATGGCAGAGATCGCTCAATTCTCACTCTGATAGACCAGCCCATCACCACCATATTTGGTAGATGTCAAGAGTTTGGACGTTCAGATCCTGTGTACTGTAGTGGGAGGAACTGTTTTTCAGATGTCTATTTACTAAGAAACATTGAACAATATCTTTGGTAGCATTCAAGGAGACTACAGCAGGACTCTTCTTCTTCTTCTTACTCTAACCAGGTATAGGCTATCCTAGTGTTTACTAGCCTATACCCCTTTGAAAGGACATTAGCCTAACCTATCCTAGTATTATGGGTGGGGGCTGCTGCCCCCACATCCCCGCTATTTGACATCTTTGACAGATTTTTGGTGTATTTTTCTGTGAAATCAGTTTTTTCAAGTGTCGATAGCGAAATTCCTCCATGCGGACTATAATGAGAAAAATATGGCGAGTCTATTGGTCCCTATTTTCCCTAATAAATTGTTTCTAATAAGGCGGATGTAGTGTCCTTGAAGATTATCATATCTTTAACCTAACCTAACCAAAACCTAACCTAACCTAACCTAATATATTAGTGGACTATTTATGAATGTAAAATGTAAAAATATATTGTAACATTACCAAATTATTGAGACATAAGTACAGGTCTGCCCGTTACACAGGATTATACCGTTTGGACACTCAGGTCTAGCGATTCAAGGTGAATGTCTAGTAAAGTCCCTGTAACCCGGGAACTGCGGGAAGACTCTTAAGAGTTCCCCCGGCGGACTGCGGGAAGACTCTTAAGAGTCAGAGAAAAAAGAAATCAACTTTAAACATCGGGGAAAAAAAAAAAAAAAAAAAAAAATTGGCCCCTGGGCCATGCAAAATATCACTCCTCTACCTCCCCTCCTTCCCCACTTTCCTCCCCTCCTTCAGTTATCACCTATTTTCCCTGTTATTCCCTTATTCTGAGGTATATTTTCGTGCTAACATAGCGAGTTGCAAGCAGGGCCTTGTCATCACTGTTAGCAAGCGAGTGCAAGAGAGAGAGAGAGAGAGTATCGATCGACTGTGTCTCAGTGGCCTTGGGGGAAATTGGCGGGAAAGCAGGTTGCCTCACCCATACATTATATAACTCGCGGCCTGTATCTCCGATTTTGACCATCCAAACGCTGTTTTCACTCGTTTTATTGTTGTTTCAGGTTAATACCTTTATAATCAACCCATAATAGGCACGTTAGGATAAGTATTAATGCTATTTATGGTAAAATGAATATTTTAGTGATGGAAACAGCTCAAATACGTCAGCACAGGGAGAGGTGTCTAATTACCCCCATGCACACTTCTTAGGTTAACAAGGGCACACTTTAGCTCTTGTTATTAGTTTATTTTGCATTTATCTTGCGTCGTCCCAGTTTTGGTTTGTTTATTTTGCAAGTTTTACAATTTAATCAAGGGAGTTTAGTAAGACGTTAAGGGGGGTGACCTGTTTTTGTTCTGTCCTTTTCTATCTTTCTGTGGCTTGTATCCATTTGGCCCCATTTAGCCTACTGTTTTAAGACGTTTATCCCCATCCAGGTGTCAATTTCTTACTGGTGAGCGGTAGCGAGCCAGCATATTTGTTTTATTTTCGTTAGACCAGGCTAAATTTGTACATTTTTCGATAGAAAAATTTCTCCGGTGAAGTCGGATTTCTATATATATGCTGGCTCGCTATCGCTCGCCAGGAAGAAATCGACACCTAGATGTGGATAAACGTCTTAACCCTTCCTACCCGGGCTGTCTCAGCCAATGACGGTCGCCCCTACCCGGGCGATATGGCCGAAAAACGTCTAGGCCTAGGCTACCGTATTTATGTTTATTTTCACTGCTAGAACTTTCCCACTCATCTATAATCGTAGTGCGGTTTTCAATCTGTATTTTGGCATTGAGTAGAGCTCTGTAAGTCAAGTGGTTCAGTTGTGATGACGATTTCAGTGGAGCCAATATTGCAGAGATGTTGCCAATATGGGGGCTTTTCAGACACTAATTTCGTCATGACGTCATAACAATAACATTGAGGAGTCTTCTCCTTCTTGTTTTCGGAGGTGCGGTGACGAACGCTTGGGTTTGTTGACATACGTCGTACGCACGGCGTTCGGACCAAGCTTAATTAGGCTATTAAGCTCATGCCTTAGATAAGGCATACCGGGTATTGGCCCTTCTTTCGTGCTGTCATTACCTAAGGCAGACCGGGTAGGAAGGGTTAAAATAGTTGGCTGAATGGGGCCGAATGGATACAAGCCAGAGAAAGAGAGAAAAGGACAGAAATAACAAAAAGCAGGTCACCCCCTTAACCCGGGAACTGCGGGAAGACTCTTAAGAGTTCCCCCGGCGGACTGCGGGAAGACTCTTAAGAGTCAGAGAAAAAAAAGGATCAACTTTAAACATCGAAAAAAAAATATATATTTTTATTTTTTTATTTTTGTTTTGCCCCTGGGCCATGCAAAATATCACTCCTCTACCTCCCCTCCTTCCCCACTTTCCTCCCCTCCTTCAGTTATCACCTATTTTCCCTGTTATTCCCTTATTCTGAGGTATATTTTCGTGCTAACATTAGCGAGTTGCAAGCAGGGCATTGTCATCACTGTTAGCAAGCGAGTGCAAGAGAGAGAGAGAGAGAGTATCGATCGACTGTGTCTCATTGGCCTTGGGGGAAATTGGCAGGAAAATAGGTTGCCTCACCCATACATTATATAACTCGCGGCCTGTATCTCCGATTTTGACCATCCAAACGCTGTTTTCACTCGTTTTATTGTTGTTTCAGGTTAATACCTTTATAATCAACCCATAATAGGCGCGTATGGATAAGTATTAATGCTATATATGGTAAAATGAATATTTTAGTGATGGAAACATCTCAAATACGTCAGCACAGGCAGAGGTGTCTAATTACCCCCATGCGCACTTCTTAGGTTAAGGGGAGATACACTAGGTAGTTTTTCTGGTCTCCCTTCTCCCTCATGTTTAGCCCCATTTGTTTTGAGATTACTGTATATGACGTTCACCCTATTAGTTTGGCAATTCTAAAACCTGCCACCCCATATCTTTGTCAATATTTGGGCCATTTAGGTGTCTATTTCAGGCAAGACTGTAGTTACCGGGTGTACCGCCCGCCTTGTTTGCACTACGCGGACGCTCGTGATCATGTTCCCGTCTATTTTGACTGCCGTGGAAACAATAATAGGTTGACTCCTAAAAAAAAATCTACCAAAAACTGCATCCTCCTCGAGTGAGTCAAAGTGGGACCAAAAATACAGGAAAATTTACAAGTTGGATTGTTTTGGCCATATCATCACTGTTGTTGTTGTTGTTCCCCAGGCTGTCTGACCGAACAGCCCCAAGGTCCCGAGCAAGGCCAAGGCCATAACCGAGCGCCCCCGCATAACCCTCCCTGCTTACCACTAATAAAGCCCAGGTGACTGAAGCCGCTACGAGGCGAGGAGCTGAGGAGGGTGCGGAAATGCCCGGGAAACCAAAGCCCCACCCAAGGCCCTGTGCCCCTCAGCAATTATGAAAGGAAAGTTGAGGGGCAAAGGAAAAATGTGACACTTTGGTTCCCAATCTGCCAACCTCTAGGTTGGCAGTAGAGAGGTCACGGAAGAGACGCCGCCACTTGAGATCTAGAAAATATATACATTACATACTGTACATACATACATACTGTACAGTATATATTCTTTATTATGGACCTGGAGGCACTGTCTAGAGTTTTAGAGGCGGACTCCCGTTGGAACTGCTTTATGCAGACGATTTAGTCCTAATAGCTGACAGTATGCAAGATGCTGAGGCCAAATTCAGAGAGTGGAGAGAGGGCATGGCGAGCAAGGGTTTAAGAGTCAATATTAACAAAACCAAGGTTATGCATTGTAAATTGAGACGAGGCAATGTGGAAAAGAGCGGTGCATACCCATGTGCAGTGTGTGGAAAAGGTGTGGGCGTTAACTCAATTCTGTGTATCATCTGTCGATGTTGGGTACACCAAGGGAGTAAGAACTGTAGTAGAATAAAGGGAACCCTGCTGAAGGTTAAGTCAGAAATAGAAAAATTTGAGTGCGTAGTGTGCAAAGGCGAGCTTGTGTTAGGTGATGATCCTGTGGCTGTGCATTTTGGAAATGAGTCATTGGAGCTGGTGAACAAGTTTTGTTAGCTAGGAGATACCATCTCTGCCGGTGGTGGGGCCGAGGCTGCCACTGTTGCTAGAATTAGATGTGGCTGGGGGAAGTTCAGAGAACTGCTGCCAATCCTGACCATGAAAAGAATGCCTCTCCCCCTGAAGGGAAAGGTGTATGCCTCATGAGTTAGAAGTGCAATGACGTATGCCTCAGAAACATGGGCCGTTAAAGTAGAGGATGTCAACAGAATGGAACGTAATGAGATGAGGATGGTGAGATGGATGTGTAGGGCCAGGCTACAGGATAGAATAACAAATGTTGAGCTGAGGAGACGTTTAGGTATAAAGAGTATTAGCGAGGTGATGCGTACAAGTAGACTGGGATGGTATGGACATGTGGAGAGAATGGATGAACAAAATTGGGTGAAAAAATGCAGATCTGTGATTGTGGAGGGAGCTGCACCAAGGGGTGGACCGAGGAAGACCTGGGATCGGACTATACGTGCCGATCTCAAATCCAAGAACTTGACAAGTGAAGCAGCCCTTAACAGGGTTGCCTGGAACGCCGCCATTAGGACAAGAGACTGAAACTGTACGTATGTGTGGAGCACTCAGTCTTAAAATGTTATGTATGTAAGTATGTACTTACAATTCTGTCCTTGAAGCCATCCAACGGCTGACAGATGACAGAGGTGCATGGCGGCGGCGATTCATTCATGGCCAACCCCTCGGGGATCAAGGTGTCTGACAATAGATATACAGGTCTCCTTCGATTTATGATTGAGTTACGTTCCTGAAAACCCAATAGAAAAATCGTATAGCAAACCCTAAAGTTAATGAGGTAAATGGGGATGCATTCTGGGACCAGCCAAAACCCAAACACTAACACCTAAAAAAAAAGAAACTTACTGTAATAATATCGTTAATTGACCACTTGCGAGTTTCAGTCTATAAGGAAGTTGGAGCTGTAAACATCGATATTAGATAATGATACAATAATAATCAAGGTGTCTGATGTTGAATTGGGTTTTATATATGCATAGATGAACTACAACCATATTTTAGCTGGTAATTCTGCTAAATATCCATGTCTACAGCTCCAACTTCCTTATAGAACGAAACTCGCAAGTAGTGAATTGGGTCATCGGATAGTGAGGGAGACCTGTATAGTAACATACATACATACATACATACATAGAAATTTAAAGACCGTTTTGTCCACAGAGAATGTGGTTACAGTCTCACGTCATAAATGGCGGCTTTCCAGGCGGCGGGCTGCCTCTGTTGTCAAGTTCTCTATTTTGAGATTGGACCGGAGTACCTGACCCCACGTCATTCTAGGTCCACCCCTACGTGCAGCTCTTCCTACGTTCACAGTCTGGCATTTCTTCACCCAGTTCTGATCATCCATTCTCTCACCGTATCCAAACCAACCAAGCCGGCTCGTGCACATCACTTCACTGACACTCCTAATACCCAGACACCTTCTTAATTTCTCGCTCGATACCCCGTTCCTAAGATTAACCCAACACATCCATCTCACCATTCTCTTCTCATTCTGTTCCATTCTATTAATATCCTCCACTTTAACCAACCGCATCTCTGAGGCATAAATTACTTATATATTTTGTATGGCCCTCAACAGATGGAGTTAATCGAGGGCCACATAGAACGTGAAGTATCGGAACTAGAGGGTGGTGACTTCCAGATGACCTCCTTCCTGCATGACCTGACCCAACAGTCCGATGCTCAATCTCTCTCACTGGACGGGGAAGTGTTTGACCTCCTGGTAACCTTCACAGACTTCCTAGCGTTCAAGTCCGCCATGTTGGAAGCTAAAAGGGTGAGAGTTTTAGTGGTTTGTTTAACCCTTCCGCCTCGGCTGTCCTCTTACGCTCCATACCCGCGGAATCGGCGCATGGTGGGTATTATGGCCTTATTTTCTTAATAGCTAAGTAATGGTAATAGGTAGAATGATAAGCTTAATTGGAAAATGAAGTACTGTACTGTACATATTGTTATCTTGATCCTGGTGTTGACCGGACATAGCTATGTCGTCGGGTTGTTGTCTTACGCGGTTGTGAATATTACACGCGCGGGAGTATAAGATGACAACCGAGCTGCGGGGGTTAAGAAGGACCTGTGTTACTAAGATGGTATATTGCGATCATATTTAGCCATTTGAGTAGTATAGGTAGATTACAAACTAAAGAAACTTGTCTAAAGGTAACCAGAATACAGTATGATGAAAATTACATAATGGTGGTGAAGGGGTTAAAGATAGGGATCTGTATCTTGTGTTTGTAGACCTGGAGAAGGCCTTTGATAGGGTGCCCAGAGAAGTTGTGCAGTGGGCTATGAGAAAACTTGGCGTAGAGGAGTGGTTGGTGCGTGTATGTACAGTACGATGATTCACGAACGGCAGTGAGGGTGAAAGGTGAACTGAGTGAGGAGTTTACAGTTTGCGTCGGAGTTCACCAGGGCTCTGTGTTAAGCCCTCGCCTGTTTTTATGGTTCTGGAGGCACTATTTGGTGATTTCAGAGTTGGACTGCCCTGGGAACTGCTATACGCAGATGACCTAGTACTTATCGCAGATAGTGCGCAGGATGCCGAGGCCAAGTTCAGAAGATGGAGAAAGGGCATGGCAAGTAAATGGTTAAGAGTTAATATAAATAAAACCAACGTTTTACACAGTGGATTAGGGCTAGGAAAGGTAGAAAAAAGTGGAGCATACCCATGTGCAGTATGCAGAAAAGGGGTGGGCACGAACTCAATACAGTGTAGCGTCTGCCGCAGTTGGGTACATCACAGGAAGAAGTGCTGCACTAGAATAAAGGGACCTCTACCAAGGAAGAAGTCTGGAATTGAGCAATGTGTATGCATAGTATGCAAAGGTGAGCTTGTATTCAATGGTTGGCACGAGAGTGTTAACTTTGGGCAATGAGGCACTGGAGATGGTGGACAAGTTTTGCTACTTGGATGATACCATCTCTGCCGGTGGTGGGTCTGAGGCCACCACTATCGCCAGAATTCGATGCGGCTGGGAAAAGTTTAGAGAACTGTTGCCACTAATTACTATGAGAAGACTCCCTCTCTCCTTGAAGGCAAAGATATACTGTATGTTTCATGTGTTGGAAGCGCAATGACATATACTTCAGAAATGTGACCTGTCAAAGTGGATGGTATCAACAGAATAGAACGTAACGCGGTGAGAATGGTGAGATGTATGTGTGGTGCCAAACTGCAAGATAAGATATTTAGTGAAGAGCTGAGGAGAAGGTTAGGTATCAAGAGTATCAGTGATGAGATGTGTACTATAAGTAGCGCCAGCGAACTTGACAATAATTTTATCCCCTTAACTTCTTATAACTCAAAATGAATGAAAACAATCGGGTTGACGTTTCTATAATTTGGGATGAGTCCACCAGGAAATAGGTGTGGATATTTACAGCCAGTTTGCTCTAGGCCCTTTTGAGTTACAGAGTGGTCAGGGATCAAGATTATTGTCAAGTTCATTGGCGCTACCTATAGTAGGCTTGGATGATTTGGACATGTGGAGAGCTAAGGAGAAGGTTAGGTACCAAGAGTATCAGTGATGAGATGTGTACTAGCAGGCTTGGATGGTTTGGACATGTGGAGAGGATAGATGAACTAAGATGGGTGAAAAGATGCAAGTCCATGAACGTGGAGGGAGCTGCACCAAGTGGTAGACCAAGAAAGACGTGGGATCACACCTTACGCTCTGATCTTGAATTTGAAAACCTGACAAGTGAGGCAGCTCTGAACAGGGTTGCCTGGAGCGCCGCTATTAGGATGTGAGACCGAAACCGCACTTTGTGTGGAGCACTCGCTCATTAAGTTTATGTACAGTCGACCAAATAAGTGATGTCTCAGCACCAAGATATTTTTGATAATTGGTATCAGCAATATCTAAACACAATTTCTTTATTTTGAGTGAGATATAAAAACAGGTTCCTACACTTACCCACCCTATTCAACTTCTGACAGACATTAATACAGCACAGAGTGAGCCAAACGTAATGACAGCTGAGACATGACTAATTAGCACTACCGTATGTATGTACAGGTCTCCCTCACTATCTGATGCCCAGATTTATGATATTATTATAGGTTTTTAGGTGTTTGGGTTTGGGTTTTGGTTGGTCTCAGAATACATCCCTATTTACCCCATTAATGTTAGGGTTCGCTATACGATTTATATACAGTATTTAAGATCGGGTTTTCAGGAACGTAACCCAATCGTATATCGAGGGACACCTATATTTTACCTAGTTTGAATCAACTAGTTGTAGTTTACAGGATTTGAGCTATGCATGTACTGTATGTATGTATTTATGTATGGTATTTATGCATGTTTGTATGTATGTACAGTATATATATGAATTGAATTATATAATAAATACATTAACATTATATAGGTTTGAGTCCCGGAGGGAAGAAGGAAAACCTAATATTTATTAGTGGCCCCTGAATCATTGACAATATGCCTATAATATAATGGCACTCTTTCAAACCCTTGCGTCAGCTGTTTGAAACACCCACCACAGGGAGAAGAGAGGCCACACATTGTAAAGGTACACTAATTTTCTTACGGAATCGTCCTTATGATTGGGTATTCACTATGAAAAAACTTTGTAAAAAATAAGAGAAAATTAAAATAAGAATTGCTATTCTTACAGTTTCATACAGTAGATCCTCTGGAAAAAGTCAAACTAGGCCTGTGTATCCAGCTCAGTGCCAGTACTTGCACTGCTGCGGTCGTTCACGGTGTTGGCGGCGGCGGCAGCAGACGCAACATTTTTACTAATGGTGATGGGCTGGTCTATCAGAGTGAGAACTGAGTGATCTCTGCCGTACCCATAGCTCACTCTGACTGTTCCTTTTACTTATATATTTTCTAGATCTCAAGTGACGGTGTCTCTTCTGTGGATTGACCTCCCAATCTACCAAGATTGGAAGCCAAAGCGTCACATTTTTCCTTTGCTCCTCAACTTTCTCTTCATAATTGCTGAGGGGCACAGGGCCCTGGGTGGGGCTTTGGTTTCCCGGGCGTTTCCGCTCCCTCCTCAGCTCCCCGCCATGGAGTGGCTTCGGTCACTCCAGGCTTTATTGTGGTCGGCAGGGAGGGTTCTGTGGGGGCGCTCTGTTATGGCCTTGGCCTTGCTGGGGGCCTTGGGGCTGCTCGGCCAGGCAGCTTGGGGAACAACAACAACAAAAATTTTACTATTCTGTATTTTTGCTTTATAATCAAACTTTATATCTTGTCTTCCCCATGCTTTATCAAGATTACTTTCAAACTTCCTTATTGATTCGGAATCGACTACATACTGGGGCAGTGCGTTCCACTCATTTACCACTCTATCACAAAATGAGTTCTTTGCCTTTTCAAGCCTATTTCTTTCTTTGTAAATTTTCTTAGAGTGTCCCCTCGTTCTTGTTCCCTCCCGCATCAAGAAGATACCTTCACACACATCCTCATCATACTTTCCTGACACTATCTTAAAAGTCTCTATCATATCCCCTCTCTTTCTCCTATATGCCAGTGTTGGAAGTCCCAGTGTCCTCAACCTCTGCTCATAGCCCGCATTCTTCAACGTTGGTACTAGCTTGCTAGCTCTCCTCTGCACTTTCTCCACTGCTTCTATATCCTTTACCATATATGGAGCCCACACCTGGTTCGCATATTCCAGGTGCGGCCTAACCAGCGCTGTATAGAGATTCCTGAAGATTTCTTCGTCAAGTGACACAAATGTCCTCCTTATCAGCCCTACAATTCTATTGGCTTTGTTTATCTTTTCCGCTAAATGTTCTGAGAAATTTAACTTATTGTCTATCACTACTCCTATATCCTTTTCTGCATTCATTTCCTCCATCGCTTCATACATACTGTATCCTACCTTGTCTATCTTGCTTGTCCCAATCCGCATGTACTTGCATTTTTTTGGATGAAAAGGCATTAACCAATGTTCAGACCATCCTTTCATGCCCTCCACATCTTCCTTACTCCTCACTCTTCTATACAGCTTAGTGTTATCCGCATACAGGTATATCTCACTTCCATTAGTTATAACTTCAGGTAAGTCGTTGATAACTATAACGAACAGTAGTGGTCCCAACACAGATCCCTGAGGTACGCCACTTGTAATTTCCATCCACCCCGAGCCTATTCCATTCACCAGTACCCTCTGTCTCCTATCTTTCAGGAAGGCTTCTATCCATTTCACACACTTCTCCCCTATATTATAGCTTCTAACTTTCTCTATTAACCTTTATGTGGGACCTTATCGAAGGCCTTCATAAAATCGCAATATACCACATCTATAACATCACCATCCTCCAGAATTTGCATCCAATCATCTACCACCTTAATTAGCTGTAGTACCGTCGACCTCCCCGGCAAGAATCCGAACTGTCTCCCACTGAAAAGTTGGTTTGATTTCATATGCTCCATTATTCCTTCTCTAATTACCGTTTCCATTAGTTTACACACAACACTTGTCAAACTGACTGGTCTATAATTACCTGGGTCATTTCTCTTTCCCTTCTTAAATATAGCTGTTATGTTCGCCTCTCTCCAGTCCGTCAGGATTTGTCCTGTATTAAAAGATACAGTCAGGCCTGCCAAAACGCGAGCTTCCAATACGCGAATCACCTTATACGCGAGGGGGGGGTCGAATCATACCCAAAATTTTTGAAAACGCGAAGTGAACTTCTAAAATGCGTTTCCGGAGCCGATATAGGGGCAATTCCGGGGAGTCCGCCTAGTACGCTAGCCCGCCTCGCCATTCCGCGCATCCAACTGCGCAGGGCAGTGATGTAGGCAGACGGACCAGGGCATTGTGGGATACGCCAGTCTACACAGTGTGCCCGCACGCGAAGCATAAATTCTACTCGTGTACTCGTAATTTGCCCCCACCGCCATCATGCCTCGCAAGAATAAACTTATCACACACAAAATGAAGCTGGAGGTCATCCAAAGGAAACAAAAGGGAGAAGGAAACTCAGCCATCAGTCGAGCAATGGAGCTAGCAGAGTCGTGGCAATTAACGGTGTTAAATAGGCCTAATTTAGGCCGTGCCGCCCCTATTAATTTATTCCCATTTAAAGCTCTATTTCCAATACGCGAATTTCAATTCCGCGAGGGTGCGTGTCGCCCATATACTCGCGTATTGGAAGGCCTGACTACCTCAAATAACATTTGTAATGGCTCTACTAACATCTCACCTCCTTCCTTTATAATCAAGCTTCCCAACTTGTATTTACCTAATTGTAGTTTACAGGAGTTGAGCTAAGCTCGTGTTGTCCCGTCTCTCAGTCTACTTTTTATCCAATTTTTTCTTGAAAATATGGATGTTCCTTGCCCCTACCACCTCCTCCTCCAGCCCATTCCATTTGTCAATACATCTATAGGGGAAGCTAAACTTCCTGATATCGTTCTTGCAGGTAGGTCTTTTCACTTTGTAGCTGTGGCCTCTAGTTATTCCTGTATCCATAATTAATATATCCTCCCTATCCAGCCTCTCCAGCCCCCGGGTGCATTTGTACATCATTATCATGTCTCCCCTCTCTCTCCTCTCTTTTAGACTCGGTAGATTTAATTTGTCTAGCCTCCCTTCATATGGCAGTTCTCTGAGACTTGGAACCAATCTAGTAACTGCTCTCTGGATTCTTTCTAACTTGTGAATATGCTTCTTTAGATGCGGGGACCACACCACTGTTGCATACTCCAATCTTGGTCTAATCATACTCTTCATCATTTTCGCTACCATGGTCTCATCCAAGTAGTTCAGAGCAACTTTCATATTCCCGGCCATTGCATACATTCCGCTAAAGAGCTTGTTAATATGTTTCTCTGGCGACAAATTATCTTGTATAATCAACCCTAAATCCTCTTCTTTTTCGGCCTTGCTAATTATATTATCTCCCATCCTGTACTCCCAATTTGGTCTATTCACACTTCTTCCCATATTTAACACATGGCATTTACTTATATTAAATTCATTTTCCACTTGGTGCTCCATTCGTATATTTTATCTAAATCCCCTTGCAGCTCCTCACAACTACTTTTATTTGTTATTTGTCTCATAATTTTAACGTCATCTGCAAACATTGACATGTAGGAGTTTATGCCTATCGGCAGGTCATTCACGTACATAAGGAACATGAGAGGTGCCAACACAGATCCCTGCGGCACACCACTCTCAACTTTCCGCCACGATGAGTAAGTTCCTCTAATGTTGGTCCTCATTTCCCTATCTGTTAAATAGCTCTCCATCCATTTCAGCAAACTCCCCCTGACACATCCTAGCGTCTCAAGCTTAGATAACAATCTCTTATGTGGTACCTTATCGAATGCTTTGGAAAGGTCTAAGTAGACGCAGTCCACCCATCCGCCTCTTTCTTGGAGTACATCTATCACCCTACTGTAATAACATAGCAAACTGGTAACACAAGATGTCCCTTCTCTGAATCCAAATTGCTTTGGGGTTATTATCTTCTTTCTCTCCAACATTTTCATCCATCTCTTCCTAATTAGCTTTTCACAAATCTTGCATACAATACTAAGAAGTGAAACTGGTCTATAGTTTAGAGGGTCCTCAGGGTTTCCATTCTTGTATATCGGGATGATATTAGCTCTTTTCCATTCAACAGGAACCTGTCCTTTATCTAAGGAAGCTTGAATTATGTCCCTCACTGGCTCCACTAATTGCTCTGCACACTCCTTTAAAACCCAGGCAGACACTTCATCCGGTCCCATAGCTTTCCTTACTTCAAGTCCTCTCATCGCAGATAACAGCTCATCTCTAGTTATTTCAATCTTACTAAGACCACTCTCCAGTACTCCCGCCTGTGGTTCGTCAAAACCTTCCTCTCTAGTAAAAACTGACTCCAATTTGTTATTCATTACCTCGCACATGTCCGATACCTTTTCATACGTCCTAGCATCAATTCTTAATTTAGTAATTTGTTTCTTTACCTTCAACTTACTGTTTATATATTTATAAAATAATCTAGGTTCACTTTCACATTTATTTACTATGTTCTTCTCATAGTTCATTTTAACTTGCCTAATTATGTTAACATATGAGGCCTCTCGAAGTCAAGGGGCCAACGAACCAAATCACAGTTTCGAGTAATAAGGGGTTAAAGTCTAAGAAAGGTACTGCACTCCAAAACTATACTCCTATGACAATATTATACATCAATGGAAAGCTCTCGACCTGACATATAAAAATTATGTTGATAACACTAAGAAGGAGTTCAAATTTGAAAGCAATATTCCAAAAATTGCGTGTTTTATGCGTGTTTTTCGTTCGACATGTTTTATGGTGTTTTATCAAAACATACAAAATGCATACAAATTATTATGGTAGTATGGTCAAAAGAATGAGTGTAGACATTGTAAAGAAAAATCATAGCAATGTTTTTGTGGAAATCCGTAATTATTAGGTAAAACAACAACAAACACAGTGTTTTTTTTTTATGTACCCGTAAATGTTATTCGATTACATTCATACTTGGAATATTACAACATTTTGCAATAACTAGGAGACAGCCGAAACATTTAAGCAAAATTCCTAAAATTGCGTGTTTTATGAGTGTTTTTCCATCTGCCTGTTTGGTGGTGTTTTATTAAAACATAAAAAATGCACACAAATTATATTATAGCATAATCAAAAGATAGAGTGTAAATAAATGGATGAAATCGTATCAGTGTTTGTGTGAAAATCTGTAATTCCTAGAAAACACAAACAAACACGTAATGGGTGTTTTTTTTTGTGTATCCGTAATTATGGGCCGATTTATTTCATACTGATATTTTTGAATAACCATGATGTAACTAAGAATTAGTCCAAATTAGAAAGCATACTTCCCATAATTACATTTTATAATAATTTAATATCATAAATTATAAGAAAAGACTTAGTTCCTTCGTGTTTGATGTGTGAACAATGGTAATAATATCATTATAAAGTTGAATATTATTTACCTCTAAACTGCTGCCCAATCCACTTGTCAAACTTATCATAGCACTTCATAGCATAACTACACGGGGGCCCCAAAACACGAGCCCCTACAACAGTGCCTTACGAGAAACATACTCGCCACCACGATCTCTTTTACTCTTCTTAACTACACTTTTCCAGGTTTCAGTGTGCCGTTTTCTACTAGGCATCAACGGTGAACCTTCCCCCACATCTGGATCACTAGTATCACTCATTATTCAGCCTCAAACACCGTGAAATATGGGTAAAAACAGGGAGAGCGAGCGAGAATGACCAGTTAAAAAACTCCCGCCACATGACTGATGTGGGGAGGTGCGAGACGGCGGCTCTGATTGGCCGGGAGCCGCGACACAAACACGCGGGAACATAGCCGCCCTCCCATTGGTCAGCCGCGCGCGGCGGCTAGGCCCATATACCTCCGCTTTGCCCTACCTCATCCGTACATTTATCGAGTCAAAACACGAGACGCTCAACCCTATGCAACGTGCACATAAGGGCGAAATTCCGAATTCGGTCTTCACAGCATGATAGAGCGTGCTGCCACCTATTGGGAACCAGTGAAAACTCAAATTCTGTGATTTGGTTCGTAGGCCCCTTGACTTCGAGAGGCCTCATATCTATTCCTCTCCTGTTTATATTTATTCCGATTACTCTCAGTGTTCCTTCTTCTTAATCTAGCCCAAGCTGCATCACGCCTACCCAAAGCTCTTTTGCATTTCAAATTAAACCAATCTTTCTGGTTAGTAAAATTTCCAGTTTTATACCTTGGGACAAACAGATTGGTTCCTACTCTATAAATTTCGAGAAATCTACTATACTGTATTTACCTTGTACGTCCTGTTCCTTCAAAATAAGATCCCAATCTACTCCCTCTAAATATCTTTTCAAGGATACATAATCAGCTTTACTATAATTTAATCTGTCATTTATGTAGCTATTGTCTAATCTATTGGCATTACTCGAGGTCAACTTCCATTTTAGTAATAGGTGATCACTTTTACCTACAGGACATAGATAGTTTATATCATTAATTTCGTGAGGATCTTTTGTAAAAATCAGATCGAGTTTAGAAGGTTCGTTATTACCCCTCATTCTTGTATTTTCCTTCACATGTTGTGTAAGTACATTTTCCGTAACCAACTCCACTAGCCGACTTCCCCAAGATCTCTGATTTGGCCCTGCATCTCCCGATTCCCAATCAACCTCACTACAGTTGAAATCTCCTACCAAGATCAATCGATTCTTCCTTAAAAGCAATCTGCTCAACGACTGAATCATATCCTCGACCATCTCCTCAAACTCCAACTCCCTCCATGCTCTGGTCTTTGGTGGCATGTAAGCTACTGCTATGTCTAGCTTTTTTCCTTCTATATCATTGAGTTCAACTGCCATTATTTTAGCCTTGTCATTATTTAACTCCACGTGCTTTGCTGTCATAGGGTTCTGAACTAATACTGCCACTCCACCTCCCCTTTTACCCTTCCTATCATATCTCCATATATTATATCCTTCACTAAACACTATGTTGCTGTCAAAGTCCTGGTTCAGCTTTGTCTCCGTCAAACAGACTATCTGTGGTTGATCTTTTCTTAATATATCATCTAACTCTACCTTTTTACTGTTTATTCCATCTATATTAGTGTAGTAGCACAGTATATTTGAATCCACCTCCTTGTTTCTCTTCCCTCTCTGCCTCCTACCAGGTTCACCTCCTCCTCCATCCCTTCCCTGACCCAGTTCCACCTCCCCTGCTAATTCTATTCTCCTCCCCCCCCCCCCCCCCTCCACAACCTCCCATACCCCCTCTCTCTCCCTCTGTTCCACCTTCTCCACCACATCCTGGCTCTCTCCGGTCCCCTGCTCCCTGCATTATCTCTCGCTCCGTCTCCTTGCTTTGACTTTGTACTTGTCTCTCTGTCTCTTTCCCTATCACTCCTCTTACTTTCGGTTCTTGGTGGCTCCTGATGTACCACTTCCTTACTTGCCCTTCCCTTATTCTCCAAAAAAAAATCTTCTTTTGCTCTTCAGACAACTTTCCATTCTCTTCATCAGCCTTAGCTTGGAGTTCCCTTAACTGATCTCGTTCTTCTACACTTAGGTCCTTTTTTACCCTTATATGATTCAGCTCTGTCGAATTTAATTTCCAGCTCACATTGGCTATTGCTTCTGCTGTTGATCTAAACTTTAGTTCCACTCTTAGTGGTCTCATCTCGCCCTTCTTATAATTTCCTAACCTTCTCACCTCCTCCAGTTCTTTTACCCATCCATAACCCTCGTCTAAGTAATCCAGTATCCCCTTGACTTTCACAACATCCCTTTCCTTTCTTACCTTCATATCTGCCAGGTGTTCTTCCACATCTCCAAAGATTACTACACACTTACCTCTATCTATTGTCTCTCTCACTACCTTCTCTTTCTTCTTTAAAACTTGCACTACATTTTTTTCAAACTCTTTCTTTTCCTTTTCTCTCTCTTCCTTCTGCTCCTTCACAATTTCTTCAAGGGCTACCATCGTGGCACTCTCTACCCTTGTCCACTAATTTTTTACCTCACTAATTCCTTTTACTTCCTCACTCAGGTGGCCCTCATATTCCTTAAGCTGAGCCTTGAGTGCCACATTTTCCGCCGCTAACTCGTCTACTCTGGCCATCACTGCCTCTAGGCTGTCACTTACTGGCCTAGGCCTATCCACCCCGCTAGTAACGCCACACATATCGGACAAAACTTCTACTTTAGCCCCTAACTCCTTCCTCCAATTTTCCATCACTCCCCTCCATCTCACAAGACCCATTAATTGTTTTTTCATACTTGCCAACTGATCATCCTTGTCCTCGGTGATAAAGCCTTCAAATTCGTATTCCTCCTCATCCCCAGCTAGGCTTTCACGCCTTTCCGCCATCGCGAGGTGGTCGTCTGCCAGCCTAAAAACAACAATCGCCTCACTATCCCATCTCACTCCAGGAACTGTTTTACTTAATCCATATTTTCAATTACTTGGAAATATCCAATTACATCTGAATTGCTCATAAAACACCTAATTACTTATGAAATACACATATAAATTTCCGGGACAACTCTTAAGACACTCCTATCAACTTCACACAAGGTAACTCATTATCGGAGAGCAGCTGCGAGGTGTTGACAGCTCGGAGGTTAAAAACATCCCCACACCTCCGCCGACTGAAACTGAACTGAACCGGTCGGCGGAGGTGTGGGGATGTTTTGCCGTGCGGAGTATTCCCCTGAGACACTGATCTGCCCAGCGTCATCTCGTCCTTCAATGATATATCAAGACTAACTTAAAAACATCAACGAATGGAAGGTTATGGAAGGGAGGGCCCGCATTGTCAATGATTCTGGGGCCACTACTAAATATTAGGTTTTCCTTCTTCCCTCCGGGACTCAAACCTATAATTTGTTAGTGGCCCCTTCATCATTGACGATATGCCTGATATCTCAAGACTGGAGAGGGACATTTGTGCCAATGTAAAAACCACTAACAAATCAACAATAGGCTGAGATAAACACCAAAACTAGCATTCTTAAATTTATTTTGTACATACAAAATTGGTATAAAAAATGGGAAAGAAAAGCAGGCTGCGCACTTCGAAGAAGACCTGCTTGTACAGTTGGTCAAGGATGAAAGTATACAGTTTTTCGTCTGCTATAGCCACACATGGTTTGTCATGTTGGCAGCCATGACAGCCTTTCCACTAGCCCAAACCATCCCAACACAC
This sequence comes from Paralithodes platypus, assembly GCA_032716605.1. NCBI lineage: Eukaryota > Metazoa > Arthropoda > Malacostraca > Decapoda > Lithodidae > Paralithodes > Paralithodes platypus. The sequence goes on from CM064485.1 coordinate 55,193,911, forward strand.
ATGGGGTTTATTATATTGTTGTATTATATTGTTTATTTAATCGTTGTATGTGCGATTGGTTTGCTTGGGAGACAGATTGGCTTGCTCATGTGGTGGTGTGCACCCTGTGTGGTGGATTGTGTTCTTTTATTTAATAATTTTCATTTTAGTAAGCGTTGTTTCCACATGGCGATTTTGATAATTTAATTTGACTTTGTATTGTCCTTGTCCCAGTTTTGGTTTGTTTGGTTTGCAAGTTTTACATTTTAATTGATACATTAATTAATATACGGAGTGCTTCGAAAAAGCGTTTCCATAAATATCAAAAGTTAGAGAATTATTCATAAACCTTCAGGGTGACTAAATACTGTTATGGAGATAGCAAAACAAAGCTGGGGGCATACGCTGGAACAGCGCGTAGCCGCGGCGCTCGCCTCCGTTGCATTGCCCTTTGGATCACATATAATCCAGTCTTGGGGATGAAAGTGAAATATCAATATTTACCTACTTATTAATTAACAAGTATTATTAGATTCCTCTTTCTACTCATTATTTATTATGAATGTGTTGTTGTTGTTGTTGTTGTTGTTCCCCAAGCTGCCTGGCCGAACAGCCCCAAGGCCCCGAGCAATTCCAAGGCCATAACCGAGCGCCCCCACAGAACCCTCCCCGCCGACCACAATAAAGCCTGGGTGACCGAAGCCACTCCATGGCGGGAAGCTGAGGAGGGTGCAGAAACGCCTGGGAAACCACAGCCCCACCCAGGGCCCTGTGCCCCTCAGCAATTATGAGGAGAAAGTTGAGGGACAAGGGAAAAAATGTGACGCTTTGGCTTCCAATCTTGGTAGATTGGGAGGTCAATCCACGGAAGAGACGCCGTCACTTGAGATCTAGAAAATATATAAGTTAAGGAACACTCAGAGTAAGCTATGGGTATGGCAGAGATTGCTCAACTCTCACTCTGATAGACCAGCCCATCACCACATGACTAGAACCCAATCCTCTCAGCATCAGCTAGGAAAGGCCCTAGAAAGCCGCCTTTGGCGGGGGGATAGCTCCCCTATTTCAACCCCTTTCAGGGTTGGGCACCCGCCCTATTATGAATGTTATAATGTTAAGTGTATATCGTAATATCTTTTATAGCCACTCCATATTCGTCTACTTTAGATACACAAAAATCTAATTCCTAAACGTGGACGTAAGGAAGCCTGTGTGTTCAATAGGGTAATGACCCAGCAATTTTACTCATCTTGCGAGCGCCATTGCTTTATGAGTCAGTCCTCGAAGCATAATGAGGCTTTACTTGTGATATTTATTTATTTATTTATATATTATTATTATTTTTATTTTTATCAGCAGAACACCTGCAAACCAACTGCAACATTGATATCACCATACCCTACATTATTAGCCACAAATTACCACTTGTGAAAATGGACCTCTATTCCACTGAAATATCGTATTTAGGTAGACGTTTTGATTTTCGTTTTCACTCTCGCATTTCTTGTATATCTATCAATAACATTAAGTGTTTAATATCTCCGAAGTGATATTCACGTCAAAGATTATAGAGCAATATATTCATATTTCCGTCTGACAACTAAGTCCAGGAACACGTTTTTAAACACCCTGTATAAGGTGGGCGGGCTCTGAGATATGGCTACCAGGGCTGCCAACATGACAAATTATGTGTGGCTATAGCAGACGAAAAACTGTATACAGTAAAAGTCCGTTAATCCGACGACCGATGATTCGAATCTCCCAATAGTCCGAATTTTTCAATTTGAGGCCAAATCCGAATTCACCCGATGGTCCGAATTTCAAGAAGTCCCAAAGTCCCCTTTTTGAGGCATTAGTCCACTTAAATGACACATAATGGAGCACACACATATCATATGTTCATGAATTCACTTTAAAAGTTTACCATTGTCATTGTAGCCTATTACCTACTTCAAAACATTCAGATTAATGGTCAAAGGAAGCTACTGATATAAACATAAACACCTTCTTCTTCTTCTTCTTCCACATCGTCTGCTAGAGAGTTTGTTTTGCTCTTGAACGCATCCTTGGGACGCTCCAATGCGCTACTGGCTTGCACCGCATTTTCTGCAAGCGCATTCAGTCTTGAGCTTGAAAACGCACCTTTGGACGTTCCGATACGCTACTATTTATAGTTCAGTGATCGGAGCGTCCCAAGGGTGCTTTCAAGACAACAAGACAAGGGTGCTTTCAATACAATATAATATAACAGAGCACGTCACAAAAGGAAAATCACAAAATTAAAATTACAAGAACCTCTCAGGGAAGTGCCGTTGTTAAGGCATTACTTCCCGAACCACATCTGATCTGATCTTCAAGAGCAAGACAAACTCGCTAGTAGACGGAAGAAGAAGAAGACGTTTATATCAGCAGATTCCTTTGACCATTAATCTGAATGTTTTGAAGTAGGTAATAGGCTACAATGACAATGGTAAACTTTTGAAGTGATTTCATGAACATATGATATGTGTGTGTGCACCATTGTGTCATTTGGGTGGCCTAATGCCTCAATGTTTTCGTCATACACAGGTTCATAGGGGTAAAGTCCGATAATCCGAAAAATTCACTAATCCGAACGAGGGCCGGTCCGCTGCCCTTCGGATTAACGGAAGTTTACTGTACTTTCATCCTTGACCAACTGTACATCACCTCCCAGGTACATGTAGTTATTGATTATAAATGTGATCATCATTTTCAATCCAATACAATTTTGTTTATGAATTACATTCTTATTGTAGGAACGTTGAAAGCAGTAACAAGAAATAGGGTGGTCAGTATGGAAGTGAAGAAGTCCTTGCATTACAGTGTGGTAATCCCGACACCAACTTACGGAAGCGAAGCGTGGACGTTCGGGAAGAGACTTAGACCAAGAGTGAGAGCGGTGGAAATTAGTTACTTGAGAAGTGCGTGCGGAGTTACATGGAGGGATAGACAGACGAATGAGGAAGTAAGAAGGAGGTGTGGTGTGGAGTTAGATGTGCTGGAAAGTGTGAAAAGGAACAACTTGAGATGGTTCGACCATATGGAACGTATGGAAAGCGAGAGATTGACTAAGAGGGTGTACGAGAGCGAGGTGGAAGGACAGAGAGGGAGAGGTGCACCAAAGGAGAGGTGGAAGGATGGAGTGAGGAAGTATATGAATGAAGGCGGTGCTGGTTGGGAGGAGGGGTGTCGACTGACTGGGGACAGAGGTGCATGGGCGTTCGAGGCCACCCCTTCGGGGATTGCGGCGTCAGGCAATAGATAGATAGATAGATTCTTATACAAAATTATGATACTCCTGACTCATACTCATCTGGGAGGATTGTAAGGTATAAAAATATTTGGTTATGTATATCACATACAAAATCTCTCCTTATAAGTACTGTATATGCTGTACAATATGTCTATATATTTAAGCATAAACTAAAATAGCACTTGTGGACTGTAAAACCAGTCCGTAATATTCAGTACTGTATATCACATAGCTTAGTATACTATATATGTGTTTCCACTACAAAAATGAAAAATATTCTTGACTTGTATAACCAGTTCATTAATCTTAAGTACAGTAGGGTCTCACATAAAACGAGTTTATGGTCGATAAACGAGGGCGTTTTATGCGAATTCGCTTTATGTGAACACAGCATTTTGGTGGCGCAATATCGTCAATGTTCACTGTAAGCGAAAATTTTCGTACAAAGCGAACGATATTTCGTACGTTTTGTACGATATTTCGGCGTTTTATATGAAAGCGTACGATATTTTGTACGTTTTGTACGATATTTCGGCGCTCTATATGAAAACTCCTTGTATTTGCCCCACTTTGGCGGCGGACTCGTTTTATGTGATCACATTCGTTCTGATCGAAAATTAAATATTAATATTTTAGGTCGGTCGTTTTAATCGAGACTCGTTTTATGCGAACATGTTTTATGCGGGACCCTACTGTATATCACATTGCTTTGTATACTCATCACATTATCCGGCGGGGCTGAAGGTCTTAGCTCTCCAGTAACACCCCCCCCCCCCCTCCTTTTTCACTCTTAAAATTATCCTTAATTCTAACAGCACTAGACCTATCAGACCCGTTATCGTAATGCTATACAGGGAAGATTTGGCCTATCCAGGGCAACAGACAGATAGCGCGTTAAGAAAGTATGGTTAGACGCCCAGAGTTGCGTGTTAGCAATATCTTCAACTGAGAAATTCTGTAAGAATCTTAATGATACAGCCCATTTCCTGATGTCATCTGCACACCCCACTACGCCGGGGTTGCTCTCTTTAATAACTTCTACTAGCAAAGATACTAACCTTCCTTTCGTAACGTGTTTACCTGTGTTATTAACCCAGAGAGCTCCTGGTTGATTAGGCCGGGACACTTTCATAAAATTAATCAGAGATTGCACTGGACATAACTTATGATGCGTATCCCCTCGTTTTAGAGCCGGGATCGTAAATGCAGAAAAAACATGTTCACTATGCTCATTCTTGGCAATGAAAGTAGGTGACGGCCCAATTTGTACATCTACATTGCGTCGTCCAAACCTAAGACAATTTGGTTCGTTGCTCATCGCCGCCAGCTCTGATACCCGGTTTCCTGTAGCTAAAGCCATAAGGAACACAGACTTCTTTAATCCTCGGTACCCGGTTGGGTGCTCAGAATGCCATTAGCTATTGCCTCTATGAGATCCGGATGGGCTCTGAGGCACCTACAGGTTAATCTGAGGCTTAAAACCAATTAAAACCGCACTAAAAAAAGTTTTGTTGTCTTGGCGGGTCATCCGTATAACCAACAAGAACAAGAACACACAACCAGCCAGTCACCTGACTCCTGCCTTCAAGCAAGCCTTACGTAAGCTTGTACAGTATTGATTTTCCCTAGTCCCAAACTATGCATGAAAGCAGATGACTGACTTAGGAATGGTTAAAATGGTGAAATATATCAGTAATCAATAATCAATTATCAATATAATCAATATTATTACATAATACATAATAAATAATCCATAATCAATAATCAATAATAAATTGTTGAACGAATATAAACAGACCGTAGCCGTGGTCGGCAGAGCGGCGGCGCTGCATTCGGACGAAGGTCGGAATTCCCGCTTCACTCCTCTTATTTCTCACCTCACACAATAACTACACAATATAGAGTGTTCTAGTCTTCACTCATACCCGGTTTCCTGTAGCTAAAGCCATAAGGAACACAGCCTTCTTTAACCCTTAACTAGCGGTGCGCAACATAAGTCGAGTATAATAAATCTGGACTATCTGGCGGCGCGCGACATAGGTCGTGTGGCAATTTCAGCACGTAATGTTGCTGAGAGAGAGAGACAAGTGGTGGCAGGAGAGTAGCGAGCGTATGACTGCTCCAGACCACCGCGGCGAACCTACTGACACGAATCCCACCTCCTCCCTCCCTCTCTCACTCGCTACATACTGAATTGTATGGGGAAAGTACCGAATTACATGCTTTTTGCACTCGTGTTGCGCGGTTGTTGCAAGAAAACTAGCCGTCATAAAAGGATCATTATGGTGTCATTGGAAAGCTCTGTTTATGCCCTTTCAGGAATAGATACTTGTTTTACGCTCTGGGTCTTATTTAGGCATGAAAATTATCACGTAAACAGCCCTATTTTGGCTAAAAACACCCCGCTGGGCGGTACATATAAATAGACCGCTAGCCCGCTAATAAGGTGTTAAGGTTAAATACAAATTTGGGTTGTGACTATATTTCCGAGAATGTATTAAAGACAAGGCTTTGTCCAGCGACCAGGTAGGCATGAGCTGACGGGGTGGTGGGCGAAGCTTAAAACACGCTCTCATGAAACCTTTCTCCTCCGCCTGCGGTACAGTGAGCCCGGTTAAATCATAGAATGGGCCTCTGATTGCTGACAAGTGGTTCTTAAGTGTGACTACTGAAAATCATTAATGTTCAAATAGATAATCAAGGTACAGTATTTGAATATTAAAGATACTGATGCTTCAGTCTAAGCAGTTTCCACTATCCAAGTCGTAAATTATTTCCAATGTGATTGGTATTGACGCCTGGTTGACAGAGTGTACTGATTCATAAATTTATTAGTTACACTTTCACCATAGGGGGTTAACCACTTAGCGTTTTGAATGTCCATAATGCAAAAGTCAGCGAGGTCTTTAGGTTCCCAAAAGTCTCTAAGTGGAAGTACGAGATCTGGAGTGACCCAGATCTGGAGATCTGGGTTCTCGCACCACGTCCTCAATTGGGAATACCACACTTGAGCCGGGAACAGGGGCGCGATTAGTGAGACTATGCCCCGATAATCCTGTAGTTTGCAAACTACTTGACACATGAGTAAAGCATCTGGAGGTGGAAACAGATAGAGGGAATTCCACCTGTTCCAATCCTCCATCAATGCGTCTGGATCCCCCGCCAGAGTAATCTTCCGGCGGGTTAGGTAGAAAGGGGGTTTGTGGTTGCCCTTGGACGCAAATAAGATCACTTGTGGACGGTTTGGCTCTGCAATCATCTGGTTGAAGATGGTTTGCTTGAGAGACCATTCTACTATTGTGCTCTGTCTTCGTGACAGAGCATCTGCCCAGACATTGGCTACGCCCGGCAGATATGATGCATGAAGATGAATGTTCAGCTTTTCGGCTAGAACAAAAATAATTTCCGACAACTCTAGCAACGTTCGAGACCTCGTTGACCCTTGTTTCTGAATGCAAGACACCGCATTCAGATTGTCCATTCGAAAGGCTATGGATTTCCCTTGCAAAGTGTAACCGTGCGCCTGAAGGAATATTAAGGGAACTAATAACTCTTTTGCATTTATGTGACACTCCTTGGATTGGGACCAAAGCCCTTGACCCTGATGACCGAGGTTTGACTGATAACCCCAGCCTATTGTCCCTGAAGCATTCGTATCTACCTATACCGTAGGTGGAGGAGAGGTCCACGTCATGATTGAATGCAATGTTTCCGGCCTCGCCCAGACCGCTAGTAAGTTGTGGATTAATGCTGGGATTTGCCATAACTTTCCTGCTGGCAATAGCGGAAAATGTTTGTTTCCCTCCAAGATTAACCTCTTTACTTTCAACCGGCCCAACTTCACAGTAAGTTGAATCCAGTTGAGAGAGAGCCGACTAGGGACTCCCACGTCTTTCTCGTGGTAGTCAGGCTGTGGAGAAAACAAAACAATTTCCTGCGAAATCTGTTCCGATTGTCCACACTCTGACTGAGAGTTAGATGTGTTGTGTCCCAAACCAGACCTATCCACTGAATTACCCTTGTTGGGACAAGATTTGACTTTGCCAAGTTGATATTGAACCCCAGGGCTTTGACATGGTCTATAATTTGATTGACATGATTGAGGCATTGAATCTCGGACTCTGCCACCACTAGCCAGTCGTCTAGGTACCACAATACTTTGATTCCCTGTCTTAACCCTCTGGATCCGGGGGCTCTCATATGAGGCGATCGTCGTGTCCGGGGGTATTCCTGAAAAATGGCTAACTTCACAATTCGATATCTACTGATTGAGACCACCTAGAGCAGTCAACTAAATTGCATAGTGTAGAACCAACCTTCGTCTGTAGAATGGCGTTGAGTTGACATCGCTACGACAAGTGGTTGCCGAGATATGATGATGGGAATGGAGGTAATTTCCCGCGTATTTTCGCCTGTGTCCGAACGCTTCGCCGCGGCCCTAGCTAGCACGCACTAAGTCACTCGTCGCTCCCGTGGCTTTTGTACCGGTACACGATATTAGGTTTTTATGGAGATAATGTGGTATTATTGTGTCATTTATTACTTGTTCAACCATTATTTGAGTTATATGAAACTTTATATAACATATTTTCGGCGCTTTCACTGTTATTGTAATATTATTATGTTTATTGTAATATTATTATGTCACTTTCACTGTTATTGTAATAGTATTGTGTCACTTTCACTTTTATTACTCTTCTTGTTATGAATTATTGTCACTCACTGTTATTATTGAGTTATTATTACTTACTATACATTTTGTGTCACTTTCACTTACTAGGCTTAGAGGATAGGCTACGCAAGCGTACAGTACCGTACGGTATCGTATTTGACACTTGTAATTATTACATTTGGTTGTTTCTTTCACTTAGACATATTGTTACAGTATATTGTTTTTAGTGTCACTTTCACTTTTTACAGGTTTCACTTATAAATACTTATTGAATAGTTACTCTAATATATAGTTGTTGTGTCTCTTTCACTTGCACATATTGTTATATTGTTTTTAGTGTCACTTTCACTTATAATAATTATAGAATAGTGTCTCTTTCACTTGCACATAGTGTTTTATTGTTTTAGTGTCACTTTCACTAGTGTTCTCAGGGTCAGTGCCACTTAGAAGTTTACCAGGATGTGGAAATCATCGTGGCAAGGCGTGATGCACAGCGCTACCTGACATTCCTGGCACTGATACAAGGTTTTGGTGGTTGTCTGGGGTCTTCGGGTGGTGTGGCTGCAGACATGGCACCGTTTCTGGGTCTTGCGACTAGCAGCTACTGGAAGGGCGACGATCCTGTGCTTCCTGTGGTGTTCGGAAGCGTATGTGCGGTTCATGGTGCCAGCTCCTGGCATATGTTGAGCTCGTGGGGCATCATCAGGCACGGCATATTCCCCAATGAGATCCAGAATGAGCTGTTTCTGGAATCTCCGAAGGTTGGTGTACTTCCTGGGCATTGTGGGGTTCATCAGCTTGTACAGGTTGTACGAGTTGAGCACAGACACATCCATCATGTGCAGGAAGAACTTCTTATACCACCTGCAGGAGGTCCGCAGGCAGTCGATGAAGCCGACCTGCATGTCTGACTTGTCAACCAGACGCATGTTTATGTTGTAGTCCATAACTGCGTCTGACTTCATGATGGGCTCCCTGGTCCTGTGGTTGACTTTGCCAGAGTCAACCAGGTTGCCCTTGTGGATGGTGCTGATCATGTTGACCTTCCTTTGGTCGTGCCAATGGATTGCCAGCATCGGACCATGTTGCTTGAGGAAGATGTTCTTCTTCTTGGTCTTTTGGGGGAATTCCGGCATGTTCCTCCTCGTCCCCCGTACTGTGCCCACAGTCTGGGTTTGTTGCCTGTTCAGGTACTTGGTGAGGATGGGGGACGTGTAATAGTTGTCCGTGTAGAGTATGTGGTTCTTGTTGAAGTAGCGATCCATCATCGCCTTCACCACTGCTCCACCGAACCCTATTTCTTGATCTGCAAGAACCTCACCCTCCTTCCCACTGTAGACAATGAAGTCCAACACATAACCCGTCTTACAGTCACAGAGGACGAAGAGCTTGATGCCGAATCGATGTCTCTTGGATGGTATGTACTGCCGGAAGTAAAGGTTCCGGAACAGCATAAGAGACTCGTCGATCACGACCTTTTGAAAAGGCTTCAAGAATGTGGAAAACTTGGCCTTCATCATGTCGTAGAATCCCCTTATCTTCCACAGGCGGTCTGTTTGGTGTACATTGGTGTTGGTAACGAAGTGCAGGCTACCAAGTATGGCGAAGTAGCGGTCCCGGGACATGAGTTTGCCAAAAGCAGGTGTGGCAATTATGTCGCCTGTGATCCAGTAGTCTGCCAGCCGATGCTTCTTCACATGTGTCATGAGCATGGTCAGTGCTATGAACACATACATTTGGGCAATGGTGACAGGCTTCCAGGCCTTCATGTGGGAACTATGGGTCTTGCCGCTGAGGTGGTCACTGAGGGCCTTCTGCTTATTGGTCTCATCGACAACATATGACATGACCTCATTGTCGAAAAAGGCCTTGAACAGCTCGGCAGGTGTTGAGTTGGGTCCCCCAGGGAAAGATGGATCAATCCCTGCGGAATTTTGGGCATCATCGAATGTGGCATCTTGTGGCTGAAAGGTGGCCCCATCCTCCCACGTCCAGACATCAGCATGCCTGGCACGGGGACGGGGACGGACAGCAGGGGCGGCAGCAGCAGGGGCGTCGGCAGCAGCAGGGGCGTCGGCAGAAGCAGGGGCGGCCTGGCCACGGCCACAGCCACGCCCACGCCCACGCTGACCAGCAGGGCCCATGGCACGGCCACGTCCACATCCACATCCAAGGGCACGGCCACCCCGAGAACGGGGACGTCCAGGGCCACGGCGGGGTGCTGGGTCGTCCACCCACTCAGCTTCGTCCACAACAGGGTCGTCTGGCAGGTCATGATTATCATCACCAGAATCTGCACTGTGGTCGTCCATATATCTTGAAGGGCGGCCATATTCGTGGGTATCTTCTGGGTCATAGGTGGGATCCTGGTCGTCAGTTGGTGGTGATACATCAGGTGGCGACTGCTGGCGTGGGCAGCTAGTGGGTGGTGAAGGTGAGCTAGTTGGCTCTGAAGGTTTGAGGCGACGATGAGAGCATTTTAGGGGCAGCTTAGGGCCTGAGGTGCTGCTTTGTGCCTCCCCTGTGGCCATGAACAAGGCCCTTCTGGAGGTGCGTTGACCACTTGCACCACTTGTTGATGGCTGTGGGTCATGCTGGGACAAGACCGCACCACTTGCACCACTTGTTGATGGCTGTGGGTCATGCGGGGCCAATTCCGCACCACTTGCACCACTTGTTACTGGCTGTGAGTCATGCAGGGCCAATTCCACACCACTTGTTGATGGCTGTGGGTCATGCGGGGCCAATTCCGCACCACTTGCACCACTTGTTGAGGGCTGTGGGTCATGCGGGGTCAATGATGCACCAGCCGCGGGAGACGAGGGCCCGGGAGACAAAAGAATAGGCCTACCCACGCTCAACTCTTCACTCTCATCCTCACTATCAGCATCTTCACCTCTTTCCCTTTCGGCCGCCTCCCGTGCCTGCTTTCTTGCACTATCTAGCACAGCTCTCCTATAAAAGTAACTGGCTATTTTTGCCGGGGAAGGAGTCCCCACAGCCGACGCCAGGGTCGCAAGCGTGCGCGCCGGGTCACGTTCACGTGATGCGGGTAGGACACTTCCCATTTCACCCACACTTTCATCACCTTGTAGATGTTCACCGCATCCAACATTGTCATCAATATCATCATCACTATCGTCATCATCAGTGCTATGAAAGCCCTGGAATTCTTCGCCATCTTCCACTTCATCAACATCTTCACTAACCACATGCTCCTCGTCAAAATCACTCTCAATCTCACTAACGTCATCATCACTTAACTCTTGTAACACACGGGCAACACCACCGGGACTTAGCAACGTTTTCTTGGTCGTTTTAGCTTTGCCTTTCGTAGGCTTACGGGTCGCGGCGGCGGGCGGCGATTCGGACACAGCGATTTTCTTTGGGTTAACTCCAGCCATCTTGGGTGCGAGATAAGAACTGATGCTGCTTGGTAGTTTGTGCTTGGTGGCGTTGCGGTCGCCCACGCACAAACAAAAATCCGCCCGCGCAATTTGAACGCTTTGATTTTGCCTCATATAAGGCCTCCCGGACTCCGAACCATAATACGTTTTGCCTCATATGAGGCCTCCCGGATCCCAAGGGTTAATAGTGGTAGCAAAGCTTGTCGGACTAATTTGGTAAATATTCTCGGCACTAGGTTCAAACCGAAGGGCATCCTTTGAAAGACATAAGTCTGATGCTCGACCCTCAAAGCGAGGAATTTTTGGAACCTTTTGTTTACTGGGACATGCCAATAGGCTTCTGTCAGGTCTAATGCGGAAGTGTTAGCCTGATTTGATTCACAGTGAGCATCCTGAACGATGCGTTGTGAATGTAAAGGTTCAGACGAGACAGGTCTACGACTGACCTCATCTGAGCACTGTCCCTCTTTGGCACGAGAAAAAGCTTGGACGTGTAAACTGGGCAAGTTGGATTGACCGGGATAATGATACGCTTGGTGATCATCTCCTGCTGGACTAGTGACTCCACCTCTAAAGAAACCTGATTGATTTCGAGTGGTTGACGTAAACGAGGTCGTCAGAGCCACCGCCAGGTTATGCCCTTGCGTACCACTGTCCGAGCCCAAGTCCGCCGGGGCCAAGCCCGGTGACACGTCCGGAATGACCCAGTTCCCTGACTGGGCTTGTCCGGCAGAACTGCACTCTGATCCAACTCGCCCACGATAGGCCTCGGCAGTGAGAGAGTTTTTGGTGTGGCTAGTTTTTTTATTTTGGTGAGGTAGAGGTAGACGGCTGGCTAGCTTTGGCAGTCGTCAATCCCTGACTTGGTTTATGTTTAGTTTGCCCCTTAAACCATTTACCTGAGCTTTTACCCTGTCTGCTTCTAGCCGGACTGCTTCCCGGCGTTGAATTAGTTTTGTAGCTCTGAAAAAACTTAGCCCCACTAGTGTGAGCCTTCTGACGACTTACTTTAGATTTTGCATAGGGTTTAGGAAATTTGTGATGCTCCTTTCTCGCTGGCGAAGCAGTCGGTCTAGCAGCATCTACTAATTAAACACTGTTTTCCAAGTATTAGAACAGACTAGAGTGGGAGTGAGCACTGGCGACAGAATTACCCGGCGACCTATGTCTTCTGGTAGTTTCTTTACTAAGTGGACCCGTAGATCCTGACGTGCCCAGACTGCCTCTAAGAAGGAGACCCGGACGTCACCTAGAGACTAAATAGAATTTTGCAAAAGTAAGTGGCGGGACAAATTAAGTGCTTTAACCCTCCAGCCCCGGCTATGTATTATATATATATTCCCCGAAACCCGGGGGTTTTGTCCGAAAAACGTCTACGCCTAGGCTACCGCATCTTTGTTATTTGGCTTGCTTCCGCATTCCCGCGCATCCCCAAGCGTAGATGTGTTTCGTACCTGTAGAATGGCATTAAGTAGAGCTCTCTAAGTCAACTGGTTCAGTTGTGATGATGATTTCATTGGAGATAACTTATGGCAAAAACAGCCACTTTACACTACTTTTCGATACTTAACAATAACATACAGGCACACACGAACAAGCGACGCACTCCTTCTTGTGGCCGGAGATGCGGGGCGTCGGTCCAGCCGGCTGTTGTTTACATGCGTCGGACGTACGCCACGCACACCAAGCTTACAGGCTTTGAGCTCATGGGTGTTTAAGAGCCCTTCCGGGTAGCTCGGGTGTGTTTTTTATGGGTGTTTAAGAGCCCTTCCGGGTCTGAAGGGTTAATGGCACCCGAGTCAGTAATCGCCTGAATAGTTCTTACTAATGATTGGGCTATTTGACGACTTATCAGAAATTGTGATACTAGTCTTAACCCTTCCAGCCCGGGTGTCATTTAAAATGACACCACAAAAGAAGGGCAGGTGCCCGGGTGTCCTTTTAAAATCCCTGTGCTTGAAAGCGTGCTTCAAAATTCGCGCGGCCAAATTTTGCATTGCAGGGGCGACCGCAGCGCCACCAAGCCTCAACTACTAGCGTTATCAGTTCGTACGTGGCCGCCATAGCGAGTTATACTGAAAAAAATATTTCCGACGTGTCTGATTCGCTGCAACCTCCCGCGGGCCCCACTGCTACCCCGCTCGGAACTTTGACGCCTGTTGCAACCGAGAAGAAAGCTCAACGAAAGAAAGTTAAGCGTTTGTTGAGTGATAGCGCTATACAGCGAGAACTTTTTGATAGTGAAGAGAGCAGTGGCGAAAGCTTGGTGGACAAAGAACAATTTATAAGTGCAAGCGAAGATGACGATTTCGTTGGCTTTGGAGACGATGATAATGTGGATTTATTTGAGGGGGGAGACAGTAGTGATGATCCTGATGTGGAAGTGTTTCAGGAAGGTGCTATTGAACTTCCAAGTGTGCTAGAACCTAGGCCTACCCCCTCAACATCTTTGCTATGTCAGCCTAGGCCTAGCCCTAGCCCTAGCCCAGGACCTTCCCCTTTGCCTGCCCGTACCCCCTTGAAAGTGGGCAAATATTTTTATAAACAATCGTTGGTGAAAAGTGCAGCTAAAAAAGCACGCAGGGCAGCCGCAGAATAGGATAGGGAAGCTGAAGACAGTGATAGTGACGCTGACCCTGGTCTAGCAACCACCCGCATTCCATTGTCCCGGGACGCCGCGTGGGTCACCCACAGCCCTCGGCTTCATCTCTCCTTCAGGATGACCAAAGGGCCTCTTCAAGTGGTATTAGTAGTGTGCCACAGCCCTCAACACACCGCAGAGCATTATTTGCTGCGGAGAAGCCCTCGGCTCGCCGCAAAAGGAGCCCAACTCCCGAGGCCGAGGCTCCCATTGTTGAAGCTCCCGCAGCCTCCCGCGCCCCACACCGCCGACGCCCGGCCACTTCTTCACCCGAATTGTCTCCTGAAGAGGATGCTGACGACCCCAACATTGCCCCAGATGACCTGACGTCGCCTGAGGAGGAAGAGGAAGAGGAAGAGGAAGAGGAAGTCCCGACAAGACGAGCGAGAGGGCGAGTTCGTGGACGTGGTCAGTCTGCCGACGCCGCTGCTCCTGGGCATGGGCGTGGGCGTGCAGGGCGTCCGCGTGGCCAAGGGCGTGTGCCTGCTGCACCTGCACGTGCTCGAGCATCAGCATCCGACCTGTTTGTGTGGACAGATGGGGCTGATTTTGAGCCAGATTGTCCTGCCTTTCGAGGTACAGATGGGTTCCGGGGTGTCACCAACATTTCCCTGTGGCCCAGCTGCTACCCCCAGTGAAATTTTCTGTGGCTTCTATGACAATGAAGTCATGGAATACCTCGTCGAGGAGACCAACAACCATCATGAGATCTGTGCCAACTTTCTTGGGAGGAAGACCAGTGCCAAGATGGTGGCATGGAGAGCTGTCACTGTGGCAGAACTGTATGTGTTCTTGGCACTCACAATGCTGATGACACATATCAGGAAGCACGCTCTGGCAGACTACTGGATCACTGGCGACATCATAACGACTCCAGCATTTGGCAAGTACTCTACATGTCCAGGGACAGGTACTTCGACATCCTCTCCTATCTCCACCTGATAAACAACATGGCAGTCCACCTTCCCGACTAATTATGGAAGATCAGGAAGCTGTATGACATGATACGTCATCGGTTCACCACCTACCTGATTCCTTTCCAGAAGATGTGCCTCGACGAGTCTCTGGTCCTGTTCCGTGGTAGGCTGCACTTCCGACAGTATATCCCGTCCAAGAGACACCGCTTCGGCATCAAGCTCTTCGTCCTCTGCGACTGTTTGACGGGGTATGTGCTGGACTTTGTGGTGTACAGCGGCAAGGGTGGAGAAATTGTGACTGACCCCCTCATTGGTTTTGGTGGCGCTGTAGTGAAGAAGATGATGGAGAGGCACTTCAATCAAAACCACATCCTCTACACAGATAATTACTACACGTCGCCTATCCTGACCAAGTACCTCCATGACCGCAAGACCGGAACTGTCGGCACAGTCAAGGGCAAGAGGAAGGGCATGCCAGGCTACCCAACCAAGACGAAGAAGGTGGACATCTTCCACAAGAAGAGTGGCCCCATCCTCTCCATCCACTGGCATGACCAGCGGAAGGTCAACCTCCTCAGCACATGCCACAAGGTCGAGATGGTCACCACAGGGAAGGTGGACCGAAGAACCAAGAACCCCGTCCAGAAACCAGCTGCTGTCCTGGATTACAACCTCAACATGCGCCTCGTTGACAAGTCCGACATGCAGATGGGCTTCATCGACTGCCTGCGAACATCTTGCAGGTGGTACAAGAAGTTTATCCTGCATACGGTAGATATGTCGGTCCTCAATGCTTACAACATCTACCGTCTGAGGACTCCAGGAGCCAAGAAGTACAAGTCCCTGCGGAAGTTCCACAAACAGGTGATACTTGAGCTCCTGGCTAAACATGCGGGTACACCAGGGAGGCCACTACAAGGACCAGGCCAGCTGGACAGAACAGGGTGTGCTGAATTTTTCAGGAAGCACCAGCTCAACGCCCTTCCTTTCAAAGCACCAGGTAGTAAAAACAGATTCCAGAAGAGGTGCCATGTGTGCAGCCACACAACAAGAAGACCCCGCAAAGTGACAAAAACCACTTGGGAATGCCTCGAGTGTCAAGTTGGACTGTGTGCTGGCACCTGCTTCAACGACTTATGGCCTTGGCCTTGCTCGGGACCTTGGGGCTGCTCGGCCAGACAGCCTGAGGAACAGCAACAACAACAACAACAATGACTTCCACACCCTAATAAACTTTTGAAGTAGAAGTGACAACAGTGAAAGTGACACTCAAATGTAGGCTAAGAATAATAATATAACTAAGTATAAGTGAAAAGGACACATATAAGTAATAATAAGTGCCTTCAATAACAATATGAACAAGTGAAAGTGACACTAAAATATATATTTCTAACAATAAATAAGTGAAAATGACACTCAATAAGCCTAGGCCAGTCAAAGTGACAGTATAATAATAATAAAACTAAGTATAAGTGAAAGAGACAAACACAAGTAATAATAAGTGCCTTCATAACAATATGAACAAGTGACAGTGACACTATATATATTATTAGCTTACCTAACAATACATAAAAGGGAAAATGAGACTATCAATTATCAAAGTCCAGTGAAAGTGACACTATAATCATAATAATAATTATAAAACGAAGTAATAAGTGACAGACACAAATAAGTTCATGTAAATAACTTTATTGAGTGAAAATAACATAATAACTATAATAAATGACATAATAACCAATAAAACACTATCAAATCGCTTCCCGGCATAATTGCGGGTGGAGCGACGATTGCAACTGGGCGTCGTAGCCGGGGCCGCGGTTGAGTGTTCGGACGCGCTGAGGTAAATACGCGGCAAAAGTTACCTCCACTTCCATCACCATCACTCCGGAACCAGTTGAGCTAGAGAGCTCTACTCAACGCCATTCTACGCAGCAAGGTAAGGCGCCCATTTCTATATATGTTTGATTAATGTAGGTAATATATTAAGCGAGATTAGCCTTAGTTTACTTTTGTTGATATTCGGCCAGATCGCCCGGATACGAGCTCCGTCTTTTGGAGAGCCAGCCCGGGCCAGGAGGGTTAAAGCTTTCTGTCTTAACTTGAAATCCTTATCCAATTGAGCCGGAGGTGGGGTTGAGAAGCGTTCCTGCATTTCCCACAATGACAATTTTGGAGCAGTAAGGTAGTCTAATAAAGCAAGCGGGACACCCCTGGCACTGGCAAAGAAAACCAACTATGAGTTTCTTGTGGGATCTGGTGGGAAGACTTACTAGTTATGGTGGATGCAAATTGTTGTGCTTCTGCCTCCCAATCTAACCATGGTCCTGTACCCACCTCCCCTATGTGCAAGAATGGATTGCCGGACTCATCCCTGACCGAAATTGTATCCAATTCCGGTGTTAGTAAAGCAAGAGCTTTGATGTCGTTAAACCCATCCACCTTAGACCAGTCTGCATAAAGTCTTGCAGATGAGGGAGGTGTTAAAGCTGGTGAAGAGGTATACACAAAATAGTTAGGAGTATAAACACTTGGAATAGCTTTGATGTTGACATCTAGAATAGCTCCTGAAACATCCTTAGCTCTTAGTTTTCGGTGCTCATTTACTTGTACAGTATTTGCCAATCACTTGGTACCGGAAGCTCTCCCGAGATTGTTTGTTGCGCAATTGAGGGATTCTGAGCTGTAATGTTAACCCATGACAAGTCCAGACTGTACAGCAACGGAATAGGGCCTTTCTTATTGGGAATTTTATCTAATGGTGGAGGAACACTGTCTGTTATGACTCTAACATTAGTTGTGGTCAGCGTCAACGTTGACTGAATACTACTAGAGCAAGTGAGAGGGGAGGGTAAGTTAGTTTTAGCGGCCACCTTGGCTGATTCTAGCGGTCGAGCAACTGACACGGTCGGTTGAGCTTCCGGTACCCTTGTTTCTCTCTGAAAAGATTGCATCATATTATTCAACATATCTTCCAGAACTTCCCTAGTTACTTATTCTTTATTGGAATCATTAGAAGCTACTGAGTTTACTCTGAAGGTCCCGGCGATTGCAAAGGTTGAGCAGACTGCAAGGTTTGCACTACCTCTTGTACATTGTCAACATATTCCATCTCTTCCACTTGATCATTCTGTACCTTGGGTATTAAGTGCTGTCGTTCAAAACCCTCCCAACTCAAGTTTAAGTTCGGAATTGAGGATGGGACAGGTTCAGCTTGTTGCCTCTCACTATTGTTATCTAAGGCCTCCGAGGCATCTGATTGCTGACTCACACTTTCACTTTCCCTAGACCCCTCCGGGTATTCTCGGTACTTATCCACTGGCACTGGTTCGGGGTGCCGCCAAACACTCCTATTGTCTGAGGCTTTTGCGGCCACTGATTTAACCTTCTCATATTTTTCACCCGCCAGATATCCTCGGTACTTTTCTGCCAAAACCTTTGCAGGAACCCGAACTGTAGTATGACTAAGCTGTGTATTCACACATGGTATAGAAAAGTCTGGCCTAAGTGAAAGCGACACAGAGTTTATTTCACTAGCACTATCCCTGGGAGACTTCTCTGCTACCTCCGTTCCCACCTCCGAACTGCCAGATTGGACGTGAGGCTTGGAGGAGGTAGGGACGGAGGGAGGAGGACGGGGACCCGGCGATTGCCGGCGCCCCGAGCACGAAGCCTCCGTACGGGATTTCAGTTTATTACCCGAACCCTTCCCGCCTGAAGAAGACGTGACTGATGTCGCCGCTTCAGGTGATGTCCTCCTTTTCTTGGTGGCCTGAAGTCGCGACGAACCTGACAACCTGGAGGACTGTTTCAATGGAGATCTTGACCTTGACCTGGTCCTTTTATGCGGTGATACTGACCACACCCGTTTGGGCCGGCCGGGGGGGGGGGTTGCCTTCGAGTCATCGGAATCATCACTACTACTGATTATTTCTTTAGACAGTACTTTAGGTTTTGATTTAGTTTTACTAATTGATTTCGGTTTTGGTGTCCGTGATTTTATGATCAAATAATCCCAGAGCGTCTCATCGTCACATTGAAGGGCCTTATGGGCTATGTCCTTCGTATATGCTACAAACGTTGCTTTTATTGCTAGTAAAGCCACTTGACAAGACGGTTCATGATGAATTAATAAACCTTTTCGTAATTCTGAACAAACTCCACACTTTCTAGACATCCAAATCCCCCGGGATCGGTCTAAGCACGTAACACATTTAATACACAGCTGATGATTAAAAACTGGTATGCTCATACATGTCGGAGTCAAACATAATGTTACGAAAGGCATGATGGTAAGTGACTACTTATCTATGACACTCCGTATCACTGACCTATACTGATGCATTCCTATAGAATGCTCCTTGGTAACTATCCTAACGCCTCGCATGAGGGGTGATAGTTTTAGCACCAAACTATAGGCCTTTCCGCCGCGATGACATATTTTAGGTCCTTCCCCGCCGCTGGAGGATAATAACTAACGTATAGGTGAGCCCTTCCGGCTGAGCCGAAAAACCCCTTGAGAAAGCCTTCTTTTCCGCCGGGGATGCGGTGGTACTTCTGACCACTAATGGGTTTATTGGATCGCTTTCTCCTGCTCGCTGAGGCGAGCCTCCAGTAAAAAAATTTAGCCAATTTTCCGCCGGAGGAGAAGACCCAAACCCTCTGTGTTTACTAACTCGTCTGCCCGAGATAGCTTCACACAACTGTACATAAATATCACTGTCAGGATGTCTCCTGACACCTTCCGTCATGCTTAATATCACTACATGAGAGGGAAGGTCACATCTTATGGCTATAATTATTATAATATACAATAATAACAATAATGCATCCTAGCCATAAAAATTTACCCTAAACTGAGGCAAGCCACGAGGCCTAGGGCAAGCAGCACGACGACACTTGACACTTACCACCATCGATGAGCAGCAGCCAGCCATCACACGATGCCCCGGGCCAGAGGGGAAAAAAGGGCAGCGCACTCTAGAAAGTTCTCCACCACGTGGAGCAACTCTTGAACCAAAGCATCTGCTAAAGCAAATAAAACTGCTACCTCCACCTTAATAGTAGCAAAGTACCAGTGCCCCGCAATAACAGCCTCCTAACTAGCTAGCAAGGCTAAGCTACGAGCATTGAAAACAAAAATAACAATGGCGAGCGTGACCATGGGGACACGTAGACGCCAACACACTGTACCCTAAATTAACACACTCCTGTGGACGTGCCAATGGGGACGCCCGACCTGTCTAGTTTAAACCTATTCTAGAACGTCTCAGATAATACAAATGAGCAAATGACTCACTAGGAGACCAGTAGAACGCAGAATGAAGACAGGACGGAACACACGTCCGCTCAGCACGGCCACAGGGAGAGGAAGGACGAGATGACGCTGGGCAGATCAGCGTCTCAGGGGAATACTCCGCACGGCAAAATATCCACAAGTTGGGAAGCTTGATTATAGCCGTTCTTATTTTAATTTAATTTTATTATTTTATGAAGTTTTTTCGTAGTGAGTACCCAATCATAAGGACGATTCCGTAAGAGAATTAGCGTACCCTTACGATGTGTGGCCTCTCTTCTCCCTGTGGCGGGTGTTTCAAACAGCTGACGCAAGGGTTTGAAAGAGTGCCATTATATTATAGGCATATCGTCAATGATTCCGGGGCCACTACTAAATACTATACCGTACTCTTCTTTCAGAGCCAAGAGGACAACTCAGCCACTCTAGCAGACCTACTGCAGATCACCAGCTTCAAATCATCAAACTAAACGGTACTTCCTTAATATATAGCGCCTCAAACTATTAACTCTGAACTAAATATCCTAAAAACTAAATATAATAAATAATACCAGTGATAATCCTGAAGTAAATATCCTTAAACTATAAATTCTGAAACTGTGAATTCTGAAACTATAGATCCTCAGACTATTACTCCTGAACTAACTATCTTTAAACTATAAATTCTGAAACTCTTTAACTGAACTAAATATCCTCAAACTATAAATTCTGAAACTATGCATTCTGAAACTATAGATGCTCTAACTATTAATCCTGAACTAACTATCCTTTAACTATAAATTCTCAAACTATAGATGCTCAAATTATACAAACTTCTAAGTGAACTAACAACCTTCTAAGTGAACTAACAACCTTCTAAGTGATCTAACTATAAATTTCTAAGTTATCTGTAACCTTCCAAGTGATAGACATCCTTCTAAGTGAACGACAACCTTCTAAGTGAACTAACAACCTTCTAAGTGATCTAACTATAAACTTCTAAGTTATCTGTAACCTTCCAAGTGATAGACAGCCTTATAAGTGAACTACAACCTTCTAAGTGAACTAACAACCTTCTAAGTAATCTAACTATACATTTCTAAGTTATCTGTAACCTTCCAAGTGATAGACAGCCTTCTAAGTGAACTACAACCTTCTAAGTGAACTAACAACCTTCTAAGTGATCTAACTATAAATTTCTAAGTGATCTATAACCTTCCAATTGATAGACATCCTTCTAAGTGACTTGTATATCTCCTTCTAAGTGAACTAACAACCTAAGTGATCTAAACTATAACTTTCTAAGTGAACTATAACCTTCTAAGTGATCTTATCTATATCCTTCTAAGTGAACTAAAGCCAGCCTTCTAAGTTATCTATACTTCTAAGTGATCTAACTATACATTTCTAAGTGGTCTATAACCTTCCAAGTGAGTGACATCCTTCTAAGTGGACTAACTACATCCTTCTAAGTGATCTAACTATACATTTCTAAGTGATTTAAACCCTAAGTGATCTAACTATAACTTCTAAGTGATTTAAAACCTTCTAAGTGATCCATAACCTTCCAAATGATAGACAGCTTTTTAAGTGACTCATATATCTCCTTCTAAGTTAACTATAACCTTCTAAGTGAACTAACTATAAATGTCTAAGTGATTTATAAACTTCCAAGTGTTAGACAGCCTTTTAAGTGACTCGTATATCTCCTTCTAAGTTAACTAAAGCCACCCTTCTAAGTGATCTATACTTCTAAGTGATCTAACTATAACCTTCTAAGTGATCTATAGCCTTCTAAATGATATGCATCCTTCGAAGTGATCTAACTACATCCTTCATAAGTGATCTCAAGCCAGCCTTTTAACCCTTTCAAGCTCCAATACGCGTTTCTGTTCTGTTTTACTGCTACTATTACAGGATTTTATTCAGATTAGTAATGGTATATGGAAGTCAAAGGGTTGATTGATATAGTATTTACCCTTTTAATACCCACAGATCCTTCCTAAGCTGCATAAAATCGTCTAATGATAGCCAAAACAAACTGGTAAAACACGTCCGAGCTTCAAGGGGTTAAGTGACTCGTATATCTCCTTCTTGAACTAAAACCACCTCTTAACCCGGGAGTGCATGCTGCTAAAAACCCGCATCAATCTATCTATCTATCTATCTATCTATTGCTGGATGCCTTACTCCCCTTAATGAGGGTGGCCATACAGAGAAGGCCCCCAAGCAGACCTATTCCCTGTAAGAGGGACAACCCGAGCCAGTTTACTGAAGGACTTACAGGATTGACAACTCAATTTAGGATCCGTCCGACTCTGAGGCCCTCTGTCTATCTTGTTAGCACTATTTTTCTACAGTGGTGTTCGGCTAGTCCATCTACTAACCTGCCTAACACTTAGATAAGCAGTACAGATTTGTATAAGGTTTACTTCCCTAGACAGGTTGCCGACCAAGGCTGACGAGTCCCATCCACCCGCATCAATGTGGATGGTATTGATATTCTTTGTTTTATTACTTTTCTACGTTGGTTTGTACGTAGTCGTTCGGCTGACTTACTTCCCGATCTGTGTGTTCTATCTGCCCAACATGTGCGTTGTGGATGAGGAGGTAGGACCTGTGGAAAATGACGACGATGATGATGACTTTGATGATTACGACATGAGCGAAGTGAGCGAGGTTAGCGAAGATGACGTTAGCGATACCATATTTAGCGAGGACAAGAAAGACGATATGATTAGTATTTACGATAGCGATGAGGAGTATGAGATTAATACTGATCAACCCCTGTTTATATAATTATATGTGGCTGGGGGAAGTTCAGAGAACTGCTGCCAATTCTGACCATGAAAAGAATGCCTCTCCCCCTGAAGGGAAAGGTGTATGCCTCATGTACATACATACATACATACAAGTTTAAAGACCGTTTGTCTACAGAAGCTGTGGTTACAGTCTCACGTCCTAAATGGCAGCTTTCCAGACGGTCCTGTCAAGGGCCGCCTGTGTTGTCAAGTTCTTTATTTTGAGATCGGACCGGAGTACCCGAGCCCACGTCATTCTAGGTCCACCCCTACGCGCAGCTCCCCCCAAGTTCACTGTCCGGCATTTCTTCACCCAGTTCTGATCATCCATTCTCTCCACATGTCCAAACCAACCAAGTCGGCTTGTGCGCATCACTTCACTGATACTCCTAATGCCCAGACGCCTTCTCAATTCCTTGCTCGATACCCTGTCCCTAAGATTAACCCCACACATCTATCTCACCATTCTCTTCTCATTTCGTTCCATTCTCTTGACATCCTCCGCTTTAACCGGCCACATCTCAGAGGCATAGGTCATCGCGCTCCTAACTCCTAACACACGAGGTATACACCTTCCCTGTGTTAGAAGTGCATTGACGTATGCCTCAGAAAAATAGGTGTTAAAGTAGAGGATGTCAACAGAATGGAACGTAATGAAATGAGAATGGTGAGATGGATGTGTGGGGCCAGGCTACAGGATAGAATAACAAATGTTGAGCTGAGGAGACGTTTAGGTACAGTGGAGCCCCCATCCTAGCTGCTAATCGGTTCCGCAGAAATAGAGCTAGGATTGAAACATCCAAGATCGGGGCACTGTTCTTATGGGGAAAATTCAATCGGTTCCGTGCTCATGCCAAAATTTGCGTCTTTTTCTGTTTTTTGCCTATGAAAACATGTTTTATTGTACACAAATTAAATTTATGCATTATACTGTATCATATAATACACCATAGAATAAGTTTTTAATAACTAGACAAAAAAAGGCCCAATATCTAAACAATTACCGCACTTTTTCCCAGTGTTCTATCTATCTATCTATCTATTGCCTGACGCCGTGATCCCCGAAGGGGTGGCCACGAACGAACCGCCCCCATGCACCTCTGTCCCCAGTCAGTCGACGCCCCTCCCCCCAACCAGCACCGCCTTCGTTCATGTAGTTCCTCACTCCATCCTTCCACCTCATATTCGGTCTACCTCTCCCCCTCTGTCCCTCCACCTCGCTCTCGTACACCCTCTTAGTCATTCTCTCGCTTTCCATACGTTCCATATGGCCGAACCATCTCAAGTTGTTCCTTTTCACACTTTCCAGCACATCTACCTCCACACCACACCTCCTTCTTACTTCCTCATTAGTCTGTCTATCCCTCCATGTAACTCCGCACGCACTCCTTAAGTAATTCATTTCCACTGCTCTCACTCTTGGTCTGAGTCTCTCAACCAACGTCCATGCTTCGCTTCCGTAAGTCAGTGTCGGGATTACCACACTGTCATGCAAGGACTTCTTCACTTCCATACTGACCACCCTATTTCTTGTTACTGCTTTTAGCGTTCCTACAACCCTCTTCCCCTGTTGTACCCTCTCCCGCACCTCTTCATCCATAGTCCCATCTTTACTCAACACACTGCCCAGATACTTAAAAGAGTTGACGATCTCCATAGCCTGACCGTTCAGCTTCACCTCACACTCTGTGACTTCACCCCTTTCGAAGACCATAACCTTGCTCTTCCCCGTATTTACCTTCAAATTCCGTTTTTCGCACACTGTTCCAAACTCATTTACCAGACCCTGCAACTCCCATTCATTATCACTCATCAGAACTGTATCATCCGCAAACAGCAGTATAGGTAGCTTCCACTCAATTCCCTCCCTTTTCAGCGATACACCAACATTCACTGCTCTTGATAGTATTTCTTTCATGACTCCATCCATATATACAGTAAACAACCACGGGGACATCACACACCCCTGTTTCAAACCAACATTCAGGTCAAGAACTCGCTCTGCTCACTCTCCACACGTACTGCCGCCTTTGCACCCTCATACATGCTCTTCACTGCTTTCAGCAACTTGCCCTCTACTCCGTATATTCTAAGTACTTTCCACAAACCTTCTCTATCCACTCTGTCATAGGCCTTCTCCAAGTCCATAAAGGCAACATACACCTTTTGTTTCTTCTCCAGATACTTCTCCACAACACAATTCAGGGTAAAAATCTGATCTACACATCCTCTTCCCTTCCTAAAACCTCCCTGCTCGTCGCCTATCCATTTCTCCGTTCTCACTCTCACTCTCTCAATCACTACCCTACTGTATACCTTCCCTACTACGCTTAGAAGACATATTCCTCGGTGGTTACCACACACTCCTCTTTCCCCTTTGCCCTTATATAGGGGGACTATTATGCCAGTCTTCCAGTCATCGGGTGCACTCCCCTTCTCCCATGCTAGTTTGCACATTTTCCATACCCATTCTATCACTATCTCACCACCATACCTCAACATTTCCCCACACACTCCATCTGTTCCTGGTGCTTTCCCCAACTTCACTCTTTTCATGGCTTCCCACACTTCTGACCTCCTGATCCCCACCTCCTCCTCCACTACTTCTCTTCTTCTCCCTCCCATACCATATCCAGCTATGTTTGCTGGCTCTTCATTCCTTTCATTTAGCAACTCACTGAAGTACTCCCTCCATCTTTCGACTCTCTCTTGCTTCTCGGCTAGCATTCTCCCATTCTTATCTTTCACACCCTTACTGTTTCCCTTGCTACCTTCCCTAACTTTCTTGACTTCTTTCCAGAACAGTTTCTTACTCTCCCTCCATTTTACACTCAGATTCCTTCCAAATTCCTCATCTACTCTTCTCTTACTTTCCTTCACTACTCTCTTCACCACCCTCTTACTCTCCACGTACCTCGCTCGTTTCTGTCTCTCGGAATCTTCATTCCCTCTACTACCCAACCACACTCTATATGCTTTCTTCTTTTCTTCCACAGCTATTCTTACCTCTTCTGTCCACCATGCTGTACCTTTCACTCCCCTCCCTCTTCTCCTCACTCCACACACCTCCTCACATGCTGCACAGATCTCATCCTTAAACACCTTGCTCATCTCCTCCACTTCCTCCATAACTTCCAGGTCGAACCCACCTAGTCGTCTTTCCACTGCTCTCCTGTACTCCTCCCTGACTTCCTCCTCCTGCAACCTCTCCACCCTCCTCACCATTCCACCCTCCTCTCGCCTCCCTCCCGCTCTCCTCACCCACTTCTTTTGTATCCTAACCTTAGCTACCACTACATAATGATCAGACAGACCCCCTCCAATACCCCTATACACCCTAGCATCCATCACAGATTTCTTCATTCGTTCATCCACACATACATAATCAATCAATGACTTTCGTTCCACCACTGTCTTATCTTTCATCGTCAACATCCGTTTCCACGTGTACCTGTGGATCATTCTGTGTCGGAAGAAGGTGTTGGCTATCCACAGCCTCCTTCCCACACATACGTCCACAAGTGCACTACCATTCCCATTCACCTCTGATGGTACCCCCCACCCTCCCACCACTCCCTCAACTTTCCTATCACCCACCTTACCATTCATATCCCCAATCAGAAATATTCTTTCGTTCTTGTCAAACTTCTCCAGGCACGCCTCCACATTCATCCAGAACTCCTCTTTCTTTCTTTCAAGTATATCCTCTGTCGGGGCATACACGCATACAATCACCCACGTTTGTATTCCTACTTTCATTCTCACCCACACAATCCTTGAACCCACAGACCCATACTCTCTTACACATTCCTTCCATTTGCTACTTACAAACAAACATGCACCTTCTCTCGCTGTTCCTTCACTCACTCCAGCACACACACCCATTCCACATTCCCATTCTCTCACATCTGAACCTTTCCATTTGGTCTCTGTCATTCCACATACATCCAGCCGGGCATTCACTAACACTTCCAGAACCTCTCTCTCTTTTGTTCCATCATTCATGCCACTAACATTCCACGTAGCCATTCTCAGAATGTCCGAAGGCATGTCCTTAGTCGGTCGTGGTTCGTCAACGTTGGTTCCGTCCGCATCCGAGGCTGTTCGTTCGTTTTTCTTTGCTTAGATATTTTTTCCGGGTGGGGGTCGCAAGCCCACCGACCCAACCTCTTTAGTCGCCTCTTACGACACGCAGAAGGCACGTGGGGCATATTCTATTCCCTAACCCCCAGGGGGGAGGTGTTAGGCTATGAAAACATGTTTTTTGTCTAGGCTACATCAAGTAGCCTAGGCCTAAATCTTATGCATTGTAAATAATAATGTAGACATGGCTAAATGACAGTCCTAACCATAAATACTGTAGATTGGGGGCATTGTTTCTATCATGCAAATTTTTTTAGGCCTAGCCTAGGCCTAGGTTCTAAATTCGTCCAGCCACCACTCAAGTACCCATTTCGCCCCAAATACATCCAATAAATACATATGAGGAAAAGACGTATAAATACGTATTATGAGAAGATTACTTACCACACAGATTTGATTATAAATCATTGTCATACTTAGCCTAGCCTAGGCTAACATCGTCTAGGCTAGGCAATTCAATCGCTTTCGTCCGACATGGACTGGTCTTTGCTGTGTTTTGAGCATGAAATTCCTTCATTGCTACCACCAGGCCAACCATCCCTATCACTAGATGTACTAGAGGTTATAATAAACGCGAGAGATAAGGGGTTCAGGCACAAAAAGGCTTGCAAACGGTTGTTTTGTCAACACAGATACTAGCTAAACTGCAAGCGTCTGCTTAGTGATGACGTCATACAAAGATGGCGGCATCTTGCGCATTTGACGATCGGATCTCGGATTCACTTGGATTTCGTCTCTAAATGGCAAGCTACTGGCAGATTCTTTCGTTATGTTAAAACAAAATTATTGTTTTTGTTTATTTTCTAGTTTTATGTCGAGTTTTTCGTTATTTTTGCTATTTTTGGGGGTTTCGGCTGGGATTTTGATGCGAGGAATGAGGCTTTTGGCGCGAGAATTGAAATGGGGAATATTTGGTGTGTGGTGCGAGAATTGAATCAACAAAGACCGGTGTAGCGAGGATGGGGGCTCCACTGTATAAAGAGTATTAGCGAGGTGATGCGTACAAGTAAACTGGGATGGTATGGACATGTGGAGAAAATGGATGAAAAAATTGGGTGAAAAAATGCAGGTCTGTGATTGTGGAGGGAGCTGCACCAAGAGGTGGACCGAGGAAGACCTGGGATCGGAGTACAGTCCATCCAAATATGCGAGTTTGAAATATGCGATCCTTGAAAACTGCGAGGAGGGGTCAAAATTTGAAAAAAATATAATAATCCACATTTGCGAGGTCGATTTCACATGTGCGAACCAGCCCGTAGAATTATAAGGGAAATCCATCATTTCCTCTTAATTTGCGACCCCCTAATCCACATTTGCGAGGAAGAAGCGGCGGATGATAGGCAAGGCGACTGTGTTGGCTGAGGAGGACGAGCGAGGTGGGGGAGAGAGAGGCGGTGAGGCCTTGCCTCGGAAGTCGGAACCCAAGCGTCAAGCCAATTAATAGGCCTAAGCCAAGAAACACTCCGCCAATAACGACTTATAAAATAACATTTTCGGCAATAACGGCAAGTCAGAATAGTTACCCACTTTCTAAAATAACTTTTGGATTCATGTAAATAACGGTTATTTAGCGGAAAATAACCAGGTGCATCTTGGAGAGCGTTTGGTTTCCCGCCATCTTGATGACCCAGAAGTTGAAGTTGTATTTTTACCACCAAATACAACCTCCAAAATTCAGCCACTTGATCAAGAAGTTATAGCAAAGCCAAGTTGTTGTACTATAAATTCGTCCATGACAAGATGAGGAAGGAAGCTGACAAACAAAAGTGAAATGAAAGAAATTGCTGAAATTGTGAGCAGTAGCGAAAACGATACACCCCTCGCCGCCTCCCCTCCACCTCCCTCCTCCGCCTCCACCTCTCCACACTTTCCACACCGCTCCAGCTCTCCACATCGCTCCACTTCTCCACCAGCAACCCCTGCTTTAATGACTGTATGTCTGTTTTTTTTTTTTTTTTTTTTTTTTAAGAGACAATGAACGGAGGAAGGAAAAACACAGATAAGACAAAAAGGTCCATGTGCCTAAAGGCATCCTCCATTCATAAAATGTTTGTAACAACTGGATTTAAACATTTGTAGATTGTAAGTTTGTGGAAAGCAATTCGAGGGAAGTGAATTCCAAAGAGTAGTAGCTCTGGGGATAAATGAATTCTGATAAGCAGAAGTTCTGCATTGTGGAGGAGAAAGTGTAAATTCATGGGCGCTCTCAGCTGCCCTAGTTCTACGGGGAAAGATGTGGAGAGGCGGCACGATTTGAAGCAAGTTCCTCGGAACAATTGCTGTGAAAATATCTGTAGAATAATGCAAGGGATGCAACGTTTCTTCGTATGGATAATGTAGGAAGGTCCTGTGTGATTGCAGGGTTATTGATTAATCTAATAGCTTTATTTTGAATTTTGTCCAACTGCCTCAATGCAACCACTCCACTTCCACCCCACAGAGGTGAACAGTAATCCATCTGAGAACGCACATGACTTTTATATATTATGTCCAACTGCTCGTCAGTGAAGAATTCTCGAACTCTGTACAGGAGTCCCAGTTTTTTAGAGGCATTCTTAGCAATGCTTCTAACATAATGTGTCCAGCTCAAGTTAGTAGTTAATGTTACACCGAGAATGTCAATACTAGGGGAAGTGGGAATATTTACATCATTAAAAAATATATGGGAGTCAGTGAGATTCTGTCGGTTAGAAAATTGAATGTACTTGGTTTTCTGTGCATTAAAGGAAACTAGATTCTCTTGTCCCCATTCATTAATTCTAGAAAGGTCCTGGTTCAGAGAAATTGCAGTGTTTATTTTTGAATTTATAAGATCGGGTTGGGTGAAAGAATTGGTAAATGTGAAGGAACTGTGGAGTGTTGAGTCATCTGCGTAGGAATGTATTGGATTATGAGTGGTAGATATGAGATCATTGATATGAATGAGGAACAGAGTTGGGGCCAAAACTGATCCCTGGGGAACACCAGCATTTATTGAGTGAAATTGAGAATAAAGGCCATCTACCATTACACATATTTTTCTGTTATGAAGATAAGAAGAAATTAGTGGAACTAATGATGCAAGGCCGTAGTGTGACATCTTCGACAATAAGGATTGATGCCTGACTCTATCAAATGCCTTTGATATATCCAGTGCTATTGTATGTGTTTCACCATGTTGGTCTGTAGCTTGGTTGATTTGATGCGTAAGAAGGCAAAGAATGTCTGCAGTTGATCGACATCGTCTAAAACCATATTGCCTATCACTGATTAATTTATTATTCTCCAGATGCTTAATTATGTGATTATTTAATATAATTTCAAAGACTTTGCCAAGAGTGGAAGTTATAGTTATTGGTCTGTAGTTTGATGGATCTGAAGAGGCACCTTTTTTAGGAACTGGATGGATGTTTGCTTCTTTCCAGGGTACTGGGAAGCATGAGGTATGAGTACACAGACGGAAACATTTTGCCAATACAGGAGCGAGCACCAAGGAGCAATTCTTAAGTACTATTGGAGGAATTTCATCTGGACCAGGAGCCTTATCTACTGAGAGATTCTGCAAAATAGTTTTGACATGTCTGGTGTGGATCTTAAGTGAGGGAATTTCAGGCGAATTAAAATTAAATACAGGGACATCTTGATTGATTTCATCTAAGGTTGAGTTGGTGGAGAAAATATCCGCAAGAAGGTTAGCTTTACCTCGTGGGTCACTTACAAGATTGCCAGTCGGAGATTTTAATGGTGGAATGGATGAAGCAGTAGTGAAGTTGGATTTGAATGAGTTAAGAGTAGACCAAAATATTTTGTTATCATTTGGATTATTTAGAAGTTTATTTGCCTGCTTATGGAGAAAGTTTGATTTAGTTAGGTTTAATACAGTTTTGGCATGATTTCTGATGTTTCTAAAGTAATTAAAGGCTTCATGTGTTTTTGATCTTGTGTATGCATTGTAGGCTATTGATTTTTGTTCAGTTACTCTAGCACAATTATGGTCAAACCATTTAGGTGAATTAGATCTTTTACTGTACTTTTGATGAGGAATAAAAGTTTCCATTCCAATTTTTACAAAATCTTGTATGTGGCTCAAGGTGGAGTGTGCATCATTAGAAAAGAAAGAGGTCCAGGGAATATCAATAAAGAAATCTTGAAGACCCTCCCAGTCAGCCCTATCGTAATGCCATTTAGTCACCAAAACAGGTTCAGAGTGGGAAGGTGTGGTAGGTGATAGACAGGTGGCCTGTATCAGACAGTGATCAGAAGATCCAAGCGGGGACCTCACTGTAACATCATAATTTTCTGAATTGGTTGTTAAAAATAAGTCCAGTAGGTGGGAATTATGATTAGGATTATCTGGTACATGGGTGGGTTGGTTGACTAGTTGAGTGAGATTAAATGAGTCTGCAAATAGCTCACATTCAAGACCAGCATCATCAGTCCTGGCTGAATGAGTGAGCCATTCAACATTATGGACATTAAAATCACCTAACACAGTGATTTCAGAAGAAGCATTTAAGTTGAGGACACTGAGTTGTGAGGACAGAGAATCAAAAAGACTTTGCTCTGGAGGAGTATTTGGGGAACGGTAGATGCAACATATGTATTTAAATTTACCAGCCGAAATTAATTTGTATATAGAATAATCAAAATAGGGACAATTGAAACTAGTAACCTCCTCCAGGGCAATTTCAGATTTTGCGAAGCAACATACACCTCCTTTAGGTCTGAAATTTTGGAGCAGTTGATAACCTGGAAAATTAAATCTAGACGTGTCAGATGTGGATGTTACTTGAGTCTCTGTCAAAAAAAGGAGAGTAGGGGATTCTGCTTGAAGAAATTGGTGTACAGAATTGATGTTAGAGTGAAGTCCCCTTATATTACTAAAGAAAAAGCTGCACCGACGAGCAGCTTTGGGACGTTGCAATGCTCTTGACACAGTCGCATGATGACGACCGGGAGGGCCCTGTGTCAATGACCCAACCCTGCCGGGGGTGGATATCCGAGGGACCACCAGGTTTGCTCTTAATAATTGTACTGCCATATTTATAAGGTAAGTGTATGGTGTTACATGTATGATATGTAGTGGGAAGAGTAGTGTTTTATGGATAGAGGATAGCGATGTAGGGCAATGTCGTGAAGTTGGATGTGTATGTTATATAAAGAGGGTTTTCCTGATACCCCTGATGTGTGAGGCAGAAAGATATGTATCCAGCTACCAAGGCCTGGGAGAGAAAATGGAATTCAGGCTATTCCCTGAGTCTCCCGAAACCTTGGCGGTAGTACTGTACTTCCCTGGGCGAGGCTGCCTACCCCTACTACCTGGTATAAATATATAAATGTGTCCCACAACCGATATATATGTACAGTAAAAGTCCTTTAATCCGACGACCGATGATTCGAATCTCCCAATAGTCCGAATTTTTCAATTTGAGGCCAAATCCGAATTCACCCGATGGTCCGAATTTCAAGAAGTCCCAAAGTCCCCTTTTTGAGGCATTAGTCCACTCAAATGACACATAATGGAGTACACACATATCATATGTTCATGAATTCACTTTAAAAGTTTACCATTGTCATTGTAGCCTATTACCTACTTCAAAACATTCAGATTAACCCTCTGTTCCCGGAAGGGCTCTTGAACGCCCATAAAAAAGCATACACGAGCTGCCCGGAAGGGCTCTTAAACACCCATGAGGTCAAAGCCTGTGAGCTTGGTGTGCGAGGCGTCGGTCCGACGCATGTAAACAACAGCCGGCTGGACCGACGCTCCGCATCTCCGGCCACAAGAAGGAGAGCGTCGCTTGTTCGTGTGTGCCTGTATGTTGTTGTTAAGTATCGAAAAGTGGTGTAAAGTGGCTGGTTTGGCCATAAAGTTATCTCCAATGAAATCATCATCACAGCTCAACCAGTTGACTTAGAGAGCTCTACTTAATGCCATTCTACAGGTAAATAACACAGCTACGCTTGGGGATGCGCGGGAATGCGGGAAGCAGTCTGATTAACGAATATACGGTAGCCTAGCCTAGACGTTTTTCGGCCAAAACACCCGGGTTTCGAGGAATATATATATAATACATAGCCGGGGCTGGAGGGTTAATGGTCAAAGGAAGCTACTGATATAAACGTAAACACCACATCGTCTGCTAGAGAGTTTGTTTTGCTCTTGAACGCATCCTTGGGACGCTCCGATGCGCTACTGGCTTGCACCGCATTTTCTGCAAGCGCATTCAGTCTTGAGCTTGAAAACGCACCTTTGGACGTTCCGATATGCTACTATTTTTAGTTCAGTGATCGGAGCGTCCCAAGGGTGCTTTCAAGACAACAAGACAAGGGTGCTTTCAATACAATATAATATAACAGAGCACGTCACAATAGGAAAATCACAAAATGAAAATTACAAGAACCTCTCAGGGAAGTGCCGTTGTTAAGGCATTACTTCCCTAACCACATCTGATCTGATCTTCAAGAGCAAGACAAACTCGCTAGTAGACGGAAGAAGAAGAAGACGACGATGCGGACATATGGTGTTTACGTTTATATCAGCAGATTCCTTTGACCATTAATCTGAATGTTTTGAAGTAGGTAATAGGCTACAATGACAATGGTAAACTTTTGAAGTGATTTCATGAACATATGATATGTGTGTGTGCACCATTGTGTCATTTGGGTGGCCTAATGCCTCAATGTTTTCGTCATACACAGGTTCATAGGGGTAAAGTCCGATAATCCAAAAAATCCACTAATCCGAACGAGGGCCGGTCCGCTGCCCTTCGGATTAACGGAAGTTTACTGTACTAACTACATTCAAATTCCGTTAATCCGGAGGCTGAAACCTCGGAATGCCCGATACCTCGGAAGGTTTTTCCCCCCAAAAATATATTATTTTTTCCCCAAAATAAGATATTAAAATAAGATTCATGTCTATCTTAAGTCAATTAATCAAGTGTTTTGGATTTACACCTCTACACCATCGGATCTTCACCACACTGCCTCTACTCTAATTAATTATTAATTTGTATGTGTTTTAGGGCCATTTTTATGTATAAATCTGATACCTCGGAAAATCTGCTAATCCGGAAGTCCCGCGGTCCCCTGCCTTCCGGATTAAAAGAATTTGACTGTAATAAGGAAATTCGGCGGGTGCCGCCCATATGTAATTATTCCCATAAGCTACGTTATTTGCGAATTTGAAATTTGCGAGGTCGCATGTCGCCCATAATCTTGCAAATTTGGAGGATGGACTGTATATGTGCCGATCTCAAATAAAAAAAACTTGACAAGTGAAGCAGCCCTTAACAGCCTGGAACGCCGCCATTAGGACAAGAGCCTGAAACTTCACGTATATGTGTGGAACACTCGGTCTTAAATATGTATGTATGTATGTACTTCTTGCGAGTTTGTGGCTATAAGGAAGTTGGAGCTGTAGACATTGATATTTAGCAGAATTGCCAGCTAAAATACAGTTGTAGTACATTTATATACACAATGTACTTTCTACCCATCAGAAACCTACATTATTATTGCATTTTTGTTTTATATACTGTAGATGTTTACAGGTCAACTACCTTATAGCCATAAAATCACATTTAGCAAACTTTGTATGCATCGCTAACTCAGATACTGTTTGTACTGTATACAGATCTCCCTCACTATCCGATGCCCCAATTTACGATATTATTATAGGTTTTTAGGGGTTTGGGTTTGGGTTTTGGCTGGTCTGAGAACGCATCCCCATTTACCCCATTAATTTTAGGGTTCGCTATACGATTTCTCTATTTAAGATTGGGTTTTCAGGAATGTAACCCAATCGTAAACGCCGCCATTAGGATGTGAGACCGGAACCGCACTTTGTAGGGAGCACTCGGTCTTTAAGCTTATGTAGTGGAGTGTTTTCAGAGGGATGTTGATAGCGGGAACAAGAAGGGTCTTGAGTTGGATCTATTCTGTATTTATAATCTTGTTGTTTTTCCCTAAGCTGCCGGGCCGAACAGCCCAGAGTCCCTATGGAAAGTCATGGCCACGGTCGGGCTTTCCCACAGGGCTCTCAAGGAGTGTAGATTATGTTGTTGGTGTAAGTGATTGTGTGGAATGCAGTCTTCTATGATGTGTTTAATAGTATGGGGTGCTGTGTTACATCCTGGGCAGGTGTCGACGACGGAGTCATCTAGTCTCTTCTGATAGTTCAGAAGAGCTGGATGGTGTCCACATATCAACCTGGCCAGGTGGACTCTGTCCTCGCGAGGAAGGGAGGATTCAGAAAGATGGATTTCGGGAGATCGTTCCTGTAGCTGCGTGTTGTCTTGTAATGACGGGTGATGGTCGGACCTGAGGCTTGTAATTGTGACTCGGGTTTCTCTGGGAAACATGTTATCTGATATGTTAATCTTGGGAGGTGGAGAGTTTATATGTGTTTGACAATACAATACAATGCTGTGTGTATGTGACAATACTGTACATTGTGTATTTGACAATATTATCCATGTGTGTGTTATAGCCTGTACTGTAGAGATATACTGTAGGTGCAAGTTCTCTCCTGCTCAATTATAACTTCAATATACAGTATAGTGACACAGAGACCCCGAGACATAAATACAATATCTTAACTGTACATTGTGTATTTGACAATATTATCCATGCGTGTGTTAGCCTGTACTGTAGAGATATAGGGGCAAGTTCTCTCCTGCTCAATTATAACTTTAATATACAGTATAGTGACACAGAGACCCCGAGGCATAAATACAATATCTTAACTTCTATCCTCTGTAACTTAAAAAGAGCTAGAACAAATGGGCTGTAAATTCCCACACCTATTCCTAGGCTGACTCTTCCTAAATGGTAGAAATATTAACTGGATTACTCAAATAGTTTATGAGTTATGGAGGATAGAAGTGAAGATCTCTCGCATTCTATAGTTAACCCTCTCACATTCTTGACGCAATTTTGAGCCTATTAGGGATACTTTAAAGCCTTTGTTACCATCAGGGGTATTTAGAAACCTTTAATTTAATAGTGGCCCCTCCATCATTGATGATGTTGCCTATTAGTATAATATTCTCCAATCAACACCACGTCAGTCGTTTGAATCAACCGCCGCGAGGAAGAAAAAGAGTCTTCTTCATAAGTGCAACGCTACTTCTCTTATGGTGTCGTCACAGATCGGGTACCCACTACGAAAAAACCTTCGTAAAAAATAAGAGAGTAAAAATGGAAAATTTAAATACTTAAAACACTGTTATCAACAAGCTATCCAACATTCGGTGGATTTTCTTGTGTTGTGGCTTCTTACCACCTCTCGCCAAGCGCACAATTCATCCTTCTCTTCCTCGCGGGCCTACTGTCTACACATGTGCCTCCGCGCTCCGGCTTCATTCGACGTTCGCTCTCCTCTAGTGAGTCCTTACTCATTTGTATATATTGGGGAGATAGTGAGCAGGGTTTAGACTAGCTAGCACGGGTTTTGTTATTGTTGGCCCGCAGGAAGTGTTAAATTAGGGTACGTTTAGGTGCTGATTGTTGTGTTCATTTTGTCGCCACACGCGTGGTGTTTCTTGTTGCTATGTGCCTTAGTTTTTGCTTTCTCTCTAGTTAGGAGGCTTCCTTTCAGTGTTTAATAGCTGTTCCTTTGTTCAGCTTAGGGTCGTGGGACCCTGTCTTTGTTCTTTTGCAGACGCGCCAGGTTGAGATTGTCACACGTGGCTGTGGGATCTTCTGGCGTCCGAGCCTGCTGAGAGGCCCCATTCGGGGGCGATTTCTTCGCCCTTTTTGGCTCTGTTCTCATAGTTCATTCATGTCGTCGTTCGACATTTCTTTCTGGTTAAGCCTGTAGGTTATCTAGTGTTTGGGGGGTAGCGTTATTTTTCTCTTGTTGTGAATTATTATGTCCCCTTTGTTTCTTGGGACTCCCTGTTGGTTAGTGTTCCACTTTCCGGGGGTCCTGGGAGGCGGCCTACGTCTGGGGTTGATTGAGAGTAAGGTGGTTTCTCTCGTTGTTATGCTTTGCTTAGAGTGTTTTCCCCTTTTTGACCCGCCGGCCTCTGCTTTGCGGCTTTTGATTCGGCCCGCCGTGCCGGCGTTTGCTGGGTCCCTCTCTTTTTCCTTGTCGTGGCTCTGTCGGGGGGAGGTAGGGCGCGTCTTCCTCCCCGTTCCGGCGACCTTGCAGGTCCGGCGGAAACTTGGTTTTCCGTGTAACACATGGTTGCCGCGCTCACTGACCCTTTTTAAAGTTCACACCGTCATTACCGGCGGCTTAGTGTTGAAACGTTCTGACGGCGGGTGGCGTTTGTTTCGCATAACATGCCGATACCCGCCGCCAGGGGTCCCTAGGACCTAGCTTCCTAGCTCGTATACATATACGTGGGCTTATCCCGGCATAAGCCATGCCTAACCTGCCCTGCATAAACTTGTAATCCTGCGGAAGGTGGGGGTTCTCCTATGTACTGGGATCCACCTATCCCCCCCCCCCCCTTTTCCTAAGCCAAAATGGGCGTACACATCACAGTACTAGTGCCAACCAGCTGGAATACAAGTAAAAAAGCCCCCAAAAAAGAGAGTGCCTATATGCGGATCCCGAGAAAAGAGGTTGGGAAGAACAAAAAACCGGACTATTTTAAAAGCGATAAACAAATGCAATTGATGTCCGCAAAAAAGGAGGGGGGCACGTCTGCTGATCACTACCGACTCTAGCCAAAGAGGTGTAGAGTGAGCACAAAGTAAATATAGAGATTAAACTGCATAGCACCAAAAAATCAGCCGGCTATGCCAGGTTGTCTGCCGGGGGAGGGGGGGAAGCCGTAAAGTGTTCCTAGCTTAAGAGGATCATGCAAGATTCATGCAACCACTTGGACAGAAACCAAGGGTGGCTTGGCCATGTCCCCTCTGCCGGCGTTTGAGACTGGACATGTAAAAACATTTGTAATACAACCTGCACTACTTAAAAAGAACATACTGAACTTAACCTGGTAAACTTAAAGAAACCGTTTATTGCCACTCCGAGGTCAGAGTCAGCGTAGCTGTCTAAACCATTTCTTAAAGATGAGAAGCCACTCGTCTAATCATCAGTGAACTGAAAAGGAGTGACTCCATTTGCCTGTCATTACAGAGGGCGTCGGAGTTACAAAGAAAGTAGGAGGGGGAGCAGACATGTGTGGCAAGCTGTTGGCAAAACTGACGGCAGGTCAGAGAGGGGTCTATACAATCCAAGAATTGCCAGCCACGCTAAGATGTCGGGGAGTTCTACTTTAGTATGAAATCCCTTTGATTGGCCGAAAACTCCAGCCTAGGTCAACTTGGACTAGAACGTCATGGTGCACCAACATGAGGAGAACGTGGTAGTAACAAGTGGGGACTAAAAAACAAATTTTGTGAAGAAATTGAAGTGAAAGCAAAGGGAGGTGGGCCTCCATTATGGTTGAAAACCATCATCGAGGGATGAAAGGGAGAATGAGTAACACATTATAACAGGGTGGAGGGGGAAGGGATGTAGAAGGCTGTTCCGACCCCAAGAAATGAGAGCATGGGCCTGCTACTGAGCTGTCCCTGACTCGAGTAAGTGGGTTACCATAAAAAGCATTCCGTTATGTAGGCACAACTCGCGTGAGTATGGGGAGAGGCAAAAACTAATGTAGTGAACCTGCCCGCTGGGACGGAAACCACCCCCTGACGGCGGGAAGTCAAACGAAAGGACCAGCCCCGGCATAGCTTAAGATGCCCTTGAAACACATATGAGCTTAAGGTGCCCTCAAAAGATAATTGAACCAGAGAGAGCCAATACTTGTTCGCGTTGTGCCGCACATATCGTATATAGGAACCGCCCTGGGGATTTGCCTAGTGTAACTGAAGAAAAACAGTCCCCAAGGTAGCCCCGCCCCAATGCGAGTCTACATAGTCGCTGAACTGTAATACTCCTTACCAAGGTCCGTGGTAGCCGCCTGCCGGCAGACGGGTGTATATCACAATTTATCTGAGATGAAGTCAAAGTTAGTGAGAAGCCTTTTTCCTTTACGTGTCTGCCCCTGGATTAGTGGTGTGTGCATACCATCCCTGAGCTGGTGAGCACGTGCCTACTAGGTTTCGTTGTATCCCATTCCTTATTCAGAAGGTGGTATTGTGTATGCACATTGCAGGGGGAAGGGAGAGCTTCGAGACTAGTTTCCCGGCGTGTGCTTGCCTGGGCCGGAGCAGTCCGGTCGGGCAGACGATCTAAGGAGGCGCAGCCAACCCATGGGAACAACCCTTAATTCCAGCCTCGGAACCCTGTTGCACTAGCATGGCCGAGGGGGAGAGGAGGATGTAGGGTGGAAGAAAAGACTGACTATTAATCATCGAAAAGAATCTGTCTAGTAGCTGGGGTGTTGACCACTTGTCCACCGGCAGCTGCACCATATAGGAGAGACCTTTACTGCGGGGTCACCCCCTACCATTTACTTTATTGCGGAGTCTTCCCCTGCAATTTACACATTACCTTCACATCTCTCTCTGTCTGGTCATCAAACAGTTTGGGGGTTAAGACCGGAGAGAACAAAATTCTATAATAAGCATTTATAGGTAATCCCTGAGCCATACCAAGTCTGAGTAGCTGCCGTGATCGTACTGCCTCAAATAAGGCTGTTCTGATTTCGATGATACTGTAGTACGAGCCGGGGAAGGGAGGAGATATTGTTGAAAAGCTTTAACCAATTCCTCCTTCCGCCGAGGGGGGTCCGGTACGGGTTTAGCAATATCCAGGGCCGTATCCCTAGTTAAAAGAAAACTAATAAATTTGCGATGGGCATTATCTCTAACTAGAAATTCCCGTTGGAGTTCAATAGGTTCTGGAGCAATTAAGGGCAGGGGAAAATCCCCTACCGTTAGTTGGGGGGGGGGGGGGGCTATGAGGAAATAAAAAATAGGCAGCGGGACCCCACCCGTTTGTTGTCGTAGCCAGTCAAACTCGGTAATGGGGGGAGGAGGAACTGGGGACAATGGTATCGCAAATTGCTGAAGCTCCTGATCCCACGTTACAACAATATCTCCTCCCTTCCCCGGCTCGTACTACAGTATCATCGAAATCAGAACGGCCTTATTTGAGGCAGTACGATCACGGCAGCTACTCAGACTTGGTATGGCTCAGGGATTACCTATAAATGCTTATTATAGAATTTTGTTCTCTCCGGTCTTAACCCCCAAACTGTTTGATGACCAGACAGAGAGAGATGTGAAGGTAATGTGTAAATTGCAGGGGAAGACTCCG
Source organism: Paralithodes platypus (assembly GCA_032716605.1). NCBI lineage: Eukaryota > Metazoa > Arthropoda > Malacostraca > Decapoda > Lithodidae > Paralithodes > Paralithodes platypus. Next base: position 55,234,224 of record CM064485.1, read on the forward strand.
CAATAAAGTAAATGGTAGGGGGTGACCCCGCAGTAAAGGTCTCCCCTATATGGTGCAGCTGCCGGCGGACAAGTGGTCAACACCCCAGCTACTAGACAGATTCTTTTCGATGATTAATAGTCAGTCTTTTCTTCCACCCTACATCCTCCTCTCCCCCTCGGCCATGCTAGTGCAACAGGGTTCCGAGGCTGGAATTAAGGGTTGTTCCCATGGGTTGGCTGCGCCTCCTTAGATTGTCTGCCCGACCGGACTGCTCCGGCCCAGGCAAGCACACGCCGGGAAACGAGTCTCGAAGCTCTCCCTTCCCCCTGCAATGTGCATACACGATACCACCTTCTGAATAAGGAATGGGATACAACGAAACCTAGTAGGCACGTGCTCATCAGCTCAGGGATGACACGTAAAGGAAAAAGGCTTCTCACTAACTTTGACTTCATCTCAGATAAATTGTGATATACACCCGTCTGCCGGCAGGCGGCTACCACGGACCTTGGTAAGGAGTATTACAGTTCAGCGACAATGTAGACTCGCGTTGGGGCGGGGCTACCTTGGGGACTGTTTTTCTTCAATTACACTAGGCAAATCCCCAGGGCGGTTCCTATGTACGATATGTGCGGCACAACGCGAACAAGTATTGGCTCTCTCTGGTTCAATTATCTTTTGAGGGCACCTTAAGCTCATATGTGTTTCAAGGGCATCTTAAGCTATGCCGGGGCTGGTCCTTTCGTTTGACTTCCCGCCGTCAGGGGGTGGTTTCCGTCCCAGCGGGCAGGTTCACTACATTAGTTTTTGCCTCTCCCCATACTCACGCGAGTTGTGCCTACATAACGGAATGCTTTTTATGGTAACCCACTTACTCGAGTCAGGGACAGCTCAGTAGCAGGCCCATGCTCTCATTTCTTGGGGTCGGAACAGCCTTCTACTTCCCTTCCCCCTCCACCCTGTTATAATGTGTTACTCATTCTCCCTTTCATCCCTCGATGATGGTTTTCAACCATAATGGAGGCCCACCTCCCTTTGCTTTCACTTCAATTTCTTCACAAAAATTTTTTAGTCCCCACTTGTTACTACCACGTTCTCCTCCTGTTGGTGCACCATGACGTTCTAGTCCAAGTTGACCTAGGCTGGAGTTTTCGACCAATCAAAGGGATTTCATACTAAAGTAGAACTCCCCGACATCTTAGCGTGGCTGGCAATTCTTGGATTGTATAGATCCCTCTCTGACCTGCCGTCAGTTTTGCCAACAGCTTGCCACACATGTCTGCTCCCCCTCCTACTTTCTTTGTAACTCCGACGCCCTCTGTAATGACAGGCAAATGGAGTCACTCCTTTTCAGTTCACTGATGATTAGACGAGCGGCTTCTCATCTTTAAGAAATGGTTTAGACAGCTACGCTGACCCTGAGCTGTCTCTGACCTCGGAGTGGCAATAAACGGTTTCTTTAAGTTTACCAGGTTAAGTTCAGTATGTTCTTTTTAACCCTGGATAGGTATCGTAGGATTTGTGTTCCGATTAAGGTCCTCTCGTACCAAGTGTGGCACACCGCATATAAATATTCATATAAAATCCGGTAATTGAGATAGATTTTTTTTGTCACTTGCTACAATAAATATAAAGCTTCCTTAACATTATGGAGAGTGTAATTGAAAATCAAAGTAAATTTCATATTTATAATAAATGTATCATAATATTATCTTAAAAAAAAAAAAATAAAAAAAAAAAATAAAAAAAAAATACTCAAGTACGTCTGAGGGGGCTGAAAATTGGAGGGATTGTAGAGGGATGGTGGAGGCATGACAGGTTGGGATCTTGAGCTGCTGGGTCCCATAGGGCGCGAGCTGTGGAAACAATAAAAAAGGGTTAAAATTGTTTACTCCAAAAAAACATGTCGTATTTGGAAAAATTCATTTGGGTACCTGAATATTGACTTAGAATGACAAGATTCCATATGGGAATTCCCTAACTATCCTAGAATACATGTAACATACTGAAATTGGAATAGGAACTAATATATAGCTACACTATTATTTTACGTTGATTGAAATTTGAGAGGGCCGACTTTTTTGGCCAAAAATCTTAGGGAAAATATTCATAAATATAATATTTGTCAATGAATATGGCTAAAACATACACTGAGCATAGATATAAAACCTATGAACCAAATGAGCATATATATTGTGAGTTTGCCTTATTCGTTGGGACACAGGACTCATAAAGGGTTAACCTTATCTCCAGGCGCCGCTCCGGCCGCAAATCTGTGAAAATCGAACACACTTTCCAAAGGTCATGGGGTGAGTAAATATGCATGGATTTGTATCCCATTTCACATGGAGTATCAATAACGATCCAATAACACATAAAAAAAAAAAAAAAAAAATTGCCAAACGAAAAAAGCCAAAAAAAGTAATATTTTACGTTACATTGAGAGCCCTACTTTTCAATGATTTTATTTTGACAATTATGACCCCTAGTTTGTAAGTTTATTTACTTTGAGACTTAGAAAGCCAATAAAAATGAATACACAATATGTAGTTTCTCACCTTCAAGAGTGGCAATGCACGCAGGTCTTCATTAGGTGGTGCGGACAGGTTGATTGTTTGCCTGTATGACCGGTTCTTGTATGGAGGGTTGTATGGAGGCCGTGACTGCCTGCCGTTCCTCTCGCTGCTCCCGGTCCCTAAATAAAAAGTCTCTACGAAGAGTAGCCAAGGTACTCCTTGTCTTACGTGGTGAGGGAGCTCTGGGTGGTGTGGGAGCATCTGTGGGTGGTGTGGGAGCATCCGTGGGTGGTGTGGGAGCATCCGTGGGTGGTGTGGGAGCATCCGTGGGTGGTTTTGGCGCCAAAACTGGCGAGGTAGCGTCATGGGGTGTTGCCATCAGTGGCATGTCTACGAGATCATCCTCGATGTCATCATGTTCACTTTCTTCATCTATATTTTCTTCAGACTGACTAGAGTCCTCATCAGACTCCTCCAGGAGGTTATTTATTTCGTCAGGGGTGAGTCTTCGTCGGGCCATGGCTGAGGACAAAAAATAAATCTCAAAACAAAAAAATCTAGTGGCGACATCTGGCATCTTAACCCGCGCCTGATTGTGGTAACATGGTGCAATACCTTCCCCCTAGCTTGTGTAAACATGATAGATCCCTAAGTATAACACATTATAGATAAAATCCACAAATTCCAAAACTTTCACGAATGTAGAAATGTTACTTACCGGGAATTGGCGTCCCAGAACTGGTACAGATTGAACTTCTAGGCGGTCTAGATGGAGGAGCGAGCGGTGCAGGTCTGACTTGGTTAGAGGGTGAGGACAGACTGACTCGTCCCTCCCGGGGAGCGAGATTTGAGGGCGGAGCAACAAAATTTGGGTGCGCGGTGATCATATATCGGTTTCCGCGCACCACCACGTTCCGTTTTTGGCACTATGATTCCTATAAATGTATTACAAATGTTTTTACATGTCCAGTCTCAAACGCCGGCAGAGGGGACATGGCCAAGCCACCCTTGGTTTCCGTCCAAGTGGTTGCATGAATCTTTCATGATCCTCTTAAGCTAGGAACACTTTACGGCTTCCCCCCCTCCCCCGGCAGACAACCTGGCATAGCCGGCTGATTTTTTGGTGCTATTGCAGTTTAATCTCTATATTTACTTTGTGCTCACTCTGCACCTCTTTGGCTAGAGTCGGTAGTGATCAGCAGACGTGCCCCCCTCCTTTTTTGCGGACATCAATTGCATTTGTTTATCTCTTTTAAAATAGTCCGGTTTTTTGTTCTTCCCAACCTCTTTTCTCGGGATCCGCATATAGGCACTCTCTTTTTTGGGGGCTTTTTTACTTGTATTCCAGCTGGTCGGCACTAGTACTGTGATGTGTACGCCCATTTTGGCTTAGGAAAAGGGGATTGGGGATAGGTGGATCCCAGTACATAGGAGAACCCCCCCTTCCGCAGGATTACAAGTTTATGCAGGGCAGGTTAGGCATGGCTTACGCCGGGCCAAGCCCACGTATATGTATACGAGCTAGGAAGCTCAAGGGAAAAACATTTTTAGTTAATAGAACTAGTTTAATAATTTTATGTTTTTGAAACGCTTAATTAAAAGCTCATGTATTTTATACATAATAAATATTGTTTACACTAATTGTATATATGTAATTAGAATTTCTATGCTAGTGATTGAGAAGTATTGATATTGGTCAAAGTGACTCAATAAATGGACCCACGGAACAAGCTGAGCTCAGTCCAGGTTCCAGGTTAAAAGTGATGACGGGTTTTGTATTAACTCTAGGTATCACGTTTTACAACAAGCACCTCATGTACGAGGACTAAGTTGTTGGAGCAGGCTTCTTTGAAGCAACGCACTGCTCACACTCTTTCATATTTTTATATCTTATATTGTATGCATACTACAATAAAATACTTTTCCTGTTATGAAGATTCTTGACTTACGACCTGCGGTTACTGAGGATACGATATTATTGCGAATGTCCCCCTCCAGTCTTGGAATTCAGGCAACATCGTCAATGATGAAGGGGCCCCTATTAAATTATAGGTGTGATTCCCGAAGGGAAGTAGAGAAAACCTAATATTTAGTAGGGGCCCCGGAATCATTGACGATGAGGGCCCTCCCAGCCATCCCCTTTCCATTCGCATGATATTTTTGAGTTTTTTTATCTTGATATATCAGTGAAGGACGAATTGTGCACTTGGCGAGAGCTGGTAAGAAGCCACAACACAAGAAAATCCACCGAATGTGGGAAGCTTGTTGATAACAATGTTTAAGTGTCTAATTTTTTCCTTTTTTACTCTTTATTTTTTACGAAAGTTTTTTCGTAGTGGGTACCCGATCTGTGACGACACCATAAGAGAAGTAGCGTTGCACTTATGAAGACGACTCTTTTTCTTCCTCGCGGCGGTAGAGTCAAACGACTGACGTGGTGTTGATTGGAGACAATTATACTAATAGGCAACATCGTCAATGATTCCGGGGCCCCTACTAAATATTAGGTTTTCTCTACCTCCCTTCGGGAATCAAACCTATAATGTTCGCACCCAGTCTGGGGACACCTTGACGACGTATACAGACTAATAACACACACAACAAAGCCACTCCATCTATCTACAACACCCCTTCTCTGCTATCTACACTCTCCCAGCTGTATGGTCCTAGTGAGTATACTGTCTGATGGCATTAATGGGTTTCCAAATGTAAGATGATTTCTAGAAGGCCTTTCAAAATTGGTGTATGCCTTGAAATCAAGGTGGCAAGAATGATTTCAATTGGTATTTTGTGTCCCACAGGCCATTCCTAAGCTGAATAAGATTGTCTAGTGATAGCCAGTGGCGACTTTATTACTTTATTGTTTATTGTGTATGTTATTGTGAATGTGAATATATTATTTTTGTGTGATTGACGCGTGTGATTGGCGCGAGAACTGTTTCACCGTAATAGGCAGTATATCGGACAGAGTTTATTGCTTACTATGACTTTGACAATGATGTATAAAGATGTTTTATATAAATAAACTATAATAAAATGTTCATAATTTTTTTTTTTTTAAATCTTATATTTATGTGCATCAAACATGTTAAAAACAAATAAGGTCAAATAGAGTTTATATTTATGCCCTACCTCACTCAGTGGCATGGCCCAGTCATACTGAGCTCATGACGCTGGTGGCATTGCCCCGGAGGATAGCCATCCCTAGTCTTTGCTTGAGCCAGAGGGTTTCCCGGGGTTCTCCTGAAACTTTTCTGATTTTACGGCCTATTTCATTCACCATTTTAAGGGTGGTAGGGCCGAAGACTCCTGAAGTTTCGAATGCCAGAGGCTCGAACTGATGACTTCCTGCGATGGCTTGATATTTTTCTCGCTTTTTATTCTCTGTTATCCGGGCGGCTTCACCTGCTTCGTCGGCGTTTCTGGCGATGTTGGTTGAGGAGAAAGTGTCAACACATATGGCATCCCACACGAGGCACCGGCCATTCTTGTAAGGGTAATTGGTCATCCCATCTGGTCGTTTGCCGTCTTTTCTGTGAAGTCCATGTGGTTCAAGGATTGATGCACGGTTAGCACTCTGTAGGGCCCTTTTTATGACATCATTTAGTGCAGAGTGTCTTGGCAGGCGGCCTGCGCTGTGATTGCATGACAAGGCATGGTGACCTTGAGCATCCATCCCCACACCACACTTGCAAGTGTGTGGGTGACAAACTGCCGCACCCACTCTGAGCGCGATGGCAACCCGGAGCGCTTCCGCATCCAGGTGGGTTCCTAGAGGTGGAATGGGGACGGCATGTAACCACAGGCCACTCTCCAAACGGGCGGCTGCCTGGAGGCGTGCTTTTGCAACCTGGTCTGCATTGGTTAGGAGGTTTTCTTGAGTTTTCTTCGCCGAGATGGTATCCCACGCTTTCTGCTTGCTCCTGGAGGTACCCTGAGGCTCCTCCTCTGCTCCTGTACTTCCCTTCCAGGTGGTAATCGCTTCTGCTATGTCCCTATTAAGTGTCATTCCGGGTCGAGAAGAAAAGATGGTCACTACAAGGTCGTTGGTCGCGATAAGGGAAGAGATAAAGGCTGGGGAGGCAATATCCGAGGCTCTCCGTATGCCCAAGCCCCCGAGGCGGACAGGAAGAGTGGCTTGTGTCCAGGTCCGATCTTGAAATTTCACGTGGGTGATGCTGGTCACTGCTTCTCGGATTATGTTGTCTAATTCTTGGAGGCCACCATTGTTCGTGTAGGTCATCGATGTGCGCAAAAGGTATTGGAATTTTGGAATGGAGAAACAATTCTTGAGAAGGGCCAGAGCTGAGTGGGCATCGATGTGTATCAGGCGACTCACAAGACGTTGAAGCTCCTCCTTTTTACCTTGAAGTGCTGGTGGGATTGCTGCCGGAGTTAGTGGGGAACCTAAAAGGGTTTGCTGGTGCTCCTGAAGGATCTTTATGTCTGGCAATGTTTCTTGAAAAAGGGCCTGGGTCTGTTCTCTTTCTTCCAGTGTGTGGTTGAGGAGGACAAGTTCACATTTGGTGTCATTTATCGCTAGCCCAGCCTGGTTGAGGTCAGTTACGATGTTTTTTAGATCGGTTAGAACATTCTCTACAGACCCACCCAAGGTGCGTCGTCCAGGTACCATACATTCAATTCTGACCTTACTTTGTTAGCTGCTGCATCCACCCCTATTGAAAAAAGAGCAGGACCACCTGGATCTCCCTGCTGTAACCCGGTCGCTGATGGGATTACCGTCTCGCCGAAAATCAGGATTGAAGGTTTGGAATAAGCCTGCCAAAGTAGGGGGTACAGAGTGGGGATGTGTTCTTGAGCTGCACGGAGGAAGACATCCCTGCGAATGCTGTTGTATGCGTTCCGCATGTCAATCTTTAGAAGCACTCGTTTTCCTTGGGCTCGGCTGAGGTAAGTGCGGGTTGTGTGTACAGCAGCTTCACACCCCCCTGGAGTTCCAAAACCTAGTTGAACTGGTCTTAAGTGTTGACCTAGGCCATTCGAAAGTGGTTTCAAACCCACCTTTGTGGCAAGGCGGCGGAAGGTGTTCCCTGCTGCTATTGGGCGCACACCGCCATTTTTTTTTGCCAGTGCACAGAGTGATGTCCCCAAAAATAGGGGTGTGGCACAGTCGGGTACTTCCCCTCTTAAAACCATGTTGATAAATTTGGTGAGGGTTTCCAAGAGTGCCTCCCCAGCAGCTCCTGATCCTTGACCCAAAAGGCCTTTGAGGTGGGCGGGTCGGATACCATCTGGGCCCGCGGCTGAGCCTGCTGGGAATGAAGTCACTGCGGAAACCACCTGCTCCTTCGTGACCACTAAAGGTTGGGGCATCTGGTCATTTGGGGCTGGGGGGAGGTTTAGGTCCCTAGGTGTAGGTGGGTGCTTTCCTCGTAGGGCTTCAACAACTTCGGTGCCTTGACCAGCAAAACCATCTGACGTGGACAACAGTCTGACGGCCCCTTTGATGTCACTATCCGCCAGCTTCGCCGCGACCCTCTTACGTAGCTGTTCAGCCTCTTCCTCTTCATTGTCCTGTTGCTTCTGGGCCCTATTGGCTTTATTATGACCTGCTCTAAGATATATTTTACACTTAAGGGGAGACGAACCATTTTTTTGGTCATTCATTCCTTTATTTCTTAGTTTCCTCACTAGACCTCCATCAAGCTTAAAAAAAAAGCCCTAGACCCCCTTTCAAGATAAATTTGTAAATTTTTCGATAGAAAAATGTCTCGGCCGAAGGCCGCTTCCTCTTAAAATGTCAGGCTCGCTATCGCTCGCCAGGAAAAGATCGAAACCTAAATGGCACGAAAGGTCATAAAATTGACAAAGAAATGGGGCGAAACGTGTTAAAATCGCCAAACTAATGGGCCGAACGTCTTTTAATCTCAAAACAAATAGGGCTTAACACGAGGGAGAAAGGGGACCAGAGAAACGACTCGTCTCCCCTTAACCCCTTCGCTGCGGGTGACGTTCTGGAACGTCCTGGCAAGTTACAGGAATTTCCAGGCAGCCTGTAAAAACCGTAAAAATCAAGTGTCGGTGGGCGGGAGCGTGAGGGGCCCACCTCCGACCCTCAGAGCACCGAGCGGCTCACTGAGGTTGACTGTGTCTCGCGCGGGTCTCTCTCTGTGTCTCCCAGCAGTGTAGCCAAGCGAGCGAGTGTTACATAATAGCGGGTTTCCCGCGTTTCACTGGCACCACTGCGGGTAAACCAGACCACGTATGGGGCCCGTTCTGGTGTCATTTTGAAGCTATTCTCGCCTAGTTTTCGGCAGAATACACTTCATTTAATGCAGATGCTTGATTTATTATTCAGGAGTGCCTGAATATGCCCTAAATAGCCCAAAAATGGCCGCAGCCAAAGGGTTAAGGCTGATTCATACAACCAGTAGAGATATTTGTATGCATAGTAGGCTATGTCAATAAGGTGAGCTTGTGTTCAATGACTTTGTCAATGAGGCACTGGAGATGGTGGACAAGTTTTGCTACTTGGGAGATACCATCTCTGCCGGTGGTGGGGCCGAGGCAGCCACTATCGCCAGAATGAAATGCAGCTGGGGAAAGTTCAGAAACTTCAGAGAACTGTTGCCACTACTCACCATGAGAAGACTCCCTATCCCCTTGAAGGGAAAGGTGTACGCTTCATGTGTTAGAAGCGCAATGACATATGCTTCAGAAACGTGGCCTTTCAAAGCGGATGATACCAACAGAATGGAACGTAACAAGATGAGAATGGTAAGATGGATGTGTGGGGCCAAACTGCAAGATAGGATATCTAGTGAAGAGCTGAGGAGAAGGTTAGGTATCAAGAGTATCAGTGATGAGATGTGTACTTGCAGGCTTGGATGGTTTGGACGTGGAGAAGATGGATAAACTAAGTTGGGTGAAAAGTTCATGAACGTGGAGGTGTAGGAATAGGATTTTACACCATACCCGAAAGAGGATTTATGGAGCTCCGATCTTACTCTCAACCATCCGAACAATTTTACCAACACACCCAAACTTCGTTAGATGCGGGAATAGCCTCACAAAAATATGCCAGGGCCTGGGATTAAACTCTTGACCCTTGGGCTGGGAGGTGAACACTCTACCATTGTCACCAAGAAAGATATCTCACTTGGCAAGGTCGGCTCAAGTTATTTCCGCATCCGGTCTGTTTTAGGCTAACCTATTTTCACTGACTTTACAGAGGGAGCTGCACCAAGAGGCAGACCAAGAAATACGTGGGATCAGACCTTATGGCCTGATCTTGAATAATAATAACCTGACGAGTGAGGCAGCTCTGCATGAACAGGGCTGCCTGGAGCGCCGTAATTGACCACTTGCAAGTTTCAGGCTATAAGGAAGTTGGAGCTTTAGACATCGATATATAACAACATTACCAGCTAAAAGACGGTTGTAGTGCATTTATAAATGCATATAATTAAATTCAGCACAATTTCTATCCATCACCAACTCGTATAATTTCTGTATTTCTCCTAATTATTGATGTTAACGGTTCCAACTTCCTTATAGGCCAAAACTCACAAGTGGTAAAATTGGAACTGCACTTTGTGTGGGACAACTGTCCCAGTTGGTGGGACAGTTATCCTTTATACTCTGATACACTTCAATTATATTTAATCAGTAAACTAGTTAAATACCGCATTTTCCTTTACCATCATTATCTCCGATAGACTGGAAATGGTGTCGTATTTCACACCCAAATGCCATAAAAGGGTGTCCAATATCAAGCCAACTCAACCCTGCTCCTCCACAGGGTTGAGGAAGTAAACAACTGGGTCAAAGTCAAGCCAATTCGGGCTTTAAGTATATATTTGTAAGCAAGTCATCGTATTTCATTGGCGAGTGTTAAAAAATTCTATCAATCTAATACCGCATTTTCCTTTACCATCATTATCTCCGATAGACTGGAAATGGTGTCGTATTTCACACCCAAATGCCATAAAAGGGTGTCCAATATCAAGCCAACTCAACCCTGCTCCTACACAGGGTCGAAACTCAACCCGATTCAGACTTTCGGAACTTGATAACAGTTTTAAGACTTTGTGTATATATCCATATACAAATAATCGAATTGGATGTGATAATTATAAATGTACCTAGCTATATCCTCAGAATATCCGAAAGAAGCGTCATAATCCTATAGAAGGCCGATAACCTACCGGAGTTATTATATATAATACCTCAAAGTAAGCGATTATATTATAGGAATAGTCATCACAATTTTTTACAAATTCAACTAGATCAAAATAATATCGAAATGATGGATCATTAATTATTGATCTTGATTTGTAGGCCTAAAGCGTGTTGTTTATAAACATTGGAACACATGGCCGCAACCGCGGTTCCACTCCATTCGCGCCTAATCACGATTATATTTCGGTGCATTCTTACTTAAATTTATATCATTCGGGTTGATTAGGTTACACAATACAATATTACTAAGTAACAGTACACTCATATGTATAAATATCATAACATTTGTCAGAGTTTAGCAAAGCACCACGGCTGTGTGGGGAGTGCTGAGGGAGAAGTGGCCGAGCTGCGGAGCATGTGCTTGTAGCCTCGTGACCTTGACGTCGTCTTCCCAAGAGTCAAGTTCAGAAAATCAGTGTTTGTCACGGTAATTAATCCGTCACTCCTCAGAATTATTGAAATTGCTATGTATGCGATTATTTCTTGCTCTACTATTAAACAAATAAATATGTTGTATAATTTCACCTAATATGTAATGTCACAACACATCTTAAATTGTATATATTCAAATTTATTGCCGATATGTTCTGTTGTCGATTATTCCAATCCCTGACATACCTCATGATATTTGGTATATTACACTATTTCGCTTTTATTTTGTCTTTATTTGCTTTGTAATAATTATTCTGCAATGCATATTTACTTTCATTCTTAAAAATAGTCAGGAAAGGTTGTCCATATAATGTATATATTTAAAAGTCTGGATCGCCCCTTGTCATTTTGTGCCACCACACTTTAATGAGAGTGGGTTATCAGACTTTGGGGTGACACAAAATGCAGCTTAAATGTAGTCTTAAATTAGCCCAAACATACGCCAAAGTAAAGATATTCACGATCATTCTAAATTGGGCTTTTGTGTATTTCCTCTTTAACAAGTAAGTGTTTATACTTATAAGAGTGTGCAAAATATAAATATGTTCTAATGTATAACTAGGAACCCCAAAAGGTTCACCAAACCCAAATATACGAAGCGTTTGTTGACGTTCTTAAAACAAAAAAAAAAGAACAACAGCTTGCGTTTGCTTATACGATGCCAGGAGAGGAATACTTCTTTATTAAACCCTCTAAGTAGCATATTATGTGAATGTTTCTTAAACTAATGGAACTGAAATTGTGTACATCGACTTCCAAACCGATCTGATGATCTCTGAACTTTGAAATAATTGTAATACTGTAGTTTCGAAATCTGACCTTGATCATTATAACGGAATGAAGGTTCTTGGTACGATGTTGCCAATGTAGTGGCTACCGCTAGATCCAGCAAATTACTTACATAAGAACATAAGAAAATGGGAGTCTGCAAAAGGCCGATCGGCCCATACAAGGCAGATCCCTGTCACACCCAACCCCAATTACAAGGCCCAATTATAGACTCATCTCACTAATACCTTGAGTACTGACCCCACCAAAACGGTCAGAGATTAACACAAGATTACGGGGGTCTTCTGAGCGCCGATTGGCCCACACCTGGTAGATCCCCCTCACACCCAACCTATCTCGTCCATATGCCTATCTTATTTTATCTTAAAGCTCCATATCGTTCTTGATCCCACTATATCACTTGGTAGCCTATTCCACCCATCTACAACTCTGTTATCAAACCAATGTTTGCCTATATCTTTTCTGAAACGAAATTTATCTAATTTGAAACCATTTGTACGAGTTATTTCGCTATCACTGAGCTTTAGTACATTTTTCATGTCTCCTTTATTAATTCCACTAACCCACTTGAATACCTCTATCTTGTCACCTCTAACTCTGCGTCTCTCTAACGAATGTAAGCCTAATTTCTTCAACCTTTCTTCATACGGAAGATTTCTAATATTATGGATAATTTTTGTCATTCTATGTTGTACTCTCTCCAATGAATCTATGTCCATTCTGTAATAAGGACACCAAAATTGAACAGCATAATCCATATGGGGTCTCACTAATGACAAGTAAAGTTTTAAGATAACATCAGCAGTTCTGTTACTCACACTCCTAGATATGAACCCGAGAATCCTGTTTGCCTTGTTACTTACAGTTTCTTAGTTTCTTACAGTAGATCCTCTGGAAAAAGGCAAACTATGCCTGTGTATCCAGCTCAGTACCAGTACTTGCACTGTTGCGGTCGTTCACGGTGTTGGGGGCGACGGTAGCAGACGCAACATTTTTACTATTCTGTATTTTTGTTTTATAATCAAACTTCAAATCTTGTCTTCCCCATGCTTTATCAAGATTACTTTCAAACTCCCTTATTGATTCGGAATCGACTACATACTGGGGCAGTGCGTTCCACTCATTTACCACTATCACAAAATGAGTTCTTTGCCTTCTCAAGCCTATTTCCTTTTTTGTAAATTTTCTTAGAGTGTCCTCTCGTTCTTGTTCCCTCCCGCATCAAGAAGATACCTTCACACACATCCTCATCGTACTTTCCTGACACTATCTTAAAAGTCTCTATCATATCCCCTCTCTTTCTCCTAGATGCCAGTGTCGGAAGCCCCAGTGTCCTCAACCTCTGCTCATAGCCCGCGTTCTTCAACGTTGGTACCAGCTTGCTAGCTCTCCTCTGCACTTTCTCCACTGCTTCTATATCTTTTACCATATATGGAGCCCACACCTGGTTCGCATATTCCAGGTGCGGCCTAACCAGCGCTGTATAGAGATTCCTGAAGATTTCTTCGTCAAGTGACACAAATGTCCTCCTTATCAGCCCTACAATTCTATTGGCTTTGTTTATCTTTTCCGCTAAATGTTCTGAGAAATTTAACTTATTGTCTATCACTACTCCTATATCCTTTTCTGCATTCACTTCCTCCATCGCTTCATACATACTGTATCCTACCTTGTCTATCTTGCTGGTCCCAATCCGCATGTACTTGCATTTTTTTGGATGAAAAGGCATTAACCAATGCTCAGACCATCCCTTCATGCCCTCCACATCTCCTTGAAGCAAACCCATATCTTCCTTACACCTCACTCTTCTATACAGCTTAGTGTCATCCGCATACAGGTATACCTCACTTCCATTAGTTATAACTTCAGGTAAGTCGTTGATAAATATAACGAACAGCAGTGGTCCCAACACAAATCCCTGAGGTACCCCACTTGTAATTTCCCTCCACCCCGAGCCTATTCCATTCACCAGTACCCTCTGTCTCCGATCTTTCAGGAAGGCTTCTATCCATTTCACACATTTCTCCCCTATATTATAGCTTCTAACTTTCTCTATTAACCTTTTATGTGGAACCTTATCGAAGGCCTTCATAAAATCGCAATATACCACATCTATTACATCACCATCTTCTAGAATTTGCATCCAATCATCTACCACCTTAATTAGCTGTAGTACCATCGACCTCCCCGGCAAGAATCCGAACTGTCTCCCACTGAAAAGTTGGTTTGACTTCATATGATCCATTATTCCTTCTCTAATTACGAACGCTTATACATTGTTTTCTAGGCTTCAAATCATTGCTAACAAACACACCTAGATCTTTCTCACAGTCTGAGTTTTCTAATTCCATATTAGCTAGTTTATATTTAAAATTTGTATGCATCTTCCATATCTTTAATACCTTGCATTTGTCAATGTTAAACTTCATCTGCCATTTTACTGACCATTCGTGTAAGGTATCTAGATCCCTTTGCAGACACTCTATATCTCTAACTGAATCAATTTTTCTCCCCATTTTGGTATCGTCTGCAAATTTACTTATCCTACTAGTTATACCTAAATCAAGGTCATTTATGTATATAATAAACAACAGAGGACCTAAAACAGATCCCTGGGGGACACCACTCTTGACTGATCCCCATTCTGACTTAGTACCATTTATGCTGACTCTCTGCTTCCTACCAATTAGCCATGACCTAATCCATCCTAACAACGCCCCACCTATTCCATGTGCCTCAACCTTTCTCATCAATCTCTCATGAGGGACTCAGTCGAAAGCTTTACTGAAATCTAAATATATAATATCATATGACTTGTCATTATCTACTGCTTCATATACCTCTGAGAAAAAACTAAGCAAATTAGTAAGGCAAGAACGTCCCTGAGTGAATCCATGCTGAGAAGAATTGATTAAGTTAAATGTTTCTAAGTGGTTTCTCATTTTCCTAGCAATAATTGACTCTAGTAGCTTTCCTATGATTGAAGTGAGACTAATGGGACGGTAATTGGATGCTATTGATTTATCACCTTTTTTGAAAATTGGAACTACATTTGCAAGCTTCCAAGCTTCTGGAACTATACCTGTTTCTAATGAATTGTTAAAAAGAAATGTTAATGGGTAACTTAACTCATCTCTGCATTCTTTTAATACTCTAGCATATACCTCATCGGGACCAGGCGATTTCTGAGGTTTCAGGCTATCAATTTCCTTAAGCACATCATTTCTACTTCTAGTAACCGTACTTAACCTATTTTCTATACTATCGCTATATACCTTACGGACTTCTGGAATCTGTGCCAAATTTTCATTAGTGAAAACGGATAGAAACTGACTATTTAATGTACTGCACATTTCTAAATCATTTTCTGTCATTTCTCCTATCGAAGTTTTAAGGGGGCCTATTTTATCTCTTAACTTTAGATTTATGTAGCTGGTAAAAAGCCTTAGGGTTATTTTTTGAGTCATTGGCTATCCTGATTTCATAATTTCTTTTGTCTGTCCATATACCTTTTTTAACCTCTCTTGATAGATTCTGATAGTAAGCAAGTAGGTGAATTTCGCCTTTCTTGATTTTTCGATATATTTCTCTCTTTTTTCCTAGAAGGTCTAATAGTCTATTATTCATCCATTTGGGTTGGTTCTGTGTTGATCTAAATTTTCTTTTGGGGATATATTTATTTTGCGCATTGTGGAGTGAAGAAATAAAATGATTATATGTAGCTGTCAAATTATCCTGAGTTAAGACAGGTATCTGAGAGAGAGTATGTTCATTAGCGCACCTGGGTCCACTTAATAGTTTAACCATAGGATCGACTCTTAACCCGTACAGCCCCAGCGACGCGCCTGACGCGTCGGCGATGTATGTAACGCACAGCCCCAGAGACGCGCCTGGCGCGTCACCCTACTTGCGCTGACCGTAACCTCAGGTGTAGCCACTCAAGAGGGCTCAGATTTGTATGGGAACTGTGTACGTATCCCACGCAACCGTGCCGATGGTTGAAAACTCTCAAAGTCCACGTGCGTGCGCGTGAGCGCGCAATAATTTTTTTTTTTTGGTTAATTGCCTTCAATTTTTTACTCTTGTAAAATAAGTTTTCGGGGGCTCTGTAGGACCATTCTTTAAGCTTTTTGAGCGGTTTTTCGTGGTTTTTCCTTCATTCCTAACCCATTCGCTATTGTTTCTGGAATAAAACCATTTTTTGAAAACCGGCCGGGTTCTGGTGAACAAACATTACAAAACTAGCCGGGGCTGGACGGGTTAAGGCTCTTCTTAATCCACCATAATTGGCTTTTCTGAAATCTGGGATAAGTGTCGTATTCTCTTTAGCCTTTCCTGTCCATTGTATGTTAAAATAAATTTATTTATGATCACTATTTCCTAGTTGGTCTCCTATCTCTACATTATTTATCATTTGTTCATTATTACTGAGAACTAAATCGAGGATATTATTACCTCTAGTAGGCGAGTCTATGAGTTGAAATAAAAAAATATCCTGTACCGCCTCAATAAACTCTTTTGAATCTGAGTCGCCGATTTGATGCTGCCAATCAATATTCGGAAAATTAAAATCCCCCCATAATACACACATTGCTAAATCTTGATGCTATTTTCACTTCCTGCCATAAAGCTGTACCTTCGTTTCTACTCCTATTTGTTGGTCTATAAATAACTCCAATAATTATGGTCTCACTACCTTCGCTAACCTCTACCCAAACACTTTCGTTATCAGTATTTAGTCTAATATCTGATTTAATACAGCTTTTTAAAGAATTCCTGACGAACACTGCTATTCCGCCGCCTCTCCTACTTGTTCGGTCGCGTTTAAACAAACTATATCCTGGTATATGGAATTCTGCTAAAAAATGTCTTGATTCTGTATTAATCCATGTTTCAGTCAGTGCTATAATGTCTATATTTTCGTTGCTAACAAGTGCTCTAAGTTCATCCATTTTATTACATAAACTCCTACAGTTTGACTGAGTTTGTATAATATAATCGCAATGAATTTATTGTACTGGTATCGGATTTACCTTTATTTCTAACTGAATTCCCATCTTCTGTTACACCTTCAATATTTCTACTAGCAGTACAATTAAAATCCTGTGACTGATATTTTCTATTCCTATCTGATGTACCAGTACGGCAATTTACCCTATCTAGACAATTATTCTTACTCATATTCTCAGGCTTTATTTTCAGCGAAACCCCGCGACATTACTTCCATCTAGCGACATCAAGATGTGATGAATTCTAGCGATATTCAAGTTAGTTTCTCTATTTTAAGGAATTGGCGAGATGTTTCGATTGTTAAAGATTATTCTAGATACTTCAACATATGTTTTCTAGTGACATACAAGTTTTTAGTGTCTGGTGACTATCTAGCGATTTGTCAATGCTATTCTAGCATATATTTGTGATTTAGTTTATCTTGCATTTTTGTCTAAATTTGGCCTATTTCTCCAGAAGACTTCCTACATGGTATAGTGTATTGTTCTAGTGATAATTAAATATTATATAGGGCTATTTTAAGTTGGCTGATGAATATGAAGCAGTAATATGCTGGACGATGAGAACATTGTATGTAAACATGTCTCGGATATCACTGATAATTGTTGGCATTTTCTGCCAAAAGCCCAATGGCTTATCAGTGGTGGTAACACAAAATGCAGCTACATTTAATGTTTTAATATGAAAGAGGCTATTAATTACGAATACAAAAGTTCGGTATGTAAGCAAAGTTTTAAGACACTAGAATATCTTAATTAATCTTGATTATCAGCAAAGTATTAAGATCTTTTATATATAATTAATTTAAGTTTGTTAACCCTCTAAAGATTGTTTTGCTCTTTATATTATCTATTTATTCTTAGTTTATTATTATTATTCTCCTTTAGTATTTTATCTTATTTATTCTTATTACTGAAAGACATTTGATTAAATAAAAATGGTAAGGAAATATTATAAAGTCACATATCTTACTTGAATCTTACTTGAAGTCGTCTAGAGGTCCCGTCCTCACAGTCGTGGTCCGCCACCGCTGCGTCCGTCCCGTGCGTCCCTTCGAAGGAGGTCCGTCTGGTCCGGTATAGAGTTTGAGGCCGCCCGGCAGTTAGCAGTGTATCCAGACACTGGTGGTTCATCTGGGAGGGTCTTTAGAAACTTGTCTAATAACCCTTTGAACCTGTCTACCGGGCAACCTACTATGTCTCGCACTTCCTTGGGCAGCGAGTTGAAATTTTTTGGTCCATTGTGGCCTAGGCTGGACGCGAGGAGGGATCTCACTCGTTCTGGTGCCTGTGTTGGGAGGGATCTCCTCTCACACTTCCTTCCAGTCCGACCATTTTGTTTTTCCTGGAGTTCATTACCAGTTGGATCTGGAACCAGCTTCTCCAGGATTTTCCACACATAAATTGCGCAGTACCTGTCTCGCCTTCTCTGCTGAGAGTACAGCCCTAGCTTCTTGAGCCGGTCCCAGTAGCTAAGGTCCTTCATCCCCCGAATGTTTCTAGTGAAGGACCTCTGGACGGACTCAAGATCTCGTATGTACCCCTTTTTGTGTGGCGACCATAGTTGACTACAGTAGTCAAGGAAGGGTTGTACCATAGACCTCCAGAGAGTTAGCATTGTTTCTTGTTCCCTGGAGTTGAACGTCCGTAGGATCCATCCGGCCATTCCCTTGGCTTTCTTGACAGCTGCAGAAATTTGGTGTTGAAATGTGGCATCGTCGGACAATTGCACACCTAGGCATCTCACATGTGGCTTGGGGGTGATGTCGTGGCCGCCTGCAGTGAGTAGTTTGGTGGTGTCCTTGAGGGTTTGTTTCGGGCCACATCGTAACGCTTCAAACTTTTCTTCGTTGAAGGTCATGTTGTTTTCGTCTGCCCATTTGTAGATTTTGTCAAGGTTATCCTGGAGATTATGAATATCCTCTTCATTTCTTACGACACGACTTATGTTCGTATCGTCAGCAAAGGAAGAGATAACTGATTGACCAACTCCATCATCAATGTCCCCTATCAGTATAAGGAAGAGCAGAGGTCCTAATACTGATCCCTGGGGTACTCCACTAATGACGTGGGACTTTTCAGATGTGTGGCCCTTAACAGCAACAGTCTGCGTTCTTGCGGAGAGGAAACTGTGCAGCCACACACCTATTTTGCCTTGGATGCCGAGTTTCTTAATCTTGTGAAGGAGGATGCCGTGATCCACCTTGTCGAATGCTTTAGCAAAATCTAGAAACACGACATCCACATTATTATATATATAAATTATATATATATATTATATATATAATATTTATAAACGTAAATAAGGTATTTTACAATTAATCAAAATAATAAGCAATGAAAGTTATGATAGAGTTTCAGGATCGTCTTGCATACGTTCTGATTTCACTAAAGTACAATTAAAGAATAATAGTCAGGTAAGTATTTAACTTATACAAGGCTTAATCCTTAACCCGGGAACTGCGGGAAGACTCTTAACCCTTCCTACCCGGGCTGCCTTAGGTAATGACAGCACGAAAGAAGGGCCAATACCCTGTATGCCTTATCTAAGGCATGAGCTTAATAGCCTAATTAAGCTTGGTCCGAACGCCGTGCGTACGACGTATGTCAACAAACCCAAGTGTTCGTCACCGCACCTCCGAAAACAAGAAGGAGAAGACTCCTCAATGTTATTGTTATGATGTCATGACGAAATTAGTGTCTGAAAAGCCCCCATATTGGCAACATCTCTGCAATATTGGCTCCACTGAAATCGTCATCACAACTGAACCAGTTGACTTACAGAGCTCTACTCAATGCCAAAATACAGATTGAAAACCACACTACGATTATAGATGAGTGGGAAAGTTCTAGCAGTGAAAATAAACATAAATACGGTAGCCTAGGCCTAGGCGTTTTTCGGCCATATCGCCCGGGTAGGGGCGACCGTCATTGGCTGAGACAGCCCGGGTAGGAAGGGTTAAGAGTTCCCCCGGCGGACTGCGGGAAACTCTTAAGAGTAAGGCTATTTAAAACACCCCAAAAAAATGTTTTTGTTTTTTTTGTTTTTTTTTAATTGCCCCTGGGCCATGCCAAATAGCACTCCTCCACCTCCCCTCCTTCCCCACTTTCCTCACCTCCTTCAGTTATCACCTATTTTCCCTGTTATTCCCTTATTATGTGGTATATTTTTGTGCTAACATTAACGAGTTGCAAGCAGGGCGCATTGTCATCACTGTTAGCAAGCGAGTGCAAGAGAGAGAGAGAGAGTATCGATCGACAGTCTCTCTCCAGACGTTGGGAAAAGTGGTGGGAAGGGAGGTTGCCTCAGCCATACATTATGTAACTCCCGGCCTGTATTGCCGATTTTGACCATCCAAACGCTGTTTCCACTTGTTTTTATTGTTGTAACAGGTTAATACCTTTATAATCAACCTATAATAGGCGCATATGGATAAGTATTAATGCTATTTATGGTAAAATAACGATGTTAGTGATGGGAACAGCTCAAATATGTCGGCACAGGAGTGTGGTGTCTCATACCCCCCATGCGCACTTCAGAGGTTAATTATGAATGACAATAGCTTTACATCAAGTTAGTTAATCGTTAATATGTAAAGTAGAATATTCAATCACAAATCATCTCTGAATCAAACATTAATTCTAATCACCAAAATTTAAACAGTAATTCAAAATATATATCTCCAATTAAATTAAACATATATGATTCTCCACTCCAATCTATATGATTTCTCCAAGTAAATTAAACATATATGATTTCTCCAAGTAAATTAAACAGTAAAGTAAAATGATTTCTCCAATCACAAAATCTTAAAGCAAATGAGTGTATGTTTTCCACATACCTCTGGTTAATTAATAGTCACAAATAATCCCTAACTAACATGTAAGAGGTCGCTCCCGGACGCAACTTAACACATAATAATATACAAGCCTTTGAAGTCTGTCTCGTCTCCCCACCACACTGCTCGTGTTCCCCAGCTAGAAATGTACTAGTTTGAATTATCAAATCCCCGTCTTCTATATCGTTCCCTGGACCTAGCTAACCAATCAGGAGGTAGGAAGCAGGTGCCGGGACCAGTAAGAAGGCAGGAAACACGCCGACCAGTTACAGGTGAGAAGCAGGTGAACGAGGCCCCGTGAGTGGTTGGGGCAGTAGGGAGAAGGGGGCTGGTTCTGTCTCGTCCGATAGTTTGCCCCTCCACGTCCACACAAACTTGGCTGGTTTCTCTCTCTCTCTCTCTCTCTCTCTCTCTAGTCACGAAGCAAGGCGAATTGTTGCCACGAGGTAATTGTAAAGTCACGTTCAACAGGTTGGTCTGGCCACATGACATCCGGTCGGTACGGATGTTACACCACCGCTAGAAAAGAGTGCAATAGGAGGAAAGTATAGGACACATTTTCAGACTCTTGACAGACAATCTGCCAACACATTCTGGACCCCCTTGATGTGTTTGACATCGAAGGCGTACTCCTGCAGCAACAAGCTCCACCGTGTCAGTCTCTGATTCTTGTTTTGGAACTTGTGCAAAAACTTTAATGGGTGATGGTCAGTATATACAGTAATGGAACCAGGGGCAGATTGAACATAAACACCAAAGTATTGGAGGGACAAAATCAATGCTAACAGCTCCTTTTCTATGACAGAGTAATTACGTTGGGCAGAATTTAACGTTTTACTAAAATAGCAAACAGGATGCAGTACATTACAGTCATCCTCCTGGAGTAACACTGCTCCGACCCCAGTATTACTTGCATCAACAGCTAGGGAGAAAGATCTGGTGAAATCAGGGGCACGGAGAACAGGATAATTAGAGAGAATGTATTTAGTAGCACTGAAAGCCTCCTCACAATCGGAGGACCACTCAAACTTCACATCCTTTCGGAGAAGATCTGTTAAAGGTGCTGTTAACCTTGAAATTTTGTAAAATAAACGTGTAGTATCCAATCATCCCTAAGTATCTTTGGATTTCTTTCTTATTGGTAGGTGTTGGGAAATTAGAAATTGACTCTACTTTAGCATGAGGAGGTGCAACCTGACACTGTCCTACTATATACCCAAGATATTGGACAGTACTCTTAATGAAAGTGCATTTTTTTAAGTTCACTACAAGATTTGCTTCAGCAAGGTTAGCAAAAAGCAGTCTGATTTGTTTGAGATGTTCTCCCCATGTATGGGAAAAAAGAAGGATATCATCAATGTACACCACACACCCAGGTACCCCTTCAGTCACCTGATTCATGAGGCGCTGAAAGGTAGCTGGAGCGTTTTTCAGGCCATAAGGCATTACTTCACAGCAGAAGGCTTGATTGTTTACCACAAAAAATGAAATCTCCCTTGCTCTGGGTGTTAGAGGTACTTTCCAATATCCTTTCATAAGGTCAATTTTACTTATAAAACTGGCAGTGCCAATCTGGTCAATACAATCATCAATCCGTGGCAGTGGATAAGTATCATTCTTTGTTACGGCATTGACTTGTCTGTAGTCCATACAAAATCTATAACTCCCATCTGGCTTAGGCACAAGTGTGACCGGGCTACTCCACTGGCTTAAGGCTCTAGTAATTATGGCATTGGACAACATGAAATCTAATTCAACTTGCAGAATACTCCTGCGCTGTGGTGAGACACGGTATGGGGATAATTTGATGGGTGCTGCATCCCCGACATCTATGTCATGCACGGCCAACGAGGTGAGCCCTGGAGTATCACGGAACACACTGGGAGACTGTGATAAAACATTGATTAGTTCTTTAGCTTTCTCTGAGGGAAGATGACATAATTTAGTTGGTAATACCCCCCAGGCTACTGAATTATATTTAAAGTTGGATAGACCACAAGACAAGTCAAAATCGATACCTTCAGGATCTGGGACAGTCTGCTGCGGTATCTGTGGGTAAGGACTACAAACATCACCCGCACCAGGATGTCCACAGGTCCTTATTACTGCCACAGTAGGAGAATCAGGGGACCTATGATAGGGTTTTAACATATTTATATGAAATACTTGCTTAGGCTTCCTTCTGTCTGGGATAGCCACCAGGTTTAGTGATAATCCTGGAGATTCTGTTGGAACCGCACGGGTAACAAACAAATGCAAAGGTACCCCCTTATCCCTATCACCTACATTTTCTTCACAATGTTTCCTTAGCCTAACCGGCAAGGGCACCAGAGGATTTTCAGGTAAATTTTGTTTGGGCTTACCTGTCATCTGGCAGGTGTGACACATTTTACAAAACTCCACTACATCGGCACGCATACCGGACCAGTGGAAGTGGGTTCTAATGCGCTCTCGAGTTTTTCTCACCCCTAAATGCCTTGCCAAGGTTATTTCATGGGCCATTTCTATTATGTCTTTCCGACAAGGCTTGGGAGCGACTACCTGATGCACGTCCCATGCCCCGTCATCAATAGGTCTACGTGGCTGTCTCCACCTACGCCACAAAACTCCTTTCTTTATATAAAAGCATTCACCCCTCTCCTTCTCCTTCTCACACTCTTCTTCACTCATGGCACTGGCAGCTAACTCTTTGCACTCAATGTCATCTCGCTGCAACTCTACCTGGCCACTAGGATGATTAGGAGGGGTTTCATGATTATTATTAGGCTCAAGATTTGCCATAAATGTGTCGGACAGATCTACTACAGTTTCCGCATCAGGCACAGTTAGAGCATCATTCATTATTCTTTTATCCCTTTAATTTGTTTTCACATTTGGCACATCAGGCACAGTTGGTACACTATCAGAGGGAACTGCTACATTTGGTATAGATAAAGGGACCGCATTCATGGGGAAAACATTTTGTACTTCCTTAGCAAGCTCACTGGGTAGTGGCTTGACAACAGGGGAAAATTGCAAGACGGGGTCTGGTCGGACCCTCTTAACAGCCAAATCATTCCCCACAAGGAGTACCTCCTTAGCAAGCTCACCGGGTAGTGGCTTGTCAACAGGGGAAAATGGCAAAGCGGGGTCTGGTCGGACCCTCTCACCAGCCACATCATTCCCCAAAAGGAGTGTTACCCCAGGCACAGGGATGTCCTGAGGCCTACACAAAGCTATACAGGCTTCACCCTTCAGCAAATCACACTCAATCTCGCCATTCACCAAGTTAGCAGAAAATTTACCTCCAGCACCTCTCATTATTACTGATTCGCCAGTTGGGCATTCAGAATAAGGATTCACCATGAGGGTGCTAGTAGAACCAGTATCTCTCAAGATATTTACCTCATGTACACAACCATTCATTTTCACATAACCAGATGAAATAAAGGGAAGGTAACTGTCTTGAACTGATGGGAATTTTACTGCAGATTTACCCTGGACTGCTGGGAAAACATCTACAGGCTTAACCCTCGTGGGTGGCATCACACACGCTACTACTCCATATCCTGTCCAGTTTAAGTTAGTAGCTAGGTACTCCTTCTGTCGGGAGTCCTGCATCAAAGACACATTTGGGTCGCTTTGATAATTATTTAAGTTAGCTAGGTACTCCTTCTGTCGAGAGTCCTGCATCAAAGGCACATTTGGGTGGTTTTGGTTATTTGGGGAGGCAGTTACGGCAGCTACTGTCGGCCCCAATCTCTCGGCTCTCTCCTTAGCCCAACACTGATAAGCTAAGTGGCCTCTCTTGCCACAATAGGTACACACTTTCGGGGATACATTCCCCTTGTAAGCATTATTATTATTGGTTTGGGCCCCACCTCTGTTACCATTACCAGGAGTCACATTCTTAGTTGGGGGAGCATTTTTAGTTTGGCTTACGTGGGGAGACGTTACAGGCTTTTGCGAGTGACTAGATTTATCAGATTTGTGATTGGAGAACTTATTATTATCATAGGGCTTTTTCCCACGAAATTTGTTGTTTAGTACATAAGTATCAGCCATGTCTGCAGCTTCGGCAAGAGTTTCTACCTTTTTCCCTCTCAAATGATAGGCTACTGGTGAATCTACCTCCCATAGGAAGTTCTCAAACAAGATTAACTCTTTCAGACCCTTAAACTCAGTGACATTCTTACTTGTTAGCCAGTTATTTAAAGCTTTGTTCATGGTCCTGGCAAACACTGTATGAGTTTCCTCAAATTTTGTATGAGTCTTTCTGAAAGTCTGTCTATATGCTTCAGGCAGCAGTTTGTAGGTTTTTAGAATGGCTGCTTTGAGACGGTCATAGTCTTGCCGAACCTCGGACTCTACTGATATGTAAGTTTCCTGACCTTGTCCTGTCAAGACCGTTTGCAACATATATGGCCATCGATCCCTTGTCCACCCCATACCTGTAGCAACCTCCTCGAACAACACAAAAAAGTCTTGAACATTGTCTTCGGTGAACGGGGGAATTACCTCAGTAGAGGTGGACATGATCTCGTCCTACATAAGAAACCTCAATAAAACATTTTGCCCATTGGATCCCATAAATGTTTCCAAGCTACCAAGAGTCTATGATCACACAGTTGAGTTTATTTCCAAAATAATTAATAAGTGCTTCTCTGAAGGTAACTTCCCACATTCTGAAAAGCATGCACTACTCCGACCTAGTCTAAAGAAACCTGGACTTGATGTTGAGAACATGTTGAACTACCGCCCTGTCTCCAACCTGTCCTTCATATCAAAGATGTTAGAGCGTGCAATACTTGAGCAATTACAACCACTACTTCAGCAGAATGAAACTATCCCAATTTTTCAGTCTGCTTACCGACAGCATCATTCAACTGAAACAGCATTGATTAGAGTACATAATGATCTAGTTGAGAACGTTTGCAATGGTGTGGCCTCACTATTGGTTTTGCTTGATCTCTCTGCGGCCTTTGACACAGTGGATCACGAGTTGTTATTGAGTGATCTTTATGATTGTGGTGTGTGTGATTCCACTCTCTTGCTTCTTGTCAGGTAGATCCCAGAGTGTGATGGTAAATCAAATGGTCTCGGACTCGACACCCCTGCAGTATGGTGTTACGCAGGGATCAGTTTTAGGCCCTATCGTATTCATAATTTATATCAGCAGTTTGTCTCTTCTGCTTTGTGCACAAAATGTCACCTTTCACTTTTATGCAGATGACACCCAGATTTATGTGAGAATCACAAATATAGTTGATATACGGAGTAAGATGGAATTGTTGATGTCTGATATCAAGAAGTGGATGAGAGCGAGAAAACTTAAACTAAATGATGGTAAAACTGATATTCTCATCATCCGAGGAAATAGAAGAGCTGATGATATAGTAGGTGCCCTCTCCATCAATGTGGGTGGATCTCAGCTGCGACCGGCCAACCCTGTTCGAAATCTGGGTGTATATGTGAACTCCTGATTAGATTTCAAAGAGCATGTAAACCAGATAGTTAAAAGTTGTTACTTGCACATCAGAAATCTCTATTTGGTGAAGCCGTTTATAACCAGACCTTGCCTCCTGACGTTGGTTCACTCATTGGTCTTCTCTCGTGTTGATTATTGCAGTAACAGGAAAATATGTATAGTGTGCGATATTGGATTCAACAAAAGGAGTACAACGTCACAATGTAGTAGTTGTAATGAAACAGTACACGATCGATGTACTTACGTTACTAGCAGAAAAGAAGTGGAATGCGATAAATGTAGGGAAGTAGCTATTAACCTCTCCTTGGCGCACAGGGGGTTTTCTACAGGGTAAGACTGTGCGCACCTATGATGATTTTGGGACCTATTGCCAATATCGATAAAAAGTACATAATCGTGTAGGGAATGTTTGCGTGCATCGGCCCATATATATTTGACCCCCCAAAAAATGTCTGGGGGGGGTGGGGGAACGGTCTGTAGTTGAAAAATGTGGAGCGAATGGCACCGCACGGCTAGATTGTCATCGAGCGGCGAGATTTCCCTGCCAAATTTTCACGCGCCCAGGGGATAGAAGGAAAGGGAGGAGGGGGTGGGTTACCGCGTATTATCACGTATAGCTCCTTTTTTTAGCCCTTTTAGGCTATGTAGAGTATGTATACGTGTGTAGGCCACCCATATAACAATGAATATGCCTCATAGTGACCAAAAATTGCAATATATAAGGGAATTATAAGAGAATTTGTAGGCGGGAATGAAGATGTGTTGGAGGTTTGGCAGAAATTTATGAGCTGAGAGTGTGGTTTACGCCATACATATCACTTTTATCTTGTACGTAGAGCACTGTCATGCTATAATACAGACTTGTACGTATGTATACGTGCCATATATCAAAATATATACCGCATATAGACCAATTCATGCGATATTTACGCACATTACTAATGAGTTTCTATGCGTGAACCAAGGTGTGAGTGAGTTGTGCTGGGAATGAAAGGGGAAGAGGGTGTGTTACGCCATAAATATCATGTAAATCTTGTATTTAGAGCACTGTCATGCTATAATAAAGACGTGTACGTATGTAGGCGTCCCATATAACAAGGAATATACCGCATATAGACCAATTGATGCGATATTTACGCAAATTGTGAATGTGTTTCTAGCAGACGGAAGCCTGAAAGGGTGGGTTGTGGGTGGGAGGGAGGCATGCAGGGGTGGAGTGAGTAAGTGAGTGAGTCGTGGAGAGATGGAAGGCAGGCAGATCTCTAGATAGATAACCAGCTTTGTGATAATTGTGGAGGCGCCCGAGGCGTATGGATGTCTTGGTATTTTGAACCTTATGTCTACCAGATGTCTGGTGTTCGTTGCCACCAAGAGGTCTACAATAACATGAGTCAGGAATGGAGAGAGAGAGAGAGAAACTGAGACATGCGTATGTCGTACGTATAAATGGACTTCAGAATTGCATTTTTATGCAAGCAGACATTGCATTTTAGACACATGTGAAGTACCACAGAAACATGTAGGCCATTGACTGTAAATAAAGTACTATATTCTAGACCACCAACGAGGGTGGTCAGTAAACACAGGCAGATTGCCTTTTGTGATAGAGGGCTAAATATAGACTGGTGTCTCCTTACACTTGCGAAAGGGTAGATTGCCACCAGAGAAACTTATACTTATTTATTCCCAAGTAATATGCACTATAAATGTATATTCGAGACCTACTGCAATTATATGTATGACAGTCATGACTATGTATAATCCAATATACGTGCGTAGGCGAGACATAAGAAAGCTGGTTGAGCAATTTTCGACACCCACACAGTTATTATTCATTTTTATTTACAATATTATACAATACAAATGTATTTGTGAAGAGTATTTTATCCATTATTGTATTTATACCAATTTTGTTCCCAGACAGAGCTGCTGTAGCTGGAGCATCAAGGAGCGGCAAGGGTCACCTCGTGACCGCTTGACCGTGTGAAAATGAGTGGAGTCACACTGAGAGGGGCAATTTTGCTGAGTGTTTGGGCAATTTTTGACAGAATAAAGTTATATAATTACTAATTCTTGACAGAGACAAACTTTTATAAACCTTGGCATGATATAATTGATAATCCCATCAATTTACAAACGTAAATTGGTGGGATAATTTTTTTTTTTTTGTATATTGTCATTTCGATTGTAGACACGAAGTTTTGAGTGATATTTGGTATGAGCTGTGGCATGGTTGGTAAGGTTGCGGACTGGCAAACTCAAAGTGTTGTAGGGTAGTGGGACCGAATCCAGGAGGGGGTTATGGGGAAGGTTTTATAGTGTCTAGAACATTTTTGATAACAAAAATTTTTTACAAGATCATGCCATTGTATTCAAACAATATGAAATATTCATAGAATATATCATATTGTGAGAATACAATGACATGACCTTTTTTTTTTTTTTTTTTTTAGTTTTTTTTTATTATCTTAGTAGGTTTGACAGGATTTATTGAAACATATTTATTTTTGTACAATTCATTTGAGGTAAGAAAATAATTATATACACATTACTTAGGCTAATAACAAACATATATTGATATACTAAAAAAAGAAGGCATATTACATGTAAATCTTTGAAACTTATAAACTAAATAATGAAACATACAATTATATAATGTAAAAGCTATATCACAGGGACATCTTTGGAACTTATACATTATATAATATATATGTTACATTATGAGGTAGCGTGATCAATTAGGTCAGGTCAGGTAAGGTAGGGCGCGAGTCCAGGGCAGAGCAGGGCAGGGGGCGAGTCCAGGGCCGGGCACGGGGCGAGTCAAGGGCAGGGCAGGACAGGGGGCGACACTCAATAATTCTTGAAGGTGTGGTAGTCCCTGAAGCAGTCACCCAGGCAGAGTGGAACTTTGCACTCGGCGCACATTGAGGTGACTCTTTTGGTGACATGGGGTTTCCTGACACTGGTGCTGCAGACGGTGCACTGCGCCTGCCTGCGACGAGTGCCAAGCATCTCGGTGTTGATTGGGTAGTGTCTTTCGACACCCACCTGGATGCGGTCAGGAACGTGATCCCCACGCCATGCCGTACGTCTGTGAGTGGTGGTGCCATACTTCTCCAGGAGTTGGTATGAGACGTTGTACACGAACTCCCGGAATTTCAGCTTCTGGTTTGGGGACATATCCTTCTTCACCAACCACAAGTTGTAGGCGTTGAGCATCGTGATACCAACTAGGTGGAGGAAGAGCTTGTGATACCACTTCACAGTCTTCCTCAGACACTCAACACCTGACAGCTGACAGTCAGACTTGTCCACCAGGCGCATGTTCTTAGTGTAGTCCACTACCATGTCGGGCTTGTAGATGGTCTTCCTGGTTCGGTAGTGGATTTTGCCAGAATCCATCTGGGCACCTGTGTGGACGGTGGAAAGCAGGTGGACGTCTCGCTTATCCTTCCACTTCAGGGCTATCACTTTCCCACACTTCTCGAGCTGCTTGAATTTCTGCCCCTTTCGTCGCCTTCTTCGCACATGCCTCTCGCGGTGTTCCTGGGCCAGGTCGTCTTCTGAAGGTGTGTCACTGGAGGAGGCATCTGTGAGAGGAATGACATTACCTGTGAACTTTGGCATAAACTTTCTTGTCTTTCTGACAGTCCCACATGACCCCGTTTGGTTGTCATGAAGAAACTGGCAGAGAGCAGGAGAAGTATACCAGTTGTCAGTGTAGATGATGTGGCCTTTGCCCAGGTAAGGTGCCAACATTTTCCTGACGATGGCACCTGACATGCCCATGGGGTCATTGGCAGCGGCTTTCGGTATGTCAATGTCAGTGCCTGTGTACACGATCATGTCAAGCACTATTCCAGTTTCGCAGTCACACAAAACGAAGAGCTTGATTCCGAACCTATGCCTTTTCAAGGGGATATACTGCTTGAAAACAAGACGTCCTTTGAAGAGCACGAGCGACTCATCAATCACCAAATTGAGGAAGGGGTAAAAGTATTTCCTATACCTCTCCAACAACATGGTGAACACATCCCGAACTTTCCATATCCTGTCAATCCTGTTAGGATTTTCGTTGTCTGCAAAGTGCATAAATCTTAGCAGCAACAAAAATCTGTCACGAGTCATGAACTTATTGAAAGTTGGGGTGGCGATGAGAGGGTCGTGCTTCCAATAGTGTTGCAACACATGCTTCTTGATCAGAGGCATGAGGAACAACAAGGCAAAGAACGTCATAAATTCTTCCACAGTCGTATCCACCCAGCCTCGTATTCTCGCTTTTGGAGAAAGGACGTCCAATCTGCCAAACACCCACCTGTAGTAGGCGTTTGTTTGGGCAATGATGTACGTCATTACCTCCATATCGAAAAAAGCGAGGAAGAAGTCGCTTACGTTCGCTTGATCGTCACAGGGCCAGTCGTCAGTTGTTCCTGACGTCCCAGGATTGAACTGGAGCACGTCAGGTACAAAATTGACCCCGTCAGACCAATCGAACGAAGGCAGCTCAGGGATCGGAATGTCGTCTGCGTCTGCTTCATCGTCTGAAATATCGCTTCCATGGTCGCGATACAGCACTGCATCATCATCACCCTCCTCTTCACTTGACAGACGATGCCCTTCCTCATTCTCGTCACCGACGTCGGACTCACTCCCACTGTCCACTCCCAAATCCCCCCACCCTTGGTCCCGTGATAGGGCTTCGTCGTCGAAACCCGGGCTGCCAATGCCCTGCGAATCACCATCAAACAGCAGGGCGGCATACTTTGATGGTGTCAGAGTTTTCCGGGTCACTTTAGCACGTGCGGGAGTCTTATGGACAGGGACAGCAGAGGCGGTGGCAGGGTCGGCGGCAGGGGCAGCAGTGGTGCGTGGTCTTGTGGCCCTGGAGGCAGGCAAGATGATGGTGGTGCCTGTCGCCCTTCTCTCTGTTCCTTGGGCAGGGGCGGCAGGGGCAGCAGGGCCGGCAGGGACACCAGGGCCAGCAGTCGCTTTCCCTCTCCCTTTCCCCTTCCCCTTCCCTGTTCCTTGGGCAGGGGCAGCTTGGGCGGCAGGGGCAGCAGGAGCAGCAGGGACACCAGGGCCAGCAGGGCCAGCAGTCGCTTTCCCTCTCCCCTTCCCCTTCCCCTTCCCTTTTCCTTGGGCAGGGGCAGCAGGGGCGGCAGGGGCAGCAGGGGCAGCCGGGCCAGGGGCGGCTGGTGGTGGTGGTGGTGGTAGGGGCACTGTGGCTGGCATACGGGTTCTCTTCCCTACGCCCGTGCCTTTAATTTTTCCTGCCCCCGCAGGTTCTGCAGCCCTAGGGCGGCCTCCTGCGTCGCTGGTACCGGTGGCAGGGGTGGCAGTGGTGGTGGTGGTAGTGGTTGTTGTAGTGGCCTGGGTCGTGGTGGCAGTGTCCCGAAACACCAATGACCTCTGTACCTTTGTTTTGCTTGCACATGTTTTTCGTGCTTTGGGTGCTGGTCTTTCGTCCTCAGAGCTGTAGGGCGTGTCGTACTGGTAGGTAGGGTCTTTAGCAGCCACCCTCTGCCTTCCACGGCGGCTAACACCACCAGAAGGAGGGCTGGTTGTGTCATCAGGGAGCGAGCGTGAGGGACGTGTGGGCTCCATGACTAGTGGTTGGTTACTGGCGCGGTGGTACTTGCACGAGTGCGGGGCGAGCGTTTGGCGGGGTGGTGTCGAGAGTTGACATGTAGTACTATACCCACACCAATTTTCAGCCGCCTGGCTATAAACGCGCGGTTTTGGTACGCGTTCAAAAGCTCTGCTCTTAAGAGTCTCCCCGCAGTCCGCCGGGGGAACTCTTAAGAGTCTCCCCGCAGCTCCCGGGTTAAAGGTCCTAAAATCATTTGTGAAATATGTGAATCACTCATAACAAGAAAACAAAGGATCATAAACTGTGTTAAGTGTAAAACTGTAGCTCACATGAAGTGCATCTCTAAGAAGACCAACAGTGAAGAACGGGAATTCCTATGCAACATATGTGCCTTGCATTCATTACCGAATATTAATGTAAATGAACCAATTAGTATTAACAACTCAGAATCCAGCCAGGACACATTCAAAATCAAAGATGAATACAGAGTGTTCACCAACAAAGGGCTCCATCTTATCCACATTAACGCCAGATCAATGTACCATAAATTGTCAGAATTAAACTTGTTAGCTAATAAGGCCAAAGCTTCAATAATTGCAATCACAGAAACCTGGCTGGATTCAAGTATAAACGATGGTGAAATAAACATACAAGGTTTCAATATGGTTAGGAATGATCGCAATAGGCATGGGGGAGGAGTATGTCTGTATGTAAAAAACAACCTCACACACACAACTAGGACCGACCTCCATGTAGAAAATCACGAAGCTCTGTGGATCGATCTACACCTGCCGAGGACAAGACCCATCACAATTGGGGTACGCTATAGGCCACCAGACGACACACAATTCTTGACCAAATTTGAACGAACGTTGTCATCGCTAGACCCTCGGAATGAATCCATCATACTAGGGGATTTTAACCTGTGTTACAAACAACGAAATGATAGGCTTGTACGAGAATATAGGCATATACTGACAATGCACAATCACAAACAACTCATCACAACCCCCACACGTATCTCTGAGAACACTGCCACAATAATAGACCACATAAACTGTAACAGAGAGGACAAAATATCCCAATCAGGGGTTATACACACTGGGATAAATCATAAGTGATCACTTCGTCACATATTGCACACGAAAAACCACAAAAATTACCCTAGAGAATCACAAGGTTATCAAAACAAGGTCACTCAGAAACTACAATAAAGAAACATTTCTGGACATTTTATGGAATACAGACTGGTCTCCAGTGTTTGGAAGTACAAACGTTAATGACGCAGGCGTTGGCTTCAGAACCATCATCACAAACATTCTAGACGAAATAGCTCCTCTGAAAGACATACGAATTAAAGCAAGGTCAGACCCATGGATCAACAATGACATACTACACCATCTGGAACACAGAGACAATCTGTTAAAAAGGCTAGCGAAACATAGACAGGATCAAGGTCTGAAACATGAGTTCAACAGGGCCAGGAATATACTAAGTAGGAAAATAAAATCAGCGAAAACTAATTATTTTCACAATAAGTCAGGAATATCAGAATAACCCAAAGAAACTATGGAGGCACCTAAAAACAACAGGCTACAGCAACAAGACAAGGGATTCGTCTAACACTAATATTGCTCTCACCATTAATGATCAGATTTGCCACGATAAACGACAAATTTCAACCTACTTCAACTCCTTCACCTCCATAGCAAACACACTTGCACAGAACCTACCTCAACCTCTCAATAAATACACGACAACAACGGCCACCTTTCGAAATTTCTACAGAGATAAAGACATACACCCAAACACATTTGGATTGCAAAATGTTACACCAAAATACACTTTTGACGAGCTGTCTAACCTAAATGTACATAAAAGCACAGGACCAGACAAAATTCCTGCCAAATTTCTACGAGATGGAGCCATTGGTATAGCAGGCCCCCTAACCCACATCATCAACTTGTCAATTAACACCAACACTGTACCTGCTGAACTGAAGGAAGCTATTGTAACCCCTCTATTCAAGAAAGGAAATAAACTAGAAGTTGGTAACTACAGACCAGTTAGCATATTATGTATTGTATCTAAAATCCTTGAAAGAGCGGTATACACCCAAATTGAACACTACCTCAAACAAAATGATCTATTCTATAAGTTTCAATCAGGTTTCAGATGCATGTACTCGACAGACTCCTGTCTCATCCACTTAACGGATCACATTCGTAAAGAAATGTCTAAAGGTAACTACACCGGTATGGTTCTTCTTGATCTACAAAAAGCGTTTGACACAGTAGACCATGATATCCTATGTAATAAACTACAAGCAATGGGCATAGGGTCTGTGAACTGGTTTAAATCTTATCTTAGTGGTAGAACCCAAAGAGTCAAAATTGACGATAATATATGTGATCCTATGCCAATTAACTGTGGGGTCCCGCAGGGAAGCATCCTTGGTCCCTTACTCTTTCTCTGTTATGTGAACGACATGGAACTGAGCGTCTCATGTAAATTATTACTGTATGCAGACGACAGCGTGCTCCTGGTTTCAGGAAAAGACCCAATAAGTATTGCCCCTTCACTTTCCAAAGAACTAGAATCATGTAGTGAATGGCTAGTGGACAATAGACTATCTCTTCACCTGGGCAAGACGGAAGCCATCTTATGTGGAACAAAACGCAAACTGAAAGACATTGTGGACTTCTCGGTCAACTGTAATGATATTCCTATAACAACAGTGTCACAAGTTAAATATCTCGGACTAAAACTGGACGCGAGTTTGTCAGGTGAAACAATTTTGGAATCTATCCTGAGTAAGTGTAGAGCACGTATAAAATACCTGTATAGACAGGTGGGATGCTTGCCCGCGGCGACCAAAAAGACCCTCTGCCAAGCGCTTGTTCAATGTCATTTTGACTATGCTGTGTCATCCTGGTACTCTGCATCATCTAAATCAGCACAGCACAAACTTCAGGTCACTCAAAATAAAATGGTTAGGTTCATGCTGAACCTAGGACCCAGATCACATGTTGGCCAGGAACAACTTCAGTCACTAGGTATGCTCAATGTCGCTGACAGGGCCAAACAAATCAGGCTCACTAATGCCTTCAAAATTTTCTATGACAGAGCTCCAGAGTACCTAAAGAATTATTTTGTTAAAGCAAATGAGAGGCGTGGACATAATACAAGAAACAGGATGTTTAATTTTAAGGTCCCGAGAATCCAAGGACAGGGTAAGCAAACATTCTTCTTCACCGCCATCAAAGACTGGAACGACCTACCCCAGTCAGTCCGTGAAAAGAGAACACTGTATTCCTTCAGACGTAGCCTGAAGGAACACCTGAACCGGACAGCTGCGAGAAGGGAGCACCAAGCTTATGTCTACTACTAAATGTGACATAAGAGATAGACAAACCAAACTGAAATAATTACTAATTACGGATTACTGATATTTACTATAGGATGTAAGGTATCTTAAAATAACCCCCTAGAAATACTTTCTCTAAAGTATCTATTTCTTTATCCTCCCCACTTTCCCCAGCTAACCTAATCCCACAAGGACCCCAATGGAAATACGCCTAACGGCCTTATTGGGCTATCCTTAGTTGGAATTATGCAAGGCTGGTACATGTCATATTTGTAACAAACTATGTGGTACCAACTCTGTAAATTGCTAACTGAATAAATATTATTATTATTATTATTATTATTATTATTATTATTGCAATGCACTGTTGGTGGGTCTTCCAAATTATATTTTAAAGAAAGTTCAGTCTGTTCTAAACAGGGCCGCAAGACTCATTTTTGGTGTTCCACCTAGAACTCCTACTACATCTCTTCACATAGAACTGCACTGGCTGCCAGTAAGAGCAAGAATAGAATTTAAGTTGTGTTTAGTGACTTTTAAAGTTCTCAAATTTGGTGAGCCTAGGTACCTTGCGGAGCTGCTCAGGCGCCCACCGGCACACCATGGTGTAGTTGTGCGTCATGACAATGACCCTTTTCGTCTTGATGAACCAAGGGCTTTCCAGCAGTCTTCTTTCTTTGAGAGGTCATTCTCCTACATGGCTCCGAGGTTGTATAACAGGTTGCCGCTGTCCATGAGACAACTGAGTTCTGTTGAATGCTTCAAGAGACAACTTAAGACTTTTCTCTTTGAGAGAAGCTATGATCTTGAGAGAGGTGTCATGACAGATGGCTATAGAGTTTAGGCTATTTTGCCACTGCTAGTGATTGTTAAATGTGTGTTGTATATAATCTTTCTTTTGATGCATTGATTTTGTTCTTTTGTCTCTCTTTCCGAGCGCTAGTGAATTCTTCGGAAAAATTGGCGCTTATGAGAAATAAGTAACATGCTTATTATTATTATTATTATTATTATGTATTTTGCCTGCATTCTAAGTAGGCCAAAAAATTGTGACTTTTATAGTGCAAAGAGGGTTAGAGCAAATGGGCTGTAAATGTCCACACCTATTCCCTTGTTGACCCTGCTAAATTATAGAAATATTAGCTCGATTACTCGATCACGTGGTTTTTAGTTATAGAGGTTAGTGGTCAAAGTTTTTTAGTTATAGAGGTTATTGGTCAAAGTTTTAGCCCAACTATAATGAATCGACTATAGAGCATATAATAGTTGACAAAACAAAAACAAATTACTTGTAATATTGATCTAAATATGTGATAAAATGTAAAATAATTAATTAATTTAACTCCCATCACCAAACGCCTCCCAATTTTCTTACAGTTTCTTTCAGTAGATCCTCTGGAAAAAGGCAAACTAGGCCTGTGTATCCAGCTCAATGCCAGTACTTGCACTGCTGCGGTCGTTCACGGTGTTGGCGGCGGCGGTAGCAGACGCAACATTTTTACTATTCTGTATTTTTGCTTTATAATCAAACTTCAAATCTTGTCTTCCCCATGCTTTATCAAGATTACTTTCAAACTTCCTTATTGATTCGGAATCGACTACATACTGGGGCAGTGCATTCCACTCATTTACCACTCTCACAAAATGAGTTCTTTGCCTTTTCAAGCCTATTTCTTTCTTTGTAAATTTTCTTAGAGTATCCTCTCGTTCTTGTTCCCTCCCGCATCAAGAAGATACCTTCACACACATCCTCATCATACTTTCCTGACACTATCTTAAAAGTCTCTTATTATATCCCCTCTCTTTCTCCTATATGCCAGTGTCGGAAGCCCCAGTGTCCTCAACCTCTGCTCATAGCCCGCGTTCTTGAACGTTGGTACTAGCTTGCTAGCTCTCCTCTGCTTCTATATCCTTTACCATATATGGAGCCCACACCTGGTTCGCATATTGCAAGTGCGGCCTAACCAGCGCTGTATAGAGATGCCTGAATATTTCTTCGTCAAGTGACACAAATGTCCTTATCAGCCCTACAATTCTATTGGCTTTGTTTATCTTTTCCGCTAAATGTTCTGAGAAATTTAACTTATTGTCTATCACTACTCCTATATCCTTTTCTGCATTAACTTCCTCCATCGCTTCATACATACTGTATCCTACCTTGTCTATCTTGCTTGTCCCAATCCGCATGTACTTGCATTTTTTTGGATGAAAAGGTATTAACCAATGATCATCCCTTCATGCCTTCCACATCTTGAAGCAAACCCACATCTTCCTTACTCCTCACTCTTCTATACAGCTTAGTGTCATCCGGATACAGGTATATCTCACTTCCATTAGTTATAACTTCAGGTAAGTCGTTGATAAATATAACGAACAGTAGTGGTCCCAACACAAATCCCTGAGGTACCCCACTTGTAATTTCTCTCCACCCCGAGCCTATTCCATTCACCAGTACCCTCTGTCTCCGATCTTTCAGGAAGGCTTCTATCCATTTCACACATTTCTCCCCTATATTATAGCTTCTAACTTTCTCTATTAACCTTTTATGTGGGACCTTATCGAAGGCTTTCATAAAATCTCAATATACCACGTCTATAACATCACCATCCTCCAGAATTTGCATCCAATCATCTACCACCTTAATTAGCTGTAGTACTGTCGACCTCCCCGGCAAGAATCCGAACTGTCTCCCACTGAAAAGTTGGTTTGATTTCATATGCTCCATTATTCCTTCTCTAATTACCGTTTCCATTAGTTTACACACAACACTTGTCAAACTGACTGGTCTATAATTTCCTGGGTCATTTCTCTTTCCCTTCTTAAAAATAGCTGTTATGTTCGCCTCTCTCCAGTCCATTGGGATTTGTCCTGTATTAAAACATACCTCAAATAAAAAAAATAATGGCTCTACTAACATCTCACCTCCTTCCTTTATGATTCTTGGATGTATCCCATCCGGGCCCGGGGACTTACTTCTGTTTATTTTTTCTATAGCCCTTCTTATTCTAGCATGGGATAACTCTATTAGTTCTAGTGCCGGTGCCTGTTTGATGGGAATAGTAGGCACTGCATCATCCGACTCCACTGTTAGTACCTCCCCAAATTATTTCCCCAGCACCCCTGCTTTCTCCTTATCAGTTTCTGCTCTATTCCTATCATCCAATTCTCCTATCAGTTCTGGGATACCTACTCTTCTTGTTAACTTTTCCTGAATGTACTTCCAGAATATTTTTGGATTATCCTTCACGTTTTTTGCAATCTCTCTCTCCCTCTCCTTCACCCCCCTCCTTGTCTCCCACCGTATTTTATTGTTTATTTGTCTACGTTCCAAATCCACTTCTTTAGCTTATATACTAGACCCCCTGTTCTTTTTTAACACTTTTAGTCTATCCCACAATCGTTTCTTTCTTCTTATCCATGTCCAAAGCTTTCTTTTCATTGGTAATTCTCAGAGGTGGGCGCGCTCCGGTGGGACCGGTAATGCGGCAGCGCTCCGCGCTCATCAGACATAAGGTAATGCGACAGCGCTCACGCGCTCCTTTTGTCAGCAGACCCGATGCGCTTCCCGCTCCGCGCTCCCAAAAATAGGTTTATAAAAAACAAAACAAACAAAACAGCTTCTAGAAGTTATTTAATTATTTACCTTTGTCCTTCACTTTGTCATTTGTCTTTCACTTCACTAAATTCCAAGAATTCAAAACATTAAAAAAAACTCAAGTCATGGTGTCTTTCTGAAGTTTAACTGTTTAAGTTTCTCACTTTCTCAGTTTCTGTTATTCTTTATGTCATATCAATGAATCAAATGTCAATGATATGATATGATTGATATAATTGGCAAATGTCAATGATATGATATGATTGATATTATTGTGAGTTTGTGACATTGTGACTGTCCATTGATATCTATGATATGACATAAAGAATTACAGAAACTGTCCAAATTGAGAAACTTAAACAGTTAAACTTATCAAGCTAACATTCTAACAAGCCTAACAATACAATAACAACAATACAACATGATTACATTGATTAGTATTTACTATTTAGTTGATTACATGATTAAATGAATAATAATTTAATATCATAATATCATTAATAATTTAATATGATATGATTAATTGATTATATTATGATTATTGGACCCGTCCAAGCTGTCCACAGACACTCAGACAGTCAGACAGGCTCGGGCTATACCACTGCCAGACTTACCCTTAGGCCCCTTCGTAAGCTGTAACTTGCCCGTAAGGTTTACTTTGCGTTAGCAAAAGCCAAAAAAACAAAAAAAACAAGTTAACAACTGTAACACTGTCAGTCTGTCACTATCATATTTTTTTTTTTTTTTTTTTTTTTTTTTTTTTTAAAGACCTCCGTCTACGTATTGTGAAAAACCTGTTATCCTCCGGCAAATTGTGGGGTTGACAGTGAATGAAGGAGGATGCATGTTTTTCATAATACGTGTTGCTAGCCCCAAACGCGCGAGCAACTGTGGCTTTCAACCATCTGTCACATCCCCTTTTATTTATGTGCATCACACATGTTACATACAAATACAGTTTATGTTTTGTTTTACCCTACTGTGGAAAGACTACGGATACACCACTCCTGCCCGGGCCTCACACAGTGGCATGACCCAGTCCTGTCGAACTGAGCTCATGACGCTGGTGGCATTGCCCCGGAGGATAGCCATCCCTAGTCTTTGCTTGAGCCAGAGGGTTTCCCGGGGTTCTCCTGAAACTTCTCTGATTTTACGGCCTATTTCATTCACCATCTTAAGGGTGGTAGGGCCGAAGACTCCTGAAGTTTCGAATGCCAGGGGCTCGAACTGATGATTTCTGGCGATGGCTTGATATTTTTCTCGCTTTTTATTTTCTGCTACCCGGGCGGCTTCACCTGCTTCGTCGGCGTTTCTGGCGATGTTGGTTATGGAGAAAGTGTCAACACATGTGGCATCCCACACGAGGCACCGGCCATTCTTGTAAGGGAAAGTGGTCATCCCATCTGGCCGTTTGCCGTCTTCTCTGTGAAGTCCATGTGGTTCGAGGATTGATTCACGGTTAGCACTCTGCAGGGCCCGTTTTATGACATCATTTAGTGCAGAGTGTCTTGGCAGGCGGCCTGCGTTGTAATTACATGACAAGGCATGGTGACCTTGAGCATCCATCCACCCACCACACTTGCAAGTGTGTGGGTGACAAACTGCCGCACCCACTCTGAGCGCAATGGCAACCCGGAGCGCTTCAGCATCCAAGTGAGTTCCAAGAGGTGGGATGGGGATGGCGTGTAACCACAAGCCACTCTCCGAACGGGCGGCTGCCTGGAGGCGTGCTTTTGCAACCTGGTCTGCATTGGTTAGGAGATTTTCTTGAGTTTTCTTCGCCGAGATGGTATCCCACGCTTTCTGCTTGCTCCTGGAGGTACCCTGAGGCTCCTCCTCTACTCCTGGTGCTCATAAGCGCCAATTTTTCCGAAGAATTCACTAGCGCTCGGAAAGAGAAAGAAAAAAGAACAAAATCAATGCATCAAAAGAAAGCTTAGAACTTGTCTCGCTTCATTATTGGTCAGAACTTCCCCTTCTTGACTGAATAGGATTATTTCTTTGTTTTTTCCTTCTTCCTTCTTTCTGAGTTTATTGATATGCACCCAAATTTTTTTGCTTGTGTTGCCTCCGCTTTTTATTTCCTTTGTTATCTTTTCTTCGTGTTTGTACATCTCTTCTTTTATCTCCTGTTGGACTTGAATTTTCTGACTTTGGTACCTTCGTTGATAGTGTTCACTGTCCTCATCCAAAGTTGCATTCCTTATTAGTCTGTTGAGTCTCTTTCTTTCCTTTACCCCGCTTCGTATGTTGTCGTTTATCCACGGCGGTTCTGTTACTTCTTCATTGCATTTGTTTTTCTTTCTTTTGTACGTAGTTTTTAGTTTCTTGTCTGTAGCCTTTTTATCTTCCTGTTTAGAACACTAATGTCGGCGGTCTCCTCTCTGTTAAGATCCTCTTCAAGTTCTTCTATGAAGTTTTTTTAGCGCCTCTTCGTCTGTCCTGTAATAGTCTTGTACTTCCCATTTCTTGCTCGAGAAGTTTTTCTTTGGAGTTTTTAGTTTCAGCCTTAGCTCAATTAGGTTGTGGTCACTGCAGTCGAATGTCTGTTGTTCTTCATCTATGATCATGTTACAGTATACATCATATATTCTGCTTGAGACTAGCACATAGTCAATCACACCTTTTTGTTCATTTCTGGACCATGTGAACTCTCCTTTGCACTCCAAGTCATCGTTTAATAGTATTAGGTCGTACTTTTCCATCCAGTCTATTACCACCATCCCATTCCAGTCTAGTTCCTGGGGGCCTTTGAAACAATGTGCCCATTGAAATCGCCAAGGATGATAACCGGTTCATCTTCGACTCTCTCCATGTGTTTCATGTACTTCAGTTCAGTTCAGTTGCTGGTCGGGAAGCTATGCCTTTGCAATGGCGCCTCCCTTTTGTCGTGTTTTCTGTTTTTCTAATTTAAAGTAAAATTTATTATGTACTATGTGCTGGTTTCTTCTTTCTTGCTCTTGTTTCTTGCTTGTTTTCCTTCTTGATTGTTGTTCTTGTTTCTTCTTTCACCTTTATATTTTCTTTGCAGTTTCTTCATGTGTTGTTCCTTTGCTTTTCTCTCTTTCTCCAAAAACTATATATTGCCTTTTTGACCCTACCTGTGCTTTGTCTACTAAACATTAAGCTACCTAGTATATGGGATTCATCTTCTATATATGGTTGTTGGAATAGAGGTTCCAGTCTTCTTTCTTCTGTGTACCAGGGCACCACAGAATGAAATGCTTAAGGTCCTCTATTCCATCCCCACTGTAATGCCCTCGAAAATGTCCCGCACCCACAATAATACTAACCCGAGTTGACGTCAGGTATAGCGTAAAATAGTCGGAGATGGTAAGTCCAATAAACTCATCACGTGAAAAACACCACGAGACTATCACCTGATTCTTAAAAATCGGACTAAGGTTGCTATACTTTTAGTACGTCCGTGGTAGTACAGTGGGTTAGCGCGCGGGCCTGGTGGTGATGGTTGGGTCACTAACCAGGGTTCGAACCCCACCCAAGGCATCTCAAAACCTGTGGGTTTTTAGGGGGGTTAAATTCCCTTCAGAGGTTCGTACCCCGTGCCAGATACCAGGAAAAGTTGATCCTAAAGGTAGCCTGGGGATATTTCAGGAGACCATGAAATTCCCTTCACACCCAGCATTTCACCCACACATATTACATCCTGTGTTTCCTCCTGTAAATCTATTTCTATCATTTAGCTGTAGGTTATTTGTTCTCGCTTTGTATAGGATAACGGAAGCTGGTCTGTTATCATATATTAGTTCTTCTCCCCTTATTTCTTTCTTATACTTTCTATAAATATCTAAACTAGTTTTCTTGTTCAGTTCTTCCCTCCACATTTTAGAATCCCATTCTTTTAATTTACCCTTCAACTGGACTTTCCCTATATCTATTAAGTCATCGTATGTCAATTTCACTTCTCGGAGGTATTTAGTGGTGGATTCGAACCAGGGGTCTGTTGCAAATTCATGTTTTTCTTCAATAATTCTTTTTAGTAAGTGGCATCCCTCGTTTCCCTCTATGTGCTTTAAATAATTTATTTGACCCCCCATTGTAACCCCTCTATTCAAGAAAGGAAATAAACTAGATGTTGGCAACTACAGACCAGTTAGCATATTATGTATTGTATCTAAAATCCTTGAAAGAGCTGTATACACCCAAATTGAACACTACCTCAAAGAAAATTATCTATTCTATAAGTTTCAATCAGGTTTCAGATGCATGTACTCGACAGACTCCTGTCTCATCCACTTAACAGATCACATTCGTAAAGAAATTTCTATAAAGGTAACTACACCGGTATTCTTACAGTTTCTTACAGTAGATCCTCTGGAAAAAGGCAAACTAGGCCTGTGTATCCAGCTCAGTACCAGTATTTGCACTGCTGCGGTCGTTCACGGTGTTGGCGGCGGCGATAGCAGACGCAACATTTTTACTATTCTGTATTTTTGCAGACTAATGAGGAAGTAAGAAGGAGGTGTGGTGTGGAGGTAGATGTGCTGGAAAGTGTGAAAAGGAACAACTTGAGATGGTTCGGCCATATGGAACGTATGGAAAGCGAGAGAATGACTAAGAGGGTGTACGAGAGCGAGGTGGAGGGACAGAGAGGGAGAGGTAGACCGAATGAGAGGTGGAAGGATGGAGTGAGGAAGTACATGAACGAAGGCGGTGCTGGTTGGGGGGAAGGGCGTCGACTGACTGGGGACAGAGGTGCATGGGGGTGGTTTGTTCGTGGCCACCCCTTCGGGGATCACGGCATCAGGCAATAGATAGATAGATAGATTTTTGCTTTATAATCAAACTTCAAATCTTGTCTTCCCCATACTTTATCAAGATTACTTTCAAACTCCCTTATTGATTCGGAATCGACTACACACTGGGGCAGTGCGTTCCACTCATTTACCACTCTATCACAAAATGAGTTCTTTGCCTTCTCAAGCCTATTTCTTTCTTTGTAAATTTTCTTAGAGTGTCCTCTCGTTCTTGTTCCCTCCCGCATCAAGAAGATACCTTCACACATCCTCATCATACTTTCCTGACACTATCTTAAAAGTCTCTATCATATCCCCTCTCTTTCTCCTATATGCCAGTGTCGGAAGTCCCAGTGTCCTCAACCTCTGCTCATAGCCCACGTTCTTCAACGTTGGTACTAGCTTGCTAGCTCTCCTCTGCACTTTCTCCACTGCTTCTATATCCTTTTCCATATATGGAGCCCACACCTGGTTCGCATATTCCAGGTGCGGCCTAACCAGCGCTGTATAGAGATTCCTGAATATTTCTTCGTCAAGTGACACAAATGTCCTTATCAGCCCTACAATTCTATTGGCGAACACCTTACCAGTGTCACCAAGAGAGATTATAGGTTTGACTCCTGTAAGGAGATAAAGAAAACCTAATATTTAGTAGTGGCCCCGTAATCATTGACGAACATGCCTATTACATAAGGCATCCTCTTCAAACACTCATCCGCCGTAGTTTGAATCTACCGCGCAG
The DNA here is from genome assembly GCA_032716605.1 of Paralithodes platypus. NCBI lineage: Eukaryota > Metazoa > Arthropoda > Malacostraca > Decapoda > Lithodidae > Paralithodes > Paralithodes platypus. The sequence goes on from CM064485.1 coordinate 55,278,511, forward strand.
AGCATAAAAAATTGAGGAGCCTTCATCATGAGCGCACGCGACCTCACTCATGGCTTCAGTCATTATGAATTGGGTTCTCACTACGAAAAAACTTCGTAAAAAATAAAAACAAAAACAAAATAAGAATAACTATTCAATAAGCTTTCCATAATATCGTGGATGTACTTGTGTGGATCTTTGACCAGACGCTGACTCAGGCGTCATTCTTCCTTCACTGACATATCAAGTAAACCAAAATCCTTAATACATCGACGAATGGGAAGGGGATGGTCGGGAGGGCCCCAGTCGTCAATGATTACGGGGCCACTACTAAATATTAGGTTTTCTTTATCTCCTTACAGGAGTCAAACCTATAATTTATTAGTGGCCCCTCCATCATTGACGAACATGCCTGATATCTAAGACTGGAGGGGGACATTCGTAATCATATCATAACTCTAATAAAAGCAGATAATCAAACAACCACATAGTATTCTTACTTCGAAAAAATATATATTTATTGGCGCAGCACATATATACAAAAGGGGTTTCAAGCAGGTGCGTGCTTCAAAGAAGCCTGCTTGATAAAAGGGTTAACTCTTGAGACTCTGCGAACAGATCCGTAAGTTAAAAAGGCACCCCACTCAACATAAGTGGTGAAAAATAAAACGTATAAGTTTATATGTGCACATATAACCCCATAATAGTAGTGGATATATCTCGCAAAATATAACCAATGCTTAAAATTAATTGCTTCACAGCTAAAACTACTTACAACAACACTGTTGTTTGTACTATCATTGTACTAGCACAATTTCCTGCACTGAATAGTACAGAGAATTTTTTTCATATCACAATACCCACAACTAGTATCACAGCTCTTATACTCCGGCGGGGTCTAGGGTGTCCTATGTTACACTGACTGCACCCCCCCCCCCCCCCTTTTCCTTGAAATTAAACAAAAAGTGACTTAAGGGCCACCTAGACCCTTTGCCTTAAAGCTATACATGGCAAGGAAGGTTTGTCTAGAGCTACTGACAGGTATCGAGTCAAAAACGTATGATTAGAGGCCCACAAATGTGTGGACGTAATATCTTCCACAGAAAAATTCTTAAGGAAACGCAAAGAGGCTGCCCATTTGCGTAAATCGTGGGCCCTACCCACAACGCCGGGATTACTCTCTTTAATGACCTCGACCAAAAGAGAAGCCAATCTAGTGTTTCAGCAAGCGCTTACCCGTACTTGCTACCCATAAAGCACCCTGGGGGTTTAGAGGAGCTACTCTTAAATATTTGGTTAGAGCCTGCACTGGACATAAATTATGGTGCACCTTTCCCCTTTTCAACGCCGGCACCGTGAACTCTGAAAACACGTGTTCACTGTGCTCATTCTTGGCTATGAACCCCGGGGAAGGTGCAATGTGAATACACTCATTAAGCCTACCAAACCTGAGGCAATTAGGTGTGTTGCTCATCGCCGCCAGCTCAGACACTCTGTTCCCAGTGGCCAAAGCCAAAAGGAATACTGCCTTTTTTAATAGTAATGTAAAATCTGCAGTATTTTGGTACAGACGGGAATGAAGTAACGACAATGCTTTGTCCAGAGACCAAGTAGGCATGAGCTGACGGGGAGGTGGACGGAGTTTAAAACATGCCCTCATAAAACCTGTTTCCTCCACGACTGGTATGGTGAGACCGGTAAGGTCCCAAAATGGCATCCTAATCGCTGTTAAGTGATTTTTTAACGTTACCACAGATAAACGTTTCTGTTCGAACAGATAATTTAAATAATTAAAAACTAAAGCCACTGAGGGCACAGTTTGTTCTGTCCTAAGGATCCAAGAAGTAAAGGCTTGCCAATGTGACTGATACTGTCGTTTTGTAGACTGAGTATATTGATTTATGAATTTATTGGTCACTCTCTACCATATGGTGCTAGCCACTTGGCCTCCTGAATGTCCATAATGCAAAAGTCAGCGAGGTCGCTAGGTTGCCAATCGTGTCTAAGTGGAAAAACCCGACCGGGAGCGACACCGGGTGCGGGCACCACGTTTTCAATTGTGGTACCACAACTGCGCCGGCCACAGGGGCGCGATTATCGAGACTAAGCCCCGATAATCTCGTAGTTTGTTTACTACATGGCACATTAGAGACGCGTCTGGCGACGGAAACATAGATGGAACTCCACCTGTTCCAGTCTGTCACCAGGGCGTCTGGCCCCCCTGCCGGCATTATCGTCCGGCGGGTGAGGTACATTGGGAGTTTGTGAGTCTCCTCGGACGCGAACAGATCCACTTGTGGATGGTAAAGCTCTGCAATCATTTGGTTGAAAATGGTTGCTTGAGCGCCCATTCTACTGTTGTGCTTTGTCTCCGAGACAGAGCGTCTGCCCAGACGTTTGCTACGCCTGGGAGATAGGATGCGTGAAGATGAATGTCCAGCCTGTTGGCTAGAATAAAAATCTCTTCTGACACGATTAGCAACTTCCGAGATCTCGTTGACCCTTGTTTCTGAATACAGTGAACCGCATTCAGATTGTCCATTCTGAAGGCCACCGACTTGCCCCGTAAAGTAGAGCCGTGAGCCTGAAGGAAATATAAGGGGACTAGTAATTCTTTGACATTGATGTGGGAGATTTCTAAATGGAACCAAAGCCCTTGACCCTGGTGCCCTTGGTTTGACTGAAAACCCCACCCTATCGTTCCTGACGCATCCGTGTCTACCCATACCGTCGGCGGAGGAGAGGTCCATGACTTTACTGAGTGCAACATTTCCCTCTTCGCCCAGACCGCTAGTAAGTTGTGGATTAATTTCGGTATGGGCCATAATTTTTCCGCCGGTAATAGTGGAAAATATTTGTTGCCCTCCAATATTAAACGCTTTACTTTCAACCGGCCCAACATTACAGTTAGTTGGATCCAGTTGAGAGAGCCGACCAGAGACTCCCAGATTCTCCGTGTCGTAGTCAGACTGTGAAGGAACAGGAACAGTTTCCTGCAAAATCTGTTTCGATTGTCCACACTCTGACTCAGAGTGAGAGCAGCTGTGTCCCAAACCAGCCCTATCCACTGAACTACTCGTGAGGGTACAAGGTTTGACTTTACCAGATTTACCTTGAACCCTAGAGTTTTGACATGTTTTAATGTTATGTTGACATGTTTTATGCATACTTGCTCCGTCTCTGCCACCACTAGCCAGTCGTCTAGGTACCACAAAATCCTGATCCCTTGTTTTAACAATGGCATCAGGGCTTGCCGGACTAATTTTGTGAATAAGCGAGGTGCCAGGTTTAACCCGAATGGCATCCTCTGAAAAACATAAGTTTGATGCCTGATCCGTAAGGCCAGAAATCTTTGAAATTTTTTGTTTACCGAGACGTGCCAATAAGCGTCTGTCAGGTCTAAGGAACACATCCATCCTCCCGGCGGAAGTGTTAGCCTGATTTGGTGTACAGTTAACATCCTGAATGACTCGTTGTGAATGTGAAGGTTCAGATACGACAGGTCTACGACGGGTCTCATCTGAACACTGTCCCTTTTGGGTACCAAAAATAGCTTGGATGTGAAGACTGGGTAATTTTGAGGGACCGGGATGATGACATTCTTGGCTATCATTTCCTTGACCAGTGACTCCACCTCTAATGAAACTAGATTCGCCGTAGTCGGCTGACGTAAAGGAGGTCGCCGGAGCCACCGCCAAGTGATGCCTTTGCGTGCCACCACCCTTGCCCAAGTGTTTAACGGCCATGCTTGGTGACACGTTCGGAACGACCCAGTTAGCAGACAAGGGTTCGCCGGCTGTACTACCCTCGGATCCACCCGCCTTGAAACCGGCCCCGGGAGTGAGAGAGACTTTAGTTTTTTTATGGTGGTGGAGGTGGTGGTGGTGGACGCTTAGCCGGCTGGCCGGCGTTGGCAGAAGACGAGCTCTGACCTGGTTTGTTATAGCCTCGTCCTTTCTGACCTGTAAACTTACCCTGTCTATACCTGTACTGACCTTGGGGGGAGGAGGATGCAGGTAGATGAAAGGGCTTAGATCCCCCCGGCTGTGCTTTTGAGACTGGCTTGGGTTTGGGGAAGTTAAAGGCAGTTTTCTTAGAAGGGGCGGGACTATGTTTAAAGGCTTGAGCCATATTAAACACAGTTCTCCACACATCAGGGGACATTAAAGAGGGAGTGAGCACTGGTGACATGACCACCTGATTCGCAATTCGATCAGGAAGTTTTCGTACCAAGGACATTCTGAGATCTTGTCTCGCCCGGACCGCCTCAAGCAAGGCTGTGCGGATGTCACCCAACGACTGAATCGACGTCTGAAGGAGCAATCGCCGAGATAGTTCAACCGACCTTCTGGCATCCGCGTCTGCGATTGCCTGAGTGGATCGGAGCATTGATTTTACCAGCTGGTGCGTCACAATGTACTGAGAGAAAAGTCTAAACGCTTTCCCTCGTAGCCTAAATTCCCGGTCTAGGTGAGTTGGGGTAGGAGTAGTGAAAGGGTCCTTGAGTTCACATAGATTGATTTTAAGGGCAGCTAAGAAAGCAAACAAAGCCGAAGGGACTCCGCTGGCAGAACACACTGGCATAGAGAACCAAGAATGACTATCGTGAGAAATTTGGTGGGAAGATTTTGAGGTGAAGGTGGTCGCAAAGTTCTGAGCCTCCGTCTCCCATTCCACCCAAGGTCCCAGGCCCAACTCCCCCACCTTCAACACTGGATTAGCGGCTGAGTCTGTGATAGTTTGCAAATCTAGTTCTGGAGTGAGAGCTGACAGAGTGTTTATGTCATTAAAACCATCGTGCTTGGACCAGTCAGAAAACAGTTTTGAAGCTGAGGCAGGGGGCAGGGCAGATGTAGCAGTATATACAAAATAGTCCTGGTGATAATAGTTAGGAATGGCCTTAACATTAACATCTAGTACATTACCCAAAGAATCCAAGGCTCGTAACTTTTTAGATTTATTGCCTTGGATTACCCACTCTCGTGGCACTGGAAGTTCCCCTGACAAGGTGGGTTGAGCGACCTCTGGTTTAGTGGGGATCAACTGTACCCATGATTCGTCTGGACCGTATAAAAGGGGCATTGCTACCTTCTTTATTGGTGCTTTGTCTAACGGGGGTGGATTCACGTCCGTTATAACCCTTACACTAGAAGTGGTGAGTGCCGCCGAAGCAGGCCTAGTGACCACAGATGGTGATATAGAGGGAGGGTGAGGAATCTTAGTCAAAGCAATAGAAGTCATCAGAGGCCGAACATTGGAACCTGTCATGGAAGCTACCAGGTCCACTGTAGGAGTCTCCGGCTGTTGGCCAAATTTTTTAGTTAGAGCATTAACTAGTAAACCATCTATTTCTTCTGCCGTGACATATTTGCTTGATGACGAACTCAGAGGTGAATCATTCCGATCCTGTGCGTCGTCTAAAACTGAACCCGACTTGCACTTCCATGTCCGAGATTATTGATACCTCGTCTTTGTCATCTGGCTCCCCGTGAGAGGATTCCGCCGAAGCCGGAGTCCCGTCGCGTTGCCCAGACAAGTCGGGAATGGATGATGGGATCGCCGCGTCCCGGTGGACATCAGCCACTGTTTGTGTATCTTGAGCCAGACGTGGGCCTTCAGTCCCTGGTCGAGAAAAACGCCATACACCTAGGCCTTGGCCTGCACTCCCTTGGGAGTCCGATACACTCTCAATAGGACCATCACTGTCCACCGAACTCTCCAATTCTAAGGTTAGAATACTAATTGGCAAACTATCTTTGGTTGCTGACACTACACTAGCCTCATCCGATTGAATACTAGCTTTGTCGGGGGTAGAGGTATGATGAGAGGCACTAGACTCCGGTGAACGCCGGGAGGCCTTTCGATCATGTGAGTCTCTTCTAGAAGATTTGTGGCTCCGGTGCGACCTAGAACTGCCCTTGGATTTTGACGATTTCTCGCTATAACCACTGGTGGACCCCTCTGTCTTGCTCTTCTTACTCGCCGGCGAAGACGAGAGACGAAGCGGCTGCTGCCGAAGAGGGGACCTGGACCTGGACCGTGACCGTGACGCTGCCACCGGGGGCGTAGGTTCTCGCTGTCTCTTAGATGTGCCTGGGGCTGGAGAAAGTGTAAGACCCTGTCCAGTCTCTGCCGACCTTCGTGCAGTTACTCTAGAGGGACGTTTAATGGGGGGGGTGCTCAATTAGTAACTTATCCCAAAGAGGTACGTTATCGCATTGAAGTGACTTATGAGCCACGGTAGTAGTATAAGTGGTCATCTGCTGCCTGACCTCCCGTAAAGCGACCGCTGCAGTCTTATCATTGTCTTGAAGCACTTTATGGCTTAATTGAGAGCAAAAGGTACAGTTCCTCATAACCCACAGACCCCTTGAGCGGTCGAGACATTTAACACATTTAATGCAAAGGGTGTGTGCAAAAATAGGGATACCTGAACAGGTGGGCGTAATGCACAAAGCAAAGACAGGGGCAAAGGTAGCCATGACAGAGACTGGTGGGAAACTTACTCCAGGTTCTGTATAGACCCACCGGGACCCAGCTCTGGAAAAAAAAAAATTTCCAGGAATTAATGCTCATAAGGTTAACCCAACATGTTCGCACACAAGTGTTAAATAACCCGCCGGGTAACGAGACGCAATACTCAACGACTACAGCTCGCTACGCGGTGGGGTTCCTAAGTAAAAGATTTCAGAATATCTTAACTTGTCCAAAAGATTTATGAATACCCTCTGACATAATATAAAGACCAGCATGGCGTTTATAACTGATTTAGTCTTTCCGGTGGTGTTTGTTTCAAGATTCAATTTTGGAAAAAAATAAATAAAAAGACGCCGGCCCCCGAATTATCTTGCAGATAAAAAAACTGGGAAGCCTGACAAATATGCGAGATCTGACTTCTCCCGAAGTGTCTTTTAGATCGCCGTATTGTTGAAGGCGGCGATACAAAACGTATCCCTCAATTGTCTGGTTAACTAACTGAATTGTAAATTCGTTATTCCCACCCTTCCAAGGAGCACCCTCCGGGTGTGAATATAAGTTTAAAAAACGTTAACCCCAATTGTGCCCTAAATCGCCGTATGTTGAAGGCGGCGATAAACAATGCATCCCTCAATTGTCTGGTCAACTAAACTGCATTTTGCAAATTCGTTCATCCCACCCTTCCAGGTTGCACCCGCCGGGTGTGATTTTAAGTTTTATAAAGTTAACCCCAATTGTTCCAATTGTTCTTTGTAAAAGATCGCCGGGGAGGGAAAACAAACAACAACAGCTTAGTTTTTTATTGGCTTTGCAAAACCGGGAAAAACTACAAACAACACGTGTCCGTATGAACACTGTTAGATGGGTACAGCCATCCCGCCGGGATTCATAAGGAGCCTGAAACAGGCACCACAGAGACGCAGTCCTGGAGAGCCACAGACACCCACTCGCCGGGGAAACAAGCCTGTTTTTAAAACCACGCGTGGCCAAAACTCGGCAACCAGCCGGGTTTTTCACGGTGTAACCGAGAAAAACCCGCCGGAAGTAACCCACCCCGTCCAGATACCATCTGAACGTAACACAGGACCGAGACAATAGCCAAAACACAACTAACGCCGGGGCCCAAAATAGTCCGTGGAAATAGCCAATACACAACTAACCCAGGACACATAAATAGTCCGTGGAATTAGCCAATACACAACTAAACCAGGACACACATGACACAGTAGTACATATTTATAAAATAAATCAATAACACTTGTACATGTGGCAAAGCTACGAGAGGCTGGCTAGGCCTAGGCAGACGGAAAAAGTAACATGTCGGAATATAAACAAAAAGCACTGAATTATATCACAACAGGAACCACCGCCAACACACCACTGTAGTAAACACTTCCAGCCAAGGGAAGAACTGACTCGGGACCCAGAAAAAACTTCACTAAGTGAAGAAAAATACGCTGGGAACGTCAGCAAAAATAAGCTACCTCATCAGAAAGATAAAAGGAAGCAATAGTAACGCGTAATGAAAGCCGCCTGCATCACAAAGCTAGCTAATTGTGAAAAAGTTCACAAGTCCACAACAGGACCACGAGGGTACACCCAAAATAGATGTCCCAAACACACGACCCAAAATACACTGCACTGCGGGCAACCAGCCCAGGACACTCCTGCTACGCATATCCTAACCTTACTCGATACATCCCGGAGTAAACAAATGAGAAAAAACTCACTAGGGACGCAACAAATGCGGAACCAGCGGAGCGTGGGGAGACACGTCCGGGCAGGCTGAGCGCAGAGCAGAGAAGGAAGAATGACGCCTGAGTCAGCGTCTGGTCAAAGATCCACACAAGTACATCCACGATATTATGGAAAGCTTATTGAATAGTTATTCTTATTTTCTTTTTGTTTTTATTTTTTACGAAGTTTTTTCGTAGTGAGAACCCAATTCATAATGACTGAAGCCATGAGTGAGGTCGCGTGCGCTCATGATGAAGGCTCCTCAATTTTTTATGCTCTGCGCGGTAGATTCAAACTACGGCGGATGAGTGTTTGAAGAGGATGCCTTATGTAATAGGCATGTTCGTCAATGATGGAGGGGCCACTAATAAATATCTTTCTTGGTGACACTGGTAAGGTGTTCGCCTCATAGCCCAGGGGTCCCAGGTTCAATCCCAGGCCCTGGCATATTTTCGTGAGGCTATTCCCGCATATAACAGAGTTTAGTTCAGGATGTCGGATGTCGGATGTCGTCTCCAAGGGGCAAAACGCCTTAGCAACGGCAGCTCCCTGAAGATTTAAGTTTACTTGATATTTCCTAGTTTACATTCAATGGTTTTTATCTTTCTTAATTAGATGTCAAACTTTTAATTATTATTTCTCTCTTCTTCCACATCTTATACAAAATCTCCTTTTTCTCTTCTAGATTTTCTTCTCTGAATAAATAATCTCCTATTATTCCCAGTTCATCTTCCTGGTATGGCTGACATGTTGTAGTTCTTTAGCTTTCATTCTTTCATTATTTATTGATGGGCACACTAACATATAATGTTTCAGATCTTCATAATCATGGCCACATAGAGTGCATTCTACTTCTCCATTTGTGTATCTTTTCCTATCGTTTAGTTGCAGAGTTCCACTCCTGGCCTTATACAGTATGATTGAAGATGGGCGGTTATCATACATTTTTTCTTCTTTAATACTTTTTTTCCATCTTTTGTATATTACTAGGCTTGATTTACTATTTACTTCTTCTTTCCAATTTGCAGAATCCCACTTTCTTAATTGTTGCTTCTTTTATTTCTGTTTTCTTCATTCTTATGATATTTTCCCTTCTCATTCCCACAGTATTCATGTAAGCTTTTGTCACTTTCATCCATGTATTTTTATCATCCTCACACATTTCCCTTACTATTTCTTTCAGCAGCTGATTTTCTCCTTCATCGATACTTTTTAAATATTGTAATCTTAGGCCTACATTTATGATTCTCGTTTTCATTAGTGAGGCCCCTATATTTCACCTCTCAATGTAGGCTACATATTGGTGCACATTTTGCTGCTCCCAGTAGCCTATGTGTCTATAGGGGAGGTGTGGCGGAGTGGTCTTGCCACTGGCCTGGTAATCCAAAGGTCCCGGGTTCAAATCCCGATGTATCAATGGGAAGATATTATTGGGATGGAATTTGTGCTGTACCTAGTATCAGTGCATTACCACAAAGCCCACCGAAACGCTAATATAATACCCTCATTGTTCCCTGATTAAATAGCACTGTATGAGTATTCCCATATTCAAAATATGCTATAGGGGGGGCAATGCCTGGTGAGTTATCTGCTCAACAGGTTGCGTTGTGTGTGTGTGTAAGAGTGAGAGTCCGAGTGTAGGGGGTGAGACAGTGAAGCACGGGAACAAGGTGTCTTCAGAGATGGGGTCACTTCGGGCCATGAGTGAGCACCTTGCCTCATGTGAAGGCAAGATGGCAGGTGCTCGTTGTACTCTACGTGCTTCACATGTCTCACTCCCTAGACTGGAACAAGACCTCACGGGCTTCACTGCTCATTGTAAAGCGGTGAATGTTAAGGCTCTCAGCCTATGCCCGAGAGGGAGTAAGTTGGAATATAGAAAAAAAAAAAAAAAAAAAAAAAAAATATATATACTCTATTTTCTATTGGTTGTAATGTTTTAATTTCAGTTTTGTTTATGTTGATTATACTGGCTCCATATAGTAGGCTATAGAATTAGATGGTAGCCTATTACTACACCTTTCCAGTAAGCCTTTCCAACCCATTATCTTATTACAACTTTTGGCTATTACTGAATATGTTAAATTTGCTAATTTTCTTCTTTTTTGTATCATGTTAACTTGTTGCTGTTTAAATATATTTCTTATATTTTCCAATTTAAGTCCCAAATACTTTATTGTTTCAGTTACTTTCACCCCCTCTCTGGGGCGACTCAATTCTTTGGCAGTTGGTTTCTTTGTCTTTGGTATAATTTTGTCTTTGATTCCTTCCATCCATTTGGCTTTTCTTTCCTTTCAAGTTCCTCTGTGAAACATTCTGTCATTTTATTTACACATGCATCACTGTTTAGCCTACTATTTTGTTTACTAGTGCTTTATACATTTTTGGTTTAATCCTATCCGGTCCTGCCGCTTTTCTATTTTTTAACCTTTTCATAACATCTTTTACTTGTTCATTTGTTATTACTGGATTCTTCATGGGTTTAATCATTCTTCCATTTCCAGTAGGCCTATTCATTATCATGTCTAAATATTCTCTCAGTATTTCTGCAATACCTGTATTATGTTCTCTAGTTTCAGACATATCTTTTGTCATTTTTTCATTGTATGTTTCTTTTTCCTTTTCATTCCACACTGTAGGAATATTATTTGGGTGTTTTTTATATATAATTTCCCAAAACTTTATCTGAAATAACAGAAAAACATATTCACCACCACAGCCAATATACCGAGATCCCCACCCCTACCTCCACCACCACCACCTCTACCAATAACAGAGAAACAGTTACCCAAGCATTCACCACCACAAGTCGTTTTCTCTCTCTACCACACCTCTCCCGCATCAGAGAAAACGTTGACTCAAGGACTCAAGGATAACAATTATATACCTCTGCAGGGCAGAAGATAACATGTGATCAGTTCTCGCCGATATTACACTTCTGCAACATCCCAAACCTACAAACTTGCAACCACTGTCCACTCCATCTAGCTCCAGCCTGTAGAACACATAAGCAGCCCCAGACCAAATCAGAAGACAATATCATATTATATCACCTCACCCCAGAGTTAAAAAGGACACAACCGCCCCCAGCCAACACGAGTTACTACCATCGAGATGACACGCCCTCTAACACCAGGGAAAAACTTATCCATCAACATAACCAATTCCAAAGTCCAACAGAAGAAGAAAAGCGGAAAAGAGAAATCAATCAAGAAATGGCACTATAAGTAAATAAGTATATCACCCCTCTCCAAGCCACAAGGAACTAACCGCCCTACAACATCCTACCCCTAGGTGCCTTTCTGATGCTCAACCACATCACCCCCGAGGCCCTGAGAAACGGTATGACTATGACGGAAGATTTTAGGATCGACGACATTCTGAGTTGAGCAGCCACACCGAGCAGAGCTACATATCCTCCTCTCTTCACCACCACCACAATGCCTCCCGCAACTTCCACACTCGTTGCCGGCACTGTAAAGTGGTTTAATGTGAAGAAGGGCTTTGGATTTATCACCAGGGACGACAACAGCACTGATATTTTTGTACACCACAAAAATATTAAGAAAAACAACCCCAGGAAGTCTGTACCCTCTCTAGGTGACGGAGAGAGGGTAGAATTCCACACCAAAACAGGGGCAAGAGGTCCTGAGGCCACTCTGGTCACAGGACCCAAGGGCAAAACAGTCAAGGGCTCACATCATGCCCGAGACTTGAAGAAGAGGCAGGGTATTATGAAAAAGGTTGACAGACTAAAGAGCATGGACCTGCCTAGTGATATATCAATTAAGATCGATATTATCATCAGGACGGCCGTGGCTCTTGCTGGAGGAAACAACTCCCTCCTCCAGCAATACCTACCTGCCCTCCTTCAGGCCAACAATCTCCCAGGTATTCTTGTACCAGGAGGGTTGTTGGACAATGCCCAGAGGGGTCCTGTCAGACAGACCTACTCCACAGAGGCGCTTGACCATCAAATCGCCTCTAAACAGAAAAAACTGTCCCCCTGAATCTGAAGCTGATCCTGTAGAAGCTGCTGAAGAAACCAACTCAACTCCGACACCTGCAGCAGAAGAAGAAGAGGCGATGGAGGAGACCCCTGCAGTCAACACCAACCCACCTGCAGAGCCTCCTTCAAAACCAAAAAAAGGTGCCTCCATGCCCCTCATTGAAATCGAACCAGTGAGAAAGGTAGAGAAGAAACCAGACACCCCCAAGACCCCTCACCAATTGTTCTTGGATATCTGCCTACCACACCTGAATAAGGACCACAACATGACAATGAGTTATGCTTACAAGGACTGCGTCCCACCTGAATGCAACGGATTCCTTAGCTACTGCATGTTAGACTGGAAGAAGGAAGGCTGCAATTGCTATTTTCACACAAAAGGCAAATACAACTACATCGAATGCAGCCTAACAGTGAAGCAAGCTCTGAAGCAAGGCTTCCCGGACCTCACAAGGAAGTAATATCACCACCACCACCCATCACCCTCACCAACACCTCATCACCAGCGGGCTATTAGTACGGGACTCCCAGTCGGGCCGGGAGGATAAATATATGGCCTTAAATTCCCTACCCGTACAATAGCCCACAGTTCCAGCCGCCCAGCTCTCAGCCCACTGCCTCCCTGGTCGGGTCCAGCCGTCTTCATAGTAACGCCGATCTCCCAAACACTGAAAACCCTCAGGCAGCTCCAGTTAAGCCTGGACACCTTTTTCTCCTGCTAAAATTCACTTCATTCAACTAATTCTTGTCCTATCCCCACTTCTCCCTAACCCCCTGTCACTACTCAATTTATTATTATTATTAGGATCGACATCTCAATCTAGAGCTGTTCTTGACACTTTGGGTAAAAGGACAGATTCAAAAGTTGAGGGCACAGTTTAAGAGTTGTTCAGTTGATCGCAAGGCGTAGACACAATTACGAGACTGTTGCCACCCACTGATAGTAATTATTTTGAGTGGGTATCAACAAGCTGGTTTAATAGAGCCTTCCAGGTGAAGTAATCTAATATTCTCGGCCTACTTCAACCCCAGTGCTATTGTGGATATAAGCAGACAGTCGGGTACTAACAAGCTTTATCCGGGATAGACCAAACCACAAGAAATTCATCAAAGTACTTTTAAAGACCAAAGTAGACAGGAGTTCACTCCTGCGTTCGCTCGATTCTATTTTGTCACGGCTTGGGCTAGGCAAATTAGTTATTTAAGGTCCCAAACCAAAGTACTCGAGTTACACTGTGGGAACCCAGTGACGTCAGGACAACCCCACGGCCAGCAGATCTACCCAAGATTGGATTACTAATTCTACACCCATTGGATTAATTATTCTACACATCGAAAGTGAAGTTATTATACCGTAAAAATTATAGAAGATTTAACTGTGAAAAGAAATTATACTTGGCGTATTATCAGAGAGAAAGTATATAAAGATCGAAAGTGAAAGTAATTAAAATATATCTACTGCGTATATGATAAAAAGTATTCTGGAAACATCGGATACTACGCACGTATATAAAAGCGAGAGAAAGGAAGCTCTAGTGAAGCTCAAAGAAATTAGGCAAGTGCTGATAATAATTCTGCTAAAATTAATAACAAATAAATTCAAGTTAACTTATGCGTAAGCACCACAGTGATTTAACCTCAGGAAAATAATTACGTTTAGCTCCCAAATTCCAGAACAACTCTACGCAGGTAAATACCAAAAGTTCACATATATAATTACTAAATAACCTTTCTAAGCACAAGTGTAAATCCTCGATTAAAAGGAGTGCTATTCTTATCTCTGAAATAAATACAGGACAAGTGTAATCTTTCAGTTAGAAAGCGGTCCCTAATACTTACTGAAATGCTGGGTGTGAAGGGAATTTTTCTGTCCTGCAAACTCCCCAGGCACACTTAGGGTCAACCTTTCCTGGTGCCTGGCGTGGGGCTCGAACCTCTGAAGGGAGTTTAACCCTCCTAAAAACCCACAGGTTTTGAGATGCCTTGGGTGGGGTTTGAACCCTGGTTAGTGACCATGGCCCCTAGGTCCACCAGGCCCGCGCGCTAACCCACTGTACTACCACGGACGTACAAAAGTATAGTAACCTTAGTCCGATTTGTAAGAACCAGGTGATAGTCTCGTGGTGATTCACGTGATGAGTTTATTGGACTTCCCATTAACGACTATTTTACACTATACCTGACGTCAACTCGGGTAGTACATTATTGGGGTTGCGGGATATTTTCGAGGGCATTATATTACATCCTTCTTTAACTAGGCTAGTCCCTAGCCTCTTTAAGGTCGTACGGTATCGTAGCTGTATCACCTCAGCAATCTCAATATTGTTAGGGTCCGCGTGATGGGTGCTCTATGTAGCTACCAGATCACGTTCCATGACTGCCACCAATGAAATGCTGGGTGTGAAGGGAATTTTTCTGTCCTGCAAACTCCCCAGGCACACTTAGGGTCAACCTTTCCTGGTGCCTGGTGCGGGGCTCGAGCCTCTGAAGGGAGTTTAACCCTCCTAAAAACCCACAGGTTTTGAGATGCCTTGGGTGGGGTTCGAACCCTGGTTAGTGACCATGGCCCCTAGGTTCACCAGGCCCGCGCGCTAACCAACTGTACTACCACGGACGTACAAAAGTATAGTAACTTTAGTTCGATTTGTAAGAACCAGGTGATAGTCTCGTGGTGATTCACGTGATGAGTTTATTGGACTTCCCATCAACGACTATTTTACACTATACCTGACATCAACTCGGGTAGTACATTATTGGGGTTGCGGGATATTTTCGAGGGCATTACATTAGGTGATAGTCTCGTGGTGATTCACGTGATGAGTTTATTGGACTTCCCATCAACGACTATTTTACACTATACCTGACGTCAACTCGGGTAGTACATTATTGGGGTTGCGGGATATTTACTTAGATATTGCATAGAATAATCCAGTCTTGCGAGTCAGATGTAGTGGAGCCTCCTTCGTGCACTTTTATTGTTTTTGTTCTTGACCATTGTTGTTCTAGCTTTTACGTATGCGATATTCTTGTGAAAATAAACGGAATATGAATACACGTTTTGTGATAATTATCCTCTATTGTCTTTCTGTGTCTGTGGTAAAACAATATAACTTCTCCAGTTAGGAAGAGCCCACTTGATCAAAACCAATTAAACCCCAGTAAACAACCTGGCATAACATTATCAATTCTTTTTTTTTTACTTTCCTCTTCTCCTAGCAATATTCCTTCATTGTTATACAACTGTAGGCTATGTTTTATACTTTCTTTCTCTCTTTTCCCCTCAACTTATCCAAGTTCTCCCAAAATATTTTGTTTCTATTTTATCCTTCTCTAATTTCTTTGGTTACCTTAGCTTCATACTGTAGCATCTCTTATTTTATCATTGCTTGTACCTTACTCTTTTGTACCTTATACTCCAAGTTCCACCTTTTGTCCATCTTTTGCATACCTTCACCTTGGAATTGAGTATAGCAAGATGGCGGACAGCGGCCTCACGATTCTGAGCATATCCAGTAGTTATTCAGATACACTTATTTCTTATCTTTTATTAATTTAAACCACAAAATTATAGTAATTATTTGATAATCTTCAAGGACACTACATCCGCCTTATTAGAAACAATTTATTAGGGAAAATAGGGACCAATAGACTCGCCATATTTTTCTCATTATAATCCGCATGGATGAATTTCGTTATCGACACTTGAAAAAAAAACTATTTCACAGAAAAATACACCCAAAATCTGTCAAAGATGTCAAATAGCGGGGGTGTGGGAGCGGCAGCCCCCACCCATAATACTAGGATAGGTTAGGTAAGGTTGTTAGGTTAGGCTAATGTCCTAACCCCTATACCCCTTTCAAAGGGGTATAGGCTAGTAAACACTAGGATAGCCTATACCTGGTCAGAGGTAAGAAGAAGAAGAAGAAGAGTCCGATGTAGCCTACTCTCCTTGAGGTTGGTAATAATACTAAAGTGAGACTAGATGAAGAAGAAGAATTAATAATACCAGTTACTAGTGGAATAGCAGAAGCTGGAGGAATTAGATATAGGTTTTAAGGATGAAGCGTTTAAGATAACATCATTATTTTTCGCAGACGATGGGATGTTGTTGGCAGAAAGTATAGAAGATGCAGAGAGAGTGATAGGAACGGTAATAAATACCAGTAGAGAGTGTGGACTGGAAATAAACAAACAAAAGAGTAGTATAATAATATTTAACATGAAGGAAAAGCCACAGGAAATAGCAGGAATAAGAGTTAGTAATAAGATCAAGTACTTAGGAATTACAATAAATGATAGTAAGAATTGTTTTAAGTTACAGAAAGGTATGATGATAGAGAAGGCAGTAAAAATGGCTAATATGATTTACTCAATAATTGCAAGGAGCTGCTCTAGATTATTAATAGGTAAGACATACTGGATAAGTGTAGCCCTCCCTGCAATACTGTACGGAGCAAATATATTAGATCTACATAAACAGGAGATACAACGACTACAAAGGATAGAGAATAGCGTAAGCAGACAAATATTGGGAGCTCCGAGGTATGCGCAAGAGGCAGCAATAAGAGGAGAGATAGGAATTTCAAGTATGAAAGTAAGGATAATGGAGGGACAGTTAAAGTATTTACAATATATTTTGAGAGAAGAAGGGAACAAATTGCTTGGAAGAATAGTGGAAGAGATGAAAGAGAGAAAGAAGAATAAATGGATAAAAGGATTAATAGAGGATAGAAAAATGGTAGGGATAAGAGGAGGGAAAGTAACAAATGAAGAGATAAAGATGAAGATGAGAGAGTGGGATACTAAAGTATGGAAGCAAGAAATGGAAGAAAAACCAAGTCTGAAAATGTATAGAGAATGGAGAAGAGAGATAGGTGGCCAAGAGAATGTGTATGATAGTAGGGAGGCTTCGGTGATCCTGTTTAAATGCAGGAGTAACAACATGAACCTGGGGAACAGACGGACATTTAGTAACGAGATGACAGAGTGCATCATGTGTGGCTATGAGTATGAGGACCTGAACCACTTTGTGCTGTACTTCCCGGCATACAGCGAAGAGAGGAGGAACAACCCAGCACTGCAGCAGCCCTACCAGGAGGATGAGGAGTTGACTATTGGCCGCCTACTATTCAACAGAAATACAACAGAAGAGGCAAAAACAACGGTGTATAGACTTTGGCAAATAAGAAATAAGAAAATAAAGGAATTATTAAGATAAAATAGACCAGGACCCAGACCGCAAGAAGAACCCTACATCAGGGAGTGCCGCTTTAAAGGCATTACTCCCTCCAATCAACTGAACTGAACTGAACTGTTCATCCTATCTCTCCACATGCCCATACCATCCCATATTCCCAGTCTACTTGTACGCATCACCTTGCTAATACTCTTTATGGGAGGGGATGTACGCAGCCGGATACCTTACCCTCTACGCATGCGCGAAAATGTAAGCCTTCCTTGGCCCTGCCCCTCGTTCCCCGCGTTTAAATAAACCCTTCAAACCGTTCCTGCCAGCTCACTCTGTAGTACAGTCACTAGAGCTCCTGCCTGGCATCCAGAAATCCAGTGTTCGATCCCACTCGAAGTTTAGTATATTTTTATATTTTTATTTTGTTATTTGTGTTATGTTATATTATATTATATTATATTAGGGTTAGGTTAGGTTAGGTTAGGTTAAGTTAGGTTAACCCACTGAGCCCCAGCTAGTTATTAATAAATGTACCACCAGGGACCAGCCGGTTTTGAAAAAAGTGTTTTTTTCCAGAAACAATAGCGAATGGGTTAGGAATGAAGGTAAAACCACGAAAAACCGATCAAAAAGCTAAAAAAATGATCCTACGGAGCCCCCGAAAACGGATTTTACAAGAGTACAAAATTGAAGGCAATTTCCCCCAAAAAACATGTTTTTGTGCGCTCACGTGCACGCGGTTGGACTTTGAGAGTTTTCAACCATCGGCATGGGTGCGTGGGATACTTACACAGTTTCCATACAAATCTGAGCCCTCTAGGTGCCATAGGACCGAAGTAATTGGGACCGGAGTAACACTGACGCAACTGTTGCGTCGCTGGGGTTTAGCGTTACATACATTGCTGACGCAAATGCTGCGTCGCTGGGGCTCAGTGGGTTAATCTAATCTAATATAATATAATATTTGTACATTTTCGGCAATGGGCGGGGCCTGGGGTAAGGTATCCAGCTGCGTACAGACCCTCCCATCTTGGACGCCGACTTTTGGCGGGAAATTCAAAACTAATTCCCGTACATAAGAGTTGATATAGTCGGTTTATTTTCAGCTGAGGGTAAATTGGCATGTCCTCATCATGATTAATCGGCTATTACGGCATTTTTGAAGCGAAATATGTTGTTAATTGTGAAAACTTGGCATTTTTATGAGACAGACATAGTAGTTTCATATACTTTTTACTTTTGTACTTTTGTAGATGTTTAGGTGACAATCACCACGGTCGATCTGGGGATCCGCCGCCATTGAGCTCGTCCTGGAATCTTTACGACTCTGAATCTTACGATTCTATACAGGACTGTCCATACCATTTGTATCGGCACTAGCTCAGAGAAAAGTGTTGAGACGGGAGAAGGGGTGTTTGAGAGAGAGAGGAAGGTGTTGGAGTGGCTTTGTTATGTGTGTTTAATCTGTATACGTCATCAGGATGTCCCCTGACTGGGTGCAAGCATGTGAAACATGCTAGGACGTACTACCACACCCACTAAATGTCCGCCGTGGCAGGGATTCGATCCCGGATCTTGCAGATTCACACGCGAGCGTGCTCACCACTCGACCACCACAGCTCCATTATCAGCTGGAAACAAATAGAATATAGTTATTAACCTAAGAAGTGCGCATGGGGGTAATTAGAAACGTCTGCCTGTGCTGACGTATTTGAGCTGTTTCCATCACTAAAATATTAATTTTACCATATATAGCATTAATACTTATCCATATGTGCCTATTATGGGTTGATTATAAAGGTATTAACCTGAAACAACAATAAAACGAGTGAAAACAGCGTTTGGATGGTCAAAATCGGAGATACAGGCCACGAGTTATATAATGTATGGGTGAGGCAACCTGCTTTCCCGCCAATTTCCCCCAAGGCCACTGAGATACAGTCGATCGATACTCTCTCTCTCTCTCTTGCACTCGCTTGCTAACATGTTAGCACGAAAATATACCTCAGAATAAGGGAATAACAGGGGAAATAGGTGATAACTTAAGGAGGGGAGGAAAGTGGGGAAGGAGGGGAGGTAGAGGAGTGATATTTTGCATGGCCCAGGGGCCCCCAAAAAATAAAAAAATAAACAAATATATATATATATTTTTTTTTTCGATGTTTAAAGTTGATTTTTTTTTTCTCTGACTCTTAAGAGACTTCCCGCAGTCCGCCGGGGAACTCTTAAGAGTCTTCCCGCAGTTCCCGGGTTAAGGGGGGATGGTTGGTTATTCTGGCCCCCTTCTTCCTCATGTTCAGGTCCATTAGTTATCAGATTATAATACATTCGGCCCATTAGGCTAGTTTGGCGATTATAAGAACTTTCACCACATTTCTTTGGCAGGAGAAACAGATGCAACCCCCCCCACACACACACACCGTTTGGTCTTCCTAATCACAATATGGAAATAAATAGAGGTAGCCTGTCCGCTTACCTTAGCCATATAGGCTACTGGAGCAATACAATGAGGCTGATCATATTTTCTAATTTAGTTACCCAAGTTAACTCCATTTTCTTTGAAGTGTAGCCTATTATAGAAAATGGAAATTATATATGAGTAACTAAACAAACATAAATAAATAACTGTCTTGGTGGTGTAATAGTGTTTAAGTTATGTATGTGTTATCCCAGGTTCGAATCCCGAAAGGATCACATGTTTTCATTAATTTCATTGGGAGGTGTTTGGTGATGGGAGTGAAATTAATTTATATTATATTTTATCGCGTATTTGACATTTTTTTCTGGCTATCATCAGACGGTTTTATACAGTTTAGAAGGGATCTGTGTGAATTAAAGGGGTAAAGACTATCCCAATTAACCTTCTGACTTCCACATAACCTTCCCAGTCTGAGCAAAATCTTCTAGTAATAGCCAGAAAACAGAAAAGTGCGTCATCGATCCTCTGAGGGTTAATCGGAGCATTGGAGCACGAAGACTCATTACCCATAGACTATAACCCCTTCAGGACGATGACGTATTTTTCATCATTATATTTTGGTTACCATTATCAAGTGTTATTTAACTTTTAATCAACCGCTAGGATTCAAAGGGGTAAATACGATCTCAATAAACCCTCTGAATAACACAGGTCCGTCTTAACCTGCAAACAATCACCTCATTTCAAAGTTAAAAAGGCATCATGGTGCTGAAGGGGTTAATAGACTTGTGTGACTGATTGCAGCATTTTCTTGTCAAATATTGTATGCTCTATAATCGATTCATTATAGGCCCCTATTTGGGCCAAAATCTTGACCACTAACCTCTGTAACTAAAAAGCGATGTGAGTAATCGAGCTAATATTTCTACCATTTAGCAGGGTCAGCCAGGGAATAGGTGTGGAAATTTACAGCCCATTTTCTCTAGCCATCTTTGCGTTATAAAAGTCACAATTTTTGGCCTACTTAAAATGAATGGGCTATAGTATAAATGCAGGCAAAATACATACATCAATTTAAAGACTGAGTGCTCCACACAAACTGTGGTTCCGGTCTCACGTCCTAATTACGGCGCTCCAGGCAACCCTGTTCAGAGCTGCCCCACTTGTCAGGTTACTTTTTATTCAATATCAGACCATAAGGTCCGATCCCACATCTTTCTTGGTCCGCCCCTTGGTGCAGCTCCCTCCACGTCCACGGACTTGCATCTTTTCACCCAACTTAGTTCATCCATCCTTTCCACATGTCCAAACCATCCAAGCCTGCTAGTACATATCTCATCACTGATGCTCTTGATA
Source organism: Paralithodes platypus (assembly GCA_032716605.1). Classification (NCBI taxonomy): domain Eukaryota; kingdom Metazoa; phylum Arthropoda; class Malacostraca; order Decapoda; family Lithodidae; genus Paralithodes; species Paralithodes platypus. The sequence goes on from CM064485.1 coordinate 55,299,676, forward strand.
CCTAACCTTCTCATTAGCTCTTCACTTGATATCCTATCTTGCAGTTTGGCCCCACACATTCATCTCACCATTTTCATCTTGTTATGTTCCATTCTGTTGATATCATCTGCTTTGACAGGGCACGTTTCTGATCCACATGTCATTTCACTTCTAACACATGAAGCATACACATTTCCCTTCAAGGGGAAATAGTCAATGTTATTCAGCTTAGGAATGGCCTGTGGGATAAAATATAAAAATTGAAATCATTCTTACTACTTTGATTTCAAGACGTAAGCCCATTTTAAAAGGCCTTCTAGAAATGATGTGTTTAATGGTATGGGGTACTGCATTACATCCTGGGAAGGTGTCGTCTGAGGGTTAATCGATATAGTCGTCGTTCTTCCTAAACTGTATAAAATCGTCTAATGAAAGCTAGAATAAAACTGTCAAAATGCGTCATAATCAGTTAAAGTCTTCAAATATCAATAAGTGTCAGAACGTTCATAGATATGCAATCAACCACACACAGAATATGTAGACGATCAATTTATTACCTACGCTTGATATGTTGACGGCAGATTTTTATGTATACAGTCTATCTATCTATCTATCTAAATGCTCAGGCACAATCCCCATCTTGGGGGTAGCCGACTCAAGACAGAGCAAGAACAAAGAAGCAAACATCCATCCAGTTCCTAAAAAAGGTGCCTCTTCAGATCCATCAAACTACAGACCAATAGCTATAACTTCCACTCTTGGCAAAGTCTTTGAAATTATATTAAATAATCACATAATTAAGCATTTGGAGAATAATAAATTAATCAGTGATAGGCAATATGGTTTTAGACGATGTCGATCAACTGCAGACATTCTTTGCCTTCTTACGCATCAAATCAACCAAGCTACAGACCAACATGGTGAAACACATACAATAGCACTGGATATATCAAAGGCATTTGATAGAGTCAGGATCAATCCTTATTGTCGAAGATGTCACACTACGGCCTTGCATCATTAGTTCCACTAATTTCTTCTTATCTTCATAACAGAAAAATACGTGTAATGGTAGATGGCCTTTATTCTCAATTTCACTCAATAAATGCTGGTGTTCCCCAGGGATCAGTTTTGGCCCCAACTCTGTTCCTCATTCATATCAATGATCTCATATCTACCACTCATAATCCAATACATTCCTACGCAGATGACTCAACACTCCACAGTTCCTTCACATTTACCAATTCTTTCACCCAACCCGATCTTATAAATTCAAAAATAAACACTGCAATTTCTCTGAACCAGGACCTTTCTAGAATTAATGAATGGGGACAAGAGAATCTAGTTTCCTTTAATGCACAGAAAACCAAGTACATTCAATTTTCTAACCGACAGAATCTCACTGACTCCCATATATTTTTTAATGATGTAAATATTCCCACTTCCCCTAGTATTGACATTCTCGGTGTAACATTAACTACTAACTTGAGCTGGACACATTATGTTAGAAGCATTGCTAAGAATGCCTCTAAACAACTGGGACTCCTGTACAGAGTTCGAGAATTCTTCACTGACGAGCAGTTGGCCGTAATATATAAAAGTCATGTGCGTTCTCAGATGGATTACTGTTCACCTCTGTGGGGTGGAAGTAGAGTGGTTGCATTGAGGCAGTTGGACAAAATTCAAAATAAAGCTATTAGATTAATCAATAACCCTGCAATCACACAGGACCTTCCTACATTATCCATACGAAGAAACGTTGCATCCCTTGCATTATTCTACAGATATTTTCACAGCAATTGTTCCGAGGAACTTGCTTCAATTGTGCCGCCTCTCCACATCTTTCCCCGTAGAACTAGGGCAGCTGAGAGCGCCCATGAATTTACACTTTCTCCTCCACAATGCAGAACTTCTGCTTATCAGAATTCATTTATCCCCAGAGCTACTACTCTTTGGAATTCACTTCCCTCGAATTGCTTTCCACAAACTTACAATCTACAAATGTTTAAATCCAGTTGTTACAAACATTTTATGAATGGAGGATGCCTTTAGGCACATGGATCTTTTTGTTTTATCTGTGTTTTTCCTTCCTCCGTTCATTGTCTCTTTAAAAAAAAAAAAGTAAAACACAAAAACAACATAAAACAACGAACAAACACAGATTAAAAAACACAAATTTATACACATCTAGGTCACCCAGGAGAAGACCCAGAGACCAGGGCCACCTAGGTCGCTCCAGCACTCCCCCGGCCCCCGACCACCCGGAGAGGTTCCGATCTCGGCAGGCAGACATGCAGCGGAGCCAAAGCCACAAGCCCTCCCACCACACTTCCAGGCGCACCCTTCATATTAATATGTTTATGGATGGTGTGGTGAGAGAGGTGAAAAGGAGAACTATGGGAAGAGGATTGGGTTTAGTAGGAAAGAATGGTAGAGATTGGGAGTTGAATCAGTTGCTGTTCACTGATGACACAGCATTGGTGGCGGATTCTGAGGAGAAACTGCAGCGGCTAGTCAAAGAGTTTGGTGTGGTTTGTGGAAGGAGGAAACTGAAGGTGAACGTCAATAAAAGTAAAGTAATGGTGTGTAATAGGGGAGATCATAGGGTAAATCTAGAGGTGAGGCTGGATGGGGAAATATTGGAACAAGTAGAGTGTTTTAAATATCTAGGAGGAACGATAAGCAGGAGTGGAGGTATGGAAATGGAGGTAAAACAGAGAGTGTGTGAAGGAAGGAAGGTTTTCGGAGCAATGGGAAGTATGTGGAAGACGAGAAATCTCGGAGTGAAAGTAAAAAGTGCACTGTATCAAGGAATTGTTGTGCCAACAGTGATGTATGGGGCTGAGACATGGGCTCTGAAGAAAAAGGAGAAAAGAAAGCTGGATGTGATGGAGATGAGCTGCTTGAGGAGTATGTGTGGGTGTTACTCGTAGAGACGGATTGAGGAATGAAGAGATACGTAGGAGAGTGGGGCAGCAGGAACATTTGTCAGCCAGAGTGGACAGAAGGGTGCTGAGCTGTTATGGTCATGTTGAACGAATGGGAGATGAAAGGCTTACAAAGAGAATATGTGAGTCAGGTACAAGGGGAGATAGAAGGGCAGGAAGACCCCCATTGAGATGGAGAGACTGTGTAAGAAAAGCTTTGGATGATAGAGGAATGACTATAGATCAGGCAGAGGAAGTGGTGGTGGACAGGAGTGAATGGAGAATGCTTGTGAATAGTTGAGTGAACACATGATCATTTGGAGGAAGGGGTCGGGCGCAAGTTGGACTAGATAATAGTCCATCAGGCGCCTGGCCCGGGGAGACTATTAATATGTATACAGTCGAAACAATAAAATCTTCACGTTGAACAATAAACGAAAATCAGTTTTGACTCAGACATTAACCCCTTCACACACGTGTGGACGCAGGGGTTGCCGATTAGCAATCAACAATAGAGTTCTCTCAATCTTATAATTACCTCTTCAAAGTTAGTTTTCTGCCCACAGCTAACTCAAAGACAACTGCAGAGGTTGAAGTAAATAAACTAAAGGTTTCTAAACACCCCTGATGGTCAAAAAGGCTTTAAAATATCCCAGAATAGGCTCAAATCGCGTCCTTTACATGAAAGGGTTAACCCCTTCTGTACCGGCGAGGTCCTTTCAACTTTATTCTGGCTACTATAAGATGATTGTATTCAGCAATTAACAGCTACCTTTGAACTATCTCGCTTAACTCTTTCTAATATCACAGATCCTTCTTAAACTGCACAAAATCGTCTTAATATAGCTAGATAAATATTGAAGAGACGTCGCCGATACAGAAAGGGCTAAGATTACACTTGTGATCTGATGCAGATCTCCCTCACTATCCGATGCCCTGACTTACGATATTATTATAGGTTTTTAGGTGTTTGGGTTTGGGTTTTGGCTAGTCCAAGAACACATCCCCATTTACCCCGTTAATCTTAGGGTTCTCTATATGATTTTTCAATTTAAGGTCGGGTTTTCAGGAACGTAACCCAATCGTAAATCGAGGATGATCTGTAGTGTCAAAATAAAATAAATTAACTCTTTTGAATGTTGGCCAATTATTAAAGCTTATGTTTACTGTACAGTAGCGCTAGTAAGTCATGTCTCAGCTGTCATTACCTTTGGCTCGCTTTGTGCTGTAATTATGTCTGTCAGATGTTGAATAGGGTGGGTAGGTGTAGGAACATGTTTTAATTATGTCTGTCAGAAGTTGAACGGTCAGGCTATGGAGATCGTCAGCTATTTTAAGTATCTGGGCAGTGTGTTGAGCAAGGATGGGACTATGGATGAAGAAGTGCGGGAGAGGGTGCAACAAGGGAAGAGGGTTGTAGGAACGTTGAAAGCAGTAACAAGAAATAGATTGGTCAGTATGGAAGTGAAGAAGTCCTTGCATGACAGTGTGGTAATCCCGACACTGACTTACGGAAGCGAAGCATGGACGTTCGGGAAGAGACTCACACAAAGAGTGAGAACGGTGGAAATGAGTTACTTGAGAAGTGCGTGCGGAGTTACATGGAGGGATAGACAGACGAATGAGGAAGTAAGAAGGAGGTGTGGCGTGGAGGTAGATGTGCTGGAAAGTGTGAAAAGGAACAACTTGAGATGGTTTGGCCATATGGAACGTATTGAAAGCGAGAGAATGACTAAGAGGGTGTACGAGAGCGAGGTGGAAGGACAGAGAGGGAGAGGTGCACCGAAGGAGAGGTGGAAGGATGGAGTGAGGAAGTATATGAATAAAGGCAGCTCTGGTTGGGAGGAGGGGCATCGACTGACTGGGGACAAAGGTGCATGGGGGCAGTTCGTTCGTGGCCACCCCTTCGGGGATCACGGCGTCAAGCAATAGATAGATGTTGAATAGGGTGGGTAAATGTAAGAACATGTTTGTATATCGCACTCGAAAGCAAGAAATCAAATTCAGATATTGCTGTTACAAATTATTTATCAAAATATACTTGGTGCCGAGACATCACTTATTAGACCAACTGTACATCAATTCAATGTTTCTATACACATTTTAGACAATTTCTTGAACTTGTATACACAGTTTATAGCATTTCTTTTGCTTTGTATACATATGTTATAGCATTTCTAAGATTTGTATACATATTTCATAGTATTTTAAGATTTGTATACATATTTAATATAATTTCAAAGATTTGTATACGTATTTTATAGCATTTCCAAGATTTTTATACATATTTTATAGCATTTCTAAGATTTTGTATACACATTTCATAGCATTTCTTAGGCCGATTGTACCTCTAATGATAGAAATCCAATTTGACACCGACTGAAAGTATGTTTATAATCTCCACATAACAAATAATAATTTCATCAAATTATTGCATCATTTGAGAGGTTACCATGGCACCAATATATATACTGTATATGTGATAACCCAGGTTGGAATCCCGGTAGGAATACATTTGAGAGGTTACCATGGCACCAATATATATACTGTATATGTGATAACCCAGGTTGGAATCCCGGTAGGATCACATGCTTTCATTAATTTCATTGGGAAGTGTTTGGTGTTGGGAGTGAAATTAATAAATTAGATTATTCCCTTTAAACACAAGCCCAAGTGACTGTTCTTTTTCATTCAATGTTCACTGTTAATTTTATCATATTAACCATGTAACCAATGTAACCATGTACAGTCGCGCTAATAAGTGATGCTCGGCACTAAGTATGTTTTGATCAATAATTAGTATTAGCAATATCTAAGTTTCATTCGTTGTTTCCACATAGCGATTTTGATTAGTTGTTTTGTCTGTTTACTGTGTTCGTATAAGTTTTGGTTTGTTTATTTTGCAAGCTTTACATTATAATTTCTTCATATCGAGTGAAATATACAAACATGTTCCTACACTTACCCACTCTATTAAACATCTGACAGACATTAATACAGCACAGAGCAAGACAAACGTAATGCCAGCTGGGACATGACTATTAGTGCCACTATACATTGTAACCATTATTATATGCATAATTTTTGTTACATCTTAACACAAAATTAAGACAGTGTACAGTGGCGTTAATAAGTCATGTCCCAGCTGTCTTTACGTTTGGCTTTGCTCTGTGCTGTATTAATGTCTGTCAGATGTTGAATAGGGTGGGTAAGTGTAGGAACATGGTTGTATATCTCACTCAAAAAGAAGACATCATGTGTAAATATTGCTGATACCAATTATTGATCAAAACATACTTGGTGCCGAGACATCACTTATTAGCGCGACTGTACCCTTGGAAATAATACAATACTGTAGCTTGAGACTAGACACACTAAATACTTTGATAATAAATCAAACATATTTAATGACACCGATTCTTGTGCCACACATTTTTTTTAACCCCTCTTGTACCGGCCACGTCCTTTTGATTTTAATCTAGCTATGTTTAGACGATTCTGTGCAGTTTAAGAAGGATCTGTGGTAGTCAAAAGGGTTAAGTGAGATACTTCGAAGCCTGTTAATTATTAAGCGTTATTTCCACATAGCGATTTTGATTAGTTCCTTTGCGTTTATCTGGTGTCGTCCCAGTTTTGGTTTGTTTATTTTGCAATTTTTACATTATAATTGCTGGAGGCCCTTTATAAACTGAATAAAATCGTATAATAGTAGCCAGAATAAAGTTAAAAGGACGGCACCTGAAAACAAACAGCATTACAATATTAGCACGGAAAAAAAAATTATAAAATGTAAATGCATACGGAACTCACAGTATGATCCTACGTCGATTACACATGTCTTTTGTAATATATATACTTAATCCCATCATTACGACAACAGCTTTTAAAATTATATTACGGCTGTCGCTAGATGATTTCACTCAGTTTAAGGACCTGTGAGAATAAAAGGGTTAATAGACTGCAATAAGGAGTGTAGATTATGTTGTTGGCGTAAGTGATTGTGTAGAATGCAGTCTTCTATGATGTGTTTAATAGTATGGGGTGCTGTGTTACATCCCGGGCAGGTGTCGACAACGGAGTCATCCAGTCTCTTCTGATAGCTCAGAAGAACTGGATGGTGCCCGCATCTCAGCCTGGCCAGGTGGACTCTGTCCTCGCAAGGAAGGGAGGATTCAGAAGGATGGATTTCGGGAGGTCGTGCCTGCAGCTACGTGTTGTTTATGAGTGATTAGATGGAACGGTGAGAGATATGAGTATGGATGTGCTTCTGGAAGCTGGTTTGGGGTGGGCAGGGAGGGAGAGATGATAGTATTTGTGTGTGATAGCGTGTGCTGGGTGTTGTTTTGATATTCCTTGGTGTCTGTGGGTGTGTTGCCATGTAGTGTAGTGGGTGGGTATAGTGAAGAGCAGGTCCTTTCTAATGTACATAAAATCATCTCATGTCAGCCAGATTACAATTAAATAAAGGCATCAAGCAAATATATCCTACATGAATTGACACCCCCTCCGTCATTCCTTGTGTGGAAGTAAAATACAGATCTCCCTCACTATCACATGCCCCGATTTACGATATTAATAGGTTTTTAGGTGTTTGGGTTTGGGTTTGGGCTGGCCCCAGAATGCATCCCCATTTACCCCATTAATTTTAGGGTTTGCTATACAATTTCTATCGGGTTCTCAGGAATGTAACCCAATCGTAAATCGAGGGAGACCTGTACAATCTAGCCTTCATACATTATCATAATCACTTGAGGGGAGATGGGGAATTTATCTGGTCCCCCTTCTCCCTCGTGTTTAGCCCAGTACAATCGTCTACCCTACGTAATATGACGGAGTGGGTGTGTATTAGTGCGGGCGACTGTACAATGTGTACATATATATAATATATGTATATACTGTACTCAGGCACATACTCCATACCTGAGGCTGGCTGACTCCAGACAGAGCCTGAACTGAAAAAACATTTAAAGTTCCAATTCTTAGGGTCCGGGACCACTTTGGCATTCCCTCGCCCCTTTCTCTGTCTCGTCTAGTAGGTGGATTTTACATGTGGAGAAGGATTCCTAGCGTCCCGCTCCCATATATATATATATATATATATATATATATATATATATATATATATATATAATAACCTGGTATAACTCTCACATAACTTACACACGCACCATAATATTTACATTTGTACATAGGAGAAGCGGCTGCCTAGACTAGATAGTGGGATCCGTTTCGCTAATAAATAATTGTATGGAGGCGCACCTCTTAACCCTCTCATGACCATATGACGCAGAGGTTGCCAGATTAGCATTAAGAAATAGAGTTCTCTCACCCTTATAATTACCTCTCCAAAATTAGTTTTCTGCCCACAGCTAACTCAAAGACAACTGCAGAGATTAAAGTAACTAAACTAAAGGTTTCTAAATACCCCTGATGGTAACAATGGCTTTAAAGTATCCCAATAGGCTCAACACAGCTAACTCAAAGACAACTGCAGAGGTTGAAGTAACTAAACTAAAGGTTTCTAAATACCCCTGATGGTAACAAAGGATTTAAAGTATCCCTAATAGGCTCAAAATTGCGTCAAGAACGTGAGAGGGTTAAGATAAACTTATATGTATTTTTAGCACATGATCTCCACACATAGTACAGTATATATTATTTGGTCAGTGATTTGAATTATCATGATTGTCAGTGTTAGTTAAATAATACATAGATGAAAAACACATATTGCTTATAATGCATACTGTAATATATATATATATATATATATATATATATATATATATATTATATGTATATATACTGTATATTATATGTATATATACTGTATATTATATACAGTATATACAGTATATACAGGACTTGTTGGAAACCATTTGACATGGAAGAGTCCATTACAGTGATGCAGGGGAGGACACTATATAAATCCTTCAAAATCTCAGTACAGTACGGGTTGAGATTTAGACATTTTGTTATAGAATAATTTAAGCTTAGAAACCATCCATATGGTCAGGTCCTGAAATTTGGCACACCCTTTATTTATAATGTATACAGTGCACTCCTGTTATCCGCGCTCCAAATATCCGCGATCCTTGTTATTCGCTCACACCCCTAAATATCCCATTACTTATTATCCGCGCAAAATGTAAGTGTTATCTGCGCGTTTTCAATCGAGGGGTCCGATGCGCATCTCTCGATTCTTGTTTTGGTCGGCCATGTCGATGACGTCAGAGCTTTACCGCCAACCAGCGTCGCCTCTCTGCCATTGTGATTTTTTTTTTCCTACCTTGTACCTTACCCCCCCAACCATGCCTCCCGGGGCCCCTCCCCCTCCCCCTGTACCTGGTGGACCTGGAGGTTCTCGTAGAAAGAAAGCAGTGCTGCCATTAACCAAGAAAGGCGAAATATTACAGCGGTTGGATAAGGGAGAAAAACTTAGTGCCGTTGCTCGTATGTTTGGGATTAATGAATCTACAGTCCGATCAATTTGTGGTCAACGAGACAAGATCCACGGAGCACTGAAGGAGGTCTCGAAGCAACCAGGTATAGCAGAGGCCATGAAGGTGTGCCGGAGCCCACTAATTGTGCTCACAGAAAAGTAGCCTACCTGGATGATTTTATTCGTCGCATAGGACGTGACAACGAGAGTATTTCAGGCCCTATGATACAAGAGAAGGCTCAGAAAATGTACAAACTTGTTGCCAAGAGGAAGAGAATCCCAAATCCTCCCAATTTTGTGGCTTCAAATGGGTGGTTGACTCGTTTTAAGCGACGATTTAAAGTAAGACATGTTAAGGTGCAGGGAGAAATTGCGTCAACAGACAATGTAGCCGCCAAAGAATTTCCTCAGTTACTGAAGAAAGCAATTGAAGATGGTGGTTACACACCAGCAAAAATATTTAATTGTGATGAAACAGCTCTCTACTGGCACAAATCACCAAGAACAACTTTCATCGCACCCGAGGACAAGCAAGCTACAGTAGGTGCTACAAAATGTCGAAAGATGTATTCTCCGTGTTTCTAACAACCAACGCTGACGGATCTTGCAAGATGAAACCGCTAGTGATACACAGGTTCAAGAAACCGAGGGCATTCAAAAATGTGGACATGAACAACTATGGTGTGTACTGGGCACACAACTCAAAAGGATGGATGACTTCAGCTGTCAATAATGTGTGGTTCGATGACAAGTTCGTCAAGGATGCAGTAACAATTTTGTAAATCCAAGAACTTGGCCTTTAAAATCCTCCTTCTGATGCCACAGGCCGTAGCTCGATTGGTAGAGCGTTCGCCTGCTAACCGTGAGGTTGACGGTTCGAGCCTCGGGCCAGCCAGTGAGTTATTGGCAGACGTCAGTGCTGTTGGTGAACGGTGCGGTCTAGCAATCTGTGGCAACTATTCACTAAGTCCCTGATTCATCAGGGCACCCACCCTAGCCTTGCCATTCAGCAGGGAGTGTATGGTGGTAAAAACTGCATCATCATCATCATCATGGATAATGCTCCCAGTCATCCACATCTTCTCGAGTCCCGACATCCGGCCATCAAAGTCCTCTTTCTCCCGCCTAATACCACCTCGCTTCTGCAGCCATTAGATCAGGAGATAATCCAAGTGACCAAGCTGCATTATTTCAGGCGAACATTTGATATGTTACAAGCAGCAACTGACACCGGAGAAGAAATGAGACAAATTGAAAGAGAAGTGTTTCCAGAACCGCCTGATGCAGCCCCAGAACCACCAGTACCAGCCCTAGAACCACCAGTACCAACCCCAGAACCAGAAGTGAATATCACCTTTCGCAAATTTTTGAAATTTGTTAATATCAAGAATGCCTGTGATACTCTCATTGAAGCCTGGGATGAAGTTAATGAAGCCACGATTCGACATGGGTGGAAAAAAACTGATGATTGGGGGAGGTGAGGGTGACCGACAGACAGTGGAAGCCATTCACCAACGAACAGTGGAAGCAGCCAGACGTGTGCCAGTCCCGGGGTTTGCAGACGTTCAACCAGAAGATATGAACGAGTTAATATCTGCTGCCGAAGTAACCATTGATAATGAGATGAACCAGGCCATCAACCAAGAGGAGAAAGATGAACAACAAGAGCCCAATGACGAACAAGAACATTTACCACCCGGTGCAGTCTCAACCCAGAAACTCTCTATCATTCTAGCCCAGGTTGCAGTCCTGAAAGAGTGCCTCCAGGATAATGACACAGACCCAGACAGAATTCTGGAGATAAATCAAATCTTGGAGGGAGCTTTCAGTTTTCACCAAGACACCTACAATACGAGAGTCTATGAACGGAGGCAGGCTCTGATCACCGACTATCTCCACAACCGCCAACAACATGCATCAGACCACCAGCAGGATAGTGACTCCTCAGATGATGCAGATGACCCAGCTAATAATGTGTCTGAGGATGATGTTGATGAATATGACTTTGAGGGCTTTAATGCATCCCTCGAGGCAGCAGAGGAGAGACAGTCAATTTGTTGGCATTTGGGAGGGACGCTGAGAATTAAAGAAAAACAAATGAAAATGTATTAATGATGGAGTTTTATAGGAGGAAAAGTGAAGACAATTATGTTTTACAGGGTGTCAAAAGAAACCCGAGGCCATTATTGTTAGTGTATATTATTGTGCATAAGATAAAATAAAGATTTTTAGTTCAAATTTCTGTTCCTGTATGCCTTTGTAGGAAATAAATTGGCCAAAAACAATGCTAATGTACTGTATTTCATGTCATTTTCTTTTCCTTCTCATATTCATTTTGCTTTATGTGTTCTAAGAATGGTTCATTGGATGAGGATAAAGTGAAGAAAATCATTTTTAATAAGTGTTTTTTTAGATAAAAGTGCAGATAATCTTGCTTAATGTGTTCGAAGGGGTTCTAAGAATGGTTTATAGGGGAAGGGTTGAGGATATGGCACACGTGACACCTGGATTTACCTTTGGATTACACCTGTACAGTATACAGTACCTTATGTCTACTGTGGATTGTACCTGATGTCCACGGCCCTGGACTGTACCTGGAGCTTAGTGGAGCAGTGGAACAGTCATTGTGGATCAAAGTGAGTATCCTTTAATCATTTGGTACACTCGGTCAAAGAAGTATCTGCACCCCTACCCTGATAATCTAGTGTGTACAGCTCGGTAGGGTTGGTATCTCTGCCTACAGCTATATCCATCTATACTACTTACCTACGACCTACAACCTATAATACCAAGCTGTACACACCAGATTATCAGGGTAGGGGTGCAGATACTTTTTTGACCGAGTGTACATAATAATGTCATTAGGTAGATCAAAATAGTGTATTTGAGAGTTTCAAAATGGGTGAGCTTGGTACGATCTAAATCTATTTCCCATTGAAACCTATGTTAAACACTGCCCACGTATCCGCGGAAGATACGCAGTACGACTTAGGCGCGGATAAGGGGAGTGCACTGTATATATATATATATATAAATATATATATATATATTTTTTTTTTCTAGCGAATATGACGCAACATGAGAGAATTTACTTGCACTTTTATTATTTTCTTTGATCTGACACTTATAGAATAGTGCAGAAACTGAAATAAAGGAAACAAAATAGGTATATCAAAAAGGTTAACTACTACATCATTGTATAGGTGAGGTAGAAGTACTGTATTATAGTTAAGGGGGGTCACCGTTTCTTTGTTATCTTTCTCTCCTTTTCTCTCTCTCCCTGGCTTGTATCCATTCGGCCCCATTCAGCCTACTGTTTTAAGACGTTTATCCACATCCAGGTGTCGATATCTTCCAGGCGAGCGACAGCGAGCCAGCATTGTATGGAGAAATCCGGCTTCGCCGGAGAAATTTTTCTATCGAAAATGTACAAATTTAGCTTGCTGTCAAAACAAAAATATATATATGATGGCTCGCTACCGCTCACCAGGAAAATATTGACACCTGGGTGGGGGTAAACGTCTTAAATCAGTAGGCTGAATGGGGCCAAATGGATACAAGCCAAAGAGAGAGGGAGAGAAAGAGAAAAAAAAGGGAGGTGGGCTCCCTTAAGCCCTTAGAAGATACGATTACGCAATTAATTTCCGTAATCTGCCTATTATTAGACGATTTTATTCATATTAGGAAGGGTGGTCGGGGGCCGGGGGAGTGCTGGAGGGACCTTGGTGATCCTGGTCTCTGGGTCTTCTCCTGGATGACCTAGATGTGTGTGAATTAGTATTTTGTTTTTGTTTTTTTCATTGTTTTCTGTTGTATTGTCCCTATTCTGGCTCTGTCTTGAGTTGGCCACCCCTAGAAGAAAAACAAAATAGGAAAAGTGGGAAATGGGGCTAAATAAATACATACATACATTCATAGGAAGGGTATACGGAAGTCAGAGGATTAATCGAGATATTTTTTGCCCTTATAATTCCCCCAGATCCTTTCTAGATTGTATAAAATCGTCTATTGATAGCCAGAATATACTGTGAAAAGTGCGTCATAATATTCAATCAAAGGCGTCCGACAAAATATTTCAGTATTTATTTATTCTGGTTATCACTAGATGATATATGTGATTTAAAAAGGATTATTTGTTCTGAAATAGGGTGCTTATCTTGCAATAAATATGTTAAACAGTTTTATGCTGGGCGATTTTTTTTTTTGTTTTCTATGTGAATGAGGGCGACAAAAGGCATAACTGCCTGCAGCGAGTACCTTCCCCAAATTTGAAAGAGTGACAGGGCCAAAAGTCAATGGACGTTCGAGCTAAAATGCCTGGACACACGGAGTTTGAAGCAATTAGAATGGTTACTAAAATTCCAAAATCATTGGTATATAATTATACTGCATTATGAATTTATATTTGTTTTCACCAACCAACTTTACTTCTAAACTCAATTAATGAAATCAACAAATACATGTGGCACTGCAAGGACTCGAACCTAGGATACTCACACCGAAATTCCGCGCATTTATGCATTACACTATCAAGACAGTTAACCCCTTCTGTACCGGCTACGTCTTTTGTATTAGCTTACTGCTACATTTAGACGATTTTATGAAGCTTATAGGAAAGATACATGGTAGCTAAAAGGATTAATTGAGATAGTCTGTAGCATTTCAATGGGTAGACGTCATTCCTAAGCTGAAGAAAATCGTCTAATAGTTGTCAGAATGGAATGAAAAGTACATCACCGGTACAGAAGGGGTTAACAAATTATGTACCCACCCGAGTGAAACAAAGGTATACATGTAGGTCAAATAAAACAAAGGTATACATGTAGGTCAAATAAAACAAAGGTATACATGTAGGTCAAATAAAACATCAGCATAACATTTGTGGACACTGTATTATGATATGGTACTGCACACAAGGAAAAGCTCAGTAACTTCACGAGACAATAGACATAGCGTATAGTCTATTTTGTTCCAGCTGATGGTAAATTGAATCCTTTAGCCTCTGAGTTCTTAATTTTTACTGGAAAAATATGATACTGCTATGTCTATGCATCATATGATACTGCTATGTCTATGCATCATATTATTGCTAAGTTTTCAAAATTAGCAACATATTTCACTACAAAATAATGGTAATAGCGTAGTAATAAGGATGGAGAGATAGCAATTTACCATCAGTTAGAAAAAAACACAGAATATAGTAGTCCTGGATAAAGACAGTGGTGGGTTTATAGTCCTTCCTCAAACTACCGTCCCCACCACCATTTCTCCTGCATATCTTTACCTCCCCCACCACTTCTCCATCTATCCCTCTTCCTCCACCACCACTTATCCTCCATCTCACTACCATCACCACCACTTCTCCTCTACCACCATGCCCCACTCTTCACAATCACCACCATCCCACCCCACCACCACTCCTCTACCAATTCCACTAGTCCACCACCACCTCTCCCCCACTTACCCAACACCTCTCCACCATTGACCTTTACCTTTTCCACCACTCCCTCGCCACCACTACCCCAATCCATCCTCCACCACCGCTCCCTCACTCCACAATCTCCCCCACCATCTCTCTACCACTCCCTCGCCACCACTACCCCCATCCATCCCTACCCCACTCCCCAACGATCCTCCACCACCCCACCCCCACTCCTACCCCTGCTTTGCCTTGAGCTTAGCCAAAAGGGCCTGGTACTTCGGAGGGATGCGCCCGGAAGCTAGGTGATGGTGTTGGCTGGCCTGGAACTGAGCGCGCCCTGCAGCCCGCAACGCCCTCTTCATCCGGAAGGGTTCTGGGGTCAGAAGAAAGGGGAGATTTGTTATTAGTGGTTGATTTATAAGATTTTTTTTTAGTGGTTCATTTTTATTTATTCATTATTGTCTTTAGTGTCCTCCCAAGACCTCCATCAAGCTTAAAACATACACCCAAGACCCCCTTCGAGATAAATTTATATATTTGTGTCTTTAGTTTCCTCGCAAAACTTCCATCAAGCTTAAAGAAACGCCCCATAGACCCCCCTTCAAGATAATTTTGTACATTTTTCGATAGAAAAATATCCCGGCCGAAGGCCGGTTCCTCTTAAGTTACAGGCTCGCTATCGCTCGCCAGGAAATAATGCACACCTTTTCCACTACTCCCACTTCAGTAGGGAGGGTTCTGGGGGGCAGAAGAAAGGGGAGATTTGTTATTAGTGGTTCATTTATAAAGATTTGTTGATATTTGTTCATTTATAAGATTTGTGATTAGTGTTTAATTTATAAGATTTGTTATTACTGGTTCCTTTATAAGATTTGTTAATATTTTTGTTTTTCATATATGAGATTTATATATTTTTTTTTCATAAATTTATTAGTGTCTTTATTTTCCTACCAAGACTTCTATCAATTTTTTAAAAACACCCTCAAGACCCAGTTTTATGATAAATTTGTAAATTTTTCGATAGAAACATTTCTCGGCAGAAGGTCGGTTCCTCTAACATTACAGGCTTGCTTTCGCTCGCCAGGAAAAAATCGACACCTAAGTGGCACGGAAGGTCCTAATATTGTCAAAGAAATGGGGTGAAGGGTCTTAAAATCGACCAAATGACCACAAGCTACAGCAAGATGTCTCTGGAGGCTGCACACAAGAGGAACGAACAAGAGATGGTCAGGGCATATGGGTAAAAAATTCTACATATCCAACAAGGCAGTTTCACCCCACTATACTCGATTTCTTTTCAACTGGCGGTAAATTGCCAAGCTCCCATCAAGATTTCTCAGTTATTTTGATGATTTTGTAGGGAAATATGGTGCTAATTATATAAACTTGGTCTTAATATGATGCAGAGACATCTTAGTTGTTTATACTTCTTTTAGTTGTTAAGGGATTCAATTTACCGTCAGATGAAATGAAACCGAGTATACAGTAGTCTTCACTAAATCTGGAGGAATGGGACCCAGGACCCAGTGTTTCTATTCAAGGCTAGCAGAGATCATCACAGAGAAGAAGCAACAGCCCAGGAGCCAAGTAGTAGCCTGGATGAGGTGCCGCCTATCTTTCTCGTTGCTCAGATCAGCACTACTACCCTTATTGTTTATCTGTATAAGGGTCAATCTGGGTAGGGAAAGGGCGTAGGGAAAGCTTTTACGATGTTTAAAGGAATTGCCCTATGTCTGCGGGGAACAAGACTGTCTGCACCAAAACCAACAACAGTAGCAGACATGGAATACGAGGCAGCAGTAGCAGAGAGTCGCATCAGGTGAAGTTGCATGGTATAGAGTAGTAGTATAGTAGCATAGTAGGTGAAGTTGCATGGTATAGAGTAGTAGTATAGTAGAATAGTAGGTGAAGTTGCATGGTATAGAGTAGTAGTATAGTAGAATAGTAGGTGAAGTTGCATGGTATAGAGTAGTAGTATAGTAGAATAGTAGGTGAAGTTGCATGGTATAGAGTAGTAGTATAGTAGAATAGTAGGTGAAGTTGCATGGTATAGAGTAGTAGTATAGTAGAATAGTAGGTGAAGTTGCATGGTATAGAGTAGTAGTATAGTAGAATAGTAGGTGAAGTTGCATGGTATAGAGTAGTAGTATAGTAGAATAGTAGGTGAAGTTGCATGGTATAGAGTAGTAGTATAGTAGAATAGTAGGTGAAGTTGCATGGTATAGAGTAGTAGTATAGTAGAATAGTAGGTGAAGTTGCATGGTATAGTAGTAGTATAGTAGAATAGTAGGTGAAGTTGCATGGTATAGAGTAGTAGTATAGTAGAATAGTAGGTGAAGTTGCATGGTATAGAGTAGTAGTATAGTAGAATAGTAGGTGAAGTTGCATGGTATAGAGTAGTAGTATACAGTAGTAGAATAGTAGGTGAAGTTGCATGGTATAGAGTAGTAGTATAGTAGAATAGTAGGTGAAGTTGCATGGTATAGAGTAGTAGTATAGTAGAATAGTAGGTGAAGTTGCATGGTATAGAGTAGTAGTATAGTAGAATAGTAGGTGAAGTTGCATGGTATAGAGTAGTAGTATAGTAGAATAGTAGGTGAAGTTGCATGGTATAGAGTAGTAGTATAGTAGAATAGTAGGTGAAGTTGCATGGTATAGAGTAGTAGTATAGTAGAATAGTAGGTGAAGTTGCATGGTATAGAGTAGTAGTATAGTAGAATAGTAGGTGAAGTTGCATGGTAGAGTAGTAGTATAGTAGAATAGTAGGTGAAGTTGCATGGTATAGAGTAGTAGTATACAGTAGTAGAATAGTAGGTGAAGTTGCATGGTATAGAGTAGTAGTATAGTAGAATAGTAGGTGAAGTTGCATGGTATAGAGTAGTAGTATAGTAGAATAGTAGGTGAAGTTGCATGGTATAGAGTAGTAGTATAGTAGTAGAATAGTAGGTGAAGTTGCATGGTATAGAGTAGTAGTATAGTAGAATAGTAGGTGAAGTTGCATGGTATAGAGTTAGTAGTATAGTAGAATAGTAGGTGAAGTTGCATGGTATAGAGTAGTAGTATACAGTAGTAGAATAGTAGGTGAAGTTGCATGGTATAGAGTAGTAGTATAGTAGAATAGTAGGTGAAGTTGCATGGTATAGAGTAGTAGTATAGTAGAATAGTAGGTGAAGTTGCATGGTATAGAGTAGTAGTATACAGTAGTAGAATAGTAGGTGAAGTTGCATGGTATAGAGTAGTAGTATAGTAATAGTAGGTGAAGTTGCATGGTATAGAGTAGTAGTATAGTAGAATAGTAGGTGAAGTTGCATGGTATAGAGTAGTAGTATAGTAGAATAGTAGGTGAAGTTGCATGGTATAGAGTAGTAGTATAGTAGAATAGTAGGTGAAGTTGCATGGTATAGAGTAGTAGTATAGCAGAATAGTAGGTGAAGTTGCATGGTATAGAGTAGTAGTATAGTAGAATAGTAGGTGAAGTTGCATGGTATAGAGTAGTAGTATAGTAGAATAGTAGGTGAAGTTGCATGGTATAGAGTAGTAGTATAGTAGAATAGTAGGTGAAGTTGCATGGTATAGAGTAGTAGTATAGTAGAATAGTAGGTGAAGTTGCATGGTATAGAGTAGTAGTATAGTAGAATAGTAGGTGAAGTTGCATGGTATAGAGTAGTAGTATAGCAGAATAGTAGGTGAAGTTGCATGGTATAGAGTAGTAGTATAGTAGAATAGTAGGTGAAGTTGCATGGTATAGAGTAGTAGTATAGTAGAATAGTAGGTGAAGTTGCATGGTATAGAGTAGTAGTATAGTAGAATAGTAGGTGAAGTTGCATGGTATAGAGTAGTAGTATAGTAGAATAGTAGGTGAAGTTGCATGGTATAGAGTAGTAGTATAGTAGAATAGTAGGTGAAGTTGCATGGTATAGAGTAGTAGTATAGTAGAATAGTAGGTGAAGTTGCATGGTATAGAGTAGTAGTATAGTAGAATAGTAGGTGAAGTTGCATGGTATAGAGTAGTAGTATAGTAGAATAGTAGGTGAAGTTGCATGGTATAGAGTAGTAGTATAGTAGAAAAGTAGGTGAAGTTGCATGGTATAGAGTAGTAGTATAGTAGAATAGTAGGTGAAGTTGCATGGTATAGAGTAGTAGTATAGTAGAATAGTAGGTGAAGTTGCATGGTATAGAGTAGTAGTATAGTAGAATAGTAGGTGAAGTTGCATGGTATAGAGTAGTAGTATAGTAGAATAGTAGGTGAAGTTGCATGGTATAGAGTAGTAGTATAGCAGAATAGTAGGTGAAGTTGCATGGTATAGAGTAGTAGTATAGTAGAATAGTAGGTAAAGTTGCATGGTATAGAGTAGTAGTATAGTAGAATAGTAGGTAAAGTTGCATGGTATAGAGTAGTAGTATACAGTAGTAGAATAGTAGGTGAAGTTGCATGGTATAAAGTAGTAGTATAGTAGAATAGTAGGTGAAGTTGCATGGTATAGAGTAGTATAGTAGAATAGTAGGTGAAGTTGCATGGTATAGAGTAGTAGTATAGCAGAATAGTAGGTGAAGTTGCATGGTATAGAGTAGTAGTATAGTAGAATAGTAGGTGAAGTTGCATGGTATAGAGTAGTAGTATAGTAGAATAGTAGGTGAAGTTGCATGGTATAGAGTAGTAGTATAGTAGAATAGTAGGTGAAGTTGCATGGTATAGAGTAGTAGTATACAGTAGTAGAATAGTAGGTGAAGTTGCATGGTATAAAGTAGTAGTATAGTAGAATAGTAGGTGAAGTTGCATGGTATAGAGTAGTAGTATAGTAGAATAGTAGGTGAAGTTGCATGGTATAGAGTAGTAGTATAGTAGAATAGTAGGTGAAGTTGCATGGTATAGAGTAGTAGTATACAGTAGTAGAATAGTAGGTGAAGTTGCATGGTATAGAGTAGTAGTATAGTAGAATAGTAGGTGAAGTTGCATGGTATAGAGTAGTAGTATAGTAGAATAGTAGGTGAAGTTGCA
Source organism: Paralithodes platypus (assembly GCA_032716605.1). Classification (NCBI taxonomy): domain Eukaryota; kingdom Metazoa; phylum Arthropoda; class Malacostraca; order Decapoda; family Lithodidae; genus Paralithodes; species Paralithodes platypus. The sequence goes on from CM064485.1 coordinate 55,319,439, forward strand.
TGGTATAGAGTAGTAGTATACAGTAGTAGAATAGTAGGTGAAGTTGCATGGTATAGAGTAGTAGTATAGTAGAATAGTAGGTGAAGTTGCATGGTATAGAGTAGTAGTATAGTAGAATAGTAGGGAAGTTGCATGGTATAGAGTAGTAGTATAGTAGAATAGTAGGTGAAGTTGCATGGTATAGAGTAGTAGTATAGTAGAATAGTAGGTGAAGTTGCATGGTATAGAGTAGTAGTATAGTAGAATAGTAGGTGAAGTTGCATGGTATAGAGTAGTAGTATAGTAGAATAGTAGGTGAAGTTGCATGGTATAGAGTAGTAGTATAGTAGAATAGTAGGTGAAGTTGCATGGTATAGAGTAGTAGTATAGTAGAATAGTAGGTGAAGTTGCATGGTATAAAGTAGTAGTATAGTAGAATAGTAGGTGAAGTTGCATGGTATAGAGTAGTAGTATAGTAGAATAGTAGGTGAAGTTGCATGGTATAGAGTAGTAGTATAGTAGAATAGTAGGTGAAGTTGCATGGTATAAAGTAGTAGTATAGTAGAATAGTAGGTGAAGTTGCATGGTATAGAGTAGTAGTATACAGTAGTAGAATAGTAGGTGAAGTTGCATGGTATAGAGTAGTAGTATAGTAGAATAGTAGGTGAAGTTGCATGGTATAGAGTAGTAGTATAGTAGAATAGTAGGTGAAGTTGCATGGTATAGTGTAGTATAGTAGAATAGTAGGTGAAGTTGCATGGTATAAAGTAGTAGTATAGTAGAATAGTAGGTGAAGTTGCATGGTATAGAGTAGTATATAGTAGAATAGTAGGTGAAGTTGCATGGTATAGAGTAGTAGTATACAGTAGTAGAATAGTAGGTGAAGTTGCATGGTATAGAGTAGTAGTATAGTAGAATAGTACGTAGAGTTGCTTGGTATATAGTAGTAGTATAGTAGAATAGTAGGTGAAGTTGCATGGTATAAAGTAGTAGTATAGTAGAATAGTAGGTGAAGTTGCATGGTATAGAGTAGTAGTATAGTAGAATAGTAGGTGAAGTTGCATGGTATAGAGTAGTAGTATAGTAGAATAGTAGGTGAAGTTGCATGGTATAGAGTAGTAGTATAGTAGAATAGTAGGTGAAGTTGCATGGTATAGAGTAGTAGTATAGTAGAATAGTAGGTGAAGTTGCATGGTATAGAGTAGTAGTATAGTAGAATAGTAGGTGAAGTTGCATGGTATAGAGTAGTAGTATAGTAGAATAGTAGGTGAAGTTGCATGGTATAAAGTAGTAGTATAGTAGAATAGTAGGTGAAGTTGCATGGTATAGAGTAGTAGTATAGTAGAATAGTAGGTGAAGTTGCATGGTATAGAGTAGTAGTATAGTAGAATAGTAGGTGAAGTTGCATGGTATAGAGTAGTAGTATAGTAGAATAGTAGGTGAAGTTGCATGGTATAGAGTAGTAGTATAGCAGAATAGTAGGTGAAGTTGCATGGTATAGAGTAGTAGTATAGTAGAATAGTAGGTGAAGTTGCATGGTATAGAGTAGTAGTATAGTAGAATAGTAGGTGAAGTTGCATGGTATAGAGTAGTAGTATAGTAGAATAGTAGGTGAAGTTGCATGGTATAGAGTAGTAGTATAGTAGAATAGTAGGAATCAATTGATATATGATGTGTGTAACAGCTATAATATCAAATGTAATGGATGTACAATTATAAATACAAATAAAAGAAAACAAATCCACGATGATGAGTCTGAGTGCAAACCCCGGGATAGGCTGAGTAGTTTTAAATGAAATATAATAAATAAATATAATAGAAAATAAATGAATACCGTATATAAAAAAGTAGTAGTAGTAGTAGTGGTGGTGGTGGCTGGCGTAGTAGTAATAGTAGTAGTAGTAATAGTAGTAGTAGTAATAATAGTAGTAGTAGTGGTGGTGGTGGTGGCTGTAGTAGTAGTGGTAGTAGTAGTAGTAGTAGTAGTAGTAGTAGTAGTAGTAGTAGTAGTAGTGATTGGGACCATTGTAGCTTGTATTATTAAAAGCATACGAGCCTACGTCTAATAGCAAATATAATGGAGGTTTATTGTGGTTATATTCTGCTTAAGTGGGTAGTGCTTGGTTTTTGGTCTATAAATATATATACAGTAAATATATATTTATTAAAATATTTTTTAGTTTCCTCGCTAGACCTCCATCAAGCTTAGAAAAGTTATCACCCTAGATCCCCTTTCAAGATGAATTTGTACATATTTCGGTAGAAAAATGTCCCGGCCGAAGGCCAGTTCTTTCTAAAATTGGAGGCTCGCTATCGCTCGCTAGGGAAAAAATCGACGCCTAAAGGGCACAAAAGGTCTTAATATTGACAAAAACAAATGAGGCGAAAGGTTTCAAAATCGCTAAACTAACGGAACGACCGTCTTAAAACCTCAAAACTAATATGCTAAACATGAGGGAGAAGGGGGTCCATAAAAAGCGAGTACTACCCCCTTAAGAGGGTTTATTGAGATCGTATTTACCCATTTGAGTCGTACAGGCAGATTATAAGCTCAAGAAAATCGTGTAATGGTAACCAGAATATGATGAAAACTACGTACTGGTGGTGAAGGGGTTAAATGTCCGGAGTATTATAACCCGTACAGTACCGGTGAAGTCTTTTTCATCTTATTCTGGCAACTATTAGACGATTATATTAAGCTTAGGAAGGACCTCCAGCAATAATAAGATTTCAAACTATCTCAACCAACCCTTTTAACTACCACAGATCCTACCTAAGCTGTATAATATCGTCTAAATATATCTAGAATAAAATATAACATACGTCGCTGGTACTTAAAGGGTTAATAGTCTTACCTTGATGAAGACCCGTTGGCACCTGGTAGGACTGTTTAGGAGAGAGGAGAAGGGCGTGTTAGTAATTGACTAATTGGGATAATATATTAATAGGATAGTTGTGCTACGTTTTGAGCACTAATTGTTTTAGATTATGGTCTATATAGTATACATAGCTAACTTAATAAAATATATGTATCGTTTGTGCTACATTAAATAGAATATAGCAGAGTATCTTCTAATTATTTCATGTGCAGTTTGGTCGGAATGTTACAAGATCTTCCAATTACTGAACAGGCGTTCTCATTTGAGTCGTTTTTAGAGGGGAAATGAAAACAAAGGTAGATTAGGGGTATAAGGATAATTCAAGATAGGCCTAAGTCTTTGAGATGAGATGACGTTAATGGAACAGTGGTTATATTTTGGTATATGTATTTATATATTCATTTATTTGTTTAGTTTCCTCCCTAGACCTCCATCAATCTTTAAAAAAACATCCATTAGATCTCTTTTCTATATTATTGTGCACATTTTTCGGTAGAAACTGTCCCGGCCAATGGCCGGTTCTTCAAAAATGACAGGCTCACTATCGTTGCCCAGGAAAAAAAAAATCGACACCTAAATAGCACGAAAGGTCTTACCGTACTATTTACAAAAAAAATGGACGAAAGGTCTGATAATCGACAAACTAATGGGCCGAACGTCATAATATCTGAAAATGAATGGGGCTAAACATGAGGAAGAAGATGGTCCAGAAAAAAACCCACATCTTCCCTTAAATCAACTGTGAGGGGTTTGGGGTTCTATATAGTGCAATAATGTTGATACAGTAAAAGAAGAAAAATGTTAAGAGTACTACAGGGATAAGGATTATTCAGTGTAAGTCTTTGAGGGATAGATTTTTGGATGTGTCATATTTTCTTACCGTGACCAGTGTTAAGCCGGAGTCACACGAGCCCTTTTTTGAGCAATTGTTTACGGGCAATTATGGTATGGAAGCTTCATAATTTACACTTTATTAGAATTCAGCCGCCTAACATAATCTACTTTCAATCTAGTTTCCGATCCCAGTTCGAAAAAGTCCTGAAAGAATACGAGAAAAAACTTGCTCATCAAAAATTGCCGGAAAAAGCGCTCGTGTGGCAGCGGCTTAACTATAAAAAAAAATCTGTCTATTTCCAGCTGATGGTAAATTGAATATCTTAGCAGCTGATTTGTCAATACCTAATGGACATATTGAAACTACTGTGTCTCTGCATCATATAAATACTAAGTTTTCACAATCACCAACATATTTCGCTTCAAAATCTCTGTAATAGCCGAGGAATCATGATGAGGACATGGCAATTTACCCTCAGCTGGAAAAACAAAACTGACTATAGTTGACCCTCAGCCCTCAGGACACTAAGAAGGGGTGAATGTGTGGATAGTAGATCAGGTCACATTGGGGCAGAGACTCATACTCTTACACAATCTTATACACTCTTACCCAATCTTACACACTCTTACTCAGTCTTACACACTCTTACACAATCTTACACACTCTTACCCAATCTTACACACTCTTACTCAGTCTTACACGCTCTTACACAATCTTACCCACTCTTACACAATCTTACACACTCTTTCACAATCTTACACACTCTTACCGGAATGCATGATGGACAACAGGAACAAGGCGGTGTGACCAGTTGCCCATCAGGACAGTAGGGAGGGGAACAGTGGATCAGGGCACATTGAAGCGGTAACTCACACTCCTCGCTCGCACACCTAGAAAGGCAAAACAATAATAATATAATGTTAACCCATACAGTACCAGGGAAGTCCTATTAATCATATTCAGGCAAGTATTAGACGATTTTATTCAGCTTAGGAAGGACCTCTAGCAATAATAAGGCTTTAGATTATCTCAACCAACCTTTTTAACTACCACAGATCCTTCCTAAGCTGCATTAATGTTGTCTAATTAAAGGTAGAATACATTATAACACACGTCGCTGGAATTCATAGGATTAATATAATTTATAATATAACATTCCCTCTTTCGATTCTCACTGTTTATTTAATTTAGTTTGGGTAATCTATAATAATATTATTCCATTTATATTTCAGTCACATTCAGGTGTCTATCTAGGCCATGTTACCTGCAATTTAGGGGATACAGCCTTCTGGCAGAACATAATTCTGGCAGAACACAATTCTACCGAATTTGTTTACAATTTTAGCTTGAATAGGGTTCGGGGGGGACCCCTTCTCCCTAATGTTTAGCCCCACTAGTTTTGAGATCTTAAGACGTTGGTTCCATTAGTTTGGGGATTTTAAGACCTTTCGTCCCATTTCGTTATAAATGTTAAGACCTATCGTGTCATTTAGGCGTCGATTTTCTCCTGGTGAGCGAGAGCGAGCCTGTAAGAGGAACCGGCCTCCGGCCGGGAAATTTTTCTACCGAAAAATGTACAAATTTATCTTGAAGGGGGTTCGAGGGGATGTTTTTCTAAGTTTGAGGGATGTCTAGCGAGGAAACTAAGAATTTATGAATTAATTAATTTATAGGCCAAAAAAGCAGTCAGTGTCCCCTTAACTCACACTGGGGCGGACACTCACACACTGCAAGGGCAAGTGAATAGCTTAACCCTTTCTGTACCAGCGACGTCTTTTTTAATTTTATTCCAGCTATATTTAGACGATTTTGTGCAGTTTAAGAAGGAGCTGTAGTAGTATAAATGGTTAAGTGAGATAGTTCGAAGTCTGTTAGTTTCTGGAGGCCCTTTTGAAACTGAGTTAAATCGTCTAATAGTGACCAGAATAAAGTTAAAAGGACGATACCGGTACTGAACGGGTTAACCCTTTCAGAGCGGGTAACGTCTCCTTTTTTTATGTCAAAATTAAAAAAAACAAAATATATCAATAATTTCGATATCACAACAAAGTAAGGGGGGATGGTTGGTTCTTCTGACTTCCCTTCTCCCTCATGTTTAGCCCCATTAGTTTTGATATTTGAAGGCATTTGTTTCATTGGTTTGGCGATTTTCAGACCTTTCACCCCATATCTTTGTCAATATTTTGGACCTTTCGTGCCAATTAAGTGTACATGTTTTCCTGTCGAGCGAGAGCGAGCCTGTAATTTTAGGAGGAACCGGCCTTCGGCTGGTAATTTGTCTACCGAAAAATGTACAAATTTATCTCGAAGGGGGTCTAGAGGGTGTTTTTTTTAAGCTTGATGGAGGTCTTACGAGGAAACAAAATATATGTATAAATACACCAAGATATTAATTCTACCCCTTCAAAGCTGCTTGACAGTTTCTTATAACTTCCAAAACTATATACAGTACATTTGTCAAGTCATTTTGTAGCTAACAAGGCTTAAGGGGACAGTGGTTATTTTGGGGGGGTTTATGTATTTATATATTCATAGTATTTTGGGGGGTTTATGTATTTATATATTCATAGTATTTTGGGGGGTTTATGTATTTATATATTCATAGTATTTTGGGGGGTTTATGTATTTATATATTCATAGTATTTTGGGGGGTTTATGTATTTATATATTCATAGTATTTTTGGGGGGTTTATGTATTTATATATTCATAGTATTTTTGGGGGGTTTATGTATTTATATATTCATAGTATTTTGGGGGGGTTTATGTATTTATATATTCATAGTATTTTGGGGGGTTTATGTATTTATATATTCATAGTATTTTGGGGGGTTTATGTATTTATATATTCATAGTATTTTGGGGGGTTTATGTATTTATATAGTCATAGTATTTTTAGTTTCCTCCCTAAACCTTCATCAAACTTAAAAAAAAAAACATCCATTAGATCCCCCTACGAGATTAATTTATACATTTTTCGGTAGAAAATTTTCACGGCCGAAGGCCGGTTCCTCCAAAATTACAGGCTCGCTAACGATTGCCAGGTAAAAAATCGACACCTAAATGGCAAGAAAGATCTTAATATTGACAAAGAAATGGGGCGAAAGGTCTTAAAATCGACAAACTATTATACGTCATAAAGCCTCAAAACTAACGGGGCTAAACATGAGGAAGAAAAGGGGACCAGAAAAACTGCCCATCTTCCCTTAAATAAGAGAAGAAAAACAAATATGTCAACTTACGAGGTCACATGCAAAACCAGCAACACAGCCACCACCTCCAGAAAAACTCGTCCGAAAATCATCCTCTCTTTTTGCAACACAATCTGCAACACAAAATAAATATATAACAATTGACCACTTGCGAACTTTAGGCTATAAGGAAGTTGGAGCCGTAAACATCGATATAAAACAGAAATGCAATAATAATGTAGGTTTCTGATGGATATAAAGTATGTGGAATTGGGTTTTATGTATTTGTATTAGCACTACAACCGTATTTTAGCTGGTAATTCTGCTAAGTATCGATGTCTACAGCTCCAACTTCCTTGTAGAACGAAACTCGCAAGTGGTCAATTGGGGTATAGATCAAAATAAACACAACATGCAATACAACATTCTTAAATCACAATTGACGTATAGATAACAAAAGTTAACTATCTACAATGCAAACAAAATAGATGATTCATAATAGAGCTAGGTATAGGAAAACATCTCTGTATGCAACACAATCAAAGATAAATAAGTTATAAATAATAAGAAGAAATAATGTAAAGGGAAATAAAGAGGTAACATTTAACAACAAGGTTATATTGAGAACACTACACGTATGAAGGAAGTCTGGGAAGGCGTTTTTATTAGCTTAGAAGACAACAAATAAAATACATTGCTCGAAAATGGCAAATACAAAAACAAGCATAATCCCCAATAGTTATTAAACAAAATATCAAAATAAAATACATTCCTCAAAAAATAAAAAAACAAAACAAAAAAATCAATGAAAAATATAAAAATAACCCACAAAACATCAGACCAGATAGTGTCAATGAAAATCTCAAGTTAGTGAACATTAATTAAGGAAAAACACGAATTCGGTCAATGTCTTTCAAGGGGAGGTTTCAAAATATTACATCAACGTGTCAAAATAGTTCACTAAACAAAATATTCCCCCTCTTCTCGTGCGGGTGGCTGTATGAGAGAGAGAGAGAGAGAGAGAGAGAGAGAGGTATGATGTGTTACCTCTGTCGTGGTTTGTGATCGACTGGCCAAATTTCTGATCACCCATACATGTTACTCTATGGCTAATCTCTCTCTCTCTCTCTCTCTCTCTTACACACCGTACTGCGCACTTACATACATACAAATTCAAAATAAACTGGCACACACACATACACAGTACTTTGCTCTTACACACATACACATTAAAAATACACTGACAGACACACATACTGTACACACACACACACACCCTCACACACAAAGTACTATTCCCCTCACACGTACACATACACAATCAAACCCCCTCCACAAACACATACACACACACACACACACAAACAAGCCATCCCCTTCAACTCCACACACAAACAGTTCCCCCTCCCACACATATCATCTACCCCTCTACCCCACACGTTACCTAGATACACATATACTGTATATATATACAGTATATATATATATATATATATATATATATATATATATATATATATATATATATATATATATTTATATATATATATATATATATATGTATATCGGGGTGTCAAACCGGAGCAATTGTGTGTGAAGACTTAACTGAATATAAGAAGGCATACATGAAAATTAAGATGGATTAGCATTGTGTTGGTGCTTTTATCCCTTCCAAAGACATAACATGAACTGTAAACCAAAATTGTATCTTTACATAATTATAGACAATAGTGAAAAATAAATCTAATGGAGTCTGCTTTCTTTTAAGGGGAGGTTTTTAGTTTGTTCCCTAGACCTTCATCAAGTTTAAAATTACACCCCCTAGATCCCCTAACAAGATAAATTTGTACATTTTTCGGTAGCAAAATTCCCCGGCCGAAGGCCGGTTCCTCTTAAATTACAGGCTCGCTATCGCTCGCCAGGAAAAAATCGACACCTAAATGACACGAAAGGTCTTGAAATTGACATAAATCGGGCGAAAGTTCTTAATATCGCCAAACTAATGAGGCGAAGGTCTTAGATTCTCAAATGCAATGGGACTAAACATGAGGGAGAAAGGGATCCAGAAAAAAATCCATCAAGTGGAAATCTCCCCTTAACACCCTGATAAAGTTGGAATCCCGGTGGATCACACATGCTTGCTTTCATTAATTTCTTTGGGAGGTGTGTTTGGTGTTGGAGTGAAATTAAGGGAGCCCACCTCTCTTTTTGTTTTCTCTTTATCTCCCTCTCTCTTTGGCTTGTATCCATTCGGCCCTATTTAGCCTACTGTTAAGACGTTTACCCCCATCCAGGTGTCAATATTATATATATATTTGTTTTGACAGCAAGCTAAATTTGTAAAATTTTAGATAGAAAAATTTCTCCGACGAAGCCGGATTTCTCCATACAATGCTGGCTCGCTATCGCTCGCCAGGAAGAAATCGACACCTGGATGGGGGTAAACGTCTTAAAACAGTTGGCTGAATAAGGCCGAATGGATACAAGCCAGGGCAAGAGAGAAAATGAGAGAAAGATAAAAAAAGACGGTGACCCCCTTTAATAAAAACAGATATAAATAGCCCTAATAATTATCACCTATACTGTACATCCGGTGGTGGCACAGGTGCTCTGCCTCTGCCCAGGTGTTCTCCGTAGCCATCTGTCGGTAGCCATACACCAGGTTCTTTACACTATCTGGTCTACTCGCGGTAAGTAGGCGATAAATCATGACCTCTAACCTCTGTAACTCAAAAACGACTAGAGTAATCGAGCTAATATTTCTGCCATATGGGAAGAGTCAGTTAAGTGATAGATGTGGAAATGTACAGCCTATTAATTTTTGTTCTAGCCCTTTTTGAGTTACAGAGGTTAGAGGTCATGATTTCTCGCCTACTTACAGCGAATATACTATAGCTGGTCTGTGGTCTTGGGGGTTATTATGATACTTTTATTTTTTGTGTTCATGTATTTATTTATTTATTTATTTTTGTATCCGTTTTCGAGCAATGTATTGTAGTTTTCCCCCTAGATTAACAAAAACGCCTTCCCAGACTTCCTTCAAAATACCGAATGCTCACCCAGACGCACTTCAAGCTAAGTGTGTACAGTGCTTATGGTAACTATGACGTTCCAACTCTTATTTTTGCCAGCGGTGACAAACAAAGGGACTATGGGAATCTGTTCTAGCCTATGCAGGGGTGGAAGGAGCGTGGAAAGGAATAGGTCAGGTCAGGTGAAGGTATTGACGGATAAGCCTTTACAACTGCACCTCCTATCTACTTTTTGAAGAGTATTGAGAGGTGTTGGAGAGAGAGGAAGCTGTTGAATTTTTTTTGGTATGTATGTTATTAGTCTGTATATGTCGTCTAGGTGTCCCCCAACTGGGTATAAGCATGTGAAACACGATTGGACGTAACATATCCGCCTTGGCTTAGATCGAACTCAGGTCAAGCAGATTCACACTTGAGTGTGCTATCCACTCGGCCGCCGTGTCTATATATAAGTCTGTTGTCGTCTTCTTTTTCTATTTTCTTCTCGTCCTGGGCACGTGGGGGTGACTTGGCGGCTGGTTGGGGCAGCTGTCTGAAGGAGCGACCGTATTCCGTGTCGCTTTGTCAAACGATCATATTCTGTATTGAGTATGCAGGAGGTCGAACTCAGTTTTCTCTAATGCCGAGGTCGAACTCAGTTTTCTCAATGAACTCTATCATTTCTCCACTCGTATTCCTAGTAAAGACCTGTCAACCGTATTCCGTGTTGATGATCGATCGTATTCCTTATCAACTGTGAAACCCCAACCGATTTCTGTATTGAGGAAGCTTGCTTCTGAGGTGAGCTTACGACTGATGGTTCATTCAGAGCTTGTATCAATTTGTTACTCCTCTCCTTAGTCTGGGGCTTGCGAACAGGAAGGTCTCTTTGGCCTCGGTCTTTACTAGGTATTTTATGCCCTTTTAGATCTGGGGTGACAGGTAAAGGTGATATGAACGGTAACCGGGCAGGTAGGAAGAGGTGATCGCTTCCCTGCTAGGCTGGGGGACGAGTCAGAGCTGTGGCTATACTCTATTTTTTGTCCAGCTGACGGTTAGTTAACTTTACATTGAATATCATAAAGGGGGGGATCTAACATGGAGCAAACATTCGATGTTAAAAAAAATAATAATATAAAGTAAACTAACTACTAACCTTACTGCCTAAAAACACAATAGTTGGCTGGGTTACTCCTGGGTACCGATAGTGGGTTTCTCCAAGTGAGTATAGAGGCACTCCTCTGACGAATTGCTGCCAGTGACTGACAACATTGTAGGGGAAAGAGGGTGATCATTATCAAAATAATGATTCCTAATGGCCGTAAAGGGAGGTTTGGTGATACGGGATCCAGTTCGGCAGATCGACCCCTATGTTCTGTAATACGAGATCTCAGGTGCCTCTTAGTTTTGCCATTTTTTTATTTAATTTTTGTATGAAGAAGACAAAAGGCAAATCTGCCTGTAAAAAGTGTCTCCCTCATAGCTGAAAGAGTGATAGAGAGCCATAATTCAAGGTACGCTAAAATAATAAAGACTGAACACACAGAGCTTGAAACAGTTTACGTCATAGGATGAGGAAAAGACAGACTGAGGGAGAGAGTTTCAAAGCTTACTTGTTGAGTAGAAGGAAGACTGGGAAAAACAGTTAAACTCTTGGATTAGAGGGTTGGACAGAATAGGGGTGGGAGTGTGTTGAAAGGCGGGTGTCCACCATTATCCATAAGGGAGGAGGTATACACTGAGAAAGCTCTGAAGAACACTGATTATATATATATATATATATATATATATATATATATATATATATATATATATATATATATATATATATATATATTATACACTATATACTGTATATATTGTGATGAAATAAAATCATAAACACACGTACTAGTTTATTGACAATTATTACATTGATTTACATAGAAGCTTCTATTAACCGTATTTGTCCCGAGGAAGGGGGGATGGAACACATGTGGGGAGAAGGCAGGAATTGGTGGAGGGGAACCATGCCACCTAATCACATATTGCTTCCATTTCACTGAGTCTGGGGCTTTTGGGGGTGGATTATGGGTAATCTTCCGAAAAAAGCGTCGCATTCGCCCAGTAAAACATTCCCGAAGAAGTGTCGCAGCTCTTAGGTTGGAGGAACGCCTAGAGGACAGAAGGGCTTGGGGCAGCAGTCAGGGTACTTCAGGTTCAGGTCACTACGGGTTATACATGGCGGCTCGACACCCACCAACCCACACCTGTACAAAGAGTTAATTTGGTAATAGGTAACACCCCGTTCTTAACATTAGTCATCAATTATAAACCCCAACGTACTTGAATAAACTAATGAGAGCATATGGTCCTCCCGGGATTTGAACTCGGGACACCACACCCAGAGCATAAGCACTTAAACCATTACACCATAACCCTGCACCTAAGGCTAATGACATAATGGGACAAATATCGAAGTCAACTCATTTACAAGCTAAGGTGTGGCACAAGACAAATATAAGGCTTTATAACAAGATGAATAAATGTACTTCCTACAATGCCTCAGTCGTTATAATATACATAAATAGGTAAACTTACGACGCGATTTCCACCAGCATTTTCGTAACCCTGCAACTAAGGCTAATGACACAATGGGCCAAGTATCGAAGGGGTGGCACAAGAAAAATATATGGCTTTATGATCAGATGAATAAATGTGTACATCCTATAATGCCTCAGTCGCTACAATATACATAAATAGATAAACTTACGACGCGATTTCCAATAAATGTACTTCCTACAATGCCCCAGTCGTTACAATATACATAAATAGATAAACTTACGACGCGATTTCCACCATCATTCTCGTACCACTCCTGTAGCACTGGGCCCTTTGGCAATACGGCAGGTAACCAAGCATTTCCCCGTCTTTCAGCTGCAAGTCTAACCCTTCCCAACGAGTTACGCACATCCCGGGCTTGTCTGTGGAAAGTCAAAAATATATAAAGAAATTAACCCCCTCTCTACCGATGACGTACTTTGTATTTTATTTTAGCTATATTTAGACGATGTTGTGTAGTTTAAGAAGTATCTGTGGTAGTAGAAAGGGTTTAGTGAGATAGTTTGAAGCCTATTTATTGTTACAGGCCCTTGTGAAACTTATTAAAATCGTCTAATAGTAGCCAGATTAAAATTAAAAAGACGTTTCCGGTACAAAAGGGGTTATTTAGTTAACCCATACAGTGCCGGTGACTTCCATTTCCTTTAATTGCGGCACCTATTAGACGATTTTATTCAGATTAGGAACGAACTCTAGCACTAATAAGGCTTCAAACTATCTCAACCAACCCTCTTAACTACCGCAGATCCTTCCTAAGCTGCATAATTTCGTCTAAATATAGCTATAATAAAAGATAACACACGTCGCTGGTACTCAAAGGGTTAATAGATAAGAGCGAGTGATTTTTCTTTCATTCAATGCCCCCCTCCCACCAATACAAATTGAAAGAGTCCCAGAGAGCCAAATTCAAGGTACGTTTGGGTCAAACTGTCAAGCAGTTTAAGTAGTAGAATGAGGGAAAGACAGATTGAGTGAGATAGTTTCACAGTATATTTGTCGAGTGGAAGAAAGACTGGGAAAATCAGTGCATTCTTCTGTTGGACAGAATATGGGTGGGATTGTGTTGAAAGACGGGTTGGTAGACACTGAAAAAGCTCGAAGGAACATTGAGAGGTAGTAGGGAATTAGTAAGAGGAAGTGAACTGATGAGACGATAATTATGCTTTTGACTACAATTTCGAGAAGTGTGGTATGGGTGGAGCCTCCCCACACACGCGAACAATACTCGATACATGGGAGTAAAGTACCCCTGTAAAGCATAATAAGCTGTTTGGGGATAAATAGCCCGTATTCCGTAAAAATCTTCCCTTATGAACGTATATGGGTAAAAATTAACCATGCATCTAAATAAGTATAGAAAGCTCAATCACTATCAATACACCCAATGATGCTATATGCCTCTCTCATATCTTACCCAGGGGAGGCCACATAGGCATATGATAAGGAGTTGCTAGAACCCCTGTTTAATTTGCCTGGCTTCCCCCACTTTCTATTTGTGCCTCACCTACAGAGTGAATTTTTATTTTATTTTTATTTATTTGTGTATGTGAGTCAGGGAGACAACAGGCAGAACTACCTGTAGCGAGTGCCTCCCCCAAAGTTGAAAGAGTGACAGGGCCAAAATCAAGGAACGTTCGAGCCAAAATGCCTGGGCACACGGAGTTTGAAACAATTTAAGTCATAGGAAGAGGGAAAGACTGAATTTGGGAGAGAGTTCCAGAGCTCAGCTGTTGAATAGAAGAAAGACAGAATTACGTTTCACTCTTGGGTTGGAGAGTTGCACAGAGTAGGGGTGGGATTGTGTTGCAAGGCGGGTGCTATGTACCCTACGTAGAGGAGGTGGTATACACTGGGATAGCTCTGAGGAATACTGATTATTGTAATAGCGATAGAATAGCGAGAGAGAGGCAACATTGCGGCGAAGAGAGAGAGATTGCAGAAAGGTGGTGAGTGGACGGGAGTTAATGATACGAAAGGCTTTCCTTTCTACTTGGTCTAGGAGTGTGGTGTGAAAGGATCTTCCCCACACATGTGAACAATAGTCAATACATTGACGCACCGTGCCCCTGTACAGAGCAAGAAGCTGTGCAGGGGTAAAGAACCTCTTGAGGTGGTTGAGCACACCCAGCTTCTGGGAGGCTGCCTTAGCAAGCCTGGTAATATGGTCCTTCCAAGAGAGAGCAGAAGAAAAAGAGACACGGAGAATATTGAGAGAAGATGAAGGATTGATTTTTGTATTGTTGAAGTGTAAGGGATAGTCCTCTGGGAGTTCCCGACGGGTAGTAAGATGGAGAAATTGAGTTTTGGAAGCATTAAAAGCAACAAGGTTTTCTCTGCCAAAATAGGAAATAGTAGTTAGATCAGAAGATAAGTGTACGTTGCATGGCTTCATTACGTTTGTTTTTGAGGGAAAAGGAGGATGACCAAGAGTTAGTAAGATATGAAAGAAGATCACCAGTAGATCGACATTTAAGGAAGCCATACTGGCGATCTGAGAGTAGATTATGAGAAGAGAAATGCTGAAGAATTTAGGAAGTAAGAATAATTTCAAAAACTTTAGAGATACAAGAGATGAGAGCAATTGGACGATAGTTGGAGGGTTAAGAGCGGTCACCCTTCTTTGGGACAGGTTGAATGAGAGCAAACTTTCAGCAAGAAGGAAAGACGTTAGAGGAGAGACAGACGAAAGTAATTCATCTAATTCTCGCAAACACCTCCTCCTATTCATTTCACTATAGTTAACAAGCACTCCACACTTCTTTCTAAAACACCTAAATTACCTCTAACGTACCTTGATTCGGTCTCACTATCACTCTTTACAACCTGGGGGGGGGGGGGATACTTGTTACAGACAGTTTTGCCTTTTGTCTCCTTCATGCACATAGGAAAAATAATATATGCTTCTTCAAGTCACTAACTGAAATAGCTATATGTGAAATGTTGGCAATAAAGTGCTCCTCCTCATATGGTGTTTACATTCGTTAGTAGTCTTAAACGGGTATCACACGAGAGCTTCAATAGTCAAAATTCGATGATCAAAACAATTCTGGCAACATTTTTTGAATATTTTGCATTGATATCAGAAACTAGACTGATGGTAGATGATTTTAGGTAGCCGACATATATTATAAATGTCGACCTCATAAGCTGCCAGACCAATGTTGAGGATAAATGTTGAGAGAAAAAGGGCTTGTGTGATATCGTCTTTACCTGGATCAGTGGCGTCCCATTGACTAATAGCAGCCAGAGACGGGGGCACCATCATCACCACCACCATCATCATCATCATCATCTTCACCATTATAGTCGAGAGTAGTAGTAGTAGTAGTAGTAGTAGTAGTAGTAGTAGTAGTAGTAGTAGTGTTGTTCTGTGGAGGATGTGATCGAGAGTAGTAGTAGTAGTAGTAGTAGTAGTAGTAGTAGTAGTAGTAGTGGTAGTGGTGTTGTTCTGTGGAGGATGTGAAGGAGACTGAGAGAGATTACAGTTGTTATGGTGCTTGGCCGCTTCTTAAGGGAGCCCATCTCGCTTTTTTGTTCTCTTTTTCTCCCTCTTGCTTTGGCTTGTATCCATTCGGCCCCATTCAGCCTACTGTTTTAAGACGTTTATCCCCATCCAGGTGTCAATATTTTCCTGGCGAGCGGTAGCGAGCCAGCATATATATGTTTCTGTTTTGACAGCAAGCTAAATTTGTACATTTTTCGATAGAAAAATTTCTCCGGCGAAGCCGGATTTCTCCATACAATGCTGGCTCGCTATCGCTCGCCAGGATGAAATGACACCTGGATGGGAATAAACGTCTTAAAACAGTTGTCTGAATGGGGCCGAATGGATACAAGTCAGAGAAAGAGAGAAAAGGAGAGAAAGATAAAAAGAAGCAGGTGACCCCCCTAAGACATCCTATCATCCATCCCCCTTTAGTGGTGATGTCATGATGGGGCTGGGGGGCATATCCCAGGATTAAGGGGGGATGGGCTATTTATTTCCTATTTTTATTTATTTTTATTTTGTTTAGTTTCCTCCCCAAGCTTCCAAAAACATCCCCTAGAGATATATATATATATATATATATATATATATATATATATATATATATATATATATATATATATATATATATATAGAGAGAGAGAGAGAGAGAGAGAGAGAGAGAAAACAATCTTCCTCCTATAATAATATAATTTATTAATTTCACTCCCAACACCAAACATTTCCCAATTAAATTAAAGAAAGCATGTGATTCTACTGGGATTCGAACCTGGGTTACCACATACAGATCTTAAACACTCTAAGCATTACACCATCAAGACAGTTAAAGGGTTAAGTACATGACTACAATTTTATATCCATTTATCGAATACTGGATATCAATCTAATCATGTACTCAAACCTAACTTCACACTGCATTACAGACTTGCTATCACTCGCCAGGAAGAAATCACCTAAATGGCACGAAAGGTCCAAATATTGAGAAATAAATGGGGTGAAAGGTCTTAAAATCACCAAACTAATGAGTCGAACTTCTTAAAATCTGAACAAATAATGGGACTAAAGATGAGGGAGAAGGTGAGCCAGAAAAAACCCTTGAGGACCCAAGACGCAATTTGTTTACTTATTTCTGGCTATTATTAGACGATTTTATTCTGATTAGGAAGGGTGTATGGAAGTCAGAGGTGTCATTGATATAGCCTTTACCCTTTTATTTCCTACAGATCCTTCTTAAGCTGTTTAATATCGTCTAATGGTAGCCCGAATGCTTTGTCAAAACGCGTCATATTCCTCAAAGGGAGATGGTTCGTTTTTCTGGTTCCCTTTCTACCTCATAATTAACCCTAATAGTTTTGAGATTTTAAGACGTTCGTCCCATTATTTTGGCGATTTTAAGATATTTCGACCCATTTCTGTTTTAGTTACAGAGGTTAGGGTTGACGATTTCTGGGCTCTCTTTTTTTGTTTTATATGAGTGAGAGAGACAAAAGGCAGAACTAATTGTATCGAGTGCCTCCCCCAAAGTTGAAAGAGTGACAGGGCCAAAATCAAGGGACGTTCGAACCAAAATGCCTGGACACACGGAGATTGAAGCAATTTAAGTCACAGGAAGAGGGAAGACTGATTCTGGGAGAGAGTTCCAGAGTTCAGCTGTTGAATAGAAGAAAGACTGAGAATAACGTTTCACTCTTGGGTTGGAGAGTTGCACAGAGTAGGAGTAGGATTGTGTTGCAAGACTACTTACCCTACGTAGAGGAGGTGGTATACACTGAGAGAGCTCTGAGGAACACTGATTATTGTAGTAGCGATAGAATAGCGAGAGAGATGCAACATTGTGGCAAAGAGAGAGAGATTGCAGAGAGTTGGTGAGTGGATGGGAGTTAATGATACGAAAAGCTTTCCTTTCTACTTGGTCTAGGAGTGCGATGTGAGAGGATCCTCCCCATACATGTGAACAATACTCAATACAAGGACGCAACATGCCCCTGTACAGAGCAAGAAGCTGTGCAGGGGTAAAGAACCCCTTGAGGCGGTTGAGCACACCCAGCTTCTGGGAAACTGCCTTAGCAATCCTGGTAATATGGCTCTTCCAAGAGAGAGCAGAAGAAAAAGAGACACCAAGAATATTGAGAGAAGATGAAGGATTGATTTTTGTATTTTTGAAGTGTAAGGGATAGTCCTCTGGGAGTTCCCGACGGGTAGTAAGATGAAGAAATTGGGTTTTGGAAGCATTAAAGGCAACAAGGTTTTCTCTGCCCCAATTGGAAATAGTAGTTAGATCAGAAGATAAGTGTACGTTGTATGGCTTTATTACGTTTGTTTTTGAGGGATTGCTGGCTGGGGCGTTCTGGAAAACTAATTGAGTAGTGTAAGGTAGAGTCCTCTGCTTATGAATAAATGGGACTAAAGGTACAGTTGAGAAGATCATTTAAGAAAATTAGAAAGAGAATGGGAGATAGGACAGAGCCCTGAGGAACACCGGAGTTGATAGGATGAGGGAGTGAGCGAGGGCCGTCCACAACCGCAGCTATGGATGTGGACGGCCATCGCTCACTAATTGGAACAGGTTATAGGTTTTGAGTTAAGGCGGTATCACACGAGCGCTTTTCCCTCAACACTGGTCTGGCAGCTTATGAGGTCAACATTTAATATATTTCGGATACCTAAATTCATCTACCAACAAATTAGTTTCAGATACCAGTGCAAAATATTCCAGAAATGTTGCCAGACATTTTTTGATCATCGAATGTTGACTATAAAAGCTCTTGTGTGATACCGGCTTTACAGAGGTTAGGGTTCAGGATTTCTGGCCTACCTACTTGGAACAGGGTATAGTGTTGTTGTTGTTGTTGAGTAGAGGATGTGAAAGAGACTGATAAGATTACTGTTGTTGTGGTGCTCGGTCGCTTTTAAGGGAGGATGGTTCACATTTTGGGCGATTTTTGCATGTATTCATTATTTTTTCTAGTTTCCTCCCTAGACCTCCATCAAATTTAAAAAAACATCCATTAGATTCCCCTTCAAGATTAATTTGTACATTTTTCGGTAGACAAATTTCCCGGCCGAAGGCCGGTTCTTCCAACATAACAGGCTCACTATCGTTCGCCAGGGAAAATAATCGATACCTAAATAGCACGAAAAGTCTAAATATTGACGTAGAAATGGGGCGAAAGGTCTTAAAATCGACTAACTAACGGGGCAAACATCTTAACATCTGAAAACTAATGGGGCTAAACACGAGGGGGGAAAGTGGTCCAGAAAACCGGTCCATGTCCCCTTAAGATATCCTGCCTCACCCCCCCCCCCCATCCCCCCTTTGGTAGTGATGTCATGGTGGGCATGGGGGGGGGGGGATACTTCTGTACCGGCGACGTATTTTTTGTATTATATCTTGGCTACTCTTAGACGATTTAACTCAGCTTAGGAAGGACGTCTACCCATTACAAAAGCTACAGGCTCTCTCGATGAATCCTTTTTTAGCGACCCTCTATCCTTCCTAAGCTACCATAAAAATCGTCAAAATGTAGCTGATGTCCAATACAAAAGCCGTCACCGGTACACAAAGGGTTAAGAATCGTGACAAGTTCCGAGCTGAGAATGTTGCTTGGCGGTAGAGGGTGTCCTTGTTTGGCTAATGCTCTTTGGAGACTGGTTTAAGGGGGATTGGGCCGGTTTTCTGGTCCCCCTTCTTCCTCCTGGTTAAGGGGGAATATTCCTTATTGTTGTTTCTTAAGGGGGGTCACCGACTTTTGTTATCTTTTTCTCCTTTTCTCTCTTTCCCTGGCTTGTATCCATTGGGCCCCATTCAACCAACTGTTTTAAGACGTTTATCCCCATCCAGGTGTCGATTTCTTCCTGGCGAGCGATAGCAAGCCAGCATTGTATGGAGAAATCCGGCTTCGCCGGAGAAATTTTTCTATCGAAAAATTTACAAATTTAGCTTGCTGTACAAACAAACATATATATATATAAGCTGGCTCGCTACCGCTCGCCAGGAAAATATTGACACCTGGATGGGGGTAAACGTCTTAAAACAGTAGGCTGAATGGGGCCGAATGGATACAAGCCAAAGAGAGAGGGAGAGGCAGAGAAAAAAAGCGAGTTGGGCTCCCTTAACCCCCTTCTCCCTCATGCTTAGCCCCATTAGTTTGCCAATGTTAACCCCTTCTGTACCGCTACGTCTTTTATATTTCATTCTAGCTAAATTTAGATGATGTTGAACAGTTTAGGAAGGATTTGTGGTAGTAAAAAGGGTTAAGGGGAGGTTTCTAGTTTGTTTCCTACTCCTCCAGCAATCTTAAAATTTCACCCCCTTGACCCCCTTTCAAGATAAATTTGTCCATTTTTCGGTAGAAAAATGTCCCGGCCGAATGCCGATTACTCTTAAATTACAGGCTCGCTATCGCTCGCCAGGATAAAATCGACACCTAAATGGCATGAAAGGTCTTAAAATTGACAGAATGGGGCGGAAATTCTTAAAAATCACCAAACTAATGGGGCAAACGTCTTAAAATCTCAAAACCAATGGGGCTAGACATGAGGGAGAAAGGGGTCAAGAAAAAATTCCCTCAAGTGGAAATCTCCCCTTAAGTGAGATAATTTGAATCCTTTTAATTGCTGGAGGCCCTTGTTAAACTGAATAAAAGCGCCTAATAGTAGCCAGAATAAAGTTAAAAGGACGTCGCGGTACAGAAGGGGTTAATCGGCTCAGCTATAGAGGATAGATCAAATGTATAGGATGGAGCTGGACATTTGTTCTTAGTTAGCCATAGGGGATTGTAATATATGTCAATAATAAGTTGTAGGAGTGACCGGTCAACTCAACCAGTAGACCATTTCAACCAGTAGTTCTCAACCAATACGGTTAAGTTAGGTCAGGTCAGGTTAGGTTAGGTTAGGTTAGTACTACGTATATTTTGGCACTGGTTTGGTTGGTCTGGCTTAATTTGACATTGGTTGAGAGCTACTGGTTGAGAACCAGTTGTAGGGTATACTGTATAATTATGAAGGAAAGAGGTGTGTAGGCTGTAGTGGGACATGATCTTGTTAGCTTATTTAGCCATTTGTCTGGACCCTTTTCTCCCTCGTGTTTAGCCCCATTAGTTTTCAGATGTTAAGATGCTTGTCCCATTAGTTAGTCAATTTTAAGACCTTTCGCCCCATTTTTTCGTCAATATTTAGACCTTTCGTACTATTTAGGTGTCGGTTTTTTCCCTGGCGTACGATAGTGAGCCTGTAATGTTGGAAGAATCGGCCTTCGGCCGGGAAATTTTTCTACCGAAAAATGTACAAATTAATCTAGAAGGGGGATCTAATGGATGTTTTTTTATATTTGATGGAAGTCTAGGGAGGAAACTAGAAAAAATAATGAATACATGCAAATATAATTTGTTTAATATATTTCTAGTTTCCTCCCTTGACCTCGATCAAACTTAAATAAAACAACCTCAGGATTCCCCTTAAAGATATTGTTACGAGGGGAGGTTCGGGGAAAGCAGATGCTCTAATAGCCTAGCCCACAGCACTGTCCAAAAAGAAATGCCGTAGCAAAAAGACAATAATGCTGTAGCCATGCACCCAACACTGCCCACCGTAATACACTAACCCTGCAACAGACACGCTCTTAATATCGGACTCAAACACCAAGACACGCAGGTTCTTCAGGAAAAGGGGTTATCTTCCTCTTTTCTCTATTAAAGCAGTACTAAAGAACATAAGAAAAGAACATAAGAAAATGGGAGTCTGCAAAAAGCCGATCGGCCCATACAAGGCCGTCACACCCAAACCCAATTATAGACCCAACTCACTAATACCTTGAGTACTGCCCCCACCAAAATGGTCAGGGATTAACACAAGATTACGGGGGTCTGCTGAGCGCCGATTGGCGCTCATCTGCCAATTAAAGGAGACACAAAAAATATCTACTGTCTCAGACTCGGGTTGATAGTGCTAGTAGTATTGCAAGAGTACTTCTAAGATTATTCTAAACTGCGCAAAAGTGCCAAACCATAATACTGCTTGACTCAGGAACCGAGAATAATACGAAACAAAAACCATGGGAAGAGTCCAATGCAGTAGCCTAACACATGAGACACAAGGGTTGATATCTCAGCAGGTTGATGCTGGCTGTCAAAACACTGGTCCAAACAAGCCAGTCATCAAACCGCTATAGATATCAACCCCAATAATACACAATATAATCATACAATAATAATTAACAATGCAGTAGAATATAGGAAAAGAAATGGAGGAGTAGCGTGAAGATAACATACAAGAATGCCAGTAAATGCAATGCTCCTAACTAACAAAATGCAGAAAACTTTAAAAGCTAGCTAATAGGGTTAATGGAGAAATATTTATAATCAAAATGACTCCAGACTTGCTATGCTATGTAATAGGGAACAAAAGAATATATGCGGTTATTAAGGGATCTAGAAAGCAAGCCTATCACACACAGAGCAGTGCGTGTGGTCGATACAATGTCAGTCTTGGGAGTGAGTTACTGGTGCGGCCGAGGGAGTCCTGTGGCCCGCGTGGGGAAGGAAGGGCTTCAAGCGCCGCCAACCTACATAATTAAACTAGGTAATTGTGCTCTCACTAATAACACAGGAGTAATCAAACAAACATAAGACATCATTGGGTAACATGATAAACTGAAAATAATCCCAACAGGGTTAAACAACTAAATAATTATACTTCTAGCCGAACGTCAATGTTACTGTAGGGCGCCACACTGACACACACTTTCACGTGGGAACAAAGGGAAGAAAAACATAAGGAAAAGGCAGCTGGTTTCTCCCCCTACACATAGGCTACATGCAAACTAAAACAACACTTGCAACTGAAATAGCTAAAAGTTCAGTTGGAAGTGACAATATATTTGTACATTTTTCGGTAGAAAAATTTCCCGACTGAAGGCCGGTTCCTCCTAAATTACAGGCTCGCTATGTCTCGCCAGGACAAATTTGACACCTAAATGACACACAGTCTTAATAATGACAAAAAAATGGGGCGAAAGGTCTCAAAATCGCCAAACTAATGGACCAAACGTCATTTAATCTGAAAACTAATGGGACTAAACATGAGGGAGAAGGAGGATCAGAAAATGACCCATCTCTCCTTAACCCGAGAAAGGCGCCAGGACTATTAACCTGACAAGCGTGATATAGACCTAGGTGCTAGGGTAGTTATTTGTGCATTTCTAGCCCTGGATTCTGACAGAATTCGTTATATTTACAATATAAAGCATTATTTGTTTTCGGTATGCTTTTATTTTACATATATGATGTATATATGAACCTTCAAGAGTGCTAAAATAAGTTGGAAAAGCATTTGGGTGGTGAAAAACGAAGATATTGGCCACCCGGTCATAATCTCAGGCGAGAGAGAGCCACAGGCAGCCCTCCCCTCTCGCTGTCTGGGAGTCAACTGAGACGAGCGGGGCGGTGTGTGCCGGTGTCTGGGTGTTGCATAACGATCTTTTATGCAACCCACTTGTGCTACATTATCGCGGGAGAGAAAAATAACCGATAAATGATGATAATAAGAGGAAAAATAGGTTATAATTGAGGAGGGGGGGGAGGGGGGAATAAGATGGGGAAGGAGGGGAGGGGGAGGGGTGAGAAACACATGGATGAGTACTAGAGGGGAATTATCTCACCTAGAGACAAAATCCTTTGTTTTGATAGGCCCTTTTTTATTTTGGAAGGCTTTTTTTATGGTCTTGCTTCCGTGAGGCCTATCGCGTTCCCTATAGGAAGCCTTCCGTTAGGCCTATCGCGCTTGCCGGGTTAGGAGGTTTTACTGAACGAAGGCGCCGGGACTCTTAACCTCTTAAGTGCGTAGGTGGGGTATTGGCCACCCCTCCCTGTGCGGAGGTATTTAGACTGTTTCCTAAACTCAAATCGTCATCATACCATAAATATCATTAATACTTATCCATATGCACCTATTTTACGTTGATTATAAAGGTATTAACCTGTTACAACAATAAAACAAGTGGAAACAGCGTTTGGATGGTCAAAATCGGCGATAGAGGCCGGGAGTTACATAACTTATGGCTGAGCCAGCCTCCCGCTCCTCCACTCCTCCCCACGTCTGGAGAGAGACTGTCGATCGATACTCTCTCTCTCTCTCTCTCTTGCACTCGCTTGGTAACACATATGAGCAGAGCCTGCTAGCAACTCGCTATTGTTAGCATGAAAATATACCTAAGAATAAGGGAATAAGAGGGAGAATAGGTGATAATTGAAGGGGAGGGGGGGGGGGAAGGGTGGAAGGAGGGGATGTGGAGGAGTGATATTTGGCATGGCCAAGGGGCAATAAAAAAAAAAATAAAAAAAATATATACTGGGCTGATTTAAATGTTTTTTTTTTAGGCCTTGGATTATATGAGGAGATCCGCAGCACACCGGTAAACCTCTTATAAGGAGATCCGTACTTGCCGGGTTAAGAGTAAACAAAAAATGTTCAAAACACCCCACTGGCACTCAAAACAAAGCAATATGTGATTAAGTGAGATAATTACCCTCCATACCTTCTATAACTCCTCCACATGTGTCCCAACCCCCCACCTCCCCTCCTTACCCGGCCCCCCTTTCCCCTCCTCAATTATCCGGTATTTTCCCAATTATTCCCGATATGTATCGTATGTATCGAATATTTTTGTATTTTTGTGCGAGGATGGCTGGGAGAGAGGGGGGAGGATGGGGGAGTCTTTCTTCAAACCTGTAACCAGTCTCGGAGCTCTCCTAGTCTCTCAGTACCATGCGAGACAGGAAAGAGAGAGGATGTGTCTCTCTCGCCGGTCGGTCCGGATAAGATTATGACCACCCGCGGGGCTAAAATATACGATTTTCACCAGCCAATTGCTGTTACCACTTGTTTTATTGCTTTTCAATGTTCATATGCTCATATTAAAAGTAAAATAGGCGCATATGGATAAATAATTATGATATACTGTACAGTATACAGTATGGTAAATATGACCATTTTTGTCAGGAATGAACCAAAATACCTTCGCATGGCGGGACTTTCAAACACCATAACTTCGCCTTTTAAAGGTTATGATCCACAGACCAAACTATGTATATTATCCGGTATCAGTATTGCCGAATGTGTATTACTGGTGTGGGATATAATGGATAGTATATAGAGAAGCTAATGACCCCAGTGGTACCAATATGGCGGAGGTTGGCCGGTCTCTGTTACCATAGAGTCTCTAGGGTACCAATATGGCGGAGGTTGGTCGGTCTCTGTTACTATAGTCTCTCTAGGGTACCAATATGGCGGAGGTTGGCCGGTCTCTGTTACCATAGAGTCTCTAGGGTACCAATATGGCGGAGGTTGGCCGGTCTCTGTTACTATTGGGTCTCTAGATACAGCAGGGGTATTAAGGAGATATTTGTATTTTTGTAGTAATCTATTTATTCATATAATCATTATTTTTTGTTTCCTCCCAAGACCTCCATCAAGCTTTAAAAATTAGCACTAAGACCCGCTTTCGAGATAAATTTGTACATTTATCGGTAAAAAAATGTCCGGGCCGAAGGCCGGTTCCTTCTAGATAACAGGCTCGCTATCGATCGCCAGGAAATATTTAGCACTTAAATGGCAAAAAAGGTCTTAATATTGAGAGAAGTGTGGCGAAAAGTCTTAAAATCGCCAAACTAATGGAACAAATATCTTAAAATCGCCAAACTAATGGGGCTAACTAAACATGAGTGAGAAGGGGGTCCAGAAACAACCCCTACCACCTCCCCCCCCCCCCCCCTTAAGGAGCGCCCCAACGGTTGTTGTCGCGGATGGGGTTGGCACCGAAGCGTGGCGGACAGACGGGCCTGGGGCAGCACTTGGGGTACGGCAGACTCAGGTCACCACGGGTCACACACGGCGGAGGCACAGCGACCAACCCACACCTGTACGGTCAATATAGATTAGTGCTATATATATATTAAAATATTTAATGACAAAAAAAAATATATATACAGTATATATATATATATAAATAATAAATAAATATATACATTATAATTATGTACCTATGTATGTACTGTATAGTGTATATATACGGTATAATACTCTTGCACTTATCCCAGTTTTCCTTGGGTTTTTTTTTTAGTGGTGGTGGTGGTGTTGGTTTGGGGGGGGGGGACTCGAGACAGAGCCCGAACAGGGACATCACAACACAGCAGAAAAAAAATATATAAATAAATAAAACACACAATTACACACATCAATAATAATATAAAATATATAGCCTATATTAAACAACTATATTTCAGCTTCAAGATGTCTAGGGCCAAACTATAAAAATAATTGTTTGAAACCTGCATAAACAGAAAACAATAAACAAGCATGGAGGGTGTGGGGCAGGGTCAGGTCACTAAGGGTCACACATATCACTCTGCTCCATGCATTGGTTGAGGGAGGGTGTGTGTCCTAGCAAGGGGTATTACAAAATATGAAATACAACACAACAGGTACCAAGTACTACCCCCTTAAGACGTCTTTTTTTCACTTTATTCATGTTAGCATTAGAAGTTTGGTAGGTCTTGTAAGGCTCAAAGGGGTAAAGTATGATTACAATTTGGTGACAGGTCAGTTGAACCAGTGCCACTTTAACCAGTGGCCACTTCAACCAGTGACCATTTCAACCAATGACCATTTTAACCAGTAGGTTAGGTTAGGTTAGGTTAGGTTAGGTTACTGGTTAAAATGGTCACTGGTTGAAATGGTCACTGGTTGAAGTGGCACTGGTTCAACTGACATGGAACCTTACAATTTACCCTCCGACTTCCAACCAAGATTCCTTCCTAAACTAAATAAAATTGCGTATTGATGGCCAGAATAAAGGAATACACTTGTTAGGGGAGGTGTGGTGGAGTGATCTCGCCACTGGACTGGTAATCCAATGAACCCGGGTTTAAATCCCGATATGTCAATGGGAAGATATTATTGGGATGGAATTTGTGCTGTACCTAGTATCAGTGCATTACCACAAAGCCCACTGAAACGCCAAATAAATACTCTCACTGTTCCCTGATTAAATAGCACTGTATGAATATTCCCATATTCAAAATATGCTATAGAGGGGCAATGCCTAGCGAATTCATAGCTCAATAGGTTGCGTTCTGAGAGTGAGGGTCCGAGTCTAGGGGATGAGACAGTGAAGCACTGGAGCGAGGCAACTTCAGAGATGGGGCTGCTTCGAGCCGTGAGTGAGTAATTAAGCCCCATGCATCCTGCGAAGGCAAGATGACAGCCTTGACAGGGGCTGGTTGCAGCTAAAAAGTGTTTCACATGTCTCACCTCCTAGACTGGAACGAGACCTCATGGGCTTCATCGTTCAATGCATAACGGTTGGATGTACAGGCTCTCAGCCTATGCCCGAGAGGGAGCAGTTGGAATTAAACAAAAAAAATTAAGGTGTTAACAGGATCATACAGCTCTATCCTGTTCCAAATAGGTAGACCAGAAATCGTAACCCCTGATTTCTGTAACTCAAAAAGGGCAAGAGAAAATGGGCTGTAAATTACCAGACCCATTCCCTGGCAGACCCTTCCCAAATGGTAGAACTATTAGCTTGATTACTCTAGTCGCTTGTGAGTTATAGAGGGTAATGTTCAAGAGTTTTGGTGGCCCACTTACTTGGAATAGGGTATAGTCGGCCTAATAAGTTCAATATCGGCACCAAGTATATTTCGATCACTAATTGGTATCAGCAATGTCTAAAACTTGATTTATTCGTTTCGAGTGAGGTATACAAGCATGTTCCTACACTTACCCACCCTATTCAACATCTGGCAGACATTAATACAGCACATAGCCAGCCAAACGTAATGTCATGACTTATTAGCGCCACTGTACGGTCGCGCTAATAAGTCATGTCCCAGCTGTCATTACGTTTGGCTTACTCTGTGATGTATTAATGTCTGCCAGATGTTGAATAGGGTGGCTAAGTGAAGGAACATGGCTGTTTATCTCACTCAAAAAGAATAAATCATGTGTGAATATTGCTGATACCAATTATTGATCAAAACATAATTGGTGCCGAGACATCACTTATTAGCGCGACTGTACACCAATAACTTACGAGGCGAAACGCAGGATCATTTTGTCACCGAGTTTGGAGCAGTCAGCCTCTGTACACCCCTCCAGAGCAGCTGTTTCTCGATGCCTCAGGAGTATCTCAGACCCTACCAGGTTACCCACGCAGAGCCCGGGATGGTCTGAGGAGAGACAAAACAATATTATTATGTTTTTTAAACCAACCAACTTCAAATCTAAACTCAATTAATGAAATCAACAAATACATGTGGCACTCCAAGGAGTCGAACCTAGGATACTCACATCGAAATTCCGCGCACTTATGCATTACGCTATCAAGACAGTTATAAGTCTTTCTGTCATAGGGCGTATTTATAACATATATGTCTCTTTGTCATAATATATACTGTAGTCTTTTAAATGTATATAAATCTTTCTATCAAATGGCGTATCTATAAATAGTAATATTCTATCAAATGGCGTATCTATAAATAGTAATATCAACAAAATATATCGGCTCCTAAATAAACCCTGGCGAGCGGTAGCCAGCCAGCATATTTATTTTATTGTTTTGACAGTAAGCTAAATTTGTACATTTTTCGATAGAAATATGTCTCCGGCGAAGCCGGTTTTCTCCGTACAATGGTGGCTCGCTATCGCTCGCCAGGAAGAAATCGACACCTGGATGGGGGTAAACGTCTTAAAACAGTTGGCTGAATGGGGCCGAATGGATACAAGCCAGGGAAAGAGAGAAAAGGAGAGAAGATAAAATAAACCCTCCCCCCCTTAAGGCCTCCGGTGTTAGGCTAGAGCCATATATAGACTGATGGATGGGTCCCGAGGAATCCCCCAATTAATGAGGCCAGGTGTTTCCCCAGTGTATACCGGTGGTGCTTATCACCTGTTGTTGATAGGGGCCTCAGGATGAACTTATCTTATATACGGTATACATGTACATTCGGGAGTCATACTGTTACTACATCATCATCATCATCATCTCCGACGCCTTGCTTCCCCCTGGGAAACCCCCACTAGAGGATGGCCATGACAGAAACGTCTCCAAGCTACTTTGTCAAGACATGCCTCCCTTGCCCGTGCCACAATGCCCCTTCCACTACGTGGAAGTTTTTCTTCAATATATTTTTCCACTTTCTTTTCCCATACCATACATTCACTAGGATACATGAATCTACTGTATTATGATATATATATATATATATATATTATTATATATAATTATATATATATATATAATATATATATATATACACCGTATATATATATATATATATACTAGCAGGGATACCCGTTGCCCGGGCAATCACCATAATCACCATCACTACTACCACCACTACTACTACCATAATCACCATCATCAATCACTACTACCACAATCATCACAATACTACTACTACCATAATCACCGGCCTCGACCTCCCTGTGCCTCATTAAACGGCGACCTCGATTTCGGCCGCTAAATGACCTCCGATTTAGGATCTGACCTCATCCGTACCCCCATTTTGGGGGGCTGCGAACAACTTTCGTTCCATACACCTTTCGATCGGAGGCCTCCTTCTGCCCCAAACCGCCATTTTTTTCGCATTTCTTTCGCTCCCGTATACTACATAAGTTCTGCCGAAAATTTTATTAAACAAAAGTGTCTCTGATTTCCACTAAACTCGCCTAAAACCATCTCCAAAGCCTGGGCTTTCCAACGGTGCCCCACACTCCCACCTGGCACCAAAACTGTGGGAGGAGTTTAGTAACAAAGGTCGGGTAACTGATCGGGTAACTGACAAACATTGATCTTTATTTATTAAGATATATATATATACAGTATATATATATAGAGAGAAAGAGATAGATAGATAGATAGATAGATAGATAGATAGATAGATACAGTACATACATACGGTCACAGTGCTCTAGTCGCTTGACCCAGGTAGCGCGGGTTCGATCCCAGCTACCTGCCAGTGAAGTTTCTGTTAAAACTTTCCGGGCTGTGGTGGTAAGGTGTGGAAGCGCCACCTCTGGGTTCCACCTGGTTCCCTGCCCACTTCCTACCCCTGCTGGGGGTATGTAGGCGCCCTTGTGGCAGCCAGAGTCAAATCTGTTAACTACTTAAGATAAGTTAGGTTAAGGAATTGTGTATTTTCAGCCTTATTGGCTGCTGGCTCGAAATATACCTATTATCATTATTATTATTTACATGCAATGGCAACTATACACTTGCAAACTATAGTTAGTATACAACCTTTCAAGTGTTTGATCTTTATCGTCTAGAGCTATGAGATAATTTTAACACTTACGCTGCGGGCATATTTCCGCCATATTAGGGCTCATTCAGGCACTCCTGATTTATTAAGTAAGTGTCTGAATTAAATTAAATTAAATGTAGTCAGCCAAAAACTAGAAGAAAGTAGCTTAAAATTGACACCACAACGAGCTTTGTCGCTAATACTGAGCAATTATCGCTAATGTCGCGCTACATTTGCCTTTGGTAGCGCTGTATACCTAGCGAGAGTATTGCTCATACTCCTTAGTGCTCCTTAATTACTTCGTCACTAGTGAACTGAACTGTGCTTAATATGTCTTCTATACTACTGTTAAAAACTTGGTTGATTACTGGAACTTGAACTAAATTTTCGCTTGTAAAAACAGGAAGGAATCTATATCTAAGTCATATTAATGCCAAATTTTCACAATACACAACAAATATCGCTACTTTGTAATAACTGAGTAATATGGTAAATATGGCTATTTACTATCAGCTTGAAAAAAATCGGCTATAGTTATCCCACTCTGTACCGGCGACGTCTTTATATTTTTCTCCTAGCATATATACTTCGACGATTTTGTGCAGCTTAAAAATAACTTGTGGTAGTAAAAAGGGTTAAGAGAGATAGTTCGAAGTCTGTTAATTGCTGCAGGCCCTCTCTAATCTGAATAACATCGTCTAATAGTAGCCTGAATAAAGTTAAAAGGACATTACTATAGTCTATTCGCTGTAAGTAGGCGAGAAATTATGACCTCTAATCCTCTCTAACTCAAAAAGGGCTAGAGCAAATTGGCTGTACATTTTCTCATCTATTCCTTGGCCGACTCTTCCTAAATGGTAGAAATATTAGCTCGATTACTCCAGTTGTTTTTGAGTTAGAGAGGATTAGAAGTCATGATTTTTCGCCTACTTACAGCGAATAGACTATAGTAAAGTCCTTTTTAACTTTATTCAGGCTACTATTAGACGATGTTATTCAGATTAGAGAGGGCCTGCAGCAAATAGTGCTGTAAGGGTTATTCGTACTGGGGTCTGTGGCGTCCATCCAAGACATAGCAGAGTGAACTTGGGGCACCAGCACCATCACCATCACCATCACCACCACCATCACTATCTTCACCATCGCGGAGAGCCTGAAAAAAAAGTATCTTAAGCACATATTCCGTTACGTTTTACCTGTTATAATACTAGACATTGTAAGGTATTCTATTTTATGTGCATTGTAAGGTACTCTATTTTATGTGCATGAAGAAGACGAAAGGCAAAGTTGCTTGTAACAATTGCCCTCCACGGCTCCACCCCCACCCCCCTTAAGGTGAGAGACTAGATTTCAAGGTACAGTATATCAGTCATAATGTCTGGACACAGGGGATTTAAGTAGTTTAAGTCGTAGGATGAGGGAAATAAAATTATTGAGGAAGAGAGTTCCACAGCTTACTTTTGAAGTAGGAGAACTACTGTGAAAATCGGTTCACTCTTGGGTTAGAGAGTTGAACAGAATAGGGGTGGGAAAGCTCCGATGAGCATTGATTATTGTAATAGCGTTAAAAGAATGATAAATTTATTTATAAGAATATATATATATATATATACAGTATATATAATTATACCGGTATATATATATATATGTGTGTGTGTGTGTATTTCTATTATTCGAAACATTTGGGATCCTCAGATTTCGAATCATGATAAACTTCACGGATCACCTATTTTTATTATGCAGGTGCATTTAAAAAGATTAATTATTTTTGTTATATAATCACTTATAACGAACAGAAGAAATGCATAAAATAATCACAAATCATCAAGAGTTTCCGTAACTTGGAGACGAAATGGAGTGTCTCACGAGGGTTTTAAGGGGAGATTTGTATATATTTACCTATTTATTCATATATTTATTGTGTTTTTAAGTTTCCCTCCCAGACCTCCATCAAGCTTAAAGAAATTCCGCCAAGAGATAAAATTGTGCATTTTTCGTTAAAAAATGCCTGACCTATTCCTCCTAAATTGCAGGCTAGCTATCGGTAGCCAGGAAAATATCATCTACAGTATATGGCTCGAAAGGTCTTAAAACCGATATGCTAATAGGGCAAACATCTTAAATTCGGAAAACTAATGGGGCACAACATGAGGGAGGATGGGGCCCAAAAAAAGCTCCCCTTATTCGTCAACTTGTTATATACCAACAACGTAGTTGGTACAATTTGAGACCAGTTTACGGTATTAGAACATAAGAAAATGGGAGTCTGCAGAAAGCCGATTGGCCTAAGCAAGGCAGATCCCTGTCCCACACAACCCCAGTTCAATTACAAAGCCCAATTATAGGCTCAACACTCTAATACCCTGAGGATCATCTTACCAAAACGGTTAGAGATTAACGCAGGATTATGGGGGTATGCAGAGTGCTGATTGGCCCAACCCGGCTGATCCCCCTTCACACCCAACCCTTCTCGTCCATATGCTTATCCAATTTTGTCTTAAAGCTCCTTTCTTCATACGAAAGATTTCTAATATTATGGATCATTTTTGTCATTCTACGCTGTACTCTCTCGAATGAATCTATGTCCATTCTGTAATAAGGACACCAAAATTGGACAGCATAATCCATATGGGGTCTCACTAATGACAAGTAAAGTTTTAAGATAACATCAGCAGTTCTGTTACTCACACTCCTTGAGATGAACCCGAGAATCCTGTTTGCCTTATTACGAACGCTTATACACTGTTTTCTAGGCTTCAAATCATTGCTAACAAACACACCTAGATCTTTCTCGCAGTCTGAATTTTCTAATTCTAAATTAGCTAGTTTATATTTAACATTTGTATGCATCTTCCCTATCTTTAATACCTTGCATTTGTCAATGTTAAACTTCATCTGCCAATTTACTGACCATTCATGTAAGGTATCTAGATCCCTTTGGAGGCACTCTATATCTCTATCTGAATCAATTGATCTCCCCATTTTAGTATCGTCTGCGAATTTACTTATCCTACTAGTTATACCTAAATCTAGGTCATTTATGTATATAAGAAACAACAGGGGACCTAATACCGATCCCTGGGGGACACCACTTTTGACTGCTCCCCACTCTGACTTGGTACCATTTATGCTGACTCTCTGTTTCCTACCAATTAGCCATGACCTAATCCATCCCAACAACGATCCTCCTATTCCATGTGCCTCAACCTTTCTCATCAATCTCTCATGAGGGACTCTGTCGAAAGCTTTACTGAAATCTAAATAAATAATATCATATGACTTGTCACTATCTACTGCTTCATATACCTCTGAGAAAAAGCTAAGCAAATTAGTAAGGCAAGAACGTCCCTGAGTGAATCCATGCTGAGAAGAATTTATTAAGTTAAATTTGTCTAAGTGGCTTCTAATTTTCCTAGCAATAATAGACTCTAGCAACTTTCCTATGATTGATGTGAGACTAATGGGACGGTAATTGGATGCTATCGATTTATCACCTTTTTTGAAGATCGGAACTACATTTGCAAGCTTCCAAGCTTCTGGAACTAACCCTGTTTCTAAAGACTTGTTAAATAAAAATGCTAATGGGCTACTTAACTCATCTCTGCATTCTTTTAATACTCTAGCATATACCTCGTCAGGACCAGGCGATTTTTGAGGTTTCAGTCTGTCAATTTCCTTAAGCACATCATTTCTACTTATACTAACTGTACTTAACATATTTTCTATACTATCACTATATACCATATTGACTTCTGGAATCTGTGCCAAATTTTCATTAGTGCAAACGGAAAGAAACTGACTATTTAATGTACTGCACATTTCTAAATCATTTTCTGTTATTTCTCCTAT
Source organism: Paralithodes platypus (assembly GCA_032716605.1). Taxonomy (NCBI): domain Eukaryota; kingdom Metazoa; phylum Arthropoda; class Malacostraca; order Decapoda; family Lithodidae; genus Paralithodes; species Paralithodes platypus. The sequence goes on from CM064485.1 coordinate 55,353,575, forward strand.
TGAAGTTTTTAGGGGGCCTATTACATCTCTAAATTTAGATTTATATAGTTGGTAAAAAGCTTTAGAGTTATTTTTTGAATCACTGGCTATCCTTATTTCATAATTTCTTTTTGTTTTCCTGATTTCCTTTTTGACCTGTCTTGATAGAGTCTGATAGGTCTGTATTCTCGAGGTTTGTTCTTTTTGTCTTCATCTGGCGAACATTTTACTGTATTGGCAGCTTCGTTCTCGATGATCCCTTTCAAGATCTGATTACGCATTTAATTTGTGTATTCTAGCTAGTACTAGACGATTTTATTCAGATTAGGAAGGGTATATGGACGTCAGAGGGTTGATTGAGAGAGTCTTTTACCCTCATAATTCCCACAGATCATTCCTAAGCTGCATAAAATCGACTAATGATAACCGGGATAAACTGTCAAAATGCGTCATATTCTTCGAAGTATTAAGTATTCAATATATACAGTGTAAAATATATTAAGCATTCTGCAAGTATGAACAGACAGTATACACATTATAATATCATCTCTCATAAATATATCTATCTATCTATCTATCTATCTATATGCTCAGGCCCAATCCCCACTTTTCCGTTTTTTATTGTTATTTTCTATTTTAATCTATGTTAACACTATTTTAATCTATGTTAACACTATTTTAATCTATGTTAACACTATTTTAATCTATGTTAACACTATTTTAATCTATGTTAACACTATTTTAATCTATGTTAACACTATTTTAATCTATTACTACACAAAATACATACGATCGAGGAGAATATGTAATACCTGGTTCTAGAGGGAGTTGGAAAAGTGTACTCAGGTGAAGGGATTGAGGGAGTATTTAAGGAGGGATGGTTCACTTTTTGGGCGATTTTTGCATGTATTCATTATTTTTCTAGTTTCCTCCCTAGACCTCCATCAAATTTAAAAAAACATCCATTAGATCCCCCTTAGATTAATTTGTACATTTTTCGGTAGAAAAATGTCCCAGCCGAAGGCCGGTTCTTCCAACATTACAGGCTCACTATCGTTCGCCAGGAAAAAATCGACACCTAAATAGCACGAAAGGTCTAAATATTGACGTAGAAATGGGGCGAAAGATCTTAAAATCGACTAACTAATGGGGCAAACATCTTAACATCTGAAAACTAATGGGGCTAAAGATGAGGGAGAAAGTGGTCCAGGAAACCGGCCCATGTCCCCTTAAGCCGCCACCTCCTACCTAGTTTACGAAGTGTGTTGAGACGAGAGAAGGACTGTGGTGGTGGTGTTCTGTGGTGGATGTGAAGGAGACTACAAGATAACTATATGACTGTGATGCTTGGCCGCCTTTAAGGGGAGATTGGTCGTTTCTTTGGTCTATTAATTCATGTATTCATTTATTTCATAGTTTCGTCGCTAAACCTCCATCAAGCTTAGAAAAAACACCCCTAGACCCTTCTTCAAGATACATTTGTACATTTTTCGGTAGAAAAAAAATTCGGCCGAAGGCCGGTTCCTCTTAAAATTTCAGGCTCGCTATGGCTCGCCAGGAAAAATCGACACCTAAATGGCAAGAAAGGTCTTAACATTGACAACAAAATGGGGGGCAAAAGGTGTTAAAATCACCAAACTAATGGGCCGAACGTCTTATAATCTCAAAGCAAATGGGGCTTAACACGAGAGAGAAGGGGGGCCAGAAAAGCGACCCTCTCCCCTCTAGGGTATCCTGCCATTCCATCTTATCCTTAGGGCGGTGATGTCATGGGCTTAGGGGCGTACGGTACTGTTGGAAGGATTTAGACCACTTCTGATGTGTTTTTCATAGGATTTCGGCTACATTTAGACGATAATATGAAGCTTAGGAAGGATATATGGTAGCTATAAGGATTAATGGTGATAGTCTGTAGCCCTTAGATTGGTAAACGTCCTTCCTAAGCTAACTAAAATCGTCAAATAGTTGCCAGAATATAATGAAAAGGATGTCACCGGTACTGGATGTTACCGGTACTGGATGTCACCGGTACTGGATATTACCGGTACTGGATGTTACCGGTACTGGATGTCGCCGGTACTGGATGTCACCGGTACTGGATGTCACCGGTACTGGATGTTACCGGTACTGGATGTCACCGGTACTGGATGTCACCGGTACTGGATGTTACCGGTACTGGATGTCACCGGTACTGGATGGGATAATAAAGACAAATCGCTTGGTGTACTGTATGGTATGCTATGCGCGCTCATCGTACAGAGAAACTTTCTGTTTAAAAATAGGATAATATTCAAGACCTCTTTCGCAGCCCTATTAGAAATAATTTATTAGGGAAAATAGGGACCAATTGACTCGCCATATTTTTCTCATTATAGTCCACATGGAGGAATTTCGTTATCGACACTTGAAAAAACCCGATTATACCGAAAAATAACACGAAAATAATGTCCCGAACGTAAACAAAGCATTGCACCCAATGAATCCTTCGACCTGGGTCCTCTTCTTCTTGTTTTGAAAGATGCGGTGAGTGCGATTCACCCAATAAATGGCTTGAACGTTACTCACAAAAACGATATTATATTATATTATATTAGGGTTAGGTTTGGTTAGGTTAGGTTAAGTTAGGTTAATCTAATCTAATATAATATTTGTACATTTTGGAAGCGTGCATGGCCTCCCCACAATTTTCCTTACCTACTGTAAAAGCGTGATTCACCCAATAAATGGCGCCATTTGACGGAGTATCTTCAGATTAATTAATAATGGGCAAGTTAATGCAAATCCTCCACTCAAACCTTGATAAACAACAATTAAACACTATATTCCTTGACAAATATATAAAGAAACTTGGTAAATAATGCGGCTCTAGCTGTCTTGAATGTTACCAAAAATAGGGTATACATACATACATACATACATGTACCTAACTTACATTAACCTAATCACAACCTAAATTAACCTAATCAAATGGAAATTAACTTAAGAGGGGATGGTTCACTTTTTGGGCGATTTTTGCATGTAGCCTATTCATTATTTTTCTAGTTTCTTCCCTAGACCTCCAACAAATTTAAAAAAACATCCATTAGATCCCCTTTCTAGATTAATTTGTACATTTTTTGGTAGAAAAATTTCCCGGCCGAAGGCCGATTCTTCCAACATTACAGGCTCACTATCGTTCGCCAGGGAAAAAATCAACACCTAAATAGCACGAAAGGTCTAAATATTGACGAAGAAATGGAGCGAAAGATGTTAAAATCGTCAAAATAATGGGCCAAATGTCTTAAAATCTCAAAACTAATGGGGCTACACACGAGGGAGAAAGTGGTCCAGAAAACCGGCCCATGTCCCCTTAAACATAACTACAAGCAAATTACCGTAATGGACTTTAACCTTACCTAACCTATCTTAATCTAAACTATTAGGCTAGGCCTATACAGTTAACATTGCAAAATAATATATAATCACTAACATGAAACTAGTAATTATAAAAAAAAACATTGCAAACCACTGAAGGCCTCCGTGGAACGCTCTCAATCACAATCACCAAGGCCCCCCCCCCCCAACCTCTTCTCTGACAATTCTATCGGCTGATCCAATCCAACAAAAAGAACAACATAAGTGAGATGAGCTGTAATAAGCCTCATATACAGTCGGCCTAATAAGTTATGTCTCGGCACCCAATACGTTTTGATCAATAATTGGTATCAGCAATATTTACACATGATTTCTTCTTTTTGAGTGAGATATACAAACAGGTTCCTACACTTATCCAAATTATTCAACATCTAACAGACATTAATACAGCACTGAACAAGCCAAACGTAATGATAGCTGAGACATGACTTATTAGCGCCACTGTACATAATAATCCAGGCATACCAGCTGGTCGAACCGCAACAACCCGTTCAGTCATACTTTTTGCTAACGCGAAAAGGATGCTAGACCTAGAAGAAAAAGAAGAAGAAGGCCCTATACAGTAGTGTATTCGCTGTAAGTAGGCGAGAATTCATGACCTATATTCTCTCAAACTCGAAAAGGGCTAAAGCAAATTGTCTGTAAATTTCCACATCTATTCCTTGACTGACTCTTCCCAAATGGTAGAAATATTAACTCGATTACTCTAATCGTCTTTGAGTTACAGAGGTTAGAGGTCATAATTTCTCGCCTAGGCTACTTACAGCGAATAGACTATAGTACGGTACGAGATTTCCGATACTCTCAGCCAGATGAACATGTAACGCCGTCGACATTATATAATTATAGGTCAATGTTGGATAGTTAAATGCATCCTAAAAACAGAAAACGGTCATACATTATATAAGTAGCCTACCCATACTTTAGAAATAGGCGGTTGATATGAGAGAGAGAGAGAGAGAGAGAGAGAGAGAGAGAGAGAGAGAGAGAGAGAGAGAGAGAGAGAGAGAGAGAGCGAGCGAGCGGGGGGGGGGGGATACAAGGCCCCTGAGATGGTATACTACAAATCTATATATGGGGGGGGGGATACAAGGCCCCTGAGATGGTAAACTACAAATCTATATATGGGGGGGGGGGGATACAAGGCCCCTGAGATGGTAAACCACAAATCTATATATGGGGGGGGGGGATACAAGGCCCCTGAGATGGTAAACTACAAATCTATATATGGGGGGGGGGATACAAGGCCCCTGAGATGGTAAACCACAAATCTATATGGGGGGGGGGGGGATACAAGGCCCCTGAGATGGTAAACCACAAATCTATATATGGGGGGGGGGGGGATACAAGGCCCCTGAGATGGTAAACTACAAATCTATATATGGGGGGGGGATACAAGGCCCCTGAGATGGTAAACTACAAATCTATAGGGGGGGGGGGGATACAAGGCCCCTGAGATGGTAAACCACAAATCTATATATGGGGGGGGGGGGATACAAGGCCCCTGAGATGGTAAACCACAAATCTATATATGGGGGGGGGGGATACAAGGCCCCTGAGATGGTAAACTACAAATCTATATATGGGGGGGGGGGGATACAAGGCCCCTGAGATGGTAAACTACAAATCTATATATGGGGGGGGGGGGGATACAAGGCCCCTGAGATGGTAAACCACAAATCTATATATGGGGGGGGGGGGATACAAGGCCCCTGAGATGGTAAACCACAAATCTATATATGGGGGGGGGGGATACAAGGCCCCTGAGATGGTAAACTACAAATCTATATATGGGGGGGGGGGATACAAGGCCCCTGAGATGGTAAACTACAAATCTATATGGGGGGGGGGGGGATACAAGGCCCCTGAGATGGTAAACTACAAATCTATATATGGGGGGGGGGGGGATACAAGGCCCCTGAGATGGTAAACTACAAATCTATATATGGGGGGGGGGGGATACAAGGCCCCTGAGATGGTAAACTACAAATCTATAGAGTCATAGAACTCATTAGAAAGGCCATGTCTGGTTACTAAGTCAAATGCCGATACAGCAATAAACTCGTACCGGTACCGGTACCGTATGATTGGTTTGGTTAGCAAGTAGATTACCTTGAATAATCTATTACCTGTACCAAGTGATCTACTAAAATTCAATTATTCTAGCTCAGATAATACAAGATAAAGAAAATATTACCGAAACTACCACTAATTTTCCAATGGGTATTGTATTGGTTTTGGATTTTTTTATAATTATACACTAGTTGAAATTAATTACAATCCTCGGAAAATTATTTCCCCATAATCCAGCGATCTTAAAACATTCACTTGTACGTCATTTTCAGAGGAAAACAAAAATAAAATAAAACAATCTATCTTTTTTTCTCATGACTTATTGAAATCAGCATCTATTTTGCAAGGGGCTTAATAAATATTGCCGCCGTCAATACGGAGAAATATTGGGAGAGTTTTTTTTTTTTTAACAGTGCTTTATATACATAAAATGCATTTCCGATGATTGAAACATTTTTTTTTTAATGTTTCACAATATTCTTATTACATATATATACTGTATAATAGGCGCTTCAAATGTAAAAAAAAAACAAAAAATAGCGGTAGTTTCGATAAGTACCCAAGCGGTTAAGTATGTAACACACACACACACACACTCTCTCTCTCTCTCTCTCTCAAGTGATGGCTACATGCGCCTTTTCCTTCTTTACATTAACAAGTTATTATATTTAGCAGCACTTTCTTTTAAAGTGGGTATATTTAGCCTGCAGTACGAGTTAAATCGATAATTTGAGCTGTAAACGAACAATCAAAATGACCTAAAATTCCTAAATGGAACTCATGTGTGGCAGTGAGCGGACAACTCAACCAAAAGACCGTTTAAACCAGTATATCTCAATTGTCAACCAGTGCCAACTCAACCAATACTGTTAGGTTGTTAGGCTAGGATTATACATATATTAGCATTAGTTTACTAGGCACTGGTTGGAATCAGATGGTTGAAATAGTTTATTGGTTGAGTTGACAATTTGACGCTGGTTGAGATCTAGGCTAACTGGTTGAGATTTCCGAGAACCGTGTGAGTCACAAGTGCAAAAGTAATGTCCAAGTGTACTAAACTGCGAAAAACTTCCTTAGGAAGAAGCCTTTTAAAGAATAAAATATAATTTTCGAGAAATGGAAGCCTACTAGGTTAGAATAGGCTACTAACATAAGTAATATTATATAGTACCGTACTTGACCAAATACAGCTCTAAACAAATAACTAAAACCCATTAACCCCTTCTGTACCGGCGACGTCTTCTTAAGCTTATTCTAGCTATATTTAGAAGATGTTATGCAGTTTAAGAAGGATCTAGGCTATGGTAGTAAAAATGGTCAAGTTGGATAGTTCGAAGCATGTTAATTGCTGGAGGCCCTTTTTAAACTGAATAAAAGCGTCTAATAATAGCCAGAATAAAGTTAAAAGGACGGCACGGTAATGAAGGGGTTAATAATATGGCCTTTGAGATTTTCCGCATCGCATCGTTATAATAAACAAAATTGTCAAAATAAACTAGGCCTAATCAATATCAATCCAATACCGTACACATTATTGTTAGGCCTATGCCTAGGCTATATATAGACCTAACGTCAGGAACAAACATTTTGAAATTAGCCTCACTGCCCCGAAACTATCTCGTGAAACAAATACATAACTACAAAGAATAGCCTAAACAAGGAAAACACGAAAAACACATTTGGCGATTAGGCATATTGGTAAAAATTTACCTATGGTCCCGTTAAAATATCCTCAAGTAACCTATTAAAAACTGTTCAGGGGACTGGTTAGAACTTGTAGGATGTTTAATTGAATGTCGGAAATCAGTATTTACTGAGAAATAGAAGTCTTAAAATGCGCTATGTTTTACGGGAGGGTCTGTACGCCGCCACATACGCGCGGCCCCGTCCACTGCCCAAAATGTACAAATATAATATATTATATTAGATTAGACTAACCTAACCTAACCTAACCTAACCTAATTAACCTAACCTTATATAATATAATATAGGCCTAACATAACATAACATTACCTGGGAAAGAGAGGGCAGGGACCCTGGGTGACCCATATCGCATTTTAAGACTGTTATTTCTCAGTAAATACTGATTTCTGACATTCAATTAAACATCCTACAAGTTCTAACCAGTCCTTCTTCTTCTTCTTCTTCTTCCCTGAACAGTTTTTAATAGGTTACTTGAGGATAAAGGACCATAGGTAAACATTTATCCAATCGTATAGCCTACTTTGTAAACATTGATTAAAACCACGGCCATAACTCCTACATCAGCTTAAGAAAGTAATGAGTTCGCCAAATACAGTAGTTGGTGCAAAAAATATGCAGTGCTTACCTCAAAACCTGACAGCAGCTTTTAGCAGGCCCGGGCACAGCGGCATCTCCGGCTCTCCGCCACCAATAAATCCACTCAGTTCTCGCCTTTCTCTTCTTATTTCCGCTTCCACGGTAGCTTCAACAATGGCACACGAGATTCAAGTACACGCACACGCAATTCTATAGCAACTGGCACTGTATTACGAGCATAAATAGCGAATTACGGAACACTGGCGAGAACACGGGGACGTTTGTTTTGGTCTGGTCTAGTCTGGTGATTGTTCGGGGAGATCACCTTTTCAACGGCCCCACCTATTTGTTATTGATTTCGTTTTAGGTTATTTACTGATTTTTCAACTTTTTTGCCTTTCTATCCACATTCTTTGTATAGTTCTTTTTATATCCTCTCTGTTTTCTTCTTTTCTGAATAAAATATCAGCGAATTTATTATTTGTGTACGGCCTATCAAATATTGTGCTGGTGTTTCTAATGTCTTGGTAATGTTCACAATATACAGTAGTACAAAATTATCAAGATTTTCAACTTCTTCACAGGCGATGCACTTTGTGTCTTGATTACTAAAACGATTCCGGTCGTTTAGTTTCAGTGTAGGCTATTACTTCTACACCTGAACAAAGTTATTAGTGCTGGGGTATTATCATAACACTGCTCTTCCCTTATCTCGCTTTTATTTTCTTTATATAATTTAACACTGGATTTGGTTTCAAGTTTTGTTAGTCTGTGCTCGGGTTTTCTACTGTAATTAGTTTCTGAGTATTCAATTTAATGTATAATTGCTTGATGTCTACTTAGTTCTGTGTTCTATTATGATACCGGCAGGCGATTTTATTCAACCTAGGAGCAAAATATCCGTATCGAGAGTTAGTGAGTTAACCCTTTCAAGATCAGATTACGCATTTCTTTTCCGTTTTCTGGCTATTAGCACACGATTTTATTCAGATTAGGGAAGGTATATGGAAATCAGATGGTTAATTTAGGCTGTCATTACCCTTATAATGCCCTCAAATTCCTGAATCCACAATAATATGACGATAAACTATCATACCAAAAAAAACTAATACGTCAGATCAGATAGTGTTAATGCCGAGTCTAGAAATACCAAACAAACTACTCATTATTCTCTCTCTCTCTCTCTCACTATCTATCTATCTATCTATCTATTTATCTATCAATCTATCTCAAACTAACTAGGCTACTCTCGCTCTCACTATCTATCTGTCTATCTATCTATCTATGTACGCATCTATATATATATATCTCACAAACTACGCATTACTCTCTCTCTCTCTCAATCTATCCATTTATCTATCTATGTATCTAAGTGTAAATCTATCTATGTATCTCTCAGCTCTATCTCTCTCTTTCTCTCTCACACACACACACATAAACCAACTACCTGCACAATGGAGCTGATAATTATACTCAATAAATAAGTGTGGACGTATACAGCTCATTTGCTCCAGCCCTTCCTGATTTACAAGGGACTAGGTAGGGTGTCACAATGAACAGACTATTGATTATCCATTTATTTATATAGCATGCATTTATTATACGTGGCATTTCTCCTAATATCATGTTTTTAGCAATTCGTTTCTTCCTTTTCATCCTCTTCCTTCTTTTCCTTTTGTTTTTCCTTGTACCCTTCCTCTTCTTCGTCATGCATCCTCTTCTTCGTCATGTATTCTCTTCCTCCTCCTCCTCCTCCTCCTCCTCCTTCTCCTCCTCCTTATCCTCCCCCTGTGAAAAAGGAAAACATTAGTCACACCCCAACAAAAGAAGGAAAAACTCTACATAACAAACATTGGGAACCTGATAAAAACACCGTATACTTATAAAACATAAATATATATAATAAACACCATATGAGGAGGAACACATTGTTGACAACGTGTGGCATATAGCTTCATCAGGCCAATGTACTCCAAATATTGAGATGAAAGATAGGCTATACCAAATTTTAAAAAAATACAAATATATAGCAGTTTAAAACAATCTCAATAACAAAAATAGGACAGCAACTTCAAATAATAAAACGAATACAACTCCGAATAAAAAGAGGAAAGCTATTAACAACAAAAAAGGACTACCACTAAAAGATGACAGCACCAACAGCAAGACAGGACCTAATCCTAACAACAGTGTTAGGAAAGCAACTCTAAATAGATGGTGATGATGACTGATGATTAATAATGATTATGAACAAAAAAATAAGAATAAATAAAATAAATACAAATAAAAATAAAAATAGGAAAGTGGGGATTGGGCCTGAGCATATAGATAGATAGATAGATGATGTTAGTAAAGATGATTATGGTGACTGATAATGATTTAATGATGAAAAGGATGATTTATTTATAATGGCTATGATACTGTATTAGTAATGATGATTAGGGTGTTGATACTATCGATGACTATGGTGATAGTATTGGGATACATTCACTTAATGATATTCACGAGGATGGGTATGTTCTTTCTAGAATCGTCCATTTCATGCTAAATTTAATCAAAGTATCTCAATGGTTAGGTTCGGTGTGGTGCAGTACATCCAATCGTCTTTGTCATAATGTTATTTAAATATCATATAAGTTGTATGGCTGTAAGTGCTTCTTCTATCTATGGCAAACAATATATAAATACAAAAACAACATTAAATAAAAACATTATTGACTTAGAAAGATCAATATCGTGTGTGGTACCCCAGGCCAGGGTTAACAGTGCACCAGGATCCAACCATTGATCTACCAGACTCCGAATGATGGCAGTGATAATGGCGCAAGTCGACCATGATAATATAGCGTAGTACAGTCACCTCCGTATGTTCATGGTCCAAAACAGAGGCCGGGTTACGGTGACTTGAGGTACTGGGCATGGCGATTACAGTGACCTAGTACTACTACTGTTGGTCATGGTGAGCGAGGGTCAAAGCACGAACCATCATATGACCTGTTGGTGAGTCATCCTAGGTCATCACCAGAGCACCTAGGATATGGTCACTCGGATACCACACACGATTAACAGTTATTTAGTTAGGCCTAGTTAAAATAGGATTTCAGAGGCTATCAAGCCTTCCGGATTATTAAGCCAGCACACTGTAAGTCAAGTACATTTTCAGAAATGGAGCCCCTTATCGAGAACCCCAGTCCCTTGATTAACAGGTAAACACAAGAGTTTTTAAGATTTTTTTTTTTTTTTTTTTTTTTTATAATAATACTAAACGTTTCATAGTTCGGGCTTGGGATAAAATGAGAATGTGGAAATAACTTTGAAAAGTTGACAGAATGAATATATACACCTGAAGAATATGTATAACTTTTGTTCTAGTGATGATGATGATAGGTATGTTTCCGTGTGGGAAGGAGGGGGGAGGGGGAATGAAAAACAAGGAAATGACAGAACAAATAAATAAAATAAATAAATATAAAATGGCCAATACTACTAGGCAAACCCGAGAGAGAGTAAGAGAGTGAGAGTGAATGAGAGTGAGTGTGTGAGAGGAAAGCAAAGACAAAATTGAAAATAGGAAAGAAAAATACACATGATAATAGACCAAAAATAATGATGCAGACACAAAATACAAAATACCTGAAAATACCAGCATATGTTACAGATTGCACACCAAATAATTCCAACGCAGAGCACAAAAAATACCTAGTATCCACCCTCGAGGCACACAGACAACTGAATGCCCCCTACAGATTTTCCGAACTATATGGTATCGAATCAGCTGGCTACAAATTCACAGAACTAACCATGCACTGCTAGACATCGAGGTAATAAAAAGTGTATGAGTAAAAATGTGAAAGGGTGTAGAATTGATATATATAATCATTGGGTATATTGATGGTGATATTATACCTTCCTATTCTTAAATACATAAACTCATTGGATATAATGATAGTGAATTACCTCTGTATCCTTATATGAGATGGGTCTATTAATACTAATATATCCAATGATTACAGAAGATATATATAATATGTACTAGAGAGTGTTAACCTAAATAGTATACTAACCCTAATAAATTAACTACAGAGCCAGAGAGAGTGAGTAAGTGAGTCCAGAACCTAAGACAAAGCCAAGTATTTCCCCGCGCGATTTTATGGTTCAGAGCTTCATAGGAGAGGGCTGCTCGGTCAGAGAGGTTTAATGCCGCGACTCACTATTTGGTAGGTTCGGAATAAAAAGGTGGATTTGGCGCGATTTGCTGACTTGGTGATGAGATCCGAGATTTCCGATTTTCGATTTCGATTTTGTATTTTTTGTTTGTTTTTACAATTATGTTATTATTGGTATCGTTTATTATTTTTGTTATTATCATTATTAATATTATTATTATTATTGTTATTATTATTTGTATTATATATTTGTTTTCTCTCTATCTCTCTCTCTCTCTCTGATTATTATCATTGATTTATGTTGTGATCACAAAATGCATGTGATTGTATTATATAATAATTATTATAATATATTTATACTTATTACATATATAACTATATGTGTATGCGTTTTCCTTTAGCATATAGTTTAGCTAAATGCGAAATTATATAGCTATCACTCTTTCAATCGCCTTCCACATCCTTTTATAACGTATATAGTATATTATTGGAGAGAGATAGTAAATATGAGATATTTCCAAAACTGTCACATAGTAAAGTATATTTATTATTGGTAGGTCTATTCATTCTGAAATTTATGAAAGCTATTTTTGAAACACCCTGTATATACTGTATATATATATATATATATATATACAGTGAGTATATATAATACTATATATATATATATATATATATATATATATATATATATATATATATAAAGAAAGAGAGAGAGACAGACAGACAGAAAGAGTATAATATAGATTGATACATTATTTGTTCAATGTGTATGAAGGAGACAAAAGGCAGGCTGCCTGTAACGAGTGTCTCCCCCAAAGCCAAAAAGTGACAGAGTACCGAAATCAAAGGACGCTGGGGTCAAAATGCCCAGACACAAATGTTAAAGCAGTCTAAGACTTAGATAGATAGATAACAGATAAATAGATTGATAGATAGATAGATAAATAGATAGAAAGATAGATAAATAGATAGATAGATAGATAGATAGATAGATAGAAAGATAGATAGATAGACAGATAGATAGATATATAGATAGGTAGATAGATAGATAGATATAAAAACAAATATTAGCAATGTCCCTAAATAGTATTCTAACCCTAATAATATAGCTACAGAGAGAGAGAGAGAGAGAGAGAGAGAGAGAGAGAGAGAGAGAGAGAGAGAGAGAGAGAGAGAGAGAGAGAGAGAGAGAGAGAGCAAGTCCAGAACCTAAGACAAAGCCAAGTATTTCCCCGCGCGATTTTCGGGTTCAGAGCTTCATAGGAGAGGGCTGCTCGGTCTGAGAGGTTTAATGCCGCGACTCACTATTTGGTAGGTGCCGGCTAAAAATGTTGATTTGGAAGGATTTGCCGTCTTGATTCTGAGATCCGAGATTTCAGATTTTAGATTTAGATTTTGTACTTTTTATTTTTTATAATTATTTTATTATTGGTATCGTTTATAATTTTTGTTATTATCATTATTAATAATATTATTATTATTTTTAATATTATTATTATTATTGTTGTTGTTGTTGTTGTTGTTGTTCTTATTTTTATTATTTGTGTTTATTATTATTATTGAATTATTATATTTGGCAGTTATTATTATTATATTGTTTTCTCTCTCTATCTCTCTCTCTCTCTGATTATTATTATTATTGATTTATATTTTTGTGATCACAAAATGAATGTGATTGTATTATATAATCATTATTATAATATATTTATACTTATTACATATACTATACGTGTATGAGGTTTCCTTTAGCACATAGTTTAGCTAAATGCGAAATTATATAGCTTTCACTCTTTCAATCGCCTTCCACATCCTTTTGTAACGTATATGGTATATTATTGGAGAGTTACATAGAGTTACGTCAGTACACAGACTGCACAGACCTTGCGGTCCCTACTAGGCAGTCTGTACTAAATCCTAAAATGGGATTTGCGACAAAGTGGATGGTAAAGGCAGACAAGCAGAAGGCTCTCTCCCCACCCACCACATCCTCCGACCTGGGATCAGCATGACATTTAGTTGGGTATACAGGCCCCTCAACAGGATGATAACATTTCTACTGGGAAATTCATAGTAAAGAAGTTGAGAAATATTGTATACTACTGACGGTTAATCCAACATTTGTATTATTACTTTTGTTTCTTCGTTATTGTATTTTATTTAGTTTATTTACCTAAAATACTCTAAACCTCCTTGAAATGGATGTCTACCCTCTTTTCGAATGTGTCAATTGTATTGCATTGTACAACTTTCTCTAGCAATTTATGAGAGAGAGAGAGAGAGAGGGGGGGGGGAGAGAGAAATGGATAGATAGATAGATAAATAGATAGATAGATAGATAAATACTATTAAAGTGTACTTTCTGTGAGTCTTCTGTCTGCCTGTTTGCTCACGAACTACTCCAACAGTTTTCAAGATGGAGAGTCCATACTTGTCATGCATACTAAGGGGTGCCAGAATAGGTTTAAAAAGGGGGGGGGAGGCAGATACCCACCAACACCCTCAGTTTTCAAGATGGAGATCCTATATTTAGCATGCATACTAAGGGGGTGTCAAAATAGGTTTTAAGTGTGTGTGTTTGTGGGGGAAGGGAGGACATTCTCCCCCCACCAACTACCTTAATTTTCAAGATGGTCATATTTCGCATGCAAAGTAAGGGGGTGCCAGAATAGGTTTTATGCGACATTTGTTTTCGTCCCCTCACCCTTGGGGGGAGGGGGACATAGCCCCCCCCCCCCCCATCCCCCGAGATAGACATCTCATACTTGGATTATCCCCATGGCAGCCCTGGGTACCTCAGCTAGTAAATACATATCCTGTATACTGTATATATATCTAGTGCCAGACGCCTTGATCCTTCAAGGGGTGGCCAGGAATGAATTGTTTTTATCCCCTAAACTTTCCTATTTAAACTAAAATGCGTAATACCCTAGTAAATATGAGATATTTCCAAAACTGTCACATAGTAAAGTATATTTATTATTGGTAGGTCTATTCATTCTGAAATTTATGAAAGCTATTTTTGAAACACCCTGTATATATATATATATATATATATATATATATATATATATATATATATATATATATATATATATATATATATATATATATATATATATATATATATATATATATATATGTATATATATATTTATATATATATATATATATACAGTATATATAAAAAAGAAAGAGAGAGACAGAGATAGAGAGCGGGACACACACACAGACAATGAGTATAAAATAGATTGATACATTATTTGTTCAACGTGTATGAAGGAGACAAATGGCAGGCTACCTGTAACGAGTGTCTTCCCCAAATCCAAAAAGTGACAGAGAACCGAAATCAAAGGACGTTGGGGTCAAAATGCCTGGACACAAATGTTAAAGCAGTCTAAGTCTTAGATAGATAGATAAACAGATAGCTTGATAGATAGATAGATCAATAGATAGAGAGATAGATAGATAGATAGATAGATAGGTAGGTAGATAGATAGATAGATAGATATATAGATAGATAAACAAATATTAGCTATTATCTTAAATAGTATACTAACCATATTAATATAACTACAAAGAGAGAGAGAGAGAGAGAGAGAGAGAGAGAGAGAGAGAGAGAGAGAGAGAGAGAGAGAGAGAGAGAGAGAGCCAGTCCAGAACCTAAGACAAAGCCAAGTAGTTCCTCGCGCAATTTTCAGGTTCAGAGCTTCATAGGAGAGGGCTGCTCGGTCTGAGAGATTTAATGCCGCGACTCACTATTTGGTAGGTGCCGGCTAAAATGTTTGATTTGGAAGGATTTGCTGACTTTGTTTTAAGATTCGATATTTCAGATTTTAGATTTAGATTTTGTACTTTATATTTTTTATAATTATAGTATTATTGGTATCGTTTATTATCTTTGTTATTATAATTATTAATATTATTATTATTATTTTTATTATATATATATTTCTCTCTCTCTCTCTCTCTCTCTCTCTCTCTCTCTCTCTCTCTCTCTCTCTCTCTCTCTCTCTCTGATTATTATTTTTTATTTAATTTTTGTGATCACAAAATGATTGTGATTGCATTATATAATAATTATTATAATATAGTTATACTTATTACATATATAACTATATGTGTATGCGTTTTCCTTTAGCATATAGTTTAGCTAAATGCGAAATTATATAGCTTTCACTCTTTCAATCGCCTTCCACATCCTTTTATGACGTATATAGTATATTATTGGAGAGTTACTTAGAGTTACGTCAGTACACAGACTGCACAGACCTTGCTGTCCCTACTAGGCAGTCTGTACTAAATCCTAAAATGGGATTTGCGACAAAGTGGATGGTAAAGGCAGAAAAGCAGAAGGCTCTCTCCCCACCCACCACATCCTCCGACCTGGGATCAGCATGACATTTAGTTGGGTATACAGGCCCCTCAACAGGATGATAACATTTCTACTGGGAAATTCATAGTAAAGAAGTTGAGAAATATTGTATACTACTGACGGTTAATCCAACATTGTATTATTACTTTTGTTTCTTCGTTATTTTTATTTTTATTTGTATTTACCTAAAATACTCTAAACCTCCTTGAAATGGATGTCTACCCTCTTTTCGAATGTGTCAATTGTATTGCATTGTACAACTTTCTCTGGCAATTTATGAGAGAGAGAGAGAGAGAGAGATGGATAGATAGATAGATATATAGATAAATAGATAGATATATATTAATAAAGTGCACTTTCTGTGAGTCGTCTGTATGTCTGTTTGCTGACGAACTACTCCAATAGTTTTCAAGATGGAGAGCCCATACTTGTCATGCATACTAAGGGGTGCCATAATAGGGTTAAAAGAGGGGAGGAGTGGGGCACATATCCACCAACACCCTCAGTTTTCAAGATGGAGAGCCTATATTTGGCATGCATACTAAGGGGGTGCCAGAATAGGTTTTAAGTATGTGTGTGGGGGGGGGGGGACACTCTCCCCCCACCAACTACCTTAGTTTTCAAGGTAGACATATTTGGCATGCATAGTAAGGGGGTGCCAGAATAGGTTTTATGCGATTTTTTTTCCCTCAACCTTTGGGGGGAGGGGGACAGACCCCCCCCCCCCCCCCCCCGAGATAGACATCTCATACTTGGATTATCCTCATGGCAGCCCTGGGTACCTCAGCTAGTAAATACATATACTGTATACTGAATATATATCTAGTGCCAGACGCCTTGATCCTTCAAGGGGTGGCCAGGAATGAATCGTTTTTATCCCCTAAACTTTCCTATTTAAACTAAAATGCGTAATACCCTAGTAAATATGAGATATTTCCAAAACTGTCACATAGTAAAGTATATTTATTATTGGTAGGTCTATTCATTCTGAAATTTATGAAAACTATTTTTGAAACACCCTGTATATATATATATATATATATATATATATATACAGGGTGTTCAAAAAACATGTGTACAGAATGAAATGGGTGATAGGGAACACAGAATTAAACATTTTGTAATCCATGGAGGTATGTCCATAAATGCTTCCTTGCGGTGCTACAGGGTAGACAGTTTCAATGTAATTTCCCTAAATGTGTACCCTAACTTCTCTGTGAGTAATCCGTTTACATACAAACATGGTAATTTAATGTACACAACAGTATGACATAAGACATCTTCGTTCAGTAAACAGTTCTGACTGATGATTAATGATTGTTGATCTTCTCTTCAATTTAATGTTCTTTTGTGTTTGCAGTGTACTGACATTAATAAAGTAATGTGCATACTGTTGTGTACATTAAATTACCATGTTTGTATGTAAACGGATTACTCACAGAGAAGTTAGGGTACAAATTTAGGGAAATTACATTGAAACTGTCTACCCTGTAGCACCGCAAGGAAGCATTTATGGACATACCTCCATGGAGTACAAAATGTGTAATTCTGTGTTCCCTATCTCCCATTTCATTTTGTACACATGTTTTCTGAACACCCTGTATATATATATATATATATATATATATATATATATATATATATATATATATATATAAAGAAAGAGAGAGATTCAGAGATAGAGAGAGAGAGAAAGAGACAGACAGACAGACAGATAGTGTAATATAGATTTATACATTATTTGTTCAATGTGTATGAAGGAGACAAAAGGCAGGCTGCCTATAACGAGTGTCTCCCCCAAAGCCAAAAAGTGACAGAGTACCGAAATCAAAGGATGTTGGGGTCAAAATGCCCAGACACAAATGTTAAAGCAGTCTAAGTCTTAGATAGATAGATTAACAGATAGATAAATTGATAGATGGATAGATAAATATATATATATATAGAAGGATAGATAGATAGATTGATAGATAGATAGATAGATAGATAGATAGAAAGATAGGTAAAAACAAAAAAAATTAGCAAAGTCCCTAAATAGTATACTAACCCTAATAATATAACTACAGAGAGAGAGAGAGAGAGAGAGAGAGAGAGAGAGAGAGAGAGAGAGAGAGAGAGAGAGAGAGAGAGAGAGAGAGAGAGAGAGAGAGTGAGAGTGAGTCCAGAACCTAAGACAAAGCCAAGTAGTTCCCCGCGCGATTTTCCGGTTCAGAGCTTCATAGGAGAGGGCTGCTCGGACTGAGAGGTTAATTTTTTTAATGCCGCGACTCACTATTTGGCAGGTTCGGAATAAAAAGGTGGATTTGGCGCGATTTGCTGACTTGGTGATGAGATCCGAGATTTCAGATTAAATATTATTTGTTTTATTATTAATATTTTGTTATTTTGTTATTATTATTATTATTATTGTTATTATTATATTATTATTATTATTATTATTATTATTATTAATATTTTGAGTGATTGTTACTGTATTTTTGCTAATTCTTAACGATTAATACAACTTAGGAAGTACCTATATCAATTAACCCCTTCTGTACCGGTGATGTCTTTTGTATTTTTTTCTAGCAATATTTAAAAAAAATTGTGCAGTTTAGGAAGGATCTGTGATAGTAAAATGGATTAAGGGAGATAGTTCGAAGCCTGTTAATTGCTGGAGGCTCTTTTAAAACTGAATAAAATCGTCTAATGATAGCCAGAATAAAGTTAAAAGGATGTCATCGGTAAAGAAGGGGTTAACGTTATCCCGTCCGACTTCTTGAGTTATTATGATATTTTGTTTAATTATCCCCCAGGGTTGGATTGCTTCTGCCATTTACGAGCAATTTATAGTTTGCCATTTAAGCCGCTGTCACACGAGCGATTTTCCGTAAATTTTCCATGAGCAAGTTTTTTCTCGTTTATTTCAAGATTTGTTTGCACTGGTACTGGTAACTAGACTGAAGGTAGAGTATGTTAGGTGGTTGAATTCTGATAAAGGGTAATTTTTAAAGCTGCCAGACCATAATTGCCCGTAAATATTGCTCGAAAAACTGCTCGTGTGACTCCGGCTTTAGATTTAAAAAAAAAAAAAATCCCCAGACACCCTTCAAACTCATAAACATTCCCCAGGGCCCCTCCAAGCTAAATGTATACATATGTTTTAGTAAAATATATGATGTCTTGGCCAAAGGCCGATTTCTCCCGAGTTGCAAGCTCGTTGTCGCTCGCTCCCCCCAAAATCAACACCTGGATTGGATGAAGCGTCTTATACTCGAAATGTAACGAGGTGAGCCGCTAATTAAGGGTTAAATCTATCCTCATTGTTGCTATGACCACCGCCATAAGATTAAGGGGGGTGATTTTTTTTTCTTTCTCCTTTCTCTCTTTCCCTTGCCTGTATCCATTCGGCCCCATGCAGCCAACTATTATAAGACGTTTATCTCCATCTAGGTGTCGATTTTTCCTGGCGAACGATAGCGAGCCAGCATTATATGAAGAAATCCGGCTTCGCCGGAGACATTTTTCTATCGAAAAATTTACAAATTTAGCCTGCTGTCAAACAAAAATAAAAATATGCTGGCTCGCTACCGCTCACCAGTAAAAAATTGACACCTGGATGGGGATAAACGTCTTAAAACAGTAGGCTGAATGGGACCAAATGGATACAAGCCAGAGAAAGATAGAAAAGGACAGAACAAAAACAGGTCACCCCCCTTAAACTGAAATAGACCAAAACTCTTGAACATTATCCTCTATAACTCACAAAAGACTGGAGTAATCGAGCTAATCATTCTGCCATTTGAGAAGAGTCAGCAGCCAGGGAATAGGTGGGGACATGTACAGCCCATTTGTTCCAGCCCTTTATTTTGTTTTAGAGGTTAGGGTTCACAATGTTTGCCCGACCTATTTGGAACAGGGTGTAGTCATTGTGTGCTGGAAGGGTTAAGGGGAGGTTTTTAGTTTGTTCCCTAGACCTCCATCAAGCTTAAACTAACACCCCTAGACCCCCTTTCGGTTTTTAGTTTGTTCCCTAGATTTCCATCAAGCTTAAAATTACACCCCCTAGACCCCCTTTCAAGATAAATTTGTACATTTTTCGGTAGAAAAATGTCTCGGCCGAAGGCCGGTTCCTCTTAAACTACAGGCTTGCTATCGCTCGCCAGCAAAAAATCGACACCTAAATGGCACGAAAGGTCTTAAAATTGACAGAAATGGGGAGCAAGTTCTTAAAATCGCCAAACTAATGAGGCGAACGTCTTAAATTTACAAAAAAACAATGGGGCTAAACATGAGGGAGAGACCCATCTCCCCTTAATACTATCTCATCCGATGTCTTGGGGGTTATTATGATATTGTGTTTAAGGGAGCCCACCTCGCTTTTTTGTTTTCTCTTTCTCTCCCTCTCTCTTTGGCTTGTATCCATTCGGCCCCATTCAGCCTACTGTTTTAAGACGTTTGCCCCCATTCAGGTGTCAAAATTTTCCTGGCGAGCGATAGCGAGCCAGCATATATATATATATTTGTTTTGACAGCAAGCTAAATTTGTAAATTTTTCGATAGAAAAATTTCTCCGGCGATGCCGGATTTCTCCATACAATGCTGGCTCGCTTTTGCTCGCCAGGAAGAAATCGACACCTGGTAGGGGATACACGTCTTAAAACAGTTGGCTGAATGGGGCCGAATGGATACAAGCCAGGGAAAGAGAAAAAAGGAAAGAAAGATAAAAAAGCCGGTGTTTTGATTGTTTCAGCCATTTGTTAACAATATATCTACTTGGTATACCTAAAAGGTCCATATAACGCCTCTCTTCATTTTATTTTAGCCTCTATCCCTCAATCAATCTTTCCTTCATCCTATGACTTAAACTGCTTTAAAGTTTGTGTGTCCAGGCATTTTTAACCACAACGTACCTTGAATTTGGCTCTCTGTCACTCTTTTAACGCTGGGAGAGACACTCATTACAGGCAACCTGCCTTTTGTATCCTTCATACACATAGAACAAAAATCATTAGACGATTTTATACAGCTTAGGAAGGATCTATGGGAGTTAAAGGGGGAAAGTATCTTAAATAATGCTCTGGCTACCTTATCTATCTATCTATCTATCTATATATTCAGGCCCAATCCCCACTGTTCCTATATATACAGTATATATATTTTTTTTTTGTGTGGTTTTTTTTTGGGGGGGGGGAGGGCGACTCAAGACAGAGCCAGAATAGGGACAACACAACAGAAAAAAAAAAATGAACACACAAACACAAAAAACAAATTCACACACATCTAGGTTATCCAGGAGAAGACCCAGAGACCAGGGTCACCAAGGTCCCTCTACCTTATACCCTTCTTTAAATGCATGCAAAACAAACTAACCTTTTGAAGATTTACGCGTATTTTAACAGTTGATTCTGGCTGTGATTAAATGATTATATTAAGAGAGCCCAGACGGTATTATATTAAGAGAGCCCAGACGGTATTATATTAAGAGAGCCCAGACGGTATTATATTAAGAGAGCCCAGACGGTATTATATTAAGAGAGCCCAGACGGTATTATATTAAGAGAGCCCAGACGGTATTATATTAAGAGAGCCCAGACGGTATTATATTAAGAGAGCCCAGACGGTATTATATTAAGAGAGCCCAGACGGTATTATATTAAGAGAGCCCAGACGGTATTATATTAAGAGAGCCCAGACGGTATTATATTAAGAGAGCCCAGACGGTATTATATTAAGAGAGCCCAGACGGTATTATATTAAGAGAGCCCAGACGGTATTATATTAAGAGAGCCCAGACGGTATTATATTAAGAGAGCCCAGACGGTATTATATTAAGAGAGCCCAGACGGTATTATATTAAGAGAGCCCAGACGGTATTATATTAAGAGAGCCCAGACGGTATTATATTAAGAGAGCCCAGACGGTATTATATTAAGGGAGCCCAGACGGTATTATATTAAGAGAGCCCAGACGGTATTATATTAAGAGAGCCCAGACGGTATTATATTAAGAGAGCCCAGACGGTATTATATTAAGAGAGCCCAGACGGTATTATATTAAGAGAGCCCAGACGGTATTATATTAAGAGAGCCCAGACGGTATTATATTAAGAGAGCCCAGACGGTATTATATTAAGAGAGCCCAGACGGTATTATATTAAGAGAGCCCAGACGGTATTATATTAAGAGAGCCCAGACGGTATTGTACAGCATGATGTACTGGTTTGGATCAATGGTTTAAGGGGAGGTTTTTAGTGCGTTTCCTAGACTTCCATCAAGCTTGAAATTAAACCCCCTTGACCCCCTTTCAAGATAAATTTGTAAATTTTTCGGTAGAAAAATGTCCCGGCCGAAGGCCGATTCCTCTTAAATTACAGGCTCGCTTTCGCTCGCCAGGAAAAAATCGACACCTAAATGGGACGAAAGGTCTTAACAGTGACATAAATGGGGTGAAACTTCTTAAAATCGTCAAACTAATGGGGCGAACGTCTTAAAACTTCAAAAGCAATGGGGCTAAACTTAAGGGAGAAAGGGGTAAAGAAAAAATCCCTCAAGTGGAAATCTCCCTAAGGAAGGATTTTTAGTTTGCTCTCTAAACCTCTATCAAGCTTTAAATAAACCCCCAAGACCCCCCTTCGATATAAATTTGTAAATTTTTCGGTAGAAAAAATGTCCCGGCCGAAGGCCAATTCCGCTTACAATACAGGCTTGCTATCGCTCGCCAGGAAAAAAATCGACATCTAAATGACACAAAAATTCTTAATATTGGCAAAGAAATGGGACAAAAGGTCTGAAAAACGCCAAACTAATGGGTCGATTGTCTTAAAATGTCATAACTAATGGGGCTAAACATGAGGGAGAAGGGGGTCGAGAAAAACCCTCTTCCTCCCCTTAAGATTAGAAGAAACCTGTGTGAGTTCAATTAATTCTGATTTTCATATATCCTACCGTTGCTGAAAAATCATCTCACCTTTTGAATATTTAAATCCAGTTTTTGCAGTTGATTCTGGCTATGATTAAACGATGTTATACGGTCTAGGAAGGATCCGTGGCAGCAAATAGGTTTAAGACTATGTCCATTTACCACTTGCGAGTTTCAGGCTATAAGGAAGTTGGTGCCGTAAACATCGATAAGACAAGTGCAATAATAATGTGGGTTTCTGATTGATAATAAGTATGATAAGTTTGGTTTTAAGTATTTATAAGTGTATTATGACCGTATTTTAGCTGATAATTCCACTAAATGTTGACGGCCACAACTCCAACTTCCTTATAGACCAAAACTCGCAAGTGGTCAGTTAACTCTCTGATTTTCATATTCCCTCCTAAACTAAATAAATCGCAAATGGACAGTTTATTATGGCTATTATTAGACGATTTTATTCAGCTAAAGACGAAATAAACAAATAATATTAATAATAATAATAATAATAATGATGATAATAATAGAAGTGTGAGTTAGAGTTATATTGGTTGTTGCAATATGAAACTAACATGTCTCTCCATCATATTATTGCCAAAGTTTCGTAATTAACAGCATATTTGGCTGTAAGAACGCTGTAATAGCTGAGTAGTTAAGATGTTAGCAAGCCCATTTCTAGCCAGCTTAAAAAATAGACCATAGTTGAGATAGTTCCTACACCTTTGAGTACTAGGCTACAAACTCTTCCTAATTTGCATAAAATCGTCTAGTAATAGCCAGAAATTTGAAGGAAAAGGGCTTCCTCCAATACCGAAAGGGTTAAGTTGTGCAAATTTTGTGTAAGTGTGTGTGTAAATGTATGTGAATAATGTACGTGTGAGTGTTGTAGGCAATGAGTGGTCAATAAATATTTTAATTTACGTTAAAAAAAAACTTCACGCACATATGACGCAGAGGTTGCCAGATTAGCAATAAGAAATAGAGTTCTCTCACTCTTATAATTACCTCTCCAAAATTAGTTTTCTGCCCACAATTAACTCAAAGACAACTGCAGAGGTTGAAGTAACTAAACTAAAGGTTTCTAAATACCCCTGATGGTAACAAAGGCTTTAAAGTATCCCTAATTGGCTCAAAATCGCGTCATATGTCGGAGAGGGTTAAAATGCATTTTCCTTATAAATCTAAACCATAGAAAGCTTTTAATTTTAGGGTGACTAAGATATATTTCATAGCTCCTATATAATATCTCAATCTTCAATTTATCTTTTCTTCATATTATTTGACATATATTAGTTGAATAAATATAAAATACAATTATTTAAGCA
Organism: Paralithodes platypus; assembly: GCA_032716605.1. NCBI lineage: Eukaryota > Metazoa > Arthropoda > Malacostraca > Decapoda > Lithodidae > Paralithodes > Paralithodes platypus. The sequence goes on from CM064485.1 coordinate 55,378,087, forward strand.
TTTCTTCCATGAATAATCAAGTAAAGAAAGTTATTGTATTTTCATTGATAGCCTAACTAAAGAAGATGATTTAGTACAAATTCTCAGTAAATATCGTCATAGTTTTTCTTGCGGTGGTAGCGATCAGTCACGTTTGGTAAGTGCGCGTTTTAAGCACTCCTAAGAGGTATCAGTTAACAGTTATATTACATATTACTGTTGATCCGTATGGACTTCCACCGAAAATCGAGTAGTGTTTCCGATAACATAACATTGTACCACGGCAAAACCGCTATTTCACTATCCGATAGCAAAATGGTGAACTCCAAGACCCATATGGGGACTGTATGGAAAGTCCTTTTCGCATTGCTTGGCCTTTTGGCTTTTGCATTGTGGCTTATAGATCTGAGTGGTAGTATCTACCTCCAGGTGTCTTTTATCCATGTAGTACCTGAGGACATCACCGGGGGACTTACTATGATGCTCAAGAGTGGCGTTCCCGTTGACAAAATCCTGGGTGTTAACATAGACCCGACCGAGTTTGAAAAATTTATCGGTTCTGTCTTTACCATGATAAAACATCTCTCTGGAAGTAATGTGCCGAGCTTCGATAATATATTGACTAAGTATACTGGCATTGAGAGCCTCCCCGATTTGAAATACGCCTTAAGTACTGGGCTAATTCTCATATTTATGACCCAGGGTTTGTTTTTTGTGGCGGGCATTACTTTTTGTGCCTTTAAAACCCTTTGGTATCGTGTTCCAATGATGCTCCTCTGTTTAGCCTCTGGGTTGAGTGTCTTCAGCTGTCAGTGGGCTATCAGTCTACTGTTCTATACACAGGTGCTTTGTCCTTTGGAATACTTTGATATCATAGATCCTAAACCCTTTTGGTACGCCATGAAGGATGCCAGAACCGCTGTTATCTGTTGTTATCTTGCTAAACTGTTTATCTACATGTTGTCACTTCTTCTTCCTCCTGCACTTTGTCGTAAGCAACAGCCAAATGACGACGCCGATTCTATTGTTTAGCTCTTACAATTGGGATATATTTACCGACCATTATTTGATGTGATATTCTCTTTAACTCTTTCAATTGGATAATGTTTTTGTTGTTGGCATTTATTTGATGTGTTCTTTTGTTTAACTCTTTCAATTCAATCGGATTTTATTTAGCAACTATTATATTATTATGAATTTTATTTCGTCTAGGAAGGATCTGTGGGAATTGGAGGGGTGATTGACTCAGATCACTCGTTTTACTCCAAGAGGTTCGTCTTAAGGTGAATAGAATCGTCTAATCTTACACTTCGAAACCCATTAACCCTTTGAGTCCCAGCGACGTGTGTTATGTTTTATTCTAGCTATATTTATACGATATTATGCAGCTTAGGAAGGATCTGTGGTAGCTGAAAGGGTTGGTTGAGATAGTTTGAAGCCTTATTATTGCTAGAGGTTCTTCCTAAGCTGTATAAAATCGTCCAATAGCTGCCAGAATATGATGAAAAGGACGACCCTGGTACTGTATGGGTTAACGCCATCCTAGGACCATACGGCTGGGAGAGTGTAGATAGCAGAGAAGGGGTGTTGTAGATAGAGGAAGCTGTTGGAATGGCTTTGGTATGTTTGTTATTAGTCTGTATTGTTAATCATATTTATGTGAAACGAGCAACAACAACTGTAGTATATCTATCTATCTATCTATCTATTGCCAGACGACGTAATCCCCGAGTATATACAGTATATATATATATATATATATATATATATATATATAGCCAGAAGAAAGTTAAAAGGACGGCACCGGTACTGAAAAGGTAATTATTTTAATCCTTAACCCGTTTAGTATTAGGACGTCTTTTTCCACTTCATTCAAGCTATCATTAGACCATTTTATTCGGGATTAGAATACCCTCTAATAATGTAAGAGGTAAAGTATATTTCAATTGATCACTTGCAAGTTTCGTTCTATAAGGAAGTTGGAGCAGTAGACATCGATATTAAGCAGAATTACCATCTAAAATGAGGATATAGTACATTTATAAATACATGAAACTCAATTCAACATACCATTTATCCATCAAAAACATACATTACTATTGCATTTCTGTTTAATATCGGTGTTCACGGTTCCAACTTCCTTATAGCCTGAAACTCGCAAGTGGTCAATTAACCCTCTGACTTTCAAAATTCCTTCCTAAGCTAAATATAATGTTCTACTTATTTCCATTTCAATTTGTATCTGGAGGACAAATTATCTATAAGCAATAACTTTAACCCTCTCAGTTCGGGTAACTTCTTTTTCCTTATGATGCGGCTAACATTAGACGATGTCAGTCAATTTAGGAATGATCTCTAGATAATAGGGGGGTCACCTGCTGTTTTTATCTTTCTCTCTTTTTTTTCTCTTTCTCTGGCTTGTATCCATTCGGCCCCATTCAGCCAACTGTTTTAAGACGTTTATCCCCATTCAGGTGTTAATTTCTTCCTGGCGAGCGATAGCGAGCCAGCATTGTATGGAGAAATCCGGCTTCGCCGGAGAAATTTTTCTATCGAAAAATTTACAAATTTAGCTTGCTGTCAAAAAATATATATATATATGCTGGCTCGCTACCGCTCGCCAGGAAAATAATGACACCTGGATGGGGGTAAACTTCTTAAAGCAATAGTCTAAATGGGGCCGAATGGATATAAGCCAAAGAGAAACGGAGAGAAAGAAAAAAAGCGAGATGGGCTCCCTTAAATGGGCATAAACTATCATAATTAGCACTGTCTTTTGAATTCCTCATAACCTTCCTAATCTGCTAACAATCGTCGAAATATAACGTGAAAAACCTAAAAAGATGCCATCCGTATTGAAAGGGTTAACCCATTCAGTACCGTTGACATCCTTTTCATTGTTATCTGCCAACAATTAGACGATTTCATTCAGCTTAGGAAGGAAGTCTACCATTGAAAAGACTACACTATCTCAACTAATTCTTTAGGCTACCATATATCCTTCCTAAGCTTCGTAAAATTTTCTAAATGTTGCTGAAATCGAATAAATAACACGTCACCGGTATTGAAAGTGTTAGAGATTATATGACTACCTATGAACTATATGAAGTGGGTCATGAATATCTTATATGACTACCTATGAACTATATGAAGTGGGTCATGAATATCTTATATGACTACCTATGAACTATATGAAGTGGGTCATGAATATCTTATATGACTACCTATGAACTATATGAAGTGGGTCATGAATATCTTATATGACTACCTATGAACTATATGAAGTGGGTCATGAATATCTTATATGACTACCTATGAACTATATGAAGTGGGTCATGAATATCTTATATGACTACCTATGAACTATATGAAGTGGGTCATGAATATCTTATATGACTACCTATGAACTATATGAAGTGGGTCATGAATATCTTATATGACTACCTATGAACTATATGAAGTGGGTCATGAATATCTTATATGACTACCTATGAACTATATGAAGTGGGTCATGAATATCTTATATGACTACCTATGAACTATATGAAGTGGGTCATGAATATCTTATATGACTACCTATGAACTATATGAAGTGGGTCATGAATATCTTATATGACTACCTATGAACTATATGAAGTGGGTCATGAATATCTTATATGACTACCTATGAACTATATGAAGTGGGTCATGAATATCTTATATGACTACCTATGAACTATATGAAGTGGGTCATGAATATCTTATATGACTACCTATGAACTATATGAAGTGGGTCATGAATATCTTATATGACTACCTATGAACTATATGAAGTGGGTCATGAATATCTTATATGACTACCTATGAACTATATGAAGTGGGTCATGAATATCTTATAGAATATCGATGGGCTAAGGGATATGATTTAAAATGCCATGAAAACTACAATATATATTTATTAAGACAACCTGCTACATACATATATAAAAGAGCTTTCACCAACATGTTTCAAAGTAACCAAATTTCAAAATATTATTGAGAAACATACTACTAACATATGAGAACAACAATATTCCGAAGAGTTTACATACAGTTGATTATCAGAAGTAATAGTTATATAAATATATGATATAAATATTTCATTTTACAGTGACTCAAAAATCGTATTCTCCGTGCACTGGTTATACATTATACGTATTCTCCGTGCACTGGTTATACATTTTTGTTTATGCTACGTGTATGAAGGAGAGCGAGGTGGAAGGACAGAGAGGGAGAGGTAAACCGAAGGAGAGGTGGAAGGATGGAGTGAAGAAGTATATGGATGAAGGCGGTGTTGGTTGGGAGGAGGGGCGTCGACTGTCAGGGGACAGAGGTGCATGGGGGCAGTTCGTTCGAGGCCACCTCTTCGGGGATCACGGCGTCAGGCAATAGATAGATAGATGAAGGAGACAAAAGGCAAAGCTGCCTGTAACAAGCATCCCCCTCAAAGTTGAAAGACTGCAAGAGATTCAAATTCAAGGTACATTAAGGGGAGATGGGCCGTTTTTCTGGACCCCATTCTCCCTCATGTTTAGCCCCATTAGTTTTCAGGTTGTATGATGTTTGCCCCATTAGTTTGTCGATTTTAAGACCTTCTGCCCCATTTCCTTGTCAATAGTAAGACCTTTTGTGCTATTTAGGTGTCGATTTTTCTCTGGCGAACGATAGTGAGCCTGTAATTTTGAAAGTACCCCTGTGCAGAGTAAAAATCTGTGAGGGGGGTGAAGAGGCCACAGAGACGGTTGGGCACTCCTAACTTCTGGGTAGCTTTATTAAACAAGAGTGGTAATATGGTCTTTCCAACAAAGGTCAGAGGGAAAAAAAAGAGACAGGAGGAAGAGTTGATTTGTGCGTTGCTGAAGAGTAAGGGATAGTTGTGAGGAAGATTGTGGCAGGTAGAAAGATGGAGAAACTGGGTTTTGGAAGGATTCACAGCTAAAAGGTTATCTCTGCCCCAATTTGAAATAGTCGATAGATAGGAAATAAGTGAGCTATGGCTACATCAGATGAGTTTTGAAGTAACTGCATGGAGTATCGGCATAGGCGTGAATAGGACTAGAGGTACAGTTGAGAAGATCTTTGATGAATATTAAAGTGAAAACTGGAGATAGGACAAAACCCTGAGGAACACTGGAGTTGATAGATTTAGGAAGTGAGCGATTGCCGTCCACAATTGAAACTATGGAACAGTCAAAAGGAAATTGGGGATAAAGGCACAGATAGGGGGCTTAGAAACCAAAGGATGGTAGTTGAGAAATAAGATACATGTACCAGACTCTACTTTAGGCTTTAGATATGTCTAGCACAATAGAAAAGGCTTCACTGTAGTCCCAAAAGGAGAATAACCAAGAGTTATTAAGATATGAGAGGAGATCACCATTAGAGTGGCCTTTAAAGTAACCATTTTGACCATATGGAAGTAATTTATGAGAAGACAAATGCTTAAGAAATTTGGAATTAAAAATAGATTAACAACTTTAGATATGCAAGCAATGAGAGCAATTGAATGTTAGTTGGAGGGGTGAGATTGGTCACCCTTCTATGGGACAGGTTGAACGAGAGCAAACCTCCAGCAAGAAGGGATATTAGAGGAGAGACAGATGGAAAAGTGTGTCCAGGCAAGGAGTCACCACAGAAGAAAAGTTTTTGAGTATAACAGGAGGAACACCATCTGGGCCATATGCCTTCTTAGTATTAAACCCAGAGAGAGCCCAAAGTACATCCTAAGAAGACATTAAGATATTAGGCATAAGTAAGAGAGAGGGGGATGGAGATGAAGGAATAACACCAAAATCATCAAAGGTAGAGGTCTTAGCGAAAGCTTGAGCGAAAAGTTATGCTTTGTCATCGAAGTGGAAAAGTTGAGGGAAAGACGAGGAAGTAAATTCTTGGAGTAGTTTTTTTGCTATATGCCAGAACAATGATAAGAGTTAGAGTTAGAAAGTTCAGAGCAATTATTTATGATAACAGAGTTTTTGGCCAGTCAAACAATAGATTTGGCTTGATTCTGGGCAGAAGCTTAGAGGGTATGAGATTCTTGAGTTTGAAGACGATGGTAAAGTTTGAATGCTTCCTCTTTATTGTGGACAGCAGTAGAACAAGTGTGAGTAAACCTAATCAAATTTGTATTAGACTGAGAGAAAAGAAATGAAATGTATGCCTCCATGTCTGAGAAGATTACCTCGGTAATGCGTTCTACACACTCCAAGGGTCCCCGGCCACAGAAGCAAAAATCATTCCAAGATAAACTAAAGCAGTACCGCCGAAGAGCCTCCCAGTCATCAGCACCAAAGTTCCATAAGCGCTGCCTGCTAGGAGGATCAGATGGCCGCACTGAAGAAATAGGGAAGGTAACAGAGATAAGGTTTTGATCGGAGCAGCCCAACGGAGAAAATATAATTACAGCGTAAGTAGAAGGATTAGAAGCTAGAAATAAATCAAGCATGTTGGGCCAATCTCCAAGGCGGTCAGTGATACGACTAGGATGCTGAGCTAACTGCTCCAGGTTATTCAGAATAGAAAAGATATAGGCTTGTTCACCAGGGTGATCATTGAAATGAGAGGATAGCCATTGGCAATGGAGTACATTGAAATTCCCTAATATGGAGATTTCTCAGAAAGAACAGCTTGATAGGATGTGTTTCACTTTAGAATTTAGATAGTTGAAGAGTTTTGAAAAGTCAGTAGAGTTAGGGGAGAGATGGACATCACAGACATATATAGGCCTAGTTTGAGAGTGACAGAAAACTTTGAGCCAGAGAATTGAGAATTCAGAGGAGGCTAAGTTGGGAACACGAGAGCAAGGGAGTATGTTTTGTACATACACCTAGCAAAACCCTTAGTCTATTCTTCCAGACGTAATCTTATCTTCTAAATATTTGTCTTAATCTCCCAGAACATCTTTAGCTCTCACAAATCTTATCCTAATCACTCAGAAATGTGCTAACTAATGAAATCATATTCATTCTTTTCTTGGTGTGTTTTAGCCTATTATATTTACTCTCTCAAAACCTAGTTCTAATTGAGTGATAGCCTCTCCAAATAGTTTTCTGACATCTCTGATAAATATTAAATGAAGGCAAATCTGCAACATACCCCTAGTCGTATAAACATTATTATTACTAGATTTATCTAACACGAAATAATCTACATGTTCGCTGCTCTAAGAGATAATCCCAACATTTTGTGCATAAGTTAGTAAAAATATTATGCTAGCCAGAATAAATATCAACAAACTGAGTATGGATTCAATGCATTTACTTTTATTCTGGCTACCATTCGACAATATTGTGCAGTTATAGGGATGGGTTAAACCAAGGTGTTCTCTGTCTGCGGACGGCCACACGGGCAGGTGGGCAGAGTTTCCTGGGACAGCACTCAGGGTAGGGTAAGTCGATGTCGGACCGGGTCACACAGGGCGGCTGCACGTTGATCACCCCACACCTGTTGGGATAACACAATTGTTATGCCTCAAAAGTACAAATCACAGAAAATGTACCAGCCACATCGACCACAGAAAACATGGCACCAGAGATTGGGTAGCCACTGTCAAGCAATTGGGAAGACTGTCTATACATTACCTAATCACATCTGCCCTCTAAGGGCTGGCAACGACCTGAGGGACACAAATGTCACACCTGTTGTATGCCCAGGTGCCCTTCTTCTTCTCAGCTCAGTGACTCATTATCAAGGCATCATCACTAAAGTAAGTTCAGATTATTTTTGGCATTTAATCCTGAAGCTCTAAGTATGATTATGAGTAAACATGTTTCTTAGCCACTGATGCATAGAGTGGTGCAGGAAGTGGAATGGGAAATAACATATAATATTTTCAAAATATTTAATATACCTAATCAATCATGAACCCATCTATGAGGAGAGTAGAATGAACTGTAAAGTTAAATAGAATCGATGATGACAATATAAACACCATATAAGGACAATCAACTGTTTAACCATTATATAAGTAAACATATATATATATTGAAAAATGCAGGTGGAAGTTTCGTAAACAGATATAGTACTCTATAAGCAAAGAATAATGAAAGTAGATTATGGTCGACCAAAACACAAACAAATGAAAAATACACAAAGAACAATCTTCAGATAAACTCAAGTACGGTTGGTCAAATAAGTCGAGTCTCCGCTGTCATTACGTTTTGCTCACTGTGTGTTGTATCAATGTCTGTCAGATGTTGAATAGGGTGTGTAAAGATAGGAACATGTTTATATGTCTCACTCGAAACGATGAATTAATGTTTAGATAGTACTGGTACCAATTATTGATCGAAATATACTTGGTGCCGCGACAACACTTATTTGGCCGACTGTACCTATCTCCAGAAAAATATTCTGGTGAAACTTGTAGTTGGAAACCATTTTACACCCAGATAAACTGACATGGTTTCCTTTTAGTACCGAAATATCATAGCTATAGCGTATCAGAACATATGATAGCTATAGCGTATCAGAACATATCATAGCTATAGCGTATCAGAACATATAAAATTGTAAGAGTGTGGTGACATGATGGGCTGTGTTGTGGCAAGTCTCTGTTGTAAATTTGTATGTATGCGTATGTATTGGGTGGAGGGAGAGATGTGGATGGTTAGATGGATAAAGATGAGAGAGAGAGAGAGAGAGAGAGAGAGAGAGACAGAGAGAGAGATACAAACATAAAACTGCAGTTAAACTCACGTGGCCATCTCCAGATACATGTCCTCGTAGAATTGGTTGCAGGAGACACGATGGCAGCCCGGAAGCGTCTCTGATTGTCCGTCCTTTAGCTTGATGGTGCGGCCTCTCATCTGGGTGTAGCAGATCCCGGGGTATCCTAGGGAAAGATTTGTTATGTTTAAGGGGGGACGGTTCACTTTTTGGGCGATATTTGCATGTATTCATTATTTTTCTAGTTTCCTCCCTAGACCTCCATCAAATTTATAAAAACATCCATTAGATCCCCCTTCTAGATTAATTTGTACATATTTCGGCAGAAAAATTTCCCGGCCAAAGGCCGGTTCTTCCAACATTACAGGCTCACTATCGTTCGCCAGGGATTTTTTTTTACACCTAAATAGCACGAAAGGTCTAAATATTGATGAAGAAATGGGGCGAAAGGTCTTAAAATCGACTAACTAATGGGGAAAACATCTTAACATCTGAAAACTAATGGGGCTAAACATAAGGGAGAAAATAGTCCCCAAAACCAGCCCATCCCCCCCTTAAGCTTGATGGTGCGGCCTCTTATCTGGGTACGGTAGCAGATCCCGGGGTATCGATGTTTAAGGTGTCCGTAAACAAGTCTTTTTATACTACATTTTGCCGTTGGTATGGTGTAAACAAAAAGAACATAGGCCTATTTGTTTTCACCAACCCACTAATTAATTTACAAATAAACCTAACTCGTGAAATCAATGAAAGTAATGAATACATGTGGTTCTCCAAAGACTCGAACCTAGGATACTCACACAGAAATTCCGCACACTAAGCTTTAGGCTATCAAGACAGTTAAGGAGAGGTTTTTAGTTTGGTCTCTAGATATCCATCAAGCTTAAGATTACACCCCTTTGACCCCCTTTCAAGATAAATTTGTACATTTTTCGGTAGAAAAATGTCCCGGCCGAAGGCCGATTCCTCTTAAGTTACAGGCTCGCTATCGCTCGCCAGAAAAAAATCGACACCTAAATGGCACTAAAGGTCTTAAAAGTGACATAAATGGGGTGAAAGTTCTTAAAATCGCCAAACTAATGGGGCGAACGTCTTAAAATCTCAAAAGCAATGGGGCTAAACATGAGGGAGAATTAAGGGGTAAAGAAAAAATCCCTCAAGTGGAAATCTCCCCATAAGTATCGAAATATCAGTTGCTAAGGGATTCATTTACCATCAGGTGACAATAACAGACTAGGCTACGGCGAGGTTTGGTTATGTGCAGGGTATTAGACGTTAAGGAGATATTTCCACTTGAGGGAATTTTTTCTTGACCCCTTTCTCCCTCATGTCTAGCCCCATTGCTTTTGAGATTTTAAGACGTTTGCCCCCTTAGTTTGGTGATTTTTAAGAATTTCCGCCCCATTCTGTCAATTTTAAGACTTTTCGTGCCATTTAGGTGTCGATTTTATCCTGGCGAGCGATAGCGAGCCTGTAATTTAAGAGTAATCGGCCTTCGGCCGGGAAATTTTTCTACCAAAAAATGTACAAATTTATCTTGAAAGGGGGTCAAGGGGGAAAATTTTAAGATTGCTGGAGGAGTAGGAAACAAACTAGAAACATCCCCTTAAGGGGACAGTGGTTATCTTTTGGGTCTATTTATGTGTATATTTATTTATCTTGTAGTTTCCTCGCTAGACCTTCATCAAGCTTTAAAAAAACACTCCCTAGACCTCCTTTCAAGATGAACTTGTACATTCTTCGACATAACAAAATCCGGCCCCAGGCCGGGTTCTCTTAAAATTACAGGTTCGCTATCTCTCGCCAGGAATAAATGGACACCTAAATGGTACGAAAGGTCTTGATATTGATATAGAAATGGGGCGTAATGTCTTAAAATCGACAAACTAATGGGGCAAACATTTTAAAATCTGAAAACTAATGGGGCTAAGCATTAAGGAGAAAAGGGTCCCGAAAAAGGGCCCATATCCCCTTGAAAAGCGAGGGAAAATATTTTGGATTTTCGTTCGTCCGCAAGTTAGTAAACAAGACTTTTTCTACCACACTATGAAGTTGGTGTACTTTGGAACGAATGGTCTTAAAATCAATAAACTAATGGAGCATTACACAAGGGAGAAATGGGTCCAGAAACAAACAAACTTTGTTCTACCACACTATGAATTCGGTTTAGTTTAGCACGAAAGGTCCTAAAATCGACAAACTAATGGGACGAATGTCAAAAAATATCAAAACTAATGGAGCAATACACAAGGGAGAAGTGGGTTCAGAAACCCCCCTTAAGGGGAGATGGGTCGGTTTTCTGGCCCACCTGCTCCCTCATGTTTAGCTCCATTAGTTTTCAGATTTTAAGATTGTCGACCCATTAGTTTGGCGATTTTAAGACATTTCACTCCATTTTTTTGTCAATATTAGGACCTTTTGTGCCATGTAGGTGTCGATTTTTTTCTGGCGAGCGATAGCAAGCCTTTAATTTTAGAAGGAATCGGCCTTCGGCCGAGACATTTTTCTGCCGAAAAATGTACAAATTTATCTTGAAAGGGGTTCTAGGGGATGTTTATTTATCTTGAAAGGGGTTCTAGGGGATGTTTATTTATCTTGAAAGGGGTTCTAGGGGATGTTTATTTATCTTGAAAGGGGTTCTAGGGGATGTTTATTTATCTTGAAAGGGGTTCTAGGGGATGTTTATTTATCTTGAAAGGGGTTCTAGGGGATGTTTATTTATCTTGAAAGGGGTTCTAGGGGATGTTAATTTATCTTGAAAGGGGTTCTAGGGGATGTTTATTTATCTTGAAAGGGGTTCTAGGGGATGTTTATTTATCTTGAAAGGGGTTCTAGGGGATGTTTATTTATCTTGAAAGGGGTTCTAGGGGATGTTTATTTATCTTGAAAGGGGTTCTAGGGGATGTTTATTTATCTTGAAAGGGGTTCTAGGGGATGTTTATTTATCTTGAAGGGGTTCTAGGGGATGTTTATTTATCTTGAAAGGGGTTCTAGGGGATGTTTATTTATCTTGAAAGGGGTTCTAGGGGATGTTTATTTATCTTGAAAGGGGTTCTAGGGGATGTTTATTTATCTTGAAAGGGGTTCTAGGGGATGTTTATTTATCTTGAAAGGGGTTCTAGGGGATGTTTATTTATCTTGAAAGGGGTTCTAGGGGATGTTTATTTATCTTGAAAGGGGTTCTAGGGGATGTTTATTTATCTTGGAAAGGGTTCTAGGGGATGTTTATTTATCTTGAAAGGGGTTCTAGGGGATGTTTATTTATCTTGAAAGGGGTTCTAGGGGATGTTTATTTATCTTGAAAGGGGTTCTAGGGGATGTTTATTTATCTTGAAAGGGGTTCTAGGGGATGTTTATTTATCTTGAAAGGGGTTCTAGGGGATGTTTATTTATCTTGAAAGGGGTTCTAGGGGATGTTTATTTATCTTGAAAGGGGTTCTAGGGGATGTTTATTTATCTTGAAAGGGGTTCTAGGGGATGTTTATTTATCTTGAAAGGGGTTCTAGGGGATGTTTATTTATCTTGAAAGGGGTTCTAGGGGATGTTTATTTATCTTGAAAGGGGTTCTAGGGGATGTTTATTTATCTTGAAAGGGGTTCTAGGGGATGTTTATTTATCTTGAAAGGGGTTCTAGGGGATGTTTATTTTAATCTTGATTAAGGTCGAGCGAGGAAACTAAAACAAATGAATAAATGAATGAATGAATAGACCAAAAAAAATAGCCACTAGCCCCTTAATGGTTCGATTCCTAATTAGAGACAAGCAAGGTGGCCGCCCGGATGTTGTTATCTCACATACAGGTGTTCATAGTCATATAACTATAATACACCTACCCATGCACACATGCACAAACACACACACACACACACACACACACACACACACACACACAGAACGAGAGACACAGACAGACAGACAGGCAGATATCAATACTCACACACACACACACACACACACACACACACACACACACACACACACACACACACACACACACAATATAATGATGTACTTACTAGGATCGGTAACATCTCTAAGTGCTACCGCCGCCAGTACTGAGGGTAGAAAGGCCCCAAACATCACCACCACCACTACCACCACTTCCTTCAATACCATCGTCATGTTGTCGCCCGGAGAGTATCTGGGGAATTATTAGTAAGAAATAACAAATCGGAACATAATATAACAAATTGGAACACAATTTAACACATTGGAACATAATATAACAAATTGGAACACAATTTAACACATAGGAACATAATATAACAAATTGGAACATAATGTAACAAATTAGAACATCTATCAATCTACTCCCCTTTTATGAGAGTGACCATACACAAAATGCCTCCAAGCGGACCTGTCCCCCGTGAGAAGGATAACCCGTGCCAATTTATTTAAGGACTTACAGGATTGACCACTCAACTTAGGCCCTCTATGTATCTATATAGCACTATTTGTCCACAGTGATGAACGGCTAGTCCATCCACTAACCTGCTTCACCCTTAGGGAAGCTGTACAGATTTGTATAAGGTTTACTTCCCTAGATGGGTTGCCACCCAAGGCTGACGAGTCCCATCTACCCAGATTTTTATATACCTGTAGTTGAATCCCATTACAAGAAATAAGAACATCTTTAAATATTTGACAACATTTATATACTTTATTGTGGATAGGTTTGCATTAGTGTGTGTTATAAAGCATCACCTGCCAGCAATAGGGCTCGAACCCTTACAGCCTTAGCCAGCTAATTTGAATTACAAAATAGCTTTACTTATATTGTCACTGCCTTGTAAATCATTGAGTATCTGACCGCAACTATGTAACCATTTATATGAGGTACCCGCACCCTTTCTGGGTTAATTTGTAGTCTTAATCAAATTCCGATTCCGATCATATTTCGACCCCGATCATAGCTTGATCACAATTTATAGAGTACAGCACACCGAAGATGGCAGGACAACTCGAATAAAGGCGTTGTGATGAAATATTTAAAGAAAAGAAAATCATTAAAAAGCATCCCTGGAAATCCTTGAGTACCCATGCCAAGTACCATTTTCATAGTCCTAAGGGTTTGAGGGGTACATGCCATACGATCTGATATCAAATTTAAAGACCTGGAAAGTGAGGCAGCCCACATTAGGGCTGCCTGGAATGCCACCATTAGGAGGTGAGATTGAATCCGCAACCATTTGTGGAGAACTCGGCCTTTGTATGTATTATTTTTGTGTATCTTTTACCATTTTCCGTTTTCTATGATCATAATGGCCGGTGTAACTTCCCTAACATAGATATGAACCCACATTTGGATTACTATAGTCTATTTTTTTCCAGCTGCTGATAAATTGAATCCCTTAACAGCTGATTTCTTGATAATTAATGTAAAAATATGAAACTACTATGTCTCTGTGTCTTATTACCGCCAAGTTTAAATAATAAACACCATATTTCATAGCAAAATCTTCAAAGTAACTCAAACATTTTGATAGGAACTTTGTAATCTACCACCAGCTGGACAAAAATAGACTATAGACCCTCCTACTCCCTTTACACAGTGGAGTATATGATAAATGTAATGGATTAGAGTAGACCTACTTTAATCCGTAGTGAGGAGAAGAGGATGTGTGCGGCAGCTGATGAGTGCTGTGGTAATGACTGAGTGAGAAGATGGCACGGCGTTATTATATACCCCACACGCTCGCTCTCGCTCTCTATCTCTCTCTCTCTCTCTCTCTCTCTCTCTCTCTCTCTCTCTCTCTCGGAATGCAGAGGGAAAGAAATTGGACGTAATTATCGTACTATATTTCAATTTAGATGACAAGCGTGACTTTCGGGTGCAAGGGTGTTTGTTTGCTTTATTGCAGAACATAAACAGTTATATTTCAGCATGATGAAAAGTATATATTTATTTCATGTTGAGATAACTTGGAAAAGTTGACAGAATGACTATAAACACCACATGAGGAGGAGCACTTTATTGACAACGTTTGAGGAGGAGCACTTTATTGACAACGTTTGAGGAGGAGCACTTTATTGACAACGTTTGAGGAGGAGCACTTTATTGACAACGTTTCGCAGATAGCTTCTTCAGTGACCTGAAGAAACTATCTGCGAAACGTCAATAAAGTGCTCCTCCTCATATGGTGTTTATATTTATTTATTTCATGTTTGAAACATGATAATTCTTAATTTCATATTTGGCTTAATGACATAATTCGGTGTCATGCAACACTATTTTTTTGATGCGCCGAGCGAACGTTGCGGGTCAAGCGGCCATATTGAGTTGAGTGATCGATTTGTTCTGAGTAGCCATTTTGGGACGAATGGCTGAATTGGACGGATCAGCCGTTTTTAGCTCAGTGGCTTATCTATGCCAATCAACAATTTTGGTTTGAATGGGTAATTCAATTGCAATCAATCGAAATGGATTAAGCAGCCTAATTGTCATCTCTTTGTGGCGGGCTGCCGATAAAGATTGAACAGGCAGTATGGGCCAACCGGACATTTTTGGCCAAGCATCTAATTTGGGCCGAGCCACTGATTTAGGATGAGCAGTATAATTAGATAGAGCGGGAGACTTGTATTGAGCTGATCGGTAAAATCTGAACCACTACCTAATCCTCCTCTCCTCTATCTCTCATCTTACTCTTTTCCAGGCTGCATCGTTGAATCCTGCCTGATAAATATTTCGTATGCAACTCAACAATTAGAAAAAGAATAATAATGAATCAAGATTGATTATACCTCCCGCTGTTTATTACAATGGAGGTAAATAAGTAATTATCCATTCTATAATTAGGGAGATATCATTAAGATACAAATACAAAACAAAATCGAATTATGTATTTGACAGATTCTAGCAGCTTAAACATGACATAGAACAATATGCTATAGTCTGTGTTTTGTTGTTAACAAATTAAGGAATGACTCATAATATGCATTTACAATTATACATATATATATATATATATATATATATATACACACAGTATATATTACCCATACTACCCAAGATGTGGCTCTTCCTATGTACTTATCACCGGCCCTGTACTGTCCATCACGTCCTTCCAACCCTGACACTTAGGATAACCCCACCCTCTTCTAACTATATAGGCCGGATATCCCTACTATACCGTGACCACCAACAAGCTGTCTGTCCAGCCCTATTCTTGTTATTATAGTAATGCATTGTGTAGCAAGAGATGGACGTGACCCCGGGACGAGGTTATGGGAGGGGACGGACGAAGGCTGGGAGGGGGATGAAGGGATAGTGGAGAGAGAGTGTGAGAGAGTGAGTTACAAGGAATATTTAGTATCTCAGAGACCTTGCGGTCCATTCCAGGAAGATACTCGAAGTGAAAGGAGAGACACTGTTTAGTACACTACACTCATTGCAGAGTGTGCAAAATACTATTTACTCTATTCTTGAACTGCTCTACTGAAGAACTGTTTACAGCTTCTGAGGGCAGTTTGTTCCAGGTAGAACAGATCTTGTATGTGAAAAAGTTTCCACAAATACTAGTGCTGAACCAGTTCAGTTCTAATTTCCAGCCATGGTTGCATGTTGTATTCATATTGAGGCTAAACATTTTGCTATAATCCACGTTGTCAAACCCATTAAGTATTTTTTAAACTTCAATGAGCTGACTTCGTAATCTGCGTGTCTCCTACGGAAAGAGATTAAGATCTCTCAACCGGTCCTCATAACTCAGTCTTCTAATCGAAGAATAAGTTTTGTAGCCCTAGCTTGTACTCTTTCCAGTCGCTCTATATCTTTCCTGAGTGCTGGAGGCCAGAATTGAACATCATACTCCAGGAGAGGCCGTATCAGAGCGTTGTAAAGTGTGAGGATTTTTCCTTATTTCTATACTTAAATTGCCTCTTAATATAGCCCAATAATTTCTGAGCTTTCTTCTCTACTTCAATGCACTGCTTGGAAAACTTTAGGTCACTGCTAATCAGAACACCCAAATCCTTTTCCAAGTCAGTCACTTCTAGAGGCATTCCCAATAGTGAATAGCCTGACTTGGGTTTTGCTTGGCCGATATGCATCACCTTCCACTTTTCCAAGTTTAGAGGCATCTTCCATGTCTCCGACCATTCACCCAGTCTGTTGAAGTCCATCCTGAGCTGTTCAACCCCTTTGGGGTCCTTCACATTCATTTCAAGCTTTATGTCATCTGCAAACTTGGAGATCACACTCAACATACCAATATAGATGTCATTGACATATACTGTATAATAAGCAGAAGTGGGCCAAGGACAGATCCCTGTGGAACTCCAGAAGTGAGTCCACTCAGAGGAAACACCATTAATTACCACTCGTTGTTGTCTACCTGTTAGCGAGAGAGAGAAAGAGAGAGAGAGAGAGAAAGATAGAGAGAGAGAGAGAGAGAGAGAGAGAGAGAGAGAGAGAGAGAGAGAGAGAGAGAGAGATAATAATAGGGGGAGAGGGAAACAATTGAGAACCACCTAATCACGCTTTACTGCCTGAAGCATGGCTGTTTTATATTTCCTTATATCTATAAACAATAAGCATCCAATCCATACAATAACATCTCAGTCGCAACATGTTACACTGTTTACTGTATGTGTTGTATTTTATAGCCAAAAGATATTTTATTGATTACTTGTGGAGTCCAATGCCTTAACATTATATTGGTTTCGTTTCGTATCAAAATGTCTCTCTTCGATGACCTAAGGAAATGCAGTGAAAGTTGAGCTATGCAATTCATTATTGAGCATTAGCTTCTGCAAATAGTTTCAGGGAACGGTGCCTAAGTTCTATCAAGTAATATACTATTGATTGCTATGTAATACAGTTGATATAGTTGCTTCGTACAATAGACTAATTCACTGTTGTGGGGAAAAGGCGTAAATAAATAGAGAACTTGTGATATACTGTATATTTATTGAATTATTGACCTTCAACCCATCTCCAATTCCCATCCTCACACACACACTCTCTCTCTCTCTCTCCACGATCAAAGTCTGACTGTTTTGTTATAAACTGATCTTAACCCTATTCTGTATTTGAGGACGCATCTTTTCCCTATGTTCGAAACACTGTGTCTCGAGCATGAAATCAACAGTGTGTGAGTCATGTTCTCAGCACGGGTGTGGGTGAGATATTGGGTGACTGACAAACTTGAACAAATCAGATGCTCAGAGGCGAGTGGTGAAACCGTACTGTACCCCTGAAAATGGGAGGCAGTTCTAGTGTTAATTGACCTGTATCATGGATATCATTGATTTTAATTGAAGATTGAAGGACTGTTTGGGCAAGGTCAAAAAACCTTGCCACAGCTCATCGTGGATATCCGGTGATCCTAACCTTGTTCTCCATTGAAGAAAAGTGTATAAACACTGGATTTACATGATTGGGGATTAAAATTTGGCGGAAATGTACTATGCAGAAGTGAGTTACATTAATGTGCATAAGTCTGTGATCCTTTAGTGAACTCGAGATACTGTGACGAAGCAATGATCACAGCTCGTGACGGAGGTGTGATAGGTAGCGTCTGAAACGCAAGTATGATAATCGTTTTAGTGGAGGTTATTACCTCCTACCTTTACCTAAGTACCCTTTTGATAGCTATCCATCTTTTATGTAAAACTACATTTCGCACAAATAATCCTTCTTACACAACCACCTAGACACAACACACACACACACACACACACACACACACACACACACATACTCAGAGAGAGACAGAGAGAGAGAGAGAGAGAGAGAGAGAGAGAGAGAGTACAAGATAACGAGAGAGAGAAAGAGGCAGAAAAACAGACTCCGGAAGAGAAATATACCCCAAAAGTAAACTATCAAACAAACACTAATCCCTTATAACAGTAACCCAGACAAATTAACCAGAAAGAAAAACAAACCTCCTCCTCGCTACAGCCCTAATAGCCTCGTCCTTCCCTAACTCCTCAGCCTGACATACACCAACAAGGGGTGAGGACAGAAGTAGTAATTATCATCACATTCGTCATTCACTTCACAGCGCTCTCCTTTAGGGGGAGGGCTTTAGCTCTAGCTTTTAGCTTTAGCTTGGGGACCCGCAGAGGGCTGCACACGGTCAGCATGATATGCGGGGGTTGTGCGGGGAGTTATGGGACTAATGGGAAGGATGAGGATAAAGATAAGGAGAACAATGTTTGGTGATCCTAGCTTTAAAACTATCAAGAGTGGGACTGTTAACTATATGAGATGGAAGGTGATTTCCCTCTTGGATGCTGGGTGGAAAAAATGAGTACCCAAATATGTCAGTGCTTGCCTGGTATGTGTTGTATTTTCGGTTGTGGCTGCCTCTTGTGGATCGTATATTTGTAGGGTGTAAATATGTGTCTTTGTCTATGTCTACTAGATTGTTTGTGATTTTGTATAACATTTGTTGTCTGTGTATTTGTCTTCTTGTTGCAAGTGTGTCTAATTTAATGTCTTTTTTAAGCAAAGTGGCAGATGTAATGTGTCTGTAATCACGTCTGATCCATCTTGCCGCTCTATTTTGTATGGCTTATAATTTATTGATGTTGTTGTGAGTGTGTGGATCCAAGACGGTGTCTCAGTATTCAATGTGTGGTCGAACTAGTGTTTTAAAAGCTAAAATGTTGATGTCTGCGTTGCCCCTCCTTAGGTTCCTGTACAGGAACCCCAGGTATTTGTTAGCTTTTGCCCTGACGCTACTCACATGTGTGTTCCACTTCATGTCTGCTGAGAGGTGGACTCCCAAATACTGTGAATGGACGGTATTAAGGTTGGTATTATGGAGTTTATATGCAAAGGGGACAGGTTTCTTGGAGCGGGTAAATTACATTCGTTTATTTAGTATTTTTAGTTTCCTCCCAAGACCTTCATCAAGCTTTAAAAATCTTACGAACCATTATTCTTTACAGAATCTTAATTTATCCAGCATGAGAATATGTTCATCCCTATCTTTCTAAATACAGTTTTATATCACTAAAATCAACAATACTCCTGTGGGAGAATATTTTCAAACCAGAAATTTTCAAAATTACCGGGTTTTATTTAGCTTCTAGCTTTATAAACACCTACAAACCCTAACTAATCCTAAATATACTGGGAGATTAGGAGAATAAATAGGGAAGTTTATTTTTACTTCTAGAGTTAGAAAATAAAAGCTAAATTTGGAAAATTTAAATATTTAATTTTCTCTCCCACAGCATTTTTATGCATTGTAATGATATACTGTATACTGTACATGTAATGATATACTGTAC
>CM064485.1:55402991-55580841 GCA_032716605.1 Paralithodes platypus
GTAAGCATCGATATTAAGCACAAATACAGTAATTATGTAAGCATCGATATTAAGCACAAATACAGTAATTATGTAAGCATCGATATTAAGCACAAATACAGTAATTATGTAAGCATCGATATTAAGCATAAATACAGTAATTATGTAAGCATCGATATTAAGCACAAATACAGTAATTATGTAAGCATCGATATTAAGCATAAATACAGTAATTATGTAAGCATCGATATTAAGCACAAATACAGTAATTATGTAAGCATCGATATTAAGCACAAATACAGTAATTATGTAAGCATCGATATTAAGCATAAATACAGTAATTATGTAAGCATCGATATTAAGCACAAATACAGTAATTATGTAAGCATCGATATTAAGCACAAATACAGTAATTATGTAAGCATCGATATTAAGCACAAATACAGTAATTATGTAAGCATCGATATTAAGCACAAATACAGTAATTATGTAAGCATCGATATTAAGCACAAATACAGTAATTATGTAAGCATCGATATTAAGCATAAATACAGTAATTATGTAAGCATCGATATTAAGCACAAATACAGTAATTATGTAAGCATCGATATTAAGCACAAATACAGTAATTATGTAAGCATCGATATTAAGCACAAATACAGTAATTATGTAAGTTTCTGATGGATGAATAGTATGTCGAATTTGGTTTCATATACTTATATATGTATTAAAACCGTATTATTGCTGGTTATTCTGCTAAATACTGATGTCTACAGCTCCAACTTCCTTATAGAATGAAACTCGCAAGTAGTCAATTGCCAGAAAACAGAAAAAAATATGCTTGTTGGATCTTGAGAGGGTTAACTCCTTCCGTACCGGCGACGTCTTCTTAATTTTATTCTAGCTATATTTTGACGATTTTGAGCATTTAGGAATGATGTGTGGTTATTAAAAAGGGTTAAGTGACAGAGTCCAAAGCCTGTTAATTGCTGGAGGCCCTTTTTATGCTGAATAAAATCTAATAGTTGCCAGAATATATCGAGAAGGACGTCACCGGTACAGAAAGGGTTAATATTATGTATCTTTTACTACCATATTTATACACAAATTTCATATCATTTATTTTTCATTTCTCTCTTCCTTTAGTTAACCCTATGAGGATCATGACGCGTTTTGGGCGTTTATTTTAGATATTATCAGATGATTCTATATATCTTAGGAAGGATCTGTGGGAATTAAAAAGGTAAAGACTGTCTCAATTAACCCTCTGACTTCCATATGCCCTTACTAATCTAACTAAAATCGTATACAATAGCCAGAAACAGACAAAAAATGCGTAATCGAATCTTGAACAGGTTGAATAAGATCAAATAAATAGTCTTAAGGGAAGATCTCCACTTGAGGATTTTTTTCTTGACCCCTTTCTCCCTCATGTTTAGCCCCATTGCTTTTGATATTATAAAACGTTTGCCCCATTAGTTTAGCGATTTTAAGAACTTTCACCCCATATTAAGACCTTTCGTGCAATTTAGGTGTCGATTTTATCCTGGCGAGCGATAGCGAGCCTGTAATTTAAGAGGAAGCGGCCTTCGGCCGGGACATTTTTCTACCGAAAAATGTACAAATTTATCTTGAAAGGGACTCAAGCGGGTGTAATTTTAAGCTTGATGGAGGTCTAGGGAACAAACTAAATACCTTCCCTTTAAGGGGAGGTATTTACTTTGTTCCCTACTTTTTCATCAAGCTTAAAATTACACCCCCTAGACCCCCTTTCAAGATAAATTTGTAAATTTTTCGATAGAAAAATTTCCCGGCCGGAGGCCGGTTGCTCTTAAATTACAGGCTCGCTAACGCTCGCCAGGAAAAAGTCGACACCTTAACGGCACGAAAGATCTTAAAATTGACAGAAATGGGGCAAAATGTCTTAAAATATCCAAATTACTAGGGCGAATGTCTTAAAATCTCAAAAGCAATGGGGCTAAACATGAGGGAGAAAGGGGTCCAGAAAAAAATCCCTCAAGTGGAAATTTCCCCTTAACCCGTACAGCCCCGCGTCGGCGATGTATGTAACGCACAGCCCCAGAGACGCGCCTGGCGCGTCACCCTAATTGCGCCGACCGTAACCTAAGGTGTAGCCACTCAAGAGGGCTCAGATTTGTATGGGAACTGTGTACGTATCCCACGCAACCGTGCCGATGGTTGAAAACTCTCAAAGTCCATGTGCGTGCGCGTGAGCGCGCAATAACCTGGTTTTTGGGGGTAATTGCCTTCAATTTTTTACTCTTGTAAAATACGTTTTCGGGGGCTCTGTAGGACCATTCTTTAAGCTTTTTGAGAGGTTTTTCGTGGTTTTTCCTTCATTCCTAACCCATTCGCTATTGTTTCTGGAATAAAACCATTTTTTGAAAACCGGCCGGGTTCTGGTGAACAAACATTACAAAACTAGCCGGGGCTGGACGGGTTAAGGGGAGGTTTCTAGTTTGTTCCCTAGACCCCCATCAAGGTTAAAATTACACCCTCTAGAGTCTAGACCCTCTTTCAAGATAAATTTGTAAATTTTTCGGTAGAAAAATTTCCCTGCCGAAGGCCGGTTCCTCTTAAATTAGAGGTTCGCTATCTATAGCCAGGAAAAATTGATACATAAATGACACGAAAAGTCTTAAAATTATTATGTTCTATCCAACAACCAACTCTACTCCTAAAATCGATTAATGAAATATTACAAACACATGTGGCAGTCCGTGGATTCGAACCCAGGACGCTCACACCGAATATCAACACCTTATGCATTACACCACGAAGGCAGTTAAAGAATGGTGGACACTGCCTACGATTTATTATGCAACTTCGAATCCTGCATATCAATCTAAGCATGTACACACATCCCAACTGCAACTCACGTAGGCTATGCATATGTGAATGGAAAGAGCAATTAATGGGGCCTTAACCAATTGACAGAAATGGGGCGAAAGTTCCTAAAATCGCCAAACTAATGGGGCGAATGTCTTAAAATATCAAAATTAATGGGGCTAAACCTGAATGAGAAAGGAGTTCAGTAAAAAAAATCCCTCAAGTGGAAATCTGCCCTTAATAGTTGGATTGCATGAAAGTAAATAGATTGTTTTAGGAAGCTGTGAGGAGATCTGAAGGGCTCATTCATAACTTACTACTCACTTCCCTATACTTAGTTCATTATGGCTTGGACAGCAACCTTCCCACACGTTTAAGGGAGGTTGGGACATATTTTTTTGCTCATGTATATATCTTTTTTGATATGTCTTAGTTTCCTCCCTAGACCTCAATCAAGCTAAAAATAGACACCCCCCAAGACCCTCCTTCAAGATATATTTGTACATTTTTCGATAGAAAAATGTCCTGCCCGAAGGCCGGTTCCTCGTAAATTACAGGCTCACTATCGCTCGCCAGGAAAAAAATCGACCCCTAAATGACAGGAAAATCTTTATATTGACAAAGATATGAGGTGAAAGGTCTTAAAATCGCCAAGCTAATGAGCCGAACGTTATAAAATCTGAAAACTAATGGGGCTAAACATGAGGAAGAAGGGGGATCATAATAACGACCCATCTCCCCTTAAGGCCTCCGCTACATGCGCTCAGTCCAACGTGTCAGATCCAACATTGTGAAGGCCAGTTTGAAGCTAGTGCGAGGAGTGGTTTGATGGTTTGTGCAGGTCTATGAGGCCTGCACTAACTGTCAACACCACAAATACACATAAACCCACACACACTCACTAACCCAACTGTCCCCTAATAACTTCCAAATCCTGCCACGGACATTAGTTCCAGGGCAGTAGTTCCCTTTCCAATTTTCCCTTACCCACTCTAAACCACTGTTTGGACACTTGATCCTCAGTGTTTTGGAGGACAAGCAGCCTAGAGGGGTCACTAGACCTGTTGTTGATTGATTTCCTTTCTACTTTTTTGTACTCACTCCCTCATGCACTTACACACACACACACACACACACACACACACACACACACACCAAACACACACACCACACACACACACATACTCAAACACGCGATCGTCTTAAAATCTCAAAACTAATGGGGCTAAACATGAGGGAGAAGGGAGTCCAGGAATAGCCACTACCGCCCCCTTAAACAGCACCGCTCCTCGTCCTATAACCTCGCCATGACCTAGACTCTGCCTATCATTAGACGATTTTATGCAGTTTAGGAAGGGCTGTGAGAAAATATAATGGGAAAGGCTATCTCAGTTAACCCTCCGACTTCCATATACCCTTCCTAATCTGAATAAAGTCTTCCATATACCCTTCTTAATCTGAATAAAATCTTCCATATACCCTTCCTAATCTGAATAAAATCTTCCATATACCCTTCCTAATCTGAATAAAATCTTCCATATACCCTTCCTAATCTGAATAAAATCTTCCATATACCCTTCCTAATCTGAATAAAATCTTCCATATACCCTTCCTAATCTGAATAAAATCTTCCATATACCCTTCCTAATCTGAATAAAATCTTCCATATACCCTTCCTAATCTGAATAAAATCTTCCATATACCCTTCCTAATCTGAATAAAATCTTCCATATACCCTTCCTAATCTGAATAAAATCTTCCATATACCCTTCCTAATCTGAATAAAATCTTCCATATACCCTTCCTAATCTAAAAAAATAATAGCCAGAAAAGAAAACAGAAATGCGCATCGGGATCTTAAAAGGGTTAAAGAGCTTAAGGGGGAGGTAGTCGCTTTTCCTGGACCCCTTTCTCCCTCATGTTCAGCATACCGGTATTAGTTTTGACATTTTAAGACGTTCGTTCCGTTAGTTTGGCGATTTTGAGACTTTTCGCCCCATTTCTTTATCAATATTAAGACCTTTCATGCCATTTAGATGTCGATTTTTTCCTGGCGAGTGATAGCGAGACTGTAATTATAGAAGAAGCCGGCCTTCGTCCTGAAAAGTTTTCTACCGAAAAATGTACGCATTTTTCTTGAAAAGGGGTCTAGGGAGTGTTTTTTTAAGCTTGATGGTGGAGGTCTAGCGAGGAAACTCAAAAATATATTAATCCCTTGAAGCTCTGACGCGTTTTAGCAGTATATTTTGGCTATCATTAGACGACTTTACGCAACTTAGGAACGATCTGTGGGTATTAAAATGGTAAAAACTCTCTCAATCAACCCTCTGACTTCCATATACCCTTCCTAATCTGAATAAAATCGTCTAATAATTACCAGAAAACAAAAAAGAAATGCGTTTTGGAGCTTGAAAGGGTTAATATATAAATATATAGACCAATAAACAAGCACTACCCCCTTAAGGGGAGATCTCCACTTGAGGATTTTTTTTCTTGACCCCTTTCTCCCTCATGTTTAGCCCCTTTGCTTTTGATATTATAAAACGTTTGCCCCATTAGTTTAGCGATTTTAAGAACTTTCACCCCATATTAAGACCTTTCATGCAATTCAGGTGTCGATTTTATCCTGGCGAGCGATAGCGAGCTTGTAGCTTAAGAGGAACCGGCCTTCGGCCGGGACATTTTTCTACCGAAAAATGTACAAATTTATCTTGAAAGGGACTCAAGGGGGTGTAATTTTAAGCTTGATGGAGGTCTACGGAACAAACTAAATACCTCCCCTTAACCCATTCAGTACCGGTGGCATCCTTTCTATTATAGTCTGGCAAGTGTTAGACGATTTTATTCAGGTTAGGAAGGACATGTACCCTTAAAAAACGTTACAGACGATCTTAATTACCCCTCGTAGCTACCATATATCGTTCCTAAGCTTCATAAAATCGTCGTAACCCTTTGAAGCTCTGACGCGTTTTAGCAGTTTAGTTTTGGCTATCATTAGACGATTTTATGCAGATAAAGAAGGATCTGTGGGTATTAAAAGGGTAAAAACTATATCAATCAACCCTCTGACTTCCATACCCCTTCCTAATTTGAATACAATCGTCTAATAGTAGCCAGAAACATAATAGAAACGCGTATTAGAGCTTGAAAGGGTTAATGTAGCTGAAATCAAATAACAAAAGACGTCACCGGTACTGAAAGGATTAAACACACTACTCCTCGGCCTACCCTCACCCCGACCTTCAATCTAATGGACTTCCTTTCTATAAGGGGACAGTGGTTATTTTGGGGGGTCTATTTATTGATATATTAATTTATTTTTTTAGTTTCCTCGCTAGACCTTCATCAAGGTTACGAAACACTACCTAGACCCCCCCCCCCCCCTTCAAGATAAATTTGTACATTTTTCGGTAAAAAATGTCTCGGCTGAAAGGCCAGTTACTCTTAAAATTACAGGCTCGCTTTCGCTCGCCAGGAAAATATCGACACATAAACGGCACGAAAGGTCTTAATATTGACAAAGATATGGGGCATAAAGTCATAAAATTGCCAAACTAATGGGCCGAACGTCTTAAAGTCTGAAACCAATGTGGCTAAGCACGAGGGAGAAGGGGGCCAGAAAAACCAGCCTATCCCCCTTAAAAGTTTGTTTATTATCTCTGGACCCCTTTCTCCCTCATGTTTAGCCCCATTACTTTTGAGATTTTAAGACGTTCACCCTGATAGTTTGGCTATTTTTTAACCTCTTGCCAAATATATTTTTTTCAATTTAAAGACAATTCATGCCATTTACAGTAGGTGTCTATTTTTATCTTGACGAGTGATAGCGAGCCGGTAATTTAGGAGGAACCTGCCTTCGGCCGGGATATTTTTATATAAAAAAATACACAAATTTATTTCAAAGCAAGGATCTTGGGAGTATTTCTTAAGCTTAATGGAGGTCTAGGGAAGAAATTGAAATAATATAAAAATACAAATATTTTTAATTTGTTTTGTAATAATCTATAATTCTATATAATATACACCGGTTCTTTTTCATCCTAAGCCTAAATTTTCACCTCACACCTTTGTTTCTACATTAAACTCTTCGTCTGACTCATCCTCACCTGATTCCTCATCACTTAACTCACCCTCATCATCTGACTCATCCTCATCATCTGACTCATCCTCATCATCTGACTCACCCTCATCATCTGACTCATCTTCATCTTCCTCCGAGTCTACGTACCGCGGAAGATCCAACAGAGATGGTAGGATGGTGGTCAGCCGAGTGATGACCTCTGTGAGTGATGGTCGATCTTCCTGTTCGTACTCTACCATGTCGGCCACAAGTTTCTGGAGACCCTCTGGCCAAGCCTCCATTCGACCAGCATCTATAAGATTCAGTACCAAAATTTCAAACATCATTCCAAGACCAAAAATATCACTGGCAAAAGAAGCCCCTCGGTTAAAGAAGACTTCCGGTGCGTACCACATATATTGAATGTAGTCACCGACACCGTAATCCCCAATACCTGCCATTCGCTCCCCGAGAGTCCCCAATCCAAAGTCAATGAAAGATGCTTTAACCTGCTCAAAGCCAGCCATAGGAACCTTGACCATAACGTTATTAGCTTTGATGTCATGATGCAGAACCCCTGCCTCATGTACCCCCTGTAGACTGCGTGCCAGTGCCAAGAACACTTCCACCAACCCTCGTGCAGTAAGAGAGTCATAGGCACGATCTAATGTTTTGCCCTCAACGCAGGACAAAAAAAGGCAAGGTCGGTCGGAGCAGTTGGCCAGTAAGACTGGGGAGCCACCAGCACCTTGCAGATGATCCAGCAACAAGGCCTCACGCCAAAAACTCTGTAGTGTTTCACGGTCATTACACCTGCCCAATTTGCAAACCGCTTGTTGTCCCTTGTATTCAAAGAGAAATGTTTTGCACGAAACTCCAGAGCTGAGATAACATTTATTTACAAGATGAGGCTTGAGTTGTTCATAAGAAACGGTATTGCTTGGTAGCTCATCAGGCAGTACAATTTTATGAACGGGAGGTTTCTCGGGCTTATCAATGATACCGTCTAGAATGGCAATTACGTGTGCCAAATGAGGCCTCCTGCAGTCAAAGTACTGTGGAGTGCTAGCCATCCATTGGCAGAGTTGAAGGAGTCCTGGGGGATACCGAGACACTGAACAACTTTGAATCAAGAGCCGCCAAGACCTCTGGAATGCCCAACCAAGTGCCTTAATATCAGCATCAGTACGAGAAACTGGCTGGCTGACCGGACTATTGATGGTTTGAGCTTTAAGTGATAGAATCAACTGTCCGTTGACTATTTCGGGAGTGATGGCGTTGTGAAGTTGTCCTGTTTGGTGTAGTTTGACCATTCTCCTCACTGTTTCCCGTAGTGCCTTAACACCCTCCTTCGCCAGAAACACCTTGTCAGTCATTTTGAAGAGTAGCTTTGTAGAAAAGGATTAAACTAACAAACGTACAGAGGGAATACGAACAGAATTTGAATGTGCGTGTTACTGCTTGCACTTTACAAACAACAATGAGATGTCAGAGATGCCCTCGCACATCAATAACAAAATATCAACATATGGTGCAGTATTTGTATACACAGTTCTTTTGGTATATGAATATCTATGTTACATAATTATAATCAGTATACATGAAATAGTTATGTTTTGTAAGATATATAAATAGTTTTGTTAATAATAAACAAAATAACAATATAAATATACTTTAGCTAGCGGTTAAATATAATCGTTTTCTTTTAAATCGACAATGAAAGAAAATTTACTTATTATGGATAACTTTAGTATAATTTTTCACCCCGTCATTTGATTGTCATTCTCCAGGGACTTACTCTGAAGAGTGGATGAATACAAAATAATTGTTCCCCAAAATGTTGGGGCTTGCACTGAAGGGTGAATAAACAATGGTTCCCCAAAAGTCCCTCCCTAAGCTGAATAAAATTGTCCAATATTATTCTGTTATGCACGAAGTGTAACCCCTTAAGTATTTGGACTCTATATTATGTTTATTCAGACTATCACTAAACAAGTTTATTAAGTGTAGGAAAAGATCTCAAATTATCGAAATGGTAAAATCAATTAACACATTGGTACAAAAGACCCTTTATATACTAAATACAATTAAATTACCTGTTTTTCTACAGGTTTAACTTGGGTAATGTGAGTTCTAAATTGACTGGGTATATAAGGCTGCATGCACAATACAAGATATGAGGAATAGAGAACACAAAGAAACACATGGTAGCAAGTTACATGATCACGTTTATTGATATACCACTGCAGAATACTTGTGTAAGACAATATAATAGAATTGAACAACACTAGCATAAGTGGATCTGGATGGAGCCTAGTCTCCCACTTCCAACGTTCAGGTATTAATCTTCTGATCACTGGCTTTGATTTCACAGGTTTATATACTGAAGACCATCAATGTTACTTATAGATTCATATTCACTGTTAGATTTATTACCGGTAGCTCTGGTGCACAAGTAGTAGTTCACAGACTAGATTAGACACGCATTTTTAGAGCACGGGAATTCTAGTAACCTCAGGGGGTACTGATCTAAGTTTTATATCCTTGTCTCAGAAATACATAGAACGCAAACCAGTGGGCGAACGTTAGATATCACTAGAGTTTTAATATCTGAATAAGGTAATTACGAGAGTCAAGGTCGCCTGTTAATTAAAGAGCACTGATCGCTTAGTACGTCCCAAATGGAATGGTTAAGTATGAATTACACTGGGCAAGGTCTTAGCCACTTCGTAGAAATATTAATTAGTGAATCTAAAACAGCACAGTAATATGTAGTACTGCTAAAGGGAATCTTGGGTAGTATCTGATGGGTCTGGTCCTGGTTATCTTGCGTCCATGATGTTGGGGGCTAACGACTGGTTCCGCGGCCGTCCAGGGGGGCCATATGTGTGAAGTTCTTCAATACGTGGGCAGGTCCTTCTATCCAAATCTGCCACGGAGTCTGCCGGTTCTGGGATCTCACTCCGGAACAACACAAGGGCAGAGCTAGAAATTAACTGCAGGGTAGTGACCCCTGGTTGGTGTCTAGCTTTCAACTGATTTGACTGGGGGCGGGAGTTGGATTTATAGGCTCGGTTCTGGACCCTGTAGACAGTAGGGATCTCGAGTCTTATGGACTTAATTGAGCTCTCAATAGATATGGGGACTAGGTAAGATGGTATTTACAGTTGTGGCACAGGGCGATAGGAAGCCTTTATATTTTCATATAACTGAGCCTTAGTAAGAGGTACTATTTTGGCTATACTGGACGTATTTAGGGGAGAGAGACTGGATCTACTTTGCGAGGAGGATGGGGACAGCTGTGATAGGAGCGTCTCTCTAGATTGTTCAATCTTCATTCTATGGTATAGCTGAGGTGCTAATTTAGTGATCAGAGCATGCAAGAAAAGTAAATGGTTTATTGTGAGGTAATAGAGGTTAGTAAAGGTGTTAGTCATTCATGGTTAGTTCATTGATAGGAAGAATTCCTGTGCTACCTGGCAATGACTCGAAAGTCAAAACAGGGGCCAGGTATACCTCCGCGGGGGTGGGGGTCTCCCTCCTCGGGTGGGCAAAAAGGGGGAGCTGGGCGCCCTCTCTCTGATATAGTCGTCCGGCGGCTGTGGCTAGGGGCTTGCCATATCACCAGTGTTTGTAATAACCCTCGGTGTATGAGACAGATGTGAGTGTCTTTAATACCAAAACCAAAGGTGCCTTAGCTAGCTGGTTTTACTCGGCTGGTTGTTAATTGTAGGGTTTGCTGGATATGGTGGAGACTGGGTTGCTAACTCTGCCACATTTATCTGGAAGTATGGCAATAGAAGTTAGTTACTGGCGGGAACGGCTAGCCTCGCACCGACGACCATTGGGTGCAGGGTTGTGAATGTGTTGTAAGAGAATAGATGGCATGCAAGGGGCTAGTAAAGTTCTAATGTTGTTCTGGCCTACTAAGTGAAGGTAGGCTGGATAGGAGTATATATATAAAAGGTTGGAGAGCGTTAGTAACGGACAATTCAAGGATCTTCAAGAGGTATGAGAGAGAGGCTAGGTCGGACAAGAGTCGAGAAGCGCGGGTGTCCTAATGAGAGGGGGGGGGAGAGTTCAAGGGCTACAGGGAAATTTTGCCCCTAAGGTCCCTGGGCGTGGGGGTGGCATTAGGCTACAATTTATATGGAAGTTTGAAAAGGCAGTAGAATACGTTAGCCAAATGCTACCGGGGAATGCAACTATGGGTGGTATATGAGTCTGGAAAAGATAGAGTTATGTGATCAGTCAGAGGGTTATGGATACTATTAGTTGGCCCTGGGAACTGCGTTTTCTATTAAATATAAAATACCACCCACAGCAGCAGTTCGTAGGGGTACTTAGTTATTGTTTCGGGGTACTTATGACAGATACTGGTAACCAGGTTATCTTATACAATCTCTGGTTGGGGTAAGAGGTGTAAGACACGAAATAAATTGGCGTAGTGTGGGCTGTGGATACGAAGGAGGCAAGGGGAAGACGTATGACAATTGTGGAAAGTAAATGGAAAAAGGTGAACACAATGGCGGAGAAAAATACTTAACCTAAGGATTGCATACATAGATTTATGGGGTGATGGGTCTTCAGAAGCTTAGTCTGGCAAGACAAGATGTTAGGGAATGTTAATATTAATACTTAGTTACTAGAGGAGCAATGCAAGGGGCGACTGAGCACGGGTTACATATATCTATACTCGTCATGGAAAATGATATACGAGGTCTAGGGACAAGCGTGGGTGTTTGAACTTCTAAGATATATAACATCTACTTCTCGGATGTAAGAACATACATAGATAGATATATTTATGGCTGTCTGATGTGTTGGCATTGGCTCAACGTCGGGACAGGGCATGTTTTTTAATATGAATGTATATTCTTATTCATCATCTTTGTAGTTAGGAGTGTAGGACACGAGGGGGTTAGTGTACGTGAGGTGTGGAAAATGGTCAGTTTTAGAAAAGGTAAATGGGTGTGTCCTGGAGCTGTTTAGCCCTGCGGGCTTGGGCCTGGCTGAAATGGCTGGCTCGGTCGGCTGGTCCTTTTGTTCTGTGGACCTTTCCTTTGGTGTTTCTGTGTGGTGTTCGTTCATGGCTTCTGTGGTGGGCTTCTCGTTCTGGGGCATTTTACTTCCCTCTCCTTCATTATAGGCTCGTCCTCGAGCCTCAAGGGTGAAGTAAAAAGAAGCATAGTCAGAAAAGTGTAGGTTAACAAGAAAAGTAGTATGACTAAGGGAAAAAATAATATATACAGTATATGGAAAACATGTAAATTTAAGAAAGGACAGATACTTAAGAACACAGGAAATTAAGAAGAGGTAAAGTGTTTAACAATGTATAAAGCAAATTTAAAAGATAGTCAGAAAAGTGTAGGTAACAAGAAAAGTAGTATGACTAAGGAAAAAAAATATAGTATATACAGTATATGGAAAACATGTAAATTTAAGAAAGGGCAGATAATTAAGAACACAGGAAATTAAGAAGAGGTAAAGTGTTTAACAATGTATAAAGCAAATTTAAAAGATAGTCAGAAAAGTGTAGGTAACAAGAAAAGTAGTATGACTAAGGAAAAAAAATCATATATACAGTATATGGAAAACATGTAAATTTATAGAATCATGCCCAATCGCTTAGGAATGGAAAACATTCGAAACAATTTAGTACAATAATATCCTCATCATCATCAGGGGGGGAGGGTATTTAGGGTCGCCGTTAGTCTGGGTGACGGTCTGGTAATAGGGGGTGGTGGTTCACTTTCACTTTGGAAGGGCGGGGTGGATATACCGTTAGTTCTTGTCGTTAGGAATGTGGGTCTGGGGGCGAGCTGGCCCGGGGCCAGTTTTGGAGGGGGGGTCTAAGTGGTTTCGGTCGGGGGTAGTGATAGGGGGGTTTTAAAGATGAAATGGGCAGGTCGAGTCGGGGTTGTTGTTGCGGAAGAGGTTGGTGCTGGGGAGGGGTTGAATTGTGTAGAGAGTTGTGGTCGTGAGTGGGGTTTGGGGAAGGGTGAGTAAGGCTGAAGGTTGAGAGTTTACTATGATCGGGTGGTTTGGAGGTTTGGGGTGTGGGGATTTGATAGGGAGATGGTGGGGGGGGTCTGGGCAGGCAGGGTTGTGGTTTGAGAGGGGTTGAATTTAGACTGATTTTATTTCCGGGAGAGACATGGATGGGATTTCGAGGAGTGGTTGAAGTTGAGAGGTTGATTATGTTGTTTGGGGCGAGAGAGAGAGTATTTTGGGGTTTAGCCAAGGTGGAAAAAGTTTTGTGGTTGGATTGGGATGGGAGTGGTATTTCGTCGAGCGGGATCTTTGGGGGGGTAATTTGGGGCGGGTGGGGTAACGGTGAAGAGGGAGAGGTTGAAAGTTTAGCTGGGCTCATGATGGTGGGGGACCGACTGGTGAGCAGGTGTTCGGTACGCATGAGGGGGGGGGAATCACTTTGGTGGGGGTCACGCGTGAGGGGGGGATTAACGGCGCGTGTGGGAGGATCAGAGTGGTGGGGTGTGTCGGTGGCAGTGACGGTTTGCTTAGAGGTTATCTGGGGTTGGTGGGTTTGTCTGTCATGAGGGGGTGAGTCAAGTGTGGGGTTTTGAAGTTTATTAGGGGTGTGAATTGTGGGGGGGTGGAAGGGAGCTACTGACGGAAAACTGTCACAAGGGAGATTTTGTTGGTGGGGGAATAGCTGAGTATTTCTGGGGGAAGGGGGGGAACATAGTTGGGTCCTTAGGTCGTCACGCGTGAGGGGAGGATTAACGGCGCGTGTGGGAGGGTCAGGGTGGTGAGAGGTGAGCGAGTTAGGAAACAGGATTTGTTGGGGGGACTGCGGCGGGTTGGTGGGGGAAGAGTTAGGTGTAGAACAGGGGTTATTGGTAGAGGACTGATCTATTGATTTGGGGTTGTTAACAGGACGAATTTTAGGAATCTTCTTGGTGGCAGTCACGGTCTGGTTAGCGGTTATCTGGGGTTGGTGGGTTTGTTTGACATTAACAGGACGAGTTTGGGGAATTTTCTTGGTGGCAGTCTCGGTCTGGTTAGAGGTTGTCTGGGACTGGTGAGTTTGTTTGACATGAGAGGGCGAGTCAAGTGTGGGGTTTCGAAGTTTTCTAGGGGTGTGAATTGTGTGGGGGTGGAAGGGGGCTACTGACTGAAAACTGTCACAAGCTACCGACGGAAAACTGTCACAAGGGAAATTTTGTTGGTGGGGGGATAGCTGAACATTTC
The DNA here is from genome assembly GCA_032716605.1 of Paralithodes platypus. Classification (NCBI taxonomy): domain Eukaryota; kingdom Metazoa; phylum Arthropoda; class Malacostraca; order Decapoda; family Lithodidae; genus Paralithodes; species Paralithodes platypus. The sequence goes on from CM064485.1 coordinate 55,417,096, forward strand.
TGGGGTCATGGGGAAAATATGTTGTGGTAGGCCTACATAGGTAGGCATAGCTAGAATACGGGGCTTCTTGGGGGGGCTGCGGAGGGTTAGTGGGGGAAGAGTTCACTGGGGTTGGACTTTCACCGGAAGTCATTTTGGAAGGGTGCACGGAGTCTTGGATAGGGGCTAAAAGGTTGGATAGGGGATTCATCGAACTGCGTAGGCATTCTTCTCTGATGGCGAGCATATGTTCTTCGAATAAGCCATACGGGTCGAGATGGGCGGTGATGTGGGGTGGGAGGATGTTTAACAATGCGGTGAATAAGAGTTCATTTTGTTGGTCGTAATCTTCATAGCTATACGTGGTCCTCACGTATCTGTAGAGTTGTATGAGGGTCACATTTATATCCCCTTCATACTTGATCTCGTCGACTTTTATTATTTTGGGGGCGACGGGGGAACCCAAAAGTGGATCTAAAGTCCGGATCACGAAGGATCGAAACTGGTTCCAGGTACTCTCTGGCGTATTCTGTGTCACCATTTGGTGAATAAATTCTTTAAAGGTAGGCTTATCAACAAGTTGGGAAACGGCTTCTCCCAACTGTACAATATGCAAAATTGCCATGGCGATTTTTTCGCGGTCATTATGAAGTACCACATCGTACACTGGCTTTATTATGTCTAAGTAACTGGTGATATCATATGTGTTTACATCATACTTGGGAATGTGTGCGAGTGGCTGAAGATTTCGCGATGTTGCCATGCTTCTACTGTTCCAAACTTGCAGTGTAATGCAACCTTTTATCCGAATCAAGAACCACCGCTGCCGCCAATGTTATGCCCTGTTTTTCTACAGGTTTAACTTGGGTAATGTGAGTTCTAAATTGACTGGGTATATAAGGCTGCATGCACAATACAAGATATGAGGAATAGAGAACACAAAGAAACACATGGTAGCAAGTTACATGATCACGTTTATTGATATACCACTGCAGAATACTTGTGTAAGACAATATAATAGAATTGAACAACACTAGCATAAGTGGATCTGGATGGAGCCTAGTCTCCCACTTCCAACGTTCAGGTATTAATCTTCTGATCACTGGCTTTGATTTCACAGGTTTATATACTGAAGACCATCAATGTTACTTATAGATTCATATTCACTGTTAGATTTATTACCGGTAGCTCTGGTGCACAAGTAGTAGTTCACAGACTAGATTAGACACGCATTTTTAGAGCACGGGAATTCTAGTAACCTCAGGGGGTACTGATCTAAGTTTTATATCCTTGTCTCAGAAATACATAGAACGCAAATCAGTGGGCGAACGTTAGATATCACTAGAGTTTTAATATCTGAATAAGGTAATTACAAGAGTCAAGGTCGCCTGTTAATTAAAGAGCACTGATCGCTTAGTACGTCCCAAATGGAATGGTTAAGTATGAATTACACTGGGCAAGGTCTTAGCCACTTCGTAGAAATATTAATTAGTGAATCTAAAACAGCACAGTAATATGTAGTACTGCTAAAGGGAATCTTGGGTAGTATCTGATGGGTCTGGTCCTGGTTATCTTGCGTCCATGATGTTGGGGGCTAACGACTGGTTCCGCGGCCGTCCAGGGGGGCCATATGTGTGAAGTTCTTCAATACGTGGGCAGGTCCTTCTATCCAAATCTGCCACGGAGTCTGCCGGTTCTGGGATCTCACTCCGGAACAACACAAGGGCAGAGCTAGAAATTAACTGCAGGGTAGTGACCCCTGGTTGGTGTCTAGCTTTCAACTGATTTGACTGGGGGCGGGAGTTGGATTTATAGGCTCGGTTCTGGACCCTGTAGACAGTAGGGATCTCGAGTCTTATGGACTTAATTGAGCTCTCAATAGATATGGGGACTAGGTAAGATGGTATTTACAGTTGTGGCACAGGGCGATAGGAAGCCTTTATATTTTCATATAACTGAGCCTTAGTAAGAGGTACTATTTTGGCTATACTGGACGTATTTAGGGGAGAGAGACTGGATCTACTTTGCGAGGAGGATGGGGACAGCTGTGATAGGAGCGTCTCTCTAGATTGTTCAATCTTCATTCTATGGTATAGCTGAGGTGCTAATTTAGTGATCAGAGCATGCAAGAAAAGTAAATGGTTTATTGTGAGGTAATAGAGGTTAGTAAAGGTGTTAGTCATTCATGGTTAGTTCATTGATAGGAAGAATTCCTGTGCTACCTGGCAATGACTCGAAAGTCAAAACAGGGGCCAGGTATACCTCCGCGGGGGTGGGGGTCTCCCTCCTCGGGTGGGCAAAAAGGGGGAGCTGGGCGCCCTCTCTCTGATATAGTCGTCCGGCGGCTGTGGCTAGGGGCTTGCCATATCACCAGTGTTTGTAATAACCCTCGGTGTATGAGACAGATGTGAGTGTCTTTAATACCAAAACCGAAGGTGCCTTAGCTAGCTGGTTTTACTCGGCTGGTTGTTAATTGTAGGGTTTGCTGGATATGGTGGAGACTGGGTTGCTAACTCTGCCACATTTATCTGGAAGTATGGCAATAGAAGTTAGTTACTGGCGGGACGGCTAGCCTCGCACCGACGACCATTGGGTGCAGGGTTGTGAATGTGTTGTAAGAGAATAGATGGCATGCAAGGGGCTAGTAAAGTTCTAATGTTGTTCTGGCCTACTAAGTGAAGGTAGGCTGGATAGGAGTATATATATAAAAGGTTGGAGAGCGTTAGTAACGGACAATTCAAGGATCTTCAAGAGGTATGAGAGAGAGGCTAGGTCGGACAAGAGTCGAGAAGCGCGGGTGTCCTAATGAGAGGGGGGGGAGAGTTCAAGGGCTACAGGGAAATTTTGCCCCTAAGGTCCCTGGGCGTGGGGGTGGCATTAGGCTACAATTTATATGGAAGTTTGAAAAGGCAGTAGAATACGTTAGCCAAATGCTACCGGGGAATGCAACTATGGGGTGGTATATGAGTCTGGAAAAGATAGAGTTATGTGATCAGTCAGAGGGTTATGGATACTATTAGTTGGCCCTGGGAACTGCGTTTTCTATTAAATATAAAATACCACCCACAGCAGCAGTTCGTAGGGGTACTTAGTTATTGTTTCGGGGTACTTATGACAGATACTGGTAACCAGGTTATCTTATACAATCTCTGGTTGGGGTAAGAGGTGTAAGACACGAAATAAATTGGCGTAGTGTGGGCTGAGGATACGAAGGAGGCAAGGGGAAGACGTATGACAATTGTGGAAAGTAAATGGAAAAAGGTGAACACAATGGCGGAGAAAAATACTTAACCTAAGGATTGCATACATAGATTTATGGGGTGATGGGTCTTCAGAAGCTTAGTCTGGCAAGACAAGATGTTAGGGAATGTTAATATTAATACTTAGTTACTAGAGGAGCAATGCAAGGGGCGACTGAGCACGGGTTACATATATCTATACTCGTCATGGAAAATGATATACGAGGTCTAGGGACAAGCGTGGGTGTTTGAACTTCTAAGATATATAACATCTACTTCTCGGATGTAAGAACATACATAGATATATTTATGGCTGTCTGATGTGTTGGCATTGGCTCAACGTCGGGACAGGGCATGTTTTTAATATGAATGTATATTCTTATTCATCATCTTTGTAGTTAGGAGTGTAGGACACGAGGGGGTTAGTGTACGTGAGGTGTGGAAAATGGTCAGTTTTAGAAAAGGTAAATGGGTGTGTCCTGGAGCTGTTTAGCCCTGCGGGCTTGGGCCTGGCTGAAATGGCTGGCTCGGTCGGCTGGTCCTTTCGTTCTGTGGACCTTTCCTTTGGTGTTTCTGTGTGGTGTTCGTTCATGGCTTCTGTGGTGGGCTTCTCGTTCTGGGGCATTTTATTACCACCACGTACAATCACAACTACTCTCCCAATCACCACCATAACATCCATCATCACTGCTGTCAACATCATAACTGGTACCATAACACCACAACTATCACTACTACACTCAGACACACCATATTCATAACTACAGATCATCACCACCATGACAAATACTACCTCTATCACCAACACCATCACTACTAGTACCATAATCACCATTATCATCACTTATGTGATGTGTGTGCCCCTACCGGGCACACACACAGAATGCCATCATCATCACTAATGACACGAGGCAGCAATCATACAGTGTGATTGCAATACTACACCACCCCTACAGGTTTAGGAAGAGGGGAGTATTGCAGAGGGGTGAGTGGTGGGGGTTGGTGGAAGGGGGTGATCTTTTGGGGATCTCACCCCTGCACAGCTTCTTGCTCTGTATAGGTGCACAGTGCGCCTTTGTATCAAGTATTGTTCGCATGTGTGGGAAGGTTTCACCCATACCGCACTTCTCAGAAGGGTGAGTCAAAAGCAATCATTTTCGTCTCATCAACTCACCTCCTCTTACAAATTCCCTAGAACCTCCTTCTAAAAAAAATTGTTTATGTGGATGAGGGAGACAAAAGGCAAAACTGCCTGTGACGAGTGCCTCCCCCAGAATTGGAAGAGTGACAAGGCCAAAATCAAGGAATGTACGAGCCAAACTGCCTGGGCACACAGAATTTGAAGTAATTTAAGTCATAGGATGAGGGAAAGATGGATTCAGAGCTCAGCTATTGAATAGAAGAAAGACAGAAAATATTGTTTCACTCTTGGGTTGAAGAGTTTGCACAGAATAGGGGTGAGGTTGTGTTGCAAGTCGGCTGCTAGATGCTCTATGTAGAAGAGATGGTATACACTGCGAGAGCTCTGAGGAACATTGATTATTGTAATGGCGGAGGAATAGCGAGAGATGCAAAATTTCAGCGAAGAGAGACAGATTGCAGAGAATAACTTAATTTTGTTGGAGAGTCAATGATAGTCATGTGGAAGGTTGTGACGAGTAGACAGATGGAGAAATTTCGTTTTGGAAGTATTGAAAGTAACAAGGTTTTCTCTGCCTCAGTCAGAGAGGTATTATACAGATCAGAAGATAGGCGTGCCAAGGTCCTGTTACGTGGGTTTTGGAGTGATTGCATGCTGGGTTGTTGTGATAGTGTAAGGTAGTCATCAGCATAAGAGATCATTAACCCATTCAGTACCGGTGCCGTTCTTTTAAGGGGAGATGGTTCACTTTTTGGGCGATATATATATATATATATATATATATATATATATATATATATATAAAACTTTAATGAAAACTTCCCCCTCAGGTTACCGAGAGGCTGGGCGTAATAACAGGATTAGCAATACGACACTTGGTAATCCTATAGCCTTATGGGGAGATGGTTGATTTTAGGGCCCCCTTTCTTCCTCATGTTTAGCCCCATTAGTTTTCAGATTATAAGACGTTCGGCCCATTAATTTGGTGATTTTAAGACCTGTCGCCCCACTTATTTGCCAATATCAAGACGTTTTGTGTCATTTAGGTGTCGATATTTTCCTGGCGAGCGATAGCGAGCTTGTAATTTAAGAGTAACCGGCCTTCGGCAGGGAAATTTCTATATCGAAAAATGTATAAACTTATCTTAAAGAAAGGTCGGGGAGGGGTTCCTAAGCTAGATGAAGGTGTAGGGAGGAAAAAATAACTAAACTAAAAACAAACATATACCGGTACCGTATATAAATATACAATATGTTATGCCCAGTCCAAATTGGAACGCGAGATATTCTGAGTGCAATGATTAACTTCTAACTGGAGAAGTATACCTTTAACTTTAATTATTATTTTTATTAATCTCACCACCACACCCCCAATGAAATTAATTAAAGTATATATGATCCACCGGGATTCGAACCCGGGTTATCACACACATATAATACAGAGACAACACGGCAGGAGAATAAGTACACAGGCGACAAGTTAACATGGGTTTTATTCACTTTACACCTGGTTCATGGAGGAGCAATATATTTAACTCTGGAACACTGAGATCATCAAAATGGCAACAATGGTAAATAGAGCATACAAATAATAATATGATTAGCAATTATAAGGCAAGAGTCGAACAATGGGTCCGAACTCAATTTAACAATAACTCCTCGGATACAATTATAGAGTATCCAAAATAGTGGAGGCTTACCTCCCACTCAACTAGATCTCAAGCGAGATCTCAGCAAGGTAACAAGAGTGCAGTAATGGCAGATGTCGTCTGGATCATACTATGATGTCCCCGGCAATAGTGATGTTAACTGACTCTAAAGTGTTACGACTGGGGTTTAAATATATCAGGGCTCTTATTCATTGGACTAGTAATGGCATAAATACTACAACGGAAAGCGCTAGCTCCAACCTCTGATGTATATTCCCAGTGAACAAAGAACACAAATACTCTACAGAGTTCTATATGCAATAATAGGCTATCAAACTCTCAATAAATGTGCGTCTACTCTAGGCTTAATGTTATGTGAAAACAACCTATTACTACCTATAACCGAAGGTGCTTGGTTATGGTATGCAAAGTAAGGTGGTAAGAGAAGTTACAGCTTATGTTACTTTAATCAATAAATGTCAGGCACTAAAGTCCTTCAACACTAACAAGGAATCTTCTTTAACTGTTAGATGCTATAAAGATGCTCGTATCGGAAATGGAACCCAAAAAGGCAGGCAGCGAAACAATGCTCGGGCAGGCTATGCACACAAAAAGGCAGAATATATAATGCCGTCGGAGCCAAGAATATCCTAAACACTACAACAATAATAATCGCCACGACAATGCAGTATTCCTATCAACAAAAAGAGCCTAAGTCGTTTGTGTCTCCATACATCAAACTAGGCTGCGAAATGCTTGTGTAATAATAACTGGGTATGCATAAAAAGAGTAATTGGGTTAATATACTTAATGTCTACTATGATTGATAAAGTCTAGCTAGAGTCAATGATACGAGATACTGGTGCGCATGGCATGCCGCATAGCCTAGTGCAAATCTCAAGTCTGTGCGTCAAATATTACGTTATAGGGAAGGGTAGCTCTCTTGAGAAACCTTAATACCGAAGTATTAAGCGTTCTCCTGGCGTACCTCAAAGACAAACAACGAGCTTAGAACAGTGCAGAATGGTATAGGCAAAAAGCCCTCATTCGTGCATGCTCTACTCTCAATGGCACACAGACTAGAATTTACTCAATCAACTCCAGTTCTCAGGTATGTCGTGCAGCTTTTTCCTAAAGCCAGCACTCATAGGAAACAATACCTTATAATATCCGATCCCTAGTCTAGCATTATCTAATCCAGCAGAACACTAATAATTAAAGGAAGCGGTACTAAACAATATGAATGCCAACCAATGCTTCGTGATCAACTTATCTTAACACTAACATACATGGGTTATATCAGACCTTAACGCACAATACAACTGGCCAGCATGAAGCTGATTTTGCAGAGTTAACCAGAGGGGGTATAATATTACTAAAAGGTGGTGAAAGATATGAAAAAAGAGAGGTAGGCAGAGGAAAAGATTCTCAGGTGCGGAGCGGGGGACAGGTAGCAAGGGATAAAGATGAATGCGTTCTAGAAACCAGATCTGAGGGAGAGAGTGGCGAGGAACTGTATATATACTCGCACTAGCTCGAGCCGCGTGGGAAAAAAGCGGTTACAAGTCCTCTAGCCACTAGCAAGGGAGCTAGCAGCATGGTAAGGACCTCTCTCAACCAACCCCCACGAGGCAGCCAGCCGTGACGTCATCGAGCGGGACAAAAACACTGCGCGCTCCCTCTCACTCTGTTCTAATCTCTCTCTCTCCCAGATCCCATCATTACTAGTTAATGATAAAACATATACTTTACAATTAAATATAAAAAGCCTTGACATGGGTGAAAACAAAGATCCTTTCTGGACTGCCCATGACACGAGCTTTCATATGAAATAAAGCACACTCTAATACATAAACTGTAGCCCCATCCACTGCCCTGGCGATCCTAGCGGGTCACTTTAGGACAAGCCATGCGGTTCTAACGGAGTGGTTAATGTCACACCCCCCCCCCCCCCCCAAGATTTTTCTCAGAGGCCCCAAGGCTCACAAAAATCTGATGGTTAGAACCCATGCTATATCTCCACTTCCCATCACCCAGCGGCAGTAAAAGATCTGGCACAGTTCTTCAACAAAACATTTTTCAAAATTATAACCCTCCCCAACACCATAGGTTAAATTATATGTAGTTATGCTCCTCAAGAGCGAGCTTCTCTAGCCCAGCATTCTGAGAGGAGTGCAACTCAGAATTACTGCTATAACATACTGAACAAATTCAACTATCAAAGAAAGAGTTTTTATTTGATTTTTATGTTTTTAATTTGTTTATTTCGGCTGCACTATAGGGGCAAGCCTAGTTTTTTTTTCTATACCAAACGCTCAACTCCTGCTTTACGACCCAATACGCTGGGCTACAACCGCGTGCCAACAAGCACCAAGCGCAAAATACCATTCAAACTAAAGCAGGAGGCTACCCGTGTGTCAATCTACCCAGGATCATCTACCCTCGAAAGACAATCTGCAATCACGTTGTCACAACCGGCAATATGGCGTATATCCAGGTTATATTCCTGTAACATTAGCGACCACCTGGTCAGCCTCATATTCCGATTGTGAAACTGGTTCAAAAACTTGAGAGGGTGATGATCTGTGTAAATTACAACGACTGGACCATAGGCTGGAACATAGACCTCGAAATGCCTCAGTGCAAGTACAATTGCCAGCAGCTCTTTCTCGACAACAGAGTAGTTCTTTTGGGCTGAATTGAACTTCTTCGAGTAGAAACTAACAGGATGTTCCAGCCTATCATCGTCCTTTTGCATAAGGACGGCACCAGCCCCACACCACTAGCATCCGTTGCTAGTTGGAAAGGTAGGCTAAAGTCAGGGGCCCTGAGGATCGGGTGAGTGCACAACAGGTGTTTTACTACGCTAAACGCCTTCTCACACTCAGGCGCCCATTTGAATTTCTTATCCTTCGCTAAAAGATCTGTCAGAGGTGCTAGCACGGTAGAGTACCCCTTAATGAAGCGTCTGTAGTATCCGATCATACCTAAGAACCTCATGATCTGGTTCTTGGTGGCCGGCCGGGGAAAGTGATCAATCGCAGCTATCTTGTTCTGTGGGGGGCACACCTGACCCAACCCCACCATGAACCCAAGATACTGCACGGACGCCCGCACGAAATCACACTTTGCCAGGTTGACCACCAAGCCAGCCTCACTAAGCCTCTTGAACAGGAGTTCTACGTGCTCACAATGACTCGTAAAGCTGTTGTCATAGATAATAACATCGTCGAGGTATACTGTGCAATTAGGAATGTCTGCCGTTATATCATTCATCAAACTCTGAAAGGTAGCGGGTGCATTCTTTAGGCCATAAGGCATCACGTTACAGCGGTAGGTAGCACCATCCACCACAAAACCACATACCTCTTTCGCTCGTTCGGACAAGGGCACCTGCCAGTATCCCTTAACCAAGTCCACCTTGGTTAGGTACTTTGCATTGCCTATCTTGTCCACACAGTCGTCGACCCGAGGAAGAGGGTATGGGTTGGTGGGCGTCAAACCGTTTAACCGTCTGTATTCTACGCAGAATCGCACCTTACCATCCGGTTTTGGTTGCAACGTGACGGGAGATGTCCACTTCACCACCCCCTTCTCAATCAGCCCCCTTGTTAACATATACTCCAACTCCGCCCGGAGGGCCGGCAGTTTAATAGGGGGCACCCTATAGGGAACTGACTTGAAAGGGGGGTGGTCTCCTACGTCCACGTCGTGCACCTCTAGGGTAGTGAGGCCTGGGTGCTCTGCGAAAGCAGAGGGGTATGAACCGAACAGGCGCTCCACAGCCACCCGCTGATGCTCAGGTAAGTGTTGCAACGCTTCCTGAGCCGCCTGGTTCGTGTTCCCCGCCCACTGGTTCGCAGAGACATGATGATCCCAGTTATCCTCCACCTGAGCTTGACTGTCCCGTTCTCCTTCTCCACCTTGACTGCTAAACGTCATCACAGGCACAGTGAGAGGCTCAGGGGGGTGCCTCACATACTCCTTCATAAGATTAACGTGACATAACTGATTGCGCTTACGTCTGTCTGGAGTGGCTACCAAGTAATCCAGGTCGGATAGCTTCTCAACCACCCTATAAGGACCAGTGTACTTCGCGGATAAGGGGTGACCTACAAGGGGCAGTAGAATCAACACCTCCTGTCCCACGTGAAACTCCCTGAGTTTAACCTTGAGGTCGTACCTGTCCTTCATGAGAGCCTGAGAGCTAGTCAAATTACGGCCAGCCAACTCCAGACTGCGCAACATCCGTTCCCGACTGTCGAGGACATACTTGAGCATAGAACAAGGTTTTTCTGCACCCTCCCATATTTCTTTAACCATATGGAGAGGCCCTCTGACACGGTGTCCAAAGACGAGCTCATTAGGGCTGAATCCCAAACTTTCCCCAGGTACCTCCCGTGCAGCAAACAAAACATATGGCAGGCCAAGATCCCAATCTTTCCCATTCTCAAAGCAATAACAACGAAGCATAGATTTTAAGGTTGAGTGCCATCGCTCTAACACACCCTGGCTCTCCGGATGATACGCAGATGACACAACCGTAACAATCCCATGCTGCTGCATAGTTTGAACAAAGAGGTTAGAAGTGAAGTTGGATCCTTGGTCTGACTGAATCTCCTGCGGGTAAGCATACCGGGAAAAATACACTAGCAAGTTTCGGACCACCGTCTTCGCTGACCCATTTCTCATAGGGTAAGCGTCAGGGTACCTTGTTGCTACATCCATGATGGTCAGGAGAAACTTGTTTCCGGCACTTGTAGGGGGAAGGGGGCCAACCATATCCACTATAACCTTACTAAAGGGAGGCCCACTGACAGGAATGGGGTGTAACGGCGCCTTAGGAATGCTCTGATTCGGTTTGCCAACCTTCTGACACACATAACACATTGCCACCCATGACACAACTTGTGCTCTCAGACCAGGCCACCAAAATAATTTCCCCAAGGCTGCAACCGTCTTACGGACACCCAGATGTCCCGCCAGTGGTACATCATGGGCCAACCTAAATAGGCTTTCCCTGCAAACCCTCAGCACGACCAGCTGGTCTACCTCTCCTGACCCCCCCTCCCAATTCCTCTGCGGATCTTGGAATCGCCGGTATAATATGCCATCTACGAAAAAAAAATCTCCCGACTGTGCATCACTGTCCTACTCCAACTCGACAGCACCGGTACCACATTCAAGAACCTCCGGGTCTTCCAATTGCAACTTACGAATGTCCGAAGGAGCAAGCCTATCCAAGTGTTTGCGAAACAACTCATGCCCCCCTCCTACATTAAATTTGGCCTCCCGTTGCTCTCTCTCCGCGTACCGTTGCTGTCTCATCGTCTTTTTAAGCCCATCCACTGCCTTCTCAGGAACAGTTAATGGGTCTTCTCTAGACTCGAAAATTGGTCCTAATAATGAGTCCCCGAGAATGTCCGCTGATACTGAACTCTCAACCGCATCAACTTCCAACCCCTTCTCGGTACCCTTCCTCCGCTGATCTAAAGACTGTTGACCAGAATGTGACTCCCTGGATGCAAGGGAACGGGTGACAACACACGCCATAGGTTGCCCCCGACACTTCTCAACCCACTCCTGCTCCTCCCTACTCACGTCGGCCGGCTTTTCGGCAACGACCAAGGGTGGAGCCTCAGAAGTAGGCCCCGCAAAGTCGTTGCCGAGAAGGAGGTCGACGCCCCCAACAGGTAACTTCTCCACAATTCCTACATCCAGGTCACGAGTCACACCATCAACTTCCATCTTCATTCTTACAAGCGGGTATGACCTTGTTGCATTAACTCCCTGAACCACAACCACCCGCGCCGTATTTACAGGTTTACCAGTGAAATTCCTCAACAATGTTTGCGATGCCCCAGTGTCACGCAAAATTCTCACCTCATGTCTTCTACCCCCCCACTCCACACAACCGAGTCCCCTGTGGTCACTAAAGGCATCACGGACAGGGAATAAGCCTTCCGGATCCTTCTGCACTGGCAGTGTATTTACCTCGGAAGAATTGCCTCTAACAAACTCCGATGTCCTCTTGAACACTCCAATGCCGTGAGCAAAAGACACGGATGCCGGAGGAGGTCGACTAGGGCACTCATTTGCTTTATGACCCTCCTTGTGGCACTTAAAACACATAAATTTCGGTTTCGGCTTATACTGTGATGTAACAGGCCCCTGACTTTTCTTATACGGCGTGGTGTTAGGTTTGAATTCAGTTTTAGTTTCATTGCTCTTTTGTTTAAATGTGTCGTTGCTACGGGGAGGGGGAGGATAACGGTCCCTAGCACTTGCATCGTACTTCTGTGAGGACCCGCAACCCCGAATCAACGACAGACGTAGATCAGCCATTTCTGCTGCTTCTACTAGAGTTCTTGGGTTTTTCTCCTTTAAGTTCAAAGTTAGATCACCGCCCGTGCTCTTAAAGAACTGGTCCAACATCATTAACTGCTTAATTTCATCAAATGTTGTGACCTTCTCAGATCGGAGCCAGTTCCCCATAGCATCGGACAAGTCCCGGGCGTGTTCCAAAAAGGTGCTATCTCTTCCCTTGGTTACACCCCGGAACTTCAAACGGTACGTTTCTGGTTTCAGTTCGTAAGCCCTCAGGACAGCCTCCTTGAGATCCTCATACACAATACATGACTCCAAAGGTAACGCATCGTAGGCTTTAAGACCCTTGCCTATTAATCTAGAGGATAGAAGTGCTGCCCATTTATTCTCTGGCCACTGGTGTTCCTGGCACTTCTTCTCAAAGCGTGTGAAAAATTCTGTTACACCACTCTCATCAAACACCGGAACCAGTTTCAATAAGTGCGAGAGAGACTGCTCATGAACACGGTTACCAGCCCCAAGTCGCTGTCCCGCCGTTGTCTCTACTCGCGACTTCTCTACGTCCATGTCGGCACAGTACCTAGTCGACTCTAAATCAGCTTGGATTTTTGCTAGCTCTATGTGCTGGTGACTTTTTCTCTCTTCTATCTTGGCTAATTCTAATTGCTGCTGAAGCTCACATGCCCTTTGTTGCTGCTGAAGCTCACATGCCCTTTGTTGCTGTTGAACCTCAGATACCCTGATAGCCTTTCTCTCTTCGATCTTAGCTAATTCGAGCTGAAACAATAATTCTGGAGTTAACCCTTGAGGAGGTGAAGGTGCTACAATGTTTGAAATTACCGGTGGTCCCCCCAGGGGCAACCCACCCTGCCAGTCACCACCCAACTGTGGAAGCGTACTCGGGGTCGGCAAACCACTGGGATGGCTGGGAGTCGAGTGTAGGGGAAGCATGGCCGAAGGGCTCTGAGCACTCAACCCATCTCGCTCACCAGTCACCCTGCCCAGTACACACGTTATCAAGTTATCCCTGGTCATGCTGCTAGTACCCGCATGACCGATAGCTGTAGCCAGGCATTGGAGACCGTACCGATCTATACCCACCAACCGCTCGGCAGTAACAGGCCATTGCAAAAATATCCTAGCATCCTCCTCACAGTTCACCCGATTAACCCTTTCATCATGCTGCTGTTCCTCAGTTTCGACATTACGTACTGTGTCTCCATTCTCCTCTGATCCGGTATAAGACATGATGCTCACAAAAATTTCCCACCTCAATATTCAGAAAAGAAGTACCCCAAACACTTATACCTCAATATACACACAAAAATTCTCGGAAATACTCAAGGGCATACTATGTTGCAAAAAAAATTATTCTTGCTGATCCCCGCAAAATATTCTCCAAAACAACAAATGTTCCCTGCTAATAAATGTAGGTTCACCAAATCCTAGGTAAGGTCGCCATTTGTTACGACTGGGGTTTAAATATATCAGGGCTCTTATTCATTGGACTAGTAATGGCATAAATGCTACAACGGAAAGCGCTAGCTCCAACCTCTGATGTATATTCCCAGTGAACAAAGAACACAAATACTCTACAGAGTTCTATATGCAATAATAGGCTATCAAACTCTCAATAAATGTGCGTCTACTCTAGGCTTAATGTTATGTGAAAACAGCCTATTACTACCTATAACCGAAGGTGCTTGGTTATGGTATGCAAAGTAAGGTGGTAAGAGAAGTTACAGCTTACGTTACTTTAATCAATAAATGTCAGGCACTAAAGTCCTTCAACACTAACAAGGAATCTTCTTTAACTGTTAGATGCTATAAAGATGCTCGTATCGGAAATGGAACCCAAAAAGGCAGGCAGCGAAACAATGCTCGGGCAGGCTATGCACACAAAAAGGCAGAATATATAATGCCGTCGGAGCCAAGAATATCCTAAACACTACAACAATAATAATCGCCACGACAATGCAGTATTCCTATCAACAAAAGAGCCTAAGTCGTTTGTGTCTCCATACATCAAACTAGGCTGCGAAATGCTTGTGTAATAATAACTGGGTATGCATAAAAAGAGTAATTGGTTAATATACTTAATGTCTACTATGATTGATAAAGTCTAGCTAGAGTCAATGATACGAGATACTGGTGCGCATGGCATGCCGCATAGCCTAGTGCAAATCTCAAGTCTGTGCGTCAAATATTACGTTATAGGGAAGGGTAGCTCTCTTGAGAAACCTTAATACCGAAGTATTAAGCGTTCTCCTGGCGTACCTCAAAGACAAACAACGAGCTTAGAACAGTGCAGAATGGTATAGGCAAAAAGCCCTCATTCGTGCATGCTCTACTCTCAATGGCACACAGACTAGAATTTACTCAATCAACTCCAGTTCTCAGGTATGTCGTGCAGCTTTTTCCTAAAGCCAGCACTCATAGGAAACAATACCTTATAATATCCGACCCCTAGTCTAGCATTATCTAATCCAGTAGAACACTAATAATTAAAGGAAGCGGTACTAAACAATATGAATGCCAACCAATGCTTCGTGATCAACTTATCTTAACACTAACATACATGGGTTATATCAGACCTTAACGCACAATACAACTGGCCAGCATGAAGCTGATTTTGCAGAGTTAACCAGAGGGGGTATAATATTACTAAAAGGTGGTGAAAGATATGAAAAAAGAGAGAGGTAGGCAGAGGAAAAGATTCTCAGGTGCGGAGCGGGGGACAGGTAGCAAGGGATAAAGATGAATGCGTTCTAGAAACCAGATCTGAGGGAAAGAGTGGCGAGGAACTGTATATATACTCGCACTAGCTCGAGCCGTGTGGGAAAAAAGCGGTTACAAGTCCTCTAGCCACTAGCAAGGGAGCTAGCAGCATGGTAAGGACCTCTCTCAACCAACCCCCACGAGGCAGCCAGCCGTGACGTCATCGAGCGGGACAAAAACACTGCGCGCTCCCTCTCACTCTGTTCTACTCTCTCTCTCTCTCCCAGATCCCATCATTACTAGTTAATGATAAAACATATACTTTACAATTAAATATATAAAGCCTTGACATGGGTGAAAACAAAGAGCCTTTCTGGACTGCCCATGACACGAGCTTTCATATGAAATAAAGCACACTCTAATACATAAACTGTAGCCCCATCCACTGCCCTGGCGATCCTAGCGAGTCACTGTAGGACAAGCCATGCGGTTCTAACGGAGTGGTTAACGTCACAAAAGCAACAATGACCAAGTGGTCATCAACAATAAGGTGGGTTCTGAAAGGCTCACAAATGAACTGAATTCTACAGGTGTGCTAGATCTCACCTGGCAAGATTATTTATTCTAAAACTACGTGTGTGGGCAACTAGCAAGATGCGGAAGGCTGATACAACAATCGTCGGGAGCTGAGATAGAGTGAGATCTATTCGAGTTATGAACCTGACAGAATGTTAAGTGAATGAGGCTAGAAGTTATACAAGGGAACAAGCAGAGCTGGGCACCACAAACAAAAAGTCAAGTCAGCAAACACAAATCAGCAAACCCAGAACATAACTTCAGCAAACACAAATCAGCAAACCCAGAACATAACTTCAGCAAACACAAATGTGCAAACCTTGTGAAATTTCTGGTCCTCAAATGCAAATATGCAAACGCAAACTGTTTTTTATTAATTTTAAATTTAAACTTCAGAATCAAGGGTAAATCAATAAATTCAATCTCTAATGTGAATAAATATATATATTTACTTAAATATAATGTTGCCCAACTTCCATGGACCTCAAGGATATACATACAGGCTTTTAACCCTTGCCTAGCGGGGGGTCTGTGGCCGTTTTGGGCCTTTTCAGGCCATTCTGACTGCTATATCAACCATCAGCATGAAAGGAACTGTATTGTGCCGAAAAATGACACTACATACAGCTACGTAGCACTCGTGGAGCCCTGACAGTGTTACCTCAAAGATGGAAGTTTAGCGGATTTTGCTACATTGTTCACTTTTAGCGAACTATTGGTCACACTGTCATCCTCCCGTGCGGTGGGGGAACTGGAGTTAGTGTGGGCCGGGAGGCCACAGATGTCGGACGTATGGTTCATTACTGTTCCACCCATTTTCACTCGATTTTCACCCATTTTTCACCCGTTTTTTGCCAGTTTCTTTAACTCGACTTATGTTGCGCGCCGCTCTTTAACCCTTATTTAGCGGCGAGCAACATAAGTCGAGTTAAATAAAGCTGGACTATGTGGCGGCGCTCGACATAACTCGAGTGGCAATTTCAGCACGTAATGTGGCTGAGAGAGAGAGACAAGTGGTGGCAGGAGACTAGCGAGCGTATGACTGCTCCAGACCACCGCGGCGAACCTACTGACACAAATCTCAGCTCCCTCCTCCCTCTCTCACTCGCTACATACTCAATTATGTACTGAAAGTACCGAATTACCTGCTTTTTGCACTCGCGTTGCACGGTTATTGCAAGAAAACTATCCATCATACAAGGATCGTTATGGTGTCATTCGAAAGCTCTGTTTATGCCCTTTCAGGGATAGGTACTTGTTTTACGTTCTGGGTCTTATTTAGGCATGAAAATGATCACGTAAACAGCCCTATTTTGGCTAAAAACACCCCGCTGTGCGGTACACATAAATAAACCGCATAGGCCGCTCGTAAGGTGTTAAGGTTTAAAGCTTGGAAATTGCTGTAAATTGCCAAAACATTCCAGAACGTCACCCGCAGTGAAATGGTTAATATATATAGCATAGGCCACTTAGTTTGTCCACATGGGCAGTAAAACGTTGGGGCAACTTGTTTATGAGGAGAGTGCTTCAGTAATAATCAGTATTCGCAATTCCGCACCATTCAGGAGGAGGTATGCCAGATCACAGAGGTGCAAGGAGGCGATTTATTCGTGGTCTCCCCTTTGGGAATGGCAATAGGCTATATATGCCTAGATAGGTCTATTTTAGATAGATTAAGTAATTTAATAGAAAGTAGCCTTGGCCTATTAATTTTAATGCTCAGAATAAAGGCCTAGCTTCAGATCAAAAAATAATAAAATGTTATTGTAGGCTAAATTTAGTCTAGGCCTAGGCTATATGATACTTTCAAAATTAACACTTTCTACTTGACACTAATAAAATTGTTATGCCCTGTTTTTCTACAGTTTTAACTTGGGTAACGTTAGTTCTGAATGACTGGGTATATAAGGCTGCATGCACAATACAAGGTATGAGGAATAGAGAACACAAAATAAACACACGGTAACACGACACAAGTTCACGTTTATTGAAGTAAATAAATAAAGAGCATAGAAAGATAGTAATTCTCGCACAAAACAAATAATAGAAGGGAACTGCTAGCATTAGCGGATCTGGATGGAGCCTAGTCTCCCACTTCCAACGTTCAGGTATATTCTTCTGATCACAGGTTTAATTAGCAAGTTTTTATTTTACTGGAAGACCTCAATATATTCGTATAATTCAATGTCACTGATTTGACCTCTTGCTGGCTGGTCGCGTGCCCAAGTAGTAGCTCACAGTTAGGATTAGACCCGCGTATATTGTAGAACACGGAATCTCTAGTAACCTCATGGGGGTACTGATCTAAGTTTTATATTCTTATGGCAGAAATACGTAGAACACAAATCAGTGGGCGAACGTTAGATATCACTAGAGTTTTAATATCTGAATAAGGTAATTACGAGAGTCAAGGTCGCCTGTTAATTAAAGAGCACTGATCGCTTAGTACGTCCCAAATGGAATGGTTAAATATGAATTACACTGGGCAAGGTTTTAGCCACTTTATAGAAAGTTAATAAGTGAGTATCAAGCTAGTACTATAACACTTATATATCAAAGGCATTTGATAGAGTCTGGCATCAATCCTTATTGTCGAAGATGTCACACTACGGCCTTGCATCATTAGTTCCACTAATTTCTTCTTATCTTCATAACAGAAAAATACGTGTATGGCCTTTATTCTCAATTTCACTCAATAAATGCTGGTGTTCCCCAGGGATCAGTTTTGGCCCCAACTCTGTTCCTCATTCATATCAATGATCTCATATCTACCACTCATAATCCAATACATTCCTACGCAGATGACTCAACACTCCACAGTTCCTTCACATTTACCAATTCTTTCACCCAACCCGATCTTATAAATTCAAAAATAAACACTGCAATTTCTCTGAACCAGGACCTTTCTAGAATTAATGAATGGGGACAAGAGAATCTAGTTTTCTTTAATGCACAGAAAACCAAGTACATTCAATTTTCTAACCGACAGAATCTCACTGACTCCCATATATTTTTTAATGATGTAAATATTCCCACTTCCCCTAGTATTGACATTCTCGGTGTAACATTAACTACTAACTTGAGCTGGACACATTATGTTAGAAGCATTGCTAAGAATGCCTCTAAAAAACTGGGACTCCTGTACAGAGTTCGAGAATTCTTCACTGACGAGCAGTTGGCCGTAATATATAAAAGTCATGTGCGCTCTCAGATGGATTACTGTTCACCTCTGTGGGGTGGAAGTGGAGTGGTTGCATTGAGGCAGTTGGACAAAATTCAAAATAAAGCTATTAGATTAATCAATAACCCTGCAATCACACAGGACCTTCCTACATTAGCCATACGAAGAAACGTTGCATCCCTTGCATTATTCTACAGATATTTTCACAGCAATTGTTCCGAGGAACTTGCTTCAATTGTGCCGCCTCTCCACATCTTTCCCCGTAGAACTAGGGCAGCTGAGAGCGCCCATGAATTTACACTTTCTCCTCCACAATGCAGAACTTCTGCTTATCAGAATTAATTTATCCCCAGAGCTACTACTCTTTGGAATTCACTTCCCTCGAATTGCTTTCCACAAACTTACAATCTACAAATGTTTAAATCCAGTTGTTACAAACATTTTATGAATGGAGGATGCCTTTAGGCACATGGACCTTTTTGTTTTATCTGTGTTTTTCCTTCCTCCGTTCATTGTCTCTTAAAAAAAAAAAAAAAAAAAAAAAAACTTAGTACTAGCAACATGAATCTTGAATAGTATTTGTAGATCTGGTCCTGGTTATCTTGCTTCCGGTGATGTTGGGGGCTAACGACTGGTTCCTCGGCCGTCCAGATGGTCCAAAATGTAGGAAGTTCTCAAGTCGGATCTCTTGACGATCGTTGCTGGCTACACACTTATATACCCACGAATTTGTGTGAAGGTTATAAGGTGCACGTTAGGACTTGTACATGGACAGATGCTTCTATCAGTCTTCTCTGCCACGGAGTCTGCCGGATCTGGAATCTCTCAACTCCGGAACAACACAAGGGCAGAGCTAGAGGTAAACTGCAGGGTAGTGACCACTGGTTGGTGTCTAGCTTTCAACTGATTTGACTGGGGGCGGGAGCTAGATTTATAGGCTCGGTTCTGGACCCTGTAGACAGTAGGGATCTCGAGTCTTATGGACTTATTTGAGCTCTCAATAGATATGGGGACTAGGTAAGATGGTATTTACTGTTGTGGCACATGGCTATAGGAAGCCTTTATATTTTCATATAACTGAGCCTTAGTAAGAGGTACTATTTTGGCTATACTGGAAGTATTTAGGGGAGAGAGACTGGATCTACTTTGCGAGGAGGATGGGGACAGCTGTGATAGGAGCGTCTCTCTTAGATTGTTCAATCTTCATTCTATGGTATAGCTGAGGTGCTAATTTAGTGATCAGAGCAATGCAAGAAAGGTAAATGGTTTATTGTGAGTTAATAGAGGTTAATAAAGGTGTTAGTCATGCATGGTTAGTTCATTGATAGGAAGAATTCCTGTGCTACCTGGCAATGACTCGGAAGTCAAAACAGGGGCCAGGTCTACCTCCGCGGGGGTGGGGGTCTCCCTCCTCGGGTGTGCAAAAAGGGGGAGCTGGGCGCCCTCTCTCTGTGATAGTCGTCCGGCGGTTGTGGCTAGGGGCTTGCCATATCACCAGTGTTCGTAATAACCCTCTGTGTATGAGACAGATGTGGGTGTCCTTAATACCAAAACCGAAGGTGCCTTGGCTAGCTGGTTTTACTCGGCTGGTTGTTAATTGTAGGGTTTGCTGGATGTGGTGGAGACTGGGTTGTTAACTCTGCCACATTTATCTGGAAGTATGGCAATAGAAGTTAGTTACTGGCGAGGCGGCTAGCCTCGCACCGACGACCATTGGGTGCAGGGTTGTGAATGGGTTGTAAGAGAATAGATGGCATGTACGGGGTTAGTAAAGTTCTAATGTTGTTCTGGCCTACTAAGTGAAGGTAGGCTGGATAGGAGTATATATATATAAAAAGTTGGAGAGCGTTAGTAACGGACAATTCAAGGATCTTCAAGAGGTATGAGAGAGAGGCTAGGTCGGACAAGAGTCGAGAAGCGCGGGTGTCTTAATGAGAAGGTGGGGAGAGTTCAAGGGCTACAGGGAAATTTTGCCCCTAAGGTCCCTGGGCGTGGGGGTGGCATTAGGCTACAATTGATATTGGAGTTTGAAAAGACAGTGAGTACGTTAGTCAAATGCTACCGGGGATGCAACTACGGGGTGGTATATGAGTCTGGAAAAGATAGAATTATGTAGTCAGTATGAGGGGTTATGGATATTATTAGTTGGCCCTGGGAACTGCGTTTTCTATGAAATATATATACCAATAAAACGGCAGTTCGTAGGGTTACTTAGTTATTGTTTCGAGGTACTTATGACAGATACTAGTAACAAGGTTATCTATACAATCTCCGGATGGGATAAGAGGTGTATGACACGAAGCAAATTGGCGTAGTGTGGACTGTGGATACGAAGGAGGCAAGTGGAAGACGTATGACAATTGTGGAAAAGTAAATGGAAAAATGTGAACACAATGGCGGATAAAGATACTTAACCTAAGGATTGAATACATAGATTTATGGGGCGATGGGTTCTTCAGAAAGTTTAGTCTGGCAAGACAAGATGTTCGGGAATGTTAATATTAATACTTAAAACTAAGGATTGCATACATCGATGAACGACGACATTATAGTCGTCGTCCTAATAAGGTGATGAAACCTGGTTGATCTGTACTTGGCACAATACGACACAAGGACAGTGCCGCTATGTCGTATCAATGCTGGTGGCAGTTAATATTATAGACTTAGTTACTAGAGGAACAATGCAAGGGGCGACTGAGCACGGGTTACATATATCTATACTCGTCATGGGAAATGATATACGAGGTCTAGGGACAAGCGTGGGTGTTTTAACTTCTAAGATATATAACATCTACTTCTCGGATGTAAGAACATA
Source organism: Paralithodes platypus (assembly GCA_032716605.1). Lineage (NCBI taxonomy): Eukaryota > Metazoa > Arthropoda > Malacostraca > Decapoda > Lithodidae > Paralithodes > Paralithodes platypus. Next base: position 55,438,721 of record CM064485.1, read on the forward strand.
CATAGATATAATTATGGCTGTCTGATGTGTTGGCATTGGCTCAACGTCGGGACAGGGCATGGGTGTTTTTAATATGAATGTATATTCCTGTTCATCATCTTTGTAGTTAGGAGAGGAACAATGCAAGGGGCGACTGAGCACGGGTTACATATATCTATACTCGTCATGGGAAATGATATACGAGGTCTAGGGACAAGCGTGGGTGTTTTAACTTCTAAGATATATAACATCTACTTCTCGGATGTAAGAACATACATAGATATAATTATGGCTGTCTGATGTGTTGGCATTGGCTCAACGTCGGGACAGGGCATGGGTGTTTTTAATATGAATGTATATTCCTGTTCATCATCTTTGTAGTTAGGAGTGTAGGACACGAGGGGGGTAGTGTACGTGAGGTGTGGAAAATGGTCAGTTTAGAAAAGGTAGGTGGGTGCGGCCTGGAGCTGCTTAGCCCTGCGGGCTTGGGCCTGTCTGAAATGGCTGGCTCGGTCAGCTGGTCCTTTCGTTCTGTGGACCTTTCTTCCGGGTGTTTCTGTGTGGTGTTCGCTCGTGGCTTCTGTGGTGGGCTTCTTGTTCTGGGGCATTTTAAAAATGAGTGTGATTATAGGCCTAGGCCTATACATAGAAGTTAGAACATGCAATATTTAGCCTAGGCCTACATGCTTTGATGCATTTTAATGGAATTAGTGACTGATTATAGCCTAGACCTAGGCCTAGGCTATACATATTAATTATATTAATTATATAGGCTATACATATTAGGCTGTATATTAAAGTTAGAACATGCAATATTTAGCCTACATGCTTTGAGGCATTTTGATGGAATTAGTGATTATAGCCTAGACCTAGGCTATATATATAGAAGTTAGAACATACAATATTTAGCCTACATGCTTTGAGGCATTTTGATGGAATTAGTGATTGACTGATTATATTCTAGACCTAGGCTAGCCTAGGCCTATATGCAAGAAAATGCAATATTATTTAGCCTACATGCTTTGAGGCATTTTGATAGGATTAGGGTAGCCTAGGCCTAGCCTAATAAAATTACTTATATTAGTAATTAGCCTATAGGCCTAGGCTATATATAGAAGTTAGAACATGCAATATTTAGCCTAGGCTACATGCTTTGAGGCATTTTGATGGGATTAGTGATTATAGACCTAGGCCTAGTCTATATAACCTAGACTATATAGAAGTTAGACTTAGCCTAGGCCTACATGCTTTGAGGCATTTTGATGGGATTAGGGTAGTCTAACAAGTTAATATCATTAGTTTAGGTTAAAAATTAACAGGCTCGGCTATCAATCAAATTAACGATAGCCTAACTTTATAATCTTAAATTAGGCTAGATTATAAAGTTATAAAGCCCTTCTCCAGATACATCTTGGTAATTACAGGCCCATAGAAGGTTTCTAGGTGGGGCCAGGGGTGGCTTAGTCCTAGGTTCTCGATTTCTGCATGCTCTGCAGCATCACTATCGGATGATGGTGGTGAACTGCTCCCCAAGCTATTGGCAGCTGCGGTAGGCATGATGGTAGACCCCATGTTCACTTCAATAGGCCGAAAATATAAACAAAGTTGAAGTGCTAGCAGGTTGGAACTCTTGGACTGCTGTGTGTTGTAGGTGTTAGCTCGACGCTTGCTACTAAGTAAGTGAACAAACGTGAAGAGCCGATGTATAGGCCTAGATTCCAGAACACAGGTAGTTGGCTTGGTCACATGACTTTTTTTGGCTGGAGCTGCAGGAGCGGCCCAGGGCTGGCTGGCGGCTGGAATTTTTATTTTGCGGACTCGAGGTTTGCAACATGGAGGTACTTTCCAGAGCTTCAAACCCGCAAATAGGCAGCCATTTTGGCGCCAACGCTAATTCGCCAACAAAATGACACTTCCGCCATGGCGGAATTGGCTATTTGCGGAAGTGTTGGCTAAAGTGCCCAGCTCTGGGAACAAGGTTACGTGTAAATATGTGTGTATGTCATATGCTGTGGGTCTTGTATAGGCACGCCCCCTCTGACGGGCTATGGGAGACCAATAACCCGGGAATGTGCGTATATAAGGATCTACTGATAGTTATGTCTAATGTGTCCCGGCAAGTGGGCAGATTAACGTCAATTTAAGTAGAGATAGGAAAGCCCTCTCGTGAGACGTTAATTAGTGAGAACCCCTGAAGATAACTTCAACCACTACCCTGAGACAACTCTATACCCATAAACCGTAGTAAGGCACTTAAAGGAGACCGGGAGTGAAGAGGTGCCGTAGATCGAGGGAGAATCCAGTGGTCCAGGAGGGCGGCTGGGCGTGGTACTTCCGGATGGTGGTCCAGGATTAGGCTGCACTCCTAGGTCCTTACAGCTCCTTGTCCCTCTGCGCCTACCACGGGAGACACCCGGGTTCCTCTTGCACTCCGCGTGAGCAGGGATTTACTAAGAGTATGCCGGAGTTCTGCTACAGAGTTTGGTGGGGGGTTATGGCGACTAGCATAATGGTCTGTATAGAGGTGCAAGCAGTCTATCCAGTGACACTATGGTTAGTCTAAGGTTTGGGACAATTAAATTACTCCCTTGCAATCTCCTCTGGAACCACAGGACTAATACAGTAAATAGAGGCCAGTGAAGGTGGGGCCCAAAGTGGGTTGCACAATCTAGTCCTCTTCCTGAAGGGGGGAACCCGACCTGGTCGTCTCTAAGTACTGCACTATCCTTGTAATCCCTTGAAAGGAACAAGACAGGAATCTTTATTCACTTGGTCTGGGCACAGCATCAAAGGCCAGGAAGGTGGGGCCCAAAGTGGGTTGCACAAGCTAGTCCTCTTCCTGAAGGGGGGAACCCGACCTGGTCGTCTCCGATCACTGCACACAGCTTCAAGTGTGAACACCAGCTATTCTGGCTGCTTTTACCCAGATAAATTAATACCAAAGGCAAGCTTAGTTACTGATGTCCAGACTGGTTGAGTACTTGTGAATATTCTTGCCCAGACTTAAGGCGCACGGCTTGAGAGGATCAAAGGCGCTGGGGTGGTGTCCGCGCGTGGTGGTTAGGTCTTTGTAGTCCTGGGAGTGGTGCGCCTGGACTTTTGGCTGGCCCTTGTAGATGTAGCTGGAGGAAGATTCCTCAGGGCAGATCTGTACACATTATGGGGTGATGACTTCCTGGTGGGAGAGGAAGCGGATGAGTTTCTTACAATGGATGATGACTGATTCTGGGGGTTAAGACTTATTGTTGGCTGGAATGATAGGCAAGTTTTGGTTTATGAGTGACTTTAACCCGGGACAATGGTTTAGATTGAATGGATGCAAGAGCTTTAGGTTCCTTGATAGGGGATATGAAAGGTAATCTGGGGAAGAGAGGTTTTGGTTCTGAAAGACCTTTAGGTTCTTTGATAGGGGATATGAAAGGTAATTTAGGTAACAACCTGGTACCACCTGTGGTTGTGTAACTAGGTTGAGGAGTTACTGGGCTGGCTGAGGGGGGTTTGTAATAGTTACCCCTGCGATGGTCATTTTCTTTGGCTCTGGTGATTAAAGAAAATGACTCGGCGTGGGTGACTGGTGTGGTCCACTCGGGATGGACGTGTCCCACTCGTTCCACCGTTATCTTGGCTATACGGGCAGGGGCAGGGTTGTAGTGGGTCTGGATGGCAGGGGGGAGGCTGTCCGAAGGCTTAGTTGGTTCTGTCGCATTGCTGTGACGAGCTGGAGATGCGGTAACACCGTTCCTAGACCGCATCTCACTACCGTCGGGCAGAGAAAAGTCCCGACCCCGGGACTGAAGGTGGTAGTGTCTAGAGGTAGCATCCTGGAAGACGGGGGTCAGGTGTTGGAGGAGGTGGTGGTAGATAATCCCCCTGTTGTTCGGTGTGGCCCTCTGGTCTCCGGTGAGGGTGAGGAGAGAAGAGGAGTCGTAGTATCTCAGCTGGTCGAGAAGTTGGTGAGGTGATCTGATCGGGATGGTGGAGTCCTTCCGCACTAGGGCTATCTGGTCAATTCTCATATTGGTGAGAGAGGTCAGCGAGGGTGTCGTCGTGGTGAGAGGTGGGTGGTGAGTGAGGACAGAGATCCTGGCTGGGCCCTTGTCATTCGGTGGTGCGGACGCCAAAGTACCAGGCTGGGGGGAGGAGCTTGGAACCGGCTTGGTGACGTGGCTCCGGGCAGCTGAGTTTTGCCCTTTTCCTGTTTTTGGCTGGGAAAGGGCTGGTTCCCATTTGGTGGGTGGCTTGACTGGTCTCGCACAGTGGGTATGAGAAGGCAGTCTGGGGAAGGGGGCAGAGGGGGTTAGTGGTGTCATTGGGCGAAATTTAGGTATGGTTTTACGCCTAGGAAGTTGAGATGGAGGGGAAATAGATTTAGGAGAGGAAAGTAGGTTTTTAGAGTCAGGAGGGACAGGTGAGGGATTATAGAAAGGGGTTTTAGGGCGAAGACTGGGGGTGATAGGTAAAGCGGGGGGTATGTTGGTGAGTTTTGGTGGAGATGGGGGAAGGCTAGAGGAGGTATGGCTGGTTAATGGTGACTGGTCAGAAAGGGGTTGCGGAGGTGAAGTGAGGCGAGAGAGAGAGGGAGAGATTTGAGTTTGGAGAGAGGGAAAGGACGGAGGTTTGAGCTTAGGGAGAGGTAAAGGAGAAGAGGGGGAGGTATGAGTTTGGGTAGAGAGGGTAGGAGGAGGTTGGTGTTTAGGGAGGTGAGAAGGGGTGAACTGGGTGAGGCGAGTGGGGAGGGCGACAGGCGGCTGAGGAACAGGAGAGTTAAAGGCAGGCAAAGGAGAAATGAGGGGGGGTGTGAAAGGAGGCTGAGGAGGAGGTACGGAATGGTTGAGGGGGTCAGGTCTGGGAAGAAGGGAGGTTTGAGGGTGAAGATTTGAAACAGGGGTAGTACATTTAACATCCTGGTCTGGTTCAGCGACTAAAGTTACATTTTTGTTAAGAGGTTGGAACCTTCTGACAAATCTATTCCTATAAGTGCGAGATTCCCCGTGATAGTTAATTATGACCTGGAAACAGTTAGGAATTTTTAGGACCTCAAATGGACCCTTGTACCGTGGCTTCAGTTTGGAGGGTACAGGCAAGATGGCTACCATTACCAGGTCGCCTACTCGGTGAGGGTTGTTTTTGGGGACTTCATCAGGCTGGAGATCTTGCGTGAATTGGAACTGACGTAGGCGGTTTCTAAGATGGACGAGGTTGGTGTTTAGACCTGGCGAGGGTTCAGTAGGGGCAGCTAGGTGACGTAGAGGTAGTAGGAGAGGTGGGCTTCCAAAAACCATCTCGTGAGGGGTGATCCCGTTGTCTCTGGGACAGGTGTTTATTCCCCATTGTATGATGCGAACTTGGCTGGTCCAGTCCGAGGAGTTCATCTGTTGCAGGCGGGTCTGGATTTGATTGGCGATGGTTCGATGGGAACGCTCGCATATGGAGTTCCCTTTTGGCCAGTAAGGTGAAGAATGGCTAATGTGGAACCCGAATACTTCGGAGATCTGTGTCCAAATTTGTCCGGTAAATTCAGGGGCATTGTCGGAGTGGATTGCCTGAGGCAATCCAAAATATAGAAACACATGTTGTAATAATGCCTCTGTTACGGCCATAGCTGTGTGTTCTCGGGCAGGGCAAGCGATGACGTATTTGGAGTACGTATCCACAAAGGTGATGATGTAGCGATATCCCCTGTCATTTTGCAGAGGATCCATGACGTCAACTGCCAGAAGTTGCCAAGGTTTAGAAGCGATGAGTTTGCCGGAGGGTCCTGGAGTGCGTGTTTGATCTTTTCCCAGGGCGCAGGCGTGGCAGGCTTCGGTGATCTGTTTGGCAGTGGTGTATGGGCGAGGAGTCCAGTAGGTGTCCTTGAAGGTGTTCACCAATTTCTTCTGTCCTAGGTGGATCCCGTTGTTGGTGTGCAGGGAAGACATCATTTGCTCTGCATCATCGGGGCCTAGTACAATCTGACCTTCGGGTGTGAAGAGTACGTCTCCCCTTCTTTGCAAGAGGCCAAATAGTCGGGTGGAGATCCAATTAGGTTTTTCGTTCCGGAGGTACGCCTGTATGAGAGGGGGAGTGGTGGTAGATGGGGGTCGTGGGTCTTGAATGGCTTTGAGTTGTTCTGGTGCCAGAGGTAGCCGGGATAGGGCGTCTGCATTGGTGTGGAGTTTTCCCGGCCGATAGGAGATTTCAAAGTCGAATTCCTCCAGTGACTCTCGCCAACGGACTGTCAGGGCGTTTTTAGTGTCTGATCTTCTGAGCCATTGTAGGGCTTGGTGGTCCGTAATGATGGTGATTTTGACGCCCGCTAGGTAGGCCCGGAAGTGTTGGAGGGCCCAAACGATGCCTAAGCATTCTCTCTTGGTTACGGGGTAGTTGGTCTCTGCAGGGGTTAAGGTCCGGCTGGCACAAGCAATGATGTGCTCGCGTCCTTCTCGATTTTGGGAGAGGACTGCACCGACGCCGAGGAGGGACACGTCAGTGTAGAGTCGGAATGGAAGTTGGTAGTCCGGAAAAGAGACGACGGGGGCAGACACGAGCAGGTCCTTGAGGGAGTTGAAGGCTTGGATGCGGTCGGGGGTCCACACAAAAGGTTCTTCTTTCCGGGTTAAGTCGTGCAGGGGTCTGGCAATTGTAGCAAAATTCTTCACGAATCTCCGATAGTAAGATGCTAACCCCAGAAAAGCCCTCACTCCTTTCACTGACTTGGGGGGTTGGATCTCTTGGATGGCTTGTAGTTTCTTTGGGTTGGGGGCGAGTCCTTCTTCGGATACCAGATGTCCTAGGAATTGTACCTGATGTCGAGCCATGGTACATTTGGTGGGTTTCAGTTTCAATTCGGCTTGCCGGATCCTCTGGAAAACTTGGCGGAGGCGCTGGAGGTGTTCTGCCCAGGTGCGGCCAAACACGATGATGTCGTCTAAGTAGGCCAAACATGTTTCCCAAGTTAATCCCTGAAGTACGGATTCCATCAGCCAGGAGAAGGTGGCGGGACCGTTACACAATCCGAACGGTAGTACAGAGAACTCATATAACTTTCCTTGACTGGTGGAAAAAGCCGTCTTTTCTTGGTCTGCGGGGGCCATGGGGACTTGCCAATACCCTGATTGCAGGTCCAGAGTGGAGAACCATCTGGCCCCTAGTAGGGAATCTAGGGAGTCGTCGATGCGGGGCAGAGGGGTGGCATCATTGATGGTGACATCGTTGAGTTGTCGATAGTCGATGCAGAAACGAGAGGACCCATCCTTCTTCTTGACCAGGACCACTGGGGAGGACCAAGGGCTAGTTGAGGGGTTGACGATGCCTGCTTCTAGCATTTCTGCAACTTGTTTCTGTTCTTCTTGGCGCTGAAGGGGGTTCTTTCTTCGTATAGCTTGTCTCACTGGGGGTCCGACAGTATGTATGTGATGTTCTAGTACATGGGTGTGGCCTACATCTTGGGAGTTGGTGGCGAAGATGTCCTGGTATTCTGTCATTAACTGACACAGATCGTCCTTTTGCTGAGGGGTGAGGTGAGCAGGAATTTCCGGGAGTGATGGAGTTGATGAAGGAATGGTGGTGGTGGTAGGTGAGGGCTGGTCATCGTAGGTCTCCAGTTCTCCAATGGTGAGACCCCTGGGTGAGGTGATAGGGTGGTCGGAGATGTTGGCTATACGTACTGCGTTTTGTTTTAAGATGGCAGGTGCAGTGAGGCAATCCCTGTTAAAAGGGCTCTGAAGAGAAGGAGTGTGAATGAGTTCTCCTGTCAGGGTTGGATGGATGGATACCCAATGTTCATGATGTGGCAGCAAAGTGATGGGTTGAGTGGTGATGGCCGATGCAACACGGATGGCTTTCAAAGGTTGAGGGGGGTTGTGGAGCGGTGTTGTAGTCTTCGGAGTGGTGAGTCCTGGGTGGTCGGTGGAAAATAGCAATCTTCGTTCCACACACTGGATGGTAGTGCGAAGGACAGTGAGAAGATCGAATCCCAGGTATCCGTCGTAAGTGGTCTCTTGGGAGGGAAATACCATGAAAGCGTGGTGATGGCCGTGGTTGGGTTGAGGGGTGGCCAGAATGCGGTGTATGACAGGGAGATCCGCGTCATATCCGGCCGGTTCTGTAATGGCGAAGTGGTCCCGGACTGCAATAGGGAGGATCCTCATGAGGGTACTTCGGACGTTTTCTTTCTTCTCCGCAGCTGTAGCCGTCGTAAAAGCGGTGGAAGCCAGCCTGTTGAGCTTGTTGATGGTGGCGTCGAGGTCCCTGTCGTATGTGATAGCGTGGAACTGTTGGTCAGCTATTACGGTACCTAAGACGGGGTTAATGGCAGCTTTAGTATAGGTCTCAAACTGTTCCCAGGTCATCCCCGGGTTCTCTTTCACATAACTGGAAACTAGGGCCATGTGTCGCCCTAGCTTCATTACTACTGTATGAATTTTAGGGGCCACTTCATCTCTAAATAATTATGATGTCAAGAACTGGCTTGACGACCTCTAAATAGGTGGCTATGTCATTTTCCTCCGGTTTGAAAGGAATAATATCCAGTACTCTCCCCATCATCCTGACTACTCACCCCTGTCGTGTTACTCTCAGAAATATTAAAGCAGGAAAAACCCTGAAAGGCTAACCTCGAGAAAGAGACACCGCTGCCACCAGTGTTATGCCCGGTCCAAATTGGAACGCGAGATATTCTGAGTGCAATGATTAACTCTCTAACTGAAGAAGTATACCATTTAACTTTAATACAGAGACAACACGGCAGGAGAATAAGTACACAGGCGACAAGTTAACATGGGTTTTATTCACTTTACACCTGGTTCATGGAGGAGCAATATATTTAACTCTGGAACACTGAGATCATCAAAATGGCAACAATGGTAAATAGAGCAAACAAATAATAATATAATTAGCAATTATAAGGCAAGAGTCGAACAATGGGTCCGGACTCAATTTAACAATAACTCCTCGGATACAATTATAGAGTATCCAAAATAGTGGAGGCTTACCTCCCACTCAACTAGATCTCAAGCGAGATCTCAGCAAGGTAACAAGAGTGCAGTAATGGCAGATGTCGTCTGGATCATACTATGATGTCCTCGGCAATAGTGACGTTAAATGACTCTAAAGCAACAATGACCAAGTGGTCATCAACAATAAGGTGGGCTCTGAAATGCTCACAAATGAACTGAATTCTACAGGTGTGCTAGATCTCACTTGGCAAGATTATTTATTCTAAAACTACGTGTGTGGGCAACTAGCAAGATGCGGAAGGCTGATACAACAATCGTCGGGAGCTGAGATAGAGTGAGATCTATTCGAGTTATGAACCTGACAGAATGTTAAGTGAATGAGGCTAGAAGTTATACAAGGGAACAAGGTTACGTGTAAATATGTGTGTATGTCATATGCTGTGGGTCTTGTATAGGCACGCCCCCTCTGACGGGCTATGGGAGACCAATAACCCGGGAATGTGCGTATATAAGGATCCCCTGATAGTTATGTCTAATGTGTCCCGGCAAGTGGGCAGATTAACGTCAATTTAAGTAGAGAGGGGAAAGCCCTCTCGTGAGACGTTAATTAGTGAGAACCCCTGAAGATAACTTCAACCACTACCCTGAGACAACTCTGTACCCATAAACCGTAGTAAGGCACTTAAAGGAGAGCGGGAGTGAAGAGGTGCCGTAGATCGAGGGAGAATCCAGTGGTCCAGGAGGGCGGCTGGGTGTGGTACTTCCGGATGGTGGTCCGGGATTAGGCTGCACTCCTAGGTCCTTACAGCTCCTTGTCCCTCTGCGCCTACCACGGGAGACACTCGGGTTCCTCTTGCACTCCGCGTGAGCAGGGACTTACTAAGAGTATGCCGGAGTTCTGCTACAGGGTTTGGTGGGGGTTATGGCGACTAGCATAATGGTCTGTATAGAGGTGCAAGCAGTCTATCCAGTGACACTATGGTTAGTCTAAGGTTTGGGACAATTAAATTACTCCCTTGCAATCTCCTCTGGAACCACAGGACTAATACAGTAAATAGAGGCCAGTGAAGGTGGGGCCCAAAGTGGGTTGCACAATCTAGTCCTCTTCCGGAAGGGGGGAACCCGACCTGGTCGTCTCTAAGTACTGCACTATCCTTATGATCCCTTGAAAGGAACAAGACAGGAATCTTTATTTACTTGGTCTATGCACAGCATCGAAGGCCAGGAAGGTGGGGCCCAAAGTGTGTTGCACAATCTAGTCCTCTTCCTGAAGGGGGGAACCCGACCTGGTCGTTTCCGATCACTGCACACAGCTTCAAGTGTGAACACCAGCTATTCTGGCTGCTTTTGTCTCTGGAACCACAAGACTAATACAGTAAGTAGAGGCCAGTGAAGGTGGGGCCCAAAGTGGGTTGCACAATCTAGTCCTCTTCCTGAAGGGGGGAACCCGACCTGGTTGTCTCTAAGTACTGCACTATCCTTGTAATCCCTTGAAAGGAACAAGACAGGAATCCTTATTCACTTGGTCTGGGCACAGCATCGAAGGCCAGGAAGGTGGGGCCCAAAGTGGGTTGCACAAGCTAGTCCTCTTCCTGAAGGGGGGAACCCGACCTGGTCGTCTCCGATCACTGCACACAGCTTCAAGTGTGAACACCAGCTATTCTGGCTGCTTTTACCCAGATAAATTAATACCAAAGGCAAGCTTAGTTACTGATGTCCAGACTGGTTGAGTACTTGTGAATATTCTTGCCCAGACTTAAGGCTCTCGGCTTGAGAGGATCAAAGGCGCTGGGGTGGTGTCCGCGCATGGTGGTTAGGTCCTTGTAGTCCTGGGAGTGGTGCGCCTGGACTTTTGGCTGGCCCTTGTTTAGCTGGAGGAAGATTCCTCAGGGCAGATCTGTACACATTAAGGGGTGATGGCTTCCTGGTGGGAGAGGAAGCGGATGAGTTTCTTACAATGGATGATGACTGATTCTGGGGGTTAAGACTTATTGTTGGCTGGAATGATAGGCAAGTTTTGGTTTATGAGTGACTTTAACCCGGGACAATGGTTTAGATTGAATGGATGCAAGAGCTTTAGGTTCCTTGATAGGGGATATGAAAGGTAATCTGGGGAAGAGAGGTTTTGGTTCTGAAAGACCTTTAGGTTCTTTGATAGGGGATATGAAAGGTAATTTAGGTAACAACCTGGTACCACCTGTGGTTGTATAGCTAGGTTGAGAAGTTACTGGGCTGGCTGAGGGGGTTTGTAATAGTTACCCCTGCGATGGTCATTTTCTTTGGCTCTGGTGATTAAAGAAAATGACTCGGCGTGGGTGACTGGTGTGGTCCACTCGGGATGGACGTGTCCCACTCGTTCCACCGTTATCTTGGCTATACGGGCAGGGGCAGGGTTGTCGTGGGTCTGGATGGCAGTGGGGAGGCTGTCCGAAGGCTTAGTTGGTTCTGTCGCATGGCTGTGACAAGCTGGAGATGCGGTAACACCGTTCCTAGACCGCATCTCACAATATATATAAATAAATGAGCCAATAAATACGTCCATCCCCCCTTATATCCCTCTCCGTGTACGGTGACGCCAGGCTTCAACCCTTTCAGTACCGGTGACGTCTGTTATAGTTTATTCGAGCTCTATTTAGACGACTTTATGCAGCTTAGAAGGGATCTGTGGTTGTTAAATGGGTTGACTGAGACTGTTCAAAGCCTCGTATAATGGCTAGAGGTCGTTCCTAAGCTGAATACAATCGACTAATAGTAGCCAGAATAAAGCATAATATTATAAAAGATGTCGCAGGTACAGAAGGGGTTAAATATTTCTTCAATGCACATTAGGAAAGTTCTGTAGACATTAACCCGATGACGCATTTCTTCTCTGTATGCTTGCTATTGTTAGACGATTATATTCAGATTAGGAAGGGCATATGTATGTCAGAGGGTTGGAGATAGTATTTACAATATTAATTCCCACAGATCCTGCCAAAGCTGTATAAAATCGTTTAGTGATAGCCAGAATAAACTGTCACAACGCGTCATCACCTTCAATACGTAAAATGGGATCAACAAATTTTATGCCAGGTTTTTACTGGGGTTGATTTTTTGTCTTTATTTTTTTTGTTTATGTGCATGAGGGAGACAAAAGGCAGAACTGCCTGCTGCAAGTGCCTCCTGTTATGCCCTGTTTTTCTACAGGTTTAACTTGGGTAATGTGAGTTCTAACTGACTGGGTATATAAGGCTGCATGCACAATACAAGGTATGAGGAATAGAGAACACAAAAGAAACACACGGTAACAAGACACACGATCACGTTTATTAATATACCACTTCTGAAATACTCGTGCAAGACAAATGATAGAATTGAACAACACTAGCATAAGTGGATCTGGATGGAGCCTAGTCTCCCACTTCCAACGTTCAGGTATTAATCTTCTGATCACTGGCTTATTTAACAGGTTTATATACCGAAGACCATCAATGTTACTTATAGATTCATATTCACTGTTAGACTTATTACTGGTAGCTCTGGTGCACAAGTAGTAGTTCACAGACTAGATTAGACACGCGTATTTTAGAGCACGGGAATTCTAGTAACCTCAGGGGGTACTGATCTAAGTTTTATATTCTTGTCTCAGAAATACATAGAACGCAAATCAGTGGGCGAACATTCAGATATCACTAGGGCTTCACTTCTATGAAATAATATCTGGGTATATGGTTACTTACGAGAGTTAGTATCGCCTGTTAATTAATGAACACTGATACGCTTAGCACTTCCTAATGGAATGGTTATATATGAATTACTGGGGCAAAGATATAGCCACTTCGTAGAAATATTAATAAGTAAGTCTCTAAATAGTACTGTAACACTGTAGTACTGATAGAGTGAATCTTGGGTAGTATTTGATTGGTCTGGTCCTGGTTATCTTGCGTCCGTGATGTTGGGGGCTAACGACTGGTTCCGCGGCCGTCCAGGGTGTCCATATGTAGGAAGTTCTCAATTACGTGGACAGGTCCTTCTATCCAAATCTGCCACGGAGTCTGCCAGCTCTTGAACTCACTTCTCAGCAACCAACAAGGATAGAGCTCAAGGTTAACTCTGGTGACCAACCTGGATTGGTGTCTATCTTTCAGCTGATTTTACTGGGGGCTGGAGCTGGGTTTATTAGGCTCGGTTTTGGGCCCTGTAGGCCATAGGGATCTCGAGTCTTATGGACTTATTTGAGCTCTCAATAGATACGGGGACTAGGTAAGGTGGTGATTACTGTTGTGGCACATGGCTATAGGAAGCCTTCATCATATGATATAACTGAGCCTTAGTAAGAGGTACTATTTTGGCTATACTGGAAGTATTTAGGGGAGAGAGACTGGATCTACTTTGCGAGGAGGATGGGGACAGCTGTGATAGGAGCGTCTCTCTTAGATTGTTCAATCTTCATTCTATGGTATAGCTGAGGTGCTAATTTAGTGATCAGAGTATGCAAGAAAGGTAAATGGTTTATTGTGAGTTAATAGAGGTTAGTAAAGGTGTTAGTCATGCATGGTTAGTTCATTGATAGGAAGAATTCCTGTGCTACCTGGCAATGACCCGGAAGTCAAAACAGGGGTCAGGTATACCTCCGCAGGGGTGGGGGTCTCCCTCCTCGGGTGGGTAAAAAGGGTTAGCTGGGCGCCCTCTCTCTGTGATGGTCGTCCGGCGGCTGTGGCTAGGGGCTTGCCATATCACCAGCGTTTGTAATAACCCTCTGTTTATGAGACAGATGTGGATGTCCTTAATACCAAAACCGAAGGTGCCTTGGCTAGCTGGTTTTAATCGGTTGGTTGTTAATTGTATGGTTTGCTGATTGTGGTGGAGACTGGGTTGCTAACTCTGCCACATTTATCTGGAAGTATGGCAATAGAGGTTAGTTACTGGCGAGGCGGCTAGCCTCGCACCGACGACCATTGGGTGCAGGGTTGTGAAGGGGTTGTAAGGGAATAGATGGCATGCAAGGGGTTAGTAAAGTTCTAATGTTGTTCCGGCCTACTAAGGGAAGGTAGGCTGGATAGGAGTATATATATAAAAGGTTGGAGAGCGTTAGCAACGGAAAAATCAAGGGTCTTCAAGAGGTATGAGGGAGAGGCTAGGTCGGACAAGACTCGAGGAGCGCGGGGTGTTAATGAGAGGGGGGGAAGTTCAGGGGGCTACGTGGAAATGTGACCCTAAGGTCTCCGGGCGTGGGGGTGGCATTAGGCTACAGTTGATTTTGGAGTTTGAAAGGACAGTGAAAGTACGTTAGCCAAATGCTACCGGGGGATGCAACTATGGGGTGATATATGAGTCTGGAAAAGATAGAATCATGTGGACTGTGGGGCTGTGGGGGGAGAAGGAGGTGAACTGTAGGTGTGTGCTTGACTGTGGATAAAGTAGGGAAAAACATGGTGTACTATTACTCGTCAAGACGAGGGGTTATGGACACTATTAGTTGGCACGAGTTTTTGTATGTCTAGTTGTCCCTGGGAACTGCGTTTTCTATGAAATATAGACCAAAGAAAAGCGGCAGTTCATAGGGGTACTTCGTTATTGTTTCGAGGTACTATGATAGATACTGGTAACAAAGGTTATCTATACAATCTCTGGTTGGGGTAAGAATTGGAGTTACAGCATGGTGGTTAACATCTGTAGTCATGGCTGTCTAGGTCTTACGGGGGCAATGGTTCTACATCACTGGTGTACCCGTGGGTATCTTAGTTTCTTATTAATTAGGACATGGGGTTTTAACATACTACTTCTCGGATGGAAAAACATACATAGATTTATGGCTGTCTGACTGGTTGGCATTGGCTCAACCTAGGGACAGGCATGGGTGTTTTAATATGAATGTGTATTCCTGTTCATCATCATGTAGGTAGAGTCTGGTGGGTAAAAGGTGTAGGACACGAAGCAAAATGTAGTAGTGTGGACTGTGGATACGAAGGAGGTGATTGGAAGACGTATAACAATTGTGGAAAAGTAAATGGAAAAGATGAACACAATGGCGGATAAAGATAACTAGCCTAAGGCTTGAATACATAGATTTATGGGGGCGATTGGTCTTCAGAAACTTAGTCTGGCAAGACAAGGTATTTTAGGGTATGTTGATATTAATAACTAACCTAAGGATTGAATACATAGATTTATGGGGGCGATTTGTCTTCAGAAACTTAGTCTGGCAAGACAAGGTATTTTAGGGTATGTTGATATTAATAACTAACCTAAGGATTGAATACATAGATTTATGGGGGCGATTGGTCTTCAGAAACTTAGTCTGGCAAGACAAGGTATTTTAGGGTATGTTGATATTAATAACTAACCTAAGGATTGAATACATAGATTTATGGGGGCGATTGGTCTTCAGAAACTTAGTCTGGCAAGACAAGGTATTTTAGGGTATGTTGATATTAATATCCTAACTTAGGGACAGGGCATGGGTGTATTAACTTAAGGTGTATTTATGTTCATCATCAGGTAGGTAGAGGTGTAGGACACGAGGGGTAGTGTATACGCGAGGTGGGGGAAAGGGTTGTGAATTGTAAAGGGGTTGGTTTGAGGCTAGGCGCCGCGCCGCTCGTGACCTAGGATAGTGACCCTTAATGCGCTGGACATAGGGGTGGCATCTCCCTACGATCGAACAGGTAGAGTGGTGTGTGCAGCGGGGCGTGAAGGATAAGTGGACAGGATGACCCAAACAGGGTACCCTGAGCAGAGGGTCATGAAGCAAAATAGAGTAGTGTGGATTGTGTATACGAAGGAGGTGATTGGAAGACGTATAACAATTGTGGAAAAGTAAATGGAAGAGATGAACACAATGGCGGATAAAAGATAATTAACCTAAGGATTGAATGCATGCATGAATGACGACATTATAGCCGTCGTCCTAATAAGAGGATGAAACCTGGTGGGTCTGCACGTGGCACAATACGACACAAGGACAGTGCCGCTATGTCGTATCAATACTGGTGGCATACTCCGGTTAATATTATATATACACTTAGTTACTAGAAGAACAAGGCAAGGGGGCGACTGAGCACGGGGGTACATATATCTATACTCGTCATGGAAAGGGAGATACGAGGTAGCTTTCCTGCATCTCTCCTGATAATCGTCTGCAGATTGGTCATAGTGAGTTTATCCGAATTAACAGGCCTAAATCAATACAATAATTGGCATAGGGTTATCGGGTGTATAGAGTCGTGGTTAAAGGTTGGGAATATATAGTTAGTGGATAAAACCACGGGAGGTTAGAGACTTAGAATTGGGGGGCTATGATTGTTATATAACTAAATACAGGGCTGACGTAATCACGATCTGATTTGGTGTGAAATGGAAGTTAAGGTGTCTTAGATCGCCTCGAACCTACACAATGAAAGTATTATAGCCTGTATGGTGGTTACCCAATTAAATACATACTTAGGTGGTACATCAAGAATATCAGTGAGTAAAGTATTGTGGTTTGTATATTAGAAGACTGTGATTGAGAGACGTATAATATGTGGAATGAATTGAGAGAGAGAGAGAGACCAAATCGGGAAAGTAAAAAGGGGTCTGGGATCTCGTTGGGGATGGTAGTTTCGCTCTCAGGATTTTCGTTCCTGTGGCTCGTTAGGGTTGGAGGTTTCGCTCTCAGGATTTTCGTACCACAGCGTTCCTGTGGCATTTTACCTCCCCCAGAGTTGAAAGTGTTACGATCGGGTCTCGTATAAATCAGTGGCTCTTATACATTGGACTAGACTGGCATAAATGCAACAACGGAAATGCTAGATCCAACCCCTGATATATAATCCCGTCGAACAAAGAACACATATACCCTCCAGAGTTATATCTGCGATAGCGGGGTATCTTAACTCTCAGTATCTATGTGCTTCTACTATAGGCTGATGTTCTCTGAAACAGCCTATTACCTATAACATATGGTTGCTTAGTTATGGTACACAAGGAAAAGATAGTTAACTTAACCCTTTCACGCACATATGACGCAGAGGTTGCCAGATTAGCAATAAGAAATAGAGTTATCTCACTCTTATAATTACCTCTCCAAAATTAGTTTTCTGCCCACAGCTAACTCAAAGACAACTGCAGAGGTTGAAGTAACTAAACTAAAGGTTTCTAAATCCCCCTGATGGTAAGAAAGGTTTTAAAGTATCCCCAATAGGCTCAAAATCGCGTCATATGTCTGAGAGGGTTAATTAAATCACAAGAGTGATCTAATGCAAACAAGAAGAAGGTTTACTTAACGTTACGTTAATCAATAATATCTGTCACTCCTTTATGAAAGAAAGTGTTGTAAAGTCCTCAAGCACCGAACAAGGAATCTTCTGAATAATGTCGGATGCTCCTAAGAAGAACGTATCGGAAATGGAACCACAAAATAGAAGGAGGCAGGACAATGCACGTGTAGGCTAAATACACAAAAAGGCTGGACCTATAATGCTATTGGACACAAGAATATTATAAGCGGTGCAACAGTAATAATGCTCGCCACGAAAAAGTAGTACTCCTATTAACAAAACTGGTCTATGCTGGTTGTGTCTCTCTACAGCAACCTAGACCTCAAAATGCTTGTGTAGAAATAATGGGTATGCATAAAAGAGTATATGATCTAATCCAGCTAATGTCTACCCGGGTTAATAAAGTCTAGCTGGGATGCGCAAAGGTACAGAATTCTGGTGGAGCAAGGCAGCTCCTAGCCTAGTGTGGACCTTGGGTCTGTGCGGCCTGATTACGTTAATATGAAGGGGTGCTCTCTTGAGGATTCTCGATCACAAGTATCGAGTATCCTCCTGGCAACCCTCAAAAGTAAAAGCAAATAGAGTTAGAACAGTGTTGGGTGGATTAGGCAAGCAGCCCTCACGCACTACACAGTCTAAACTCCAAGGTACACAGACAAAAGATCCACCCAGGTAACCCACAGAATCCGTAGTGTCGTGCAGCTCAAAAGTAGCCTACACACAGTGAAAACACTAACAGCAAGGTACCTGATCCCTAGTCTAGCATTATTTAACCCTGTAGAAACATTAGTGATTGATGGAGACAGTCCGAGCAATACTATCTCCCAAAAAGACAATGACTATCTTCAACCTTAGCCTAGTACATAAGAAATGTGAGATCCAGCATATAATACAGTCTGGCCACCAATTCAAGGTGTGGATGCAGGGAACCAGAGGGGGATTGATATTAATAAAAGGTGAGGAAGTAGTGGAAATGATAGAGGCAGTAGAAGAGAAAGATTCTAAGACAAGAGTGTGGAACAGTTCAAGGGAGATGCTTAGAGTATGCTGTCTGGGACGGATCTGACCAGGATATTTCCAGGGACCGCATGGGTGGAGTCCCAGTTCGCAGGAATGGCACGAGGGCGCGCGACAGTCGCCCAGTAAGCAGCCGCCTAGTAGGCCGTGTTAGGCAGGAGGCAACGAATCCCGCGAGGCCTATGTAAGGGGGCCGGCCACGCGCCACACTCACCACCAAGTCACACCACCTGGTCTCTCTCTCTCTCTCTCTCTCCCGCTCGCCTTCCCATCATTCAATTACTTAACACAATACTTTCAATTGACTAAATAAAATAGAAAGGATTGTGACAGACGAAAACAAAGAACAGTTCTGAACTGTCTGCAACACAAGCTTTCTCAAGAAGGAAAGTACACAATGATAGGTAGACTGTAGCTACATTCTCTGCCCTGGCGAGTCCTAGCGAGTAAGCCATGCGGTTCTGGGGGAAGCGGTGAGCGTCACACCCCACCCAAGATTTTTAAGAGGCTCCAACTATGAGCTCTAAATCTGACACGCAGAACCCATACAAAATTCGCCACTCCTAGTCACCCAGCGACAATGAAATGTAAAGCACAGTTCTCTTCAAAATAACACATTATAAAAATGAACAACCCCTCCCAACACAATAGATTAAATTACATAGTTATGCTCATAAGAGCGAGCTTCACTAGCCCAGCCTTCTGAGAGGAGTACAACTCAGAATTTCTGCTATAACATACTTAAAAAAAAATTAACTATCAAAGAAAGAGTTTTTATAGGATTTTTATATTTTTAATATGTTTATGGCGGCTGCACTACAGGGGCAGCCTATTTTTTTCTTCTATACCAACACAGCAACTCCTACTTTACGACCCAATACGCTGGGCTACCCACGCGAGCCAACAAGCACCAGACGTAAACATACTAATCAAACCAAAGTAGGAGGCTACCCTTGTGATGATCTACCCCGGGTCTTCCACCCTCGATAAGCAATCTGCAATCACATTCTCAGAACCGGCAATATGACGTATGTCTAGGTTGTATTCCTGCAACATTAATGACCACCTGGTCAGCCTCATATTCCGGTTATGGAATTGATTCAGGAACTTGAGGGGGTGATGGTCGGTGTAGATCACCACAACTGGTCCATAGGCTGGAACATACACCTCAAAGTGCCTGAGCGCTAGCACAATCGCCAGCAGTTCCTTCTCAACTACTGAATAGTTCTTCTGCGCCGAGTTGAACTTTTTTGAGAAGAAACTGACTGGGTGCTCCAGCCCATCTTCGTCTGATTGCATCAGAACGGCACCAGCCCCCACACCACTGGCATCAGTTGCCAGCTGGAATGGTCGGCTAAAGTCCGGGGCCCTGAGGATTGGGTGAGTACACAACAGGTATTTTACTAGCAAAAAAGCCCTCTCACACTCAGGCACCCACTTAAACTTTCTATCTTTGGCCAATAGGTCCGTCAGAGGAGCCAGCACAGTAGAATAGCCCTTTATAAAGCGGCGGTAGTAACCAATCATGCCCAAAAACCTCATGATCTGCTTCTTGGTGGATGGCCTGGGGAAGTGGTTAATAGCCAATATCTTGTTCTGTGGGGGGCACACCTGGCCCAAACCCACCATGAACCCCAGATACTGCACGGTAGCCTGCACAAAATCACACTTTCCCAGGTTGACCACCAAGTTTGCCTCGCTTAATTTCTTAAATAGGGATTCTACATGTTCACAGTGGCTCTTGAAATCGTCATCGTAGATAATGACGTCGTCCAGGTACACGGTACAGTTCGGAATGTCAGCCACTAACTCGTTCATCAAGCTTTGGAAGGTCGCTGGTGCGTTCTTTAGACCGTACGGCATGACATTACAACGATATGTAGCACCATCCACCACAAAACCACACACCTCTTTCGCCCGTTCAGACAAAGGCACCTGCCAGTAACCTTTTACCAGGTCCACCTTGGTCAAGAACTTGGCCCTGCCAATCTTGTCTACACAGTCATCGACCCGGGGAAGAGGATATGGATTGGTGGGAGTCAAGCCGTTTAGCCTGCGGTAATCAACACAGAAGCGCACCTTGCCATCCGGCTTGGGTTGCAGCGTTACGAGAGATGTCCACTTTACCGCCCCCTTCTCGATCAGTCCCTGTTGCAACATATACTCCAACTCCACCCGGAGGGCCGGAAGTTTAACAGGGGGCACCCTATAGGGCACTGATTTGAAGGGTGGGTGGTCTCCGACGTCAACGTCGTGCACCTCATGAGTAGTGAGGCCTGGGTGTTCCGCAAATACAGTAGGGTATAAACAGAATAGGCGCTCGACAGCCACACGCTGTTGCTCAGGTAGGTGTTGCAAAGCCTCATGAGCCGCCTGTCTCGTGTTTCCCGCCCACTGATCTGCAGAAACATGATAATCCCAGTTGTCATCCACCTGCGCATGACTGTCCCGTTCTCCTTCTCCACCTTGACTGCTGAAAGTCATCACGGGGACAGTGAGAGGCTCAGGTGGGCGCCTCACATACTCCTTCATCAGGTTGACATGACATAACTGATTCCTCTTACGCCTGTCTGGAGTGGCCACCAGGTAATCTAAGTCCGAGAGCTTCTCTGCTACCCTATAAGGACCAGCGTACTTTGCGGATAAGGGGTGACCTACAAGAGGGAGTAGTATCAACACCTCCTGACCCACGTGAAACTCCCTGAGTTTCACCTTGTGGTCGTACCTGTCCTTCATGAGGGCCTGAGAGCCTACCAGATTGCGGCCAGCCAACTCCAGACTACGCAACATTCGTTCTCTACTCTCAAGTTCGACAGCACCGTCACTACACTTTAGAACCTCCGGGTCTTCTAGCTGCAATTTGCGAATATCTGAGGGAGCTAGCCTGTCTAAGTGTTTGCGAAACAACTCATGCCCTCCCCCAACATCGAACTTTGCATCCCGTTGCTCTCTCCGTGTATACCGTTGCTGGCTCTGAGTCTCTTTAAGCCCTGCCTCTACACTCTCAGTGACAGGTGGTGGTGCTTCTCCAGACTCCAATAACGGTGCTAATACTGAGTCCCCGAGAAGCGCTGCTGGTACTAGAATCTCCACCGTATCAGCTTTCAGCACCTTCTCGTGACCGTTCCTCCGCTTATTTGAAGACTGTTGGTTAGGCTGTGACTCCCTGGATGCGAGAGATCTGGTTACAACACACGCCATTGGTTGCACCTGACACCTCTCAACCCACTCCTGTTCCTCCCCACTCACGTCGGCCGGCTCCTCGGCAACGACTAAGGGTGAAACCTTAGAAGCAGGCACTGCAAAGTCATTGCCGAGAAGGAGGTCGACGCCCCCAACAGGCAATTTCTCCACGATTCCCACATCCAGTTCGCGAGTCACACCGTCAACTTCAAGCTCCATTCTAACAAGCGGGTATGACCTAGTTGCATTAACTCCATGCACCACAACTACCCGCGCCACGTTTATGGGTCTACCAGTGAAATTCTTCAAGAGTGTCTGAGAGGCACCTGTGTCACGCAAAAGCTGTACCCCGTGCTTCTTTCCCCCCCACTTCACGCAGCCATGACCTCTATGGTCGCAAAATGCATCGCGGACAGGGTTCGAGCCTTCCGGATCCTTCTTCACTGGCGGTGCTCCATCCTCTGATCTTATGCCTCCAGCAAACACAGAAGACTTCTGGAACACCCCAATGCTGCGAGCCAATGACACAGCCGCCGTGGGAGGTCTGCTCGGACAAGCTTTTGCCATGTGCCCCTCTTTGTGACAGTGATAACACTCAAATTTCCCCTTGGACTTATACTGAGGTGTAAAAGTCACCTGACCCATCTTAAACGGGGCGGTGCTAGGTTTGTGATCAGTCTTGGTGTCATTGCTTTTAAATTTATGTGTGTCCATATTCCGGGGAGGGGGAGGGTAACGCTCCTTAACGCCTACATCGTTTCTCTGTGCAGAGCCGCACCCCCGAATTAATGACAACCGACGATCAGCCATCTCTGCTGCTTCTACGAGAGTTCTTGGGTTCTTCTCTTTAAGGTTTAATGTCAAGTCGCCGCCCGTACACTTATAAAACTGCTCTAGAAGCATCAACTGTTTCATCTCATCAAACGTAGTTGTCTTCTCTGATCTGAGCCAGTTTCCCATAGCGTCGGACAGGTCCCGGGCGTGCTCCAAGAAGGTACTGTCTCGCCCCTTAGTCACACCCCGGAACTTTAACCTATATGTCTCGGGTTGTAGCTCGTATGCCCGCAGGACAGCCTCCTTGAGCTCCTCATAAACAACGCAGGACTCCAAAGGCAGTGCATCGTAAGCCTTGAGCCCCTTACCTACGAGTCTAGAGGACAAAAGGGCCGCCCACTTAACTTCAGGCCACTGATGCTCCCGGCACTTCTTCTCAAATCTATTGAAAAACTCTGTGACACCAGACTCGTCAAATACAGGGACCAGTTTGAGAAGGTGCGACAGAGACTGATCATGCGCACGGTTTCCAGTACTGAGTCGCTGTCCCGTCATCTCAACACGAGACTTCTCTAAATCCATGTCGGCACGGTATCTTGTAGATTCTAGTTCAGTCCTAAGCTCAGCTTCCCCCGTCTGTTGCTGCATCCTAGCCAGCTCTTTTCTCTCTTCTATCTTAGCTAGCTCTTTTCTCTCTTCTATCTTAGCTAGCTCTTTTCTCTCTTCTATCTTAGCTAGCTCTGTCTGCTGTTGACTCTGATGTTGCATCTTTGTCATCTCGAGCTGAAAGAGCATCTCCGGGGTCAAACCTTGAGGAGGAGGAGATGCAATGATGTTAGAAATACCCGGTGATCCCCCCAGGGGCAAACCACCCTGCCAGTCACTACCCCCCTGCGGAAGCGTGCTCAGGGTCGGTACTCCAATAGGAGGATTGGGAGTCGAGTGAAGGGGAGGCTCGGCCAAAGGGCTCTGAGCACTCACCCTACCTCGTACGCCAGTCACCCCACCCAGCACACACGTCATCAGGTCATCCTTGGTCATGCCACTAGTACATACATGACCGATAGCTGCGGCTAAGCACTGGAGACCGTACCGATTCACACCCACCAACCGGTCGGAAGTAACAGGCCATTGTAAAAAATTCCTTGCATCCTCCTCACTGTTCACCAAGTTAACAACCTGCCCATGCTGCTGCTCCTCAGCTTCTACATCACGTACTGTGTCTTCATCCTGCACTGATCCGCTATAAGACATGATGCTCACTGAAGATTTTTCACTTTGATACACAAAAAAGAAGTACCCCAAACTCTTATACCACAATATTCACAATAAAATATTCTCGGAGACCGCTTAAGTGCTATATTACTTTGCTAAAAAAATAATTCTTGCATGTCCTCAAAAAATATTCCACAAAATCAACAAATGTTCACTGCCTAAACTGTGAGAAAAATCTGCACAATAACCTGCAATTATATGTCAGTTCACCAAATCCTGAGCTAGGTCGCCATTTGTTACGATCGGGTCTCGTATAAATCAGTGGCTCTTATACATTGGACTAGACTGGCATAAATGCAACAACGGAAACGCTAGATCCAACCCCTGATATATAATCCCGTCGAAAAAAGAACACATATACCCTCCAGAGTTATATCTGCGATAGCGGGGTATCTTAACTCTCAGTATCTATGTGCTTCTACTATAGGCTGATGTTCTCTGAAACAGCCTATTACCTATAACATATGGTTGCTTAGTTATGGTACACAAGGAAAAGATAGTTAACTTAATTAAATCACAAGAGTGATCTAATGCAAACAAGAAGAAGGTTTACTTAACGTTACGTTAATCAATAATATCTGTCACTCCTTTATGAAAGAAAGTGTTGTAAAGTCCTCAAGCACCGAACAAGGAATCTTCTGAATAATGTCGGATGCTACTAAGAACGTATCGGAAATGGAACCACAAAACAGCAGGAGGCAGGACAATGCACGTGTAGGCTAAATACACAAAAAGGCTGGACCTATAATGCTATTGGACACAAGAATATTATAAGCGGTGCAACAGTAATAATGCTCGCCACGAAAAAGTAGTACTCCTATTAACAAAACCGGTCTATGCTGGTTGTGTCTCTCTACAGCAACCTAGACCTCAAAATGCTTGTGTAGAAATAATGGGTATGCATAAAAGAGTATATGATCTAATCCAGCTAATGTCTACCCGGGTTAATAAAGTCTAGCTGGGATGTGCAAAGGTACAGAATTCTGGTGGAGCAAGGCAGCTCCTAGCCTAGTGTGGACCTTGGGTCTGTGCGGCCTGATTACGTTAATATGAAGGGGTGCTCTCTTGAGGATTCTCGATCACAAGTATCGAGTATCCTCCTGGCAACCCTCAAAAGTAAAAGCAAATAGAGTTAGAACAGTGTTGGGTGGATTAGGCAAGCAGCCCTCACGCACTACACAGTCTAAACTCCAAGGTACACAGACAAAAGATCCACCCAGGTAACCCACAGAATCCGTAGTGTCGTGCAGCTCAAAAGTAGCCTACACACAGTGAAAACACCAACAGCAAGGTACCTGATCCCTAGTCTAGCATTATTTAACCCTGTAGAAACATTAGTGATTGATGGAGACAGTCCGAGCAATACAATCTCCCAAAAAGACAATGACTATCTTCAACCTTAGCCTAGTACTTTTTTTTTTAAAGAGACAATGAACGGAGGAAGGAAAAACACAGATAAAACAAAAAGGTCCATGTGCCTAAAGGCATCCTCCATTCATAAAATGTTTGTAACAACTGGATTTAAACATTTGTAGATTGTAAGTTTGTGGAAAGCAATTCGAGGGAAGTGAATTCCAAAGAGTAGTAGCTCTGGGGATAAATGAATTCTGATAAGCAGAAGTCCTGCATTGTGGAGGAGAAAGTGTAAATTCATGGGCGCTCTCAGCTGCCCTAGTTCTACGGGGAAAGATGTGGAGAGGCGGCACAATTGAAGCAAGTTCCTCGGAACAATTGCTGTGAAAATATCTGTAGAATAATGCAAGGGATGCAACGTTTCTTCGTATGGATAATGTAGGAAGGTCCTGTGTGATTGCAGGGTTATTGATTAATCTAATAGCTTTATTTTGAATTTTGTCCAACTGCCTCAATGCAACCACTCCACTTCCACCCCACAGAGGTGAACAGTAATCCATCTGAGAACGCACATGACTTTTATATCACGGCCAACTGCTCGTCAGTGAAGAATTCTCGAACTCTGTACAGGAGTCCCAGTTTTTTAGAGGCATTCTTAGCAATGCCTCTAACATAATGTGTCCAGCTCAAGTTAGTAGTTAATGTTACACCGAGAATGTCAATACTAGGGGAAGTGGGAATATTTACATCATTAAAAATATATGGGAGTCAGTGAGATTCTGTCGGTTAGAAAATTGAATGTACTTGGTTTTCTGTGCATTAAAGGAAACTAGATTCTTTTTTCCCCATCCATTAATTCTAGAAAGGTCCTGGTTCAGAGAAATTGCAGTGTTTATTTTTGAATTTATAAGATCGGGTTGGGTGAAAGAATTGGTAAATGTGAAGGAACTGTGGAGTGTTGAGTCATCTGCGTAGGAATGTATTGGATTATGAGTGGTAGATATGAGATCATTGATATGAATGAGGAACAGAATTGGGGCCAAAACTGATCCCTGGGGAACACCAGCATTTATTGAGTGAAATTGAGAATAAAGGCCATCTACCATTACACGTATTTTTCTGTAATGAACATAAGAAGAAATTAGTGGAACTAATGATGCAAGGCCGTAGTGTGACATCTTCGACAATAAGGATTGATGCCAGACTCTATCAAATGCCTTTGATATATCCAGTGCTATTGTATGTGTTTCACCATGTTGGTCTGTAGCTTGGTTGATTTGATGCGTAAGAAGGCAAAGCATGTCTGCAGTTGATCGACATCGTCTAAAACCATATTGCCTATCACTGATTAATTTATTATTCTCAAGATGCTTAATTATGTGATTATTTAATATAATTTCAAAGACTTTACCAAGAGTGGAAGTTATAGCTATTAGTCTGTAGTTTGATGGATCTGAAGAGGCACCTTTTTTAGGAACTGGATGGATGTTTGCTTCTTTCCAGGGTACTGGGAAGCATGAGGTATGAGTACACAGACGGAAAAATTTTGCCAATACAGGAGCGAGCACCAAGGAGAAATTCTTAAGTACTATTGGAGGAATTTCATCTGGACCAGGAGCCTTATCTACCGAGAGATTCTGCAAAATAGTTTTGACATGTCTGGTGTGGATCTTAAGTGAGGGAATTTCAGGCGAATTAAAATTAAGTACAGGGACATCTTGATTTAATTCATCTAAGGTTGAGTTGGTGGAGAAAATATCCGCAAGAAGGTTAGCTTTACCTCGTGGGTCACTTACAAGATTGCCAGTCGGAGATTTTAATGGTGGAATGGATGAAGCAGTAGTGAAGTTGGATTTAAATGAGTTAAGAGTAGACCAAAATATTTTGTTATCATTTGGATTATTTAGAAGTTTATTTGCCTGCTTGTGGAGAAAGTTTGATTTAGTTAGGTTTAATACAGTTTTGGCATGATTTCTGATGTTTCTAAAGTAATTAAAGGCTTCATGTGTTTTTGATCTTGTGTATGCATTGTAGGCTATTGTTTTTTGTTCAGTTACTCTAGCACAATTATGGTCAAACCATTTAGGTGAATTAGATCTTTTACTGTACTTTTGATGAGGAATAAAAGTTTCCATTCCAATTTGTACATAAGAACATAAGTACATAAGAAATGTGAGATCCAGCATATAATACAGTCTGGCCACCAATTCAAGGTGTGGATGCAGGGAACCAGAGGGGGATTGATATTAATAAAAGGTGAGGAAGTAGTGGAAATGATAGAGGCAGTAGAAGAGAAAGATTCTAAGACAAGAGTGTGGAACAGTTCAAGGGAGATGCTTAGAGTATGCTGTCTGGGACGGATCTGACCAGGATATTTCCAGGGACCGCATGGGTGGAGTCCCAGTTCGCAGGAATGGCACGAGGGCGCGCGACAGTCGCCCAGTAAGCAGCCGCCTAGTAGGCCGTGTTAGGCAGGAGGCAACGAATCCCGCGAGGCCTATGTAAGGGGGCCGGCCACGCGCCACACTCACCACCAAGTCACACCACCTGGTCTCTCTCTCTCTCTCTCTCTCTCCCGCTCGCCTTCCCATCATTCAATTACTTAACACAATACTTTCAATTGACTAAATAAAATAGAAAGGATTGTGACAGACGAAAACAAAGAACAGTTCTGAACTGTCTGCAACACAAGCTTTCTCGAGAAGGAAAGTACACAATGATAGGTAGACTGTAGCTACATTCTCTGCCCTGGCGAGTCCTAGCGAGTAAGCCATGCGGTTCTGGGGGAAGCGGTGAGCGTCACAAAAGAGTGACACGACCAAAATATATCGTGACGTATCTCTTGCCCCTTCTCAGTAATCAAGAAAAAAACTTGTGTAGTTTAGATGCACTGCGAAATGATGATGAGGGGGTTCATCATACGTCTGGCAGGCGGTACGCGGATTGTTTACAGGTCTCAAATGTCGTTCCTCCCTCTCCCTCAGCTGATCGCACAGACCGTCAGACGCCCAGTCGCCCGCTGCGCAGCTTAGTAGTCAGTGACTAAGTCCGGAGACTATAAGACTATAAGAGGTTTTGTTTGTATCGCCATTCATCTCTTGCACCTTCGTCTGTCAACGTGACTTTGTTGTGCATCATCCTCTCCCACTTTATCCAGGCAAGTGAACGCCTGAATCGTCCCTTTCTACATTACAGTGTGGTGATGTTGTTGTTGTTGTTGATTAATTGTTTTACAAAGTTATTCAATGTATGTCATTCCGTGGTTCAGCAGCCGTAACCTATAAAGCAGCCCGCCTCTGTTTGACATGGCACGCCCAACCTTGTAGGCTACAAACTATTGTTTAGCTAAATTAGTGTGTGTGTGTATGGACCTTACCCTATCTAAAACGGAGGGTGGTATATTTGGATACTCGTTGTGTGACATTTTATTGGCTATTGTAAGACCTTTCGCAACTTTAATTTGTATTATTACATTTGGTAAGTTTGTGTTTTAGGTCCTGGTTCTATTATATTATTCGGTGTTTTGATATGTGAACCCTGCTACCTGTAACAATTAAGTGTATCCCTCAAAGTTCAAAGATCGCTAGAGCGTAATTATATGTTTGTATAATTTACAATTTGTATTAATTTAATGTTTGTGTGTGTATATATATATATATTCTCTTTTAAACAGACGAGGTTAAAGGCAATAGCAGTTTCAGCATTCAGGATTTTATTGTTACAGCTTTCAATAGTTCTAACAATTTTCCTCTGGGGTTCAGAGATGAGGTACAACAGGTCAGCAAAATTCATGGTGGATCCAACGTTTCACAAGTAAACATCTTGCATCTTCAGGGAAAGGAGAGGTAATGATTAGAATAAGGACAAAGCAACATATTTATACAAAATTCGAGGATCAAGAATAGGGAGGTGGGCGGAGCTACTGGGTGTGGGGTGGCTGTTCATTGGTGGAAGGCAGTCTATTCGCGAGACGGGCACTAAATCTTATCGGTGGTTGGTTGTTGGCTGTGGGTGGCTGTGATTGGTTGGTGTTGTCAGTTGTGTGCTGAGCGCGGAAAGGTAAGGGAGGGGGGCACAGGGCTAGAGGAAGGGGGGCAGTATGCCTGTAGCGCTTGCCTGAAGGAAGAATTTGAAGGTCTTGTGTTTGGTTGTTGATGCTGGGGTTGAGTGTTTGGATGTATAGAGCTTCTAAAATAGCTAGTCTTCTGGGGTCTGATTCTTTGTCGAGTATGGTGGTTTGTTTGTCTAGGTCGGCGCGAGTTAGGGCAAGATGGTGGGGGGCTTGATAGTGATCTTTTATAGCGCCAGATTGAAGGTGGAGGGTTAGTCGACGGGAAAGGCGAGTCTGTGTCATTCCAACATAGGATAGGGGTCCACAGTCCCCAGAGGTGCAAATATGCTGGTATATCACATGATCGTCTTTCGGTTGGTTGGTGGAAATGGGGCGGTTACGGAGGACAAGGTTGGAGGTCTTAGGAGATTTGTAGTAAATAATGAGTTTTATTTTATTGTCAGGGTTGGTGGGGAGGACGTTTTTGTGAATTATTTCTTTCATAATGGATTCGTCTGTCGTGTGGTCGGAAGATATGTAGTTTCTGTAGAAAAATGTAATGTCATTGGCCGGGTTGGTGCTAGGGGGGTCTTGTTTGTACCATTTTTCTAGGTGGTGGTTGATGGCATTGGTGACGTCAGTGTTGGAATATCCATTGTTGACTAGGACCTGGGTGAGCCTTTCCAGTTCATTGTGTGTGTCATTCCAGGTGGTGCAATGGGTGAGGGCTCTCCTGACATAGGCGGCGATGGTGGACTGATGGTATCGTTTAGGGCATTCACTTTCCCCATTAAGACATTGGCCATTGTTAGTAGGTTTGGTGTACACTGTAGTTTTGAAGCCGTGGTCGTGGAGGGAGACAAGGAGGTCGAGGAAGGGTAGATGTCCATCGGTGGTTTCTTCGTATGTGAAGTTGAGTCCGGAGGCGGCCATGAAGCGCTGCTGGAGGTCCCTGAGTTCGCCCAGGTCCTTCACCCGCATGAAGATATCATCGATGTACCTGCAGTAGACAGTGGGCCGGTGGGCAGCCAGGAGTTCCTCTTCAATAGTTCCCATGAAGAAATTGGCGAACAGGACCCCCAGGGGGCTTCCCATCGCTACACCATCGATTTGCTGGTACATATTCCCGCGGGGGCAGAGGAAAGGGGACTCCTTGGTACATAGTTCCAAGAGCGTCTTCAGGGCCTTCTCCGGGATGTCCAGTGGGGGCGTATTAGGGCAGTGGTAAACTCGACGTAGGATAAAATCTATGGTCTTGTCAACGGGCACGTTGGTAAACAAACTCTCTACGTCGAGGGAGGCGATGATGTGGTCGTTAGCAGGTGGGGCATCTCGTAGAATTTCTAGGAAGTCATAAGCAGAGTTGAGGTTGTATTGCCGAGGAACAAAAGGGGTGAGGAGTTTGTTCAGGGCCTTGGCGGTCTGGTAGGTAGCAGTAGGGATCTGTGATATGATGGGGCGGAGGGGGTTCCCGGGGCGAATTCACCCCAGGTTATGCTTACGGTACTATAAAAACCCACAAACCCCACAGATCCCTACTGCTACCTACCAGTAATTATGTAAGCATCGATATTAAGCACAAATACAGTAATTATGTAAGCATCGATATTAAGCACAAATACAGTAATTATGTAAGCATCGATATTAAGCACAAATACAGTAATTATGTAAGCATCGATATTAAGCACAAATACAGTAATTATGTAAGCATCGATATTAAGCACAAATACAGTAATTATGTAAGCATCGATATTAAGCACAAATACAGTAATTATGTAAGTTTCTGATGGATGAATAGTATGTCGAATTTGGTTTCATATACTTATATATGTATTAAAACCGTATTATTGCTGGTTATTCTGCTAAATACTGATGTCTACAGCTCCAACTTCCTTATAGAATGAAACTCGCAAGTAGTCAATTGCCAGAAAACAGAAACAAATATGCTTATTGGATCTTGAGAGGGTTAACCCCTTCCGTACCGGCGACGTCTTCTTAATTTTATTCTAGCTATATTTTGACGATTTTGAGCATTTAGGAATGATCTGTGGTTATTAAAAAGGGTTAAGTGACAGAGTTCAAAGCCTGTTAATTGCTGGAGGCCCTTTTTATGCTGAATAAAATCTAATAGTTGCCAGAATATATCGAGAAGGACGTCACCGGTACAGAAAGGGTTAATATTATGTATCTTTTACTACCATATTTATACACAAATTTCATATCATTTATTTTTCATTTCTCTCTTCCTTTAGTTAACCCTTTGAGGATCATGACGCGTTTTGGGCGTTTATTTTAGATATTATCAGATGATTCTATATATCTTAGGAAGGATCTGTGGGAATTAAAAAGGTAAAGACTGTCTCAATTAACCCTCTAACTTCCATATGCCCTTACTAATCTAACTAAAATCGTATACAATAGCCAGAAACAGACAAAAAATGCGTAATCGAATCTTGAACAGGTTGAATAAGATCAAATAAATAGTCTTAAGGGAAGATCTCCACTTGAGGATTTTTTTCTTGACCCCTTTCTCCCTCATGTTTAGCCCCATTGCTTTTGATATTATAAAACGTTTGCCCCATTAGTTTAGCGATTTTAAGAACTTTCACCCCATATTAAGACCTTTCGTGCAATTTAGGTGTCGATTTTATCCTGGCGAGCGATAGCGAGCCTGTAATTTAAGAGGAAGCGGCCTTCGGCCGGGACATTTTTCTACCGAAAAATGTACAAATTTATCTTGAAAGGGACTCAAGCGGGTGTAATTTTAAGCTTGATGGAGGTCTAGGGAACAAACTAAATACCTTCCCTTTAAGGGGAGGTATTTACTTTGTTCCCTACTTTTTCATCAAGCTTAAAATTACACCCCCTAGACCCCCTTTCAAGATAAATTTGTAAATTTTTCGATAGAAAAATTTCCCGGCCGGAGGCCGGTTGCTCTTAAATTACAGGCTCGCTAGCGCTCGCCAGGAAAAAGTCGACACCTTAACGGCACGAAAGATCTTAAAATTGACAGAAATGGGGCAAAATGTCTTAAAATATCCAAATTACTAGGGCGAAGGTCTTAAAATCTCAAAAGCAATGGGGCTAAACATGAGGGAGAAAGGGGTCCAGAAAAAAATCCCTCAAGTGGAAATTTCCCCTTAACCCGTACAGCCCCGCGTCGGCGATGTATGTAACGCACAGCCCCAGAGACGCGCCTGGCGCGTCACCCTAATTGCGCCGACCGTAACCTAAGGTGTAGCCACTCAAGAGGGCTCAGATTTGTATGGGAACTGTGTACGTATCCCACGCAACCGTGCCGATGGTTGAAAACTCTCAAAGTCCATGTGCGTGCGCGTGAGCGCGCAATAACCTGTTTTTTTGGGGTAATTGCCTTCAATTTTTTACTCTTGTAAAATACGTTTTCGGGGGCTCTGTAGGACCATTCTTTAAGCTTTTTGAGAGGTTTTTCGTGGTTTTTCCTTCATTCCTAACCCATTCGCTATTGTTTCTGGAATAAAACCATTTTTTGAAAACCGGCCGGGTTCTGGTGAACAAACATTACAAAACTAGCCGGGGCTGGACGGGTTAAGGGGAGGTTTCTAGTTTGTTCCCTAGACCCCCATCAAGGTTAAAATTACACCCTCTAGAGTCTAGACCCTCTTTCAAGATAAATTTGTAAATTTTTCGGTAGAAAAATTTCCCGGCCGAAGCCCGGTTCCTCTTAAATTAAAGGCTCGCTATCGCTCGCCAGGAAAAAATTGACCCCTAAATGACACGAAAGATCTTAAAATTATTATGTTCTATCCAACAACCAACTCTACTCCTAAAATCGATTAATGAAATATTACAAACACATGTGGCAGTCCGTGGATTCGAACCCAGGACGCTCACACCGAATATCAACACCTTATGCATTACACCACGAAGGCAGTTAAAGAATGGTGGACACTGCCTACGATTTATTATGCAACTTCGAATCCTGCATATCAATCTAAGCATGTACACACATCCCAACTGCAACTCACGTAGGCTATGCATGTGTGAATGGAAAGAGCAATTAATGGGGCCTTAACCACTAGGGAAGGCCTCTCGATAAATTACTCCTGAACCAATATCAATTATTATGTTCTATCCAACAACCAACTCTACTCCTAAAATCGATTAATGAAATATTACAAACACATGTGGCAGTCCGTGGATTCGAACCCAGGACGCTCACACCGAATATCAACACCTTATGCATTACACCACGAAGGCAGTTAAAGAATGGTGGACACTGCCTACGATTTATTATGCAACTTCGAATCCTGCATATCAATCTAAGCATGTACACACATCCCAACTGCAACTCACGTAGGCTATGCATATGTGAATGGAAAGAGCAATTAATGGGGCCTTAACCAATTGACAGAAATGGGGCGAAAGTTCCTAAAATCGCCAAACTAATGGGGCGAATGTCTTAAAATCTCAAAATTAATGGGGCTAAACCTGAATGAGAAAGGAGTTCAGTAAAAAAAATCCCTCAAGTGGAAATCTGCCCTTAATAGTTGGATTGCATGAAAGTAAATAGATTGTTTTAGGAAGCTGTGAGGAGATCTGAAGGGCTCATTCATAACTTACTACTCACTTCCCTATACTTAGTTCATTATGGCTTGGACAGCAACCTTCCCACACGTTTAAGGGAGGTTGGGACATATTTTTTTGCTCATGTATATATCGTTTTTTATATGTCTTAGTTTCCTCCCTAGACCTCAATCAAGCTAAAAATAGACACCCCCCAAGACCCTCCTTCAAGATATATTTGTACATTTTTCGATAGAAAAATGTCCTGCCCGAAGGCCGGTTCCTCGTAAATTACAGGCTCACTATCGCTCGCCAGGAAAAAAATCGACCCCCTAAATGACAGGAATATCTTTATATTGACAAAGATATGAGGTGAAAGGTCTTAAAATCGCCAAGCTAATGAGCCGAACGTTATAAAATCTGAAAACTAATGGGGCTAAACATGAGGAAGAAGGGGGATCATAATAACGACCCATCTCCCCTTAAGGCCTCCGCTACATGCGCTCAGTCCAACGTGTCAGATCCAACATTGTGAAGGCCAGTTTGAAGCTAGTGCGAGGAGTGGTTTGATGGTTTGTGCA
Organism: Paralithodes platypus; assembly: GCA_032716605.1. NCBI lineage: Eukaryota > Metazoa > Arthropoda > Malacostraca > Decapoda > Lithodidae > Paralithodes > Paralithodes platypus. Next base: position 55,472,658 of record CM064485.1, read on the forward strand.
GGTCTATGAGGCCTGCACTAACTGTCAACACCACAAATACACATAAACCCACACACACTCACTAACCCAACTGTCCCCTAATAACTTCCAAATCCTGCCACGGACATTAGTTCCAGGGCAGTAGTTCCCTTTCCAATTTTCCCTTACCCACTCTAAACCACTGTTTGGACACTTGATCCTCAGTGTTTTGGAGGACAAGCAGCCTAGAGGGGTCACTAGACCTGTTGTTGATTGATTTCCTTTCTACTTTTTTGTACTCACTCCCTCATGCACTTACACACACACACACACACACACACACACCAAACACACACACCACACACACACACATACTCAAACACGCGATCGTCTTAAAATCTCAAAACTAATGGGGCTAAACATGAGGGAGAAGGGAGTCCAGGAATAGCCACTACCGCCCCCTTAAACAGCACCGCTCCTCGTCCTATAACCTCGCCATGACCTAGACTCTGCCTATCATTAGACGATTTTATGCAGTTTAGGAAGGGCTGTGAGAAAATATAATGGGAAAGGCTATCTCAGTTAACCCTCCGACTTCCATATACCCTTCCTAATCTGAATAAAGTCTTCCATATACCCTTCTTAATCTGAATAAAATCTTCCATATACCCTTCCTAATCTGAATAAAATCTTCCATATACCCTTCCTAATCTGAATAAAATCTTCCATATACCCTTCCTAATCTGAATAAAATCTTCCATATACCCTTCCTAATCTGAATAAAATCTTCCATATACCCTTCCTAATCTGAATAAAATCTTCCATATACCCTTCCTAATCTGAATAAAATCTTCCATATACCCTTCCTAATCTGAATAAAATCTTCCATATACCCTTCCTAATCTGAATAAAATCTTCCATATACCCTTCCTAATCTGAATAAAATCTTCCATATACCCTTCCTAATCTGAATAAAATCTTCCATATACCCTTCCTAATCTAAAAAAATAATAGCCAGAAAAGAAAACAGAAATGCGCATCGGGATCTTAAAAGGGTTAAAGAGCTTAAGGGGGAGGTAGTCGCTTTTCCTGGACCCCTTTCTCCCTCATGTTCAGCATACCGGTATTAGTTTTGACATTTTAAGACGTTTGTTCCGTTAGTTTGGCGATTTTGAGACTTTTCGCCCAATTTCTTTATCAATATTAAGACCTTTCATGCCATTTAGGTGTCGATTTTTTCCTGGCGAGCGATAGCGAGACTGTAATTATAGAAGAAGCCGGCCTTCGTCCTGAAAAATGTTCTACCGAAAAATGTACGCATTTTTCTTGAAAAGGGGTCTAGGGAGTGTTTTTTTAAGCTTGATGGTGGAGGTCTAGCGAGGAAACTCAAAAATATATTAACCCCTTGAAGCTCTGACGCGTTTTAGCAGTATATTTTGGCTATCATTAGACGACTTTACGCAACTTAGGAACGATCTGTGGGTATTAAAATGGTAAAAACTCTCTCAATCAACCCTCTGACTTCCATATACCCTTCCTAATCTGAATAAAATCGTCTAATAATTACCAGAAAACAAAAAAGAAATGCGTTTTGGAGCTTGAAAGGGTTAATATATAAATATATAGACCAATAAACAAGCACTACCCCCTTAAGGGGAGATCTCCACTTGAGGATTTTTTTTCTTGACCCCTTTCTCCCTCATGTTTAGCCCCTTTGCTTTTGATATTATAAAACGTTTGCCCCATTAGTTTAGCGATTTTAAGAACTTTCACCCCATATTAAGACCTTTCATGCAATTCAGGTGTCGATTTTATCCTGGCGAGCGATAGCGAGCCTGTAGCTTAAGAGGAACCGGCCTTCGGCCGGGACATTTTTCTACCGAAAAATGTACAAATTTATCTTGAAAGGGACTCAAGGGGGTGTAATTTTAAGCTTGATGGAGGTCTACGGAACAAACTAAATACCTCCCCTTAACCCATTCAGTACCGGTGGCATCCTTTCTATTATAGTCTGGCAAGTGTTAGACGATTTTATTCAGGTTAGGAAGGACATGTACCCTTAAAAAACGTTACAGACGATCTTAATTACCCCTCGTAGCTACCATATATCGTTCCTAAGCTTCATAAAATCGTCGTAACCCTTTGAAGCTCTGACGCGTTTTAGCAGTTTAGTTTTGGCTATCATTAGACGATTTTATGCAGATAAAGAAGGATCTGTGGGTATTAAAAGGGTAAAAACTATATCAATCAACCCTCTGACTTCCATACCCCTTCCTAATTTGAATACAATCGTCTAATAGTAGCCAGAAACATAATAGAAACGCGTATTAGAGCTTGAAAGGGTTAATGTAGCTGAAATCAAATAACAAAAGACGTCACCGGTACTGAAAGGATTAAACACACTACTCCTCGGCCTACCCTCACCCCGACCTTCAATCTAATGGACTTCCTTTCTATAAGGGGACAGTGGTTATTTTGGGGGGTCTATTTATTGATATATTAATTTATTTTTTTAGTTTCCTCGCTAGACCTTCATCAAGGTTACGAAACACTACCTAGACCCCCCCCCCCCCTTCAAGATAAATTTGTACATTTTTCGGTAAAAAATGTCTCGGCTGAAAGGCCAGTTACTCTTAAAATTACAGGCTCGCTTTCGCTCGCCAGGAAAATATCGACACATAAACGGCACGAAAGGTCTTAATATTGACAAAGATATGGGGCATAAAGTCATAAAATTGCCAAACTAATGGGCCGAACGTCTTAAAGTCTGAAACCAATGTGGCTAAGCACGAGGGAGAAGGGGGCCAGAAAAACCAGCCTATCCCCCTTAAAAGTTTGTTTATTATCTCTGGACCCCTTTCTCCCTCATGTTTAGCCCCATTACTTTTGAGATTTTAAGACGTTCACCCTGATAGTTTGGCTATTTTTTAACCTCTTGCCAAATATATTTTTTTCAATTTAAAGACAATTCATGCCATTTACAGTAGGTGTCTATTTTTATCTTGACGAGTGATAGCGAGCCGGTAATTTAGGAGGAACCTGCCTTCGGCCGGGATATTTTTATATAAAAAAATACACAAATTTATTTCAAAGCAAGGATCTTGGGAGTATTTCTTAAGCTTAATGGAGGTCTAGGGAAGAAATTGAAATAATATAAAAATACAAATATTTTTAATTTGTTTTGTAATAATCTATAATTCTATATAATATACACCGGTTCTTTTTCATCCTAAGCCTAAATTTTCACCTCACACCTTTGTTTCTACATTAAACTCTTCGTCTGACTCATCCTCACCTGATTCCTCATCACTTAACTCACCCTCATCATCTGACTCATCCTCATCATCTGACTCATCCTCATCATCTGACTCACCCTCATCATCTGACTCATCTTCATCTTCCTCCGAGTCTACGTACCGCGGAAGATCCAACAGAGATGGTAGGATGGTGGTCAGCCGAGTGATGACCTCTGTGAGTGATGGTCGATCTTCCTGTTCGTACTCTACCATGTCGGCCACAAGTTTCTGGAGACCCTCTGGCCAAGCCTCCATTCGACCAGCATCTATAAGATTCAGTACCAAAATTTCAAACATCATTCCAAGACCAAAAATATCACTGGCAAAAGAAGCCCCTCGGTTAAAGAAGACTTCCGGTGCGTACCACATATATTGAATGTAGTCACCGACACCGTAATCCCCAATACCTGCCATTCGCTCCCCGAGAGTCCCCAATCCAAAGTCAATGAAAGATGCTTTAACCTGCTCAAAGCCAGCCATAGGAACCTTGACCATAACGTTATTAGCTTTGATGTCATGATGCAGAACCCCTGCCTCATGTACCCCCTGTAGACTGCGTGCCAGTGCCAAGAACACTTCCACCAACCCTCGTGCAGTAAGACAGTCATAGGCACGATCTAATGTTTTGCCCTCAACGCAGGACAAAAAAAGGCAAGGTCGGTCGGAGCAGTTGGCCAGTAAGACTGGGGAGCCACCAGCACCTTGCAGATGGTCCAGCAACAAGGCCTCACGCCAAAAACTCTGTAGTGTTTCACGGTCATTACACCTGCCCAATTTGCAAACCGCTTGTTGTCCCTTGTATTCAAAGAGAAATGTTTTGCACGAAACTCCAGAGCTGAGATAACATTTATTTACAAGATGAGGCTTGAGTTGTTCATAAGAAACGGTATTGCTTGGTAGCTCATCAGGCAGTACAATTTTATGAACGGGAGGTTTCTCGGGCTTATCAATGATACCGTCTAGAATGGCAATTACGTGTGCCAAATGAGGCCTCCTGCAGTCAAAGTACTGTGGAGTGCTGGCCATCCATTGGCAGAGTTGAAGGAGTCCTGGGGGATACCGAGACACTGAACAACTTTGAATCAAGAGCCGCCAAGACCTCTGGAATGCCCAACCAAGTGCCTTAATATCAGCATCAGTACGAGAAACTGGCTGGCTGACCGGACTATTGATGGTTTGAGCTTTAAGTGATAGAATCAACTGTCCGTTGACTATTTCGGGAGTGATGGCGTTGTGAAGTTGTCCTGTTTGGTGTAGTTTGACCATTCTCCTCACTGTTTCCCGTAGTGCCTTAACACCCTCCTTCGCCAGAAACACCTTGTCAGTCATTTTGAAGAGTAGCTTTGTAGAAAAGGATTAAACTAACAAACGTACAGAGGGAATACGAACAGAATTTGAATGTGCGTGTTACTGCTTGCACTTTACAAACAACAATGAGATGTCAGAGATGCCCTCGCACATCAATAACAAAATATCAACATATGGTGCAGTATTTGTATACACAGTTCTTTTGGTATATGAATATCTATGTTACATAATTATAATCAGTATACATGAAATAGTTATGTTTTGTAAGATATATAAATAGTTTTGTTAATAATAAACAAAATAACAATATAAATATACTTTAGCTAGCGGTTAAATATAATCGTTTTCTTTTAAATCGACAATGAAAGAAAATTTACTTGTTATGGATAACTTTAGTATAATTTTTCACCCCGTCAGTTGATTGTCATTCTCCAGGGACTTACTCTGAAGAGTGGATGAATACAAAATAATTGTTCCCCAAAATGTTGGGGCTTGCACTGAAGGGTGAATAAACAATGGTTCCCCAAAAGTCCCTCCCTAAGCTGAATAAAATTGTCCAATATTATTCTGTTATGCACGAAGTGTAACCCCTTAAGTATTTGGACTCTATATTATGTTTATTCAGACTATCACTAAACAAGTTTATTAAGTGTAGGAAAAGATCTCAAATTATCGAAATGGTAAAATCAATTAACACATTGGTACAAAAGACCCTTTATATACTAAATACAATTAAATTACCACCACGTACAATCACAACTACTCTCCCAATCACCACCATAACATCCATCATCACTGCTGTCAACATCATAACTGGTACCATAACACCACAACTATCACTACTACACTCAGACACACCATATTCATAACTACAGATCATCACCACCATGACAAATACTACCTCTATCACCAACACCATCACTACTAGTACCATAATCACCATTATCATCACTTATGTGATGTGTGTGCCCCTACCGGGCACACACACACAGAATGCCATCATCATCACTAATGACACGAGGCAGCAATCATACAGTGTGATTGCAATACTACACCACCCCTACAGGTTTAGGAAGAGGGGAGTATTGCAGAGGGGTGAGTGGTGGGGGTTGGTGGAAGGGGGTGATCTTTTGGGGATCTCACCCCTGCACAGCTTCTTGCTCTGTATAGGTGCACAGTGCGCCTTTGTATCAAGTATTGTTCGCATGTGTGGGAAGGTTTCACCCATACCGCACTTCTCAGAAGGGTGAGTCAAAAGCAATCATTTTCGTCTCATCAACTCACCTCCTCTTACAAATTCCCTAGAACCTCCTTCTAAAAAAAATTGTTTATGTGGATGAGGGAGACAAAAGGCAAAACTGCCTGTGACGAGTGCCTCCCCCAGAATTGGAAGAGTGACAAGGCCAAAATCAAGGAATGTACGAGCCAAACTGCCTGGGCACACAGAATTTGAAGTAATTTAAGTCATAGGATGAGGGAAAGATGGATTCAGAGCTCAGCTATTGAATAGAAGAAAGACAGAAAATATTGTTTCACTCTTGGGTTGAAGAGTTTGCACAGAATAGGGGTGAGGTTGTGTTGCAAGTCGGCTGCTAGATGCTCTATGTAGAAGAGATGGTATACACTGCGAGAGCTCTGAGGAACATTGATTATTGTAATGGCGGAGGAATAGCGAGAGATGCAAAATTTCAGCGAAGAGAGACAGATTGCAGAGAATAACTTAATTTTGTTGGAGAGTCAATGATAGTCATGTGGAAGGTTGTGACGAGTAGACAGATGGAGAAATTTCGTTTTGGAAGTATTGAAAGTAACAAGGTTTTCTCTGCCTCAGTCAGAGAGGTATTATACAGATCAGAAGATAGGCGTGCCAAGGTCCTGTTACGTGGGTTTTGGAGTGATTGCATGCTGGGTTGTTGTGATAGTGTAAGGTAGTCATCAGCATAAGAGATCATTAACCCATTCAGTACCGGTGCCGTTCTTTTAAGGGGAGATGGTTAACTTTTTGGGCGATATATATATATATATATATATATATATATATATATATATATATATATAAAACTTTAATGAAAACTTCCCCCTCAGGTTACCGAGAGGCTGGGCGTAATAACAGGATTAGCAATACGACACTTGGTAATCCTATAGCCTTATGGGGAGATGGTTGATTTTAGGGCCCCCTTTCTTCCTCATGTTTAGCCCCATTAGTTTTCAGATTATAAGACGTTCGGCCCATTAATTTGGTGATTTTAAGACCTGTCGCCCCACTTATTTGCCAATATTAAGACGTTTTGTGTCATTTAGGTGTCGATATTTTCCTGGCGAGCGATAGCGAGCTTGTAATTTAAGAGTAACCGGCCTTCGGCAGGGAAATTTCTATATCGAAAAATGTATAAACTTATCTTAAAGAAAGGTCGGGGAGGGGTTCCTAAGCTAGATGAAGGTGAAGGGAGGAAAAAATAACTAAACTAAAAACAAACATATACCGGTACCGTATATAAATATACAATATATATAAATAAATGAGCCAATAAATACGTTCATCTCCCTCTCCGTGTACGGTGACGCCAGGCTTCAACCCTTTCAGTACCGGTGACGTCTGTTATAGTTTATTCGAGCTCTATTTAGACGACTTTATGCAGCTTAGAAGGGATCTGTGGTCGTTAAAGGGGTTGACTGAAACTGTTCGAAGCCTCGTATAATGGCTAGAGGTCCTTCCTAAGCTGAATACAATCGATTAATAGTAGCCAGAATAAAGCATATAATATTATACAAGATGTCGCCGGTACAGAAGGGGTTAAACATTTCTTCAATGCACATTAGGAAAGTTCTGTAGACATTAACCCGATGACGCATTTCCTCTCTGTATTCTTGCTATTGTTAGACGATTATATTCAGATTAGGAAGGGTATATGTATGTCAGAGGGTTGGAGATAGTATTTACAATATTAATTCCCACAGATCCTGCCAAAGCTGTATAAAATCGTTTAGTGATAGCCAGAATAAACTGTCACAACGCGTCATCACCTTCAATACGTAAAATGGGATCAACAAATTTTATGCCAGGTTTTTACTGGGGTTGTTTTTTTGTCTTTATTTTTTTTGTTTATGTGAATGTGGGAGACAAAAGGCAGAACTGCCTGCTGCAAGTGCCTCCCCCAGAGTTGAAAGAGTGACAGGACCAAAATATATCGTGACGTATCTCTTGCCCCTTCTCAGTAATCAAGAAAAAAACTCATGTAGTTTAGATGCACTGCGAAATGAGGATGAGGGGGTTCATCATACGTCTGGCAGGCGGTACGCGGATTGTTTACAGGTCTCAAATGTCGTTCCTCCCTCTCCCTCAGCTGATCGCACAGACCGTCAGACGCCCAGTCGCCCACTGCGCAGCTTAGTAGTCAGTCAGTAAGTCCGGAGACTATAAGACTATAAGAGGTTTTGTTTGTATCGCCATTCATCTCTTGCACCTTCGTCTGTCAACGTGACTTTGTTGTGCATCATCCTCTCCCACTTTATCCAGGCAAGTGAACGCCTGAATCGTCCCTTTCTACATTACAGTGTGGTGATGTTGTTGTTGTTGTTGATTAATTGTTTTACAAAGTTATTCAATGTAAGTCATTCCGTGGTTCAGCAGCCGTAACCTATAAAGCAGCCCGCCTCTGTTTGACATGGCACGCCCAACCTTGTAGGCTACAAACTATTGTTTAGCTAAATTAGTGTGTGTGTGTGTGTGTGTATGGACCTTACCCTATCTAAAACGGAGGGTGGTGTATTTGGATACTCGTTGTGTGACATTTGATTGGCTATTGTAAGACCTTTCGCAACTTTAATTTGTATTATTACATTTGGTAGGTTTGTGTTTTAGGTCCTGGTTCTATTATATTATTCGGTGTTTTGATATGTGAACCCTGCTACCTGTAACAATTAAGTGTATCCCTCAAAGTTCAAAGATCGCTAGAGCGTAATTATATGTTTGTATAATTTACAATTTGTATACATTTAATGTTTGTGTGTGTGTGTGTATATATATATATATATATATATATATATATATATATATATATATATATATATATATATATATATATATATACACACACAAACATTAAATGTATACAAATTGTAAATTTGTATATATACATATATATATATACACACACACACACATACAGTATATTCGTGTATTTTCAGCTCATGAGGCTGCCATTCTTTAATAAACCGTTTATTATTATTATTATTATTATTATATAAGACAAATGTACCGTTTAATTTGACGATTTACGACTTATAGGTCCTTTCCGGTATTGATTTTATCCTGACGCCCGATAGCGAGCTGAGCCTGTCCAGGGTAAAATGACCTTGTCCAAGATATTTGTCCACCGAAAAATTTACATATTCACCTTGAACGGGGATTTGATGGGCAAATATTGATTTTTAACTGGAAGGGGTTCTGAGTAGGCGAATTCTTGATATAAAAATTATAGATATTTGAAAGATGATCATAAACTCGAGAGTTACCTCCTGAAACTTAATCCAGAGGAACGTCTTATGCTCTGTAAATTCCGCTGTGGAAATCATAAATTACCAATCAGTAGAGGTCGATATCTTGAGGCTGATATCCCTAGAATTTGTAATATGTGTAACCTAGGAGAGCAAGGTGACGAGTATCATTACACCCAAATATGTCCTGCCCTTACCACAGAGCGACAAATGTATATAAAACCATACTATAGAACTAGACCAAACATACTCCAGATGAAAGTTATTCAATACAAATAGTAGCCTACAAAACAATTATGAAACCTTGCAAAGTTTAGTAAAATGATCATGTCTAAATTCTAGCTTTCCTATCCCTGCACTGTATTTACCCTTATCGTAACTATCACCACTGTTCCTGCTTATCACCGTATACTCTGCCACTCCCACCATTACCGCCCCCCTTGTTACACTACAATGGTGCCGGCTCTTATTATCTCGATCCCTCCCTTCCTCCCACCAAAGGTCAATTGACCTTGCCTCCCACCACCTCCCCTGTGTATGAGTCAGGAGGGGAACGTACTCATCAGCGTACGGTACTACTGTGTAGCAAACGTGAATGCATAGATAATTAGTATTGTTATAATAAATTATATTACTATATAACTCTCTCTCTCTCTCATATTAGTGAACGTTTTATGCCGTCTCTTTTGCCTGATTATGCTGGTGTGTGGGTCGATTTGGAGAGGCTTCCATTGTCTTTCCCTCCTCTTTTCCACGCTGACGGCACTACCGTCACTTCTTCCTCTGAGAAAGCTGAACTCTCGCCTAAGACTTTCGCTAAAAACTCCACTTTGGATGATTCCGGTGCTATTCCTCCCTCTCCACCCCCCTCTCTCCTACTTATGCCTAACATCAAAATCTCTTCCAAGGATGTAGTTTCCACCCTCTCTGGGCTTAACCCCTAAAGAGCAGCGCTCGACTTAAGTCGTGCACCAATTTGCAGCAAGTTAGGAGCATTATTAAGGCTTTTAAAGGGTTAAAATCGAGTGCAAATGGCCGGGAGCGCAGCAGGCCACACGTCCGACACCCAGGGCTTACCGCCACCCACTGACTCACGCTCCCTCTGTTCTCGAGAGGACGGCAGTGTTACCATTAGTGAGCATAGTGGGAAAAAATATGCCGCTATACGCTAAACTCCCATGTTGGTGGCACCACTGCATGAGAACTACGAGTGCTACGTAGCTCGTTCTGGTCTCATTTTGAAGCTTTTAGCGCCTAGTTTTTTGCTGAATACATTTCTTTTCATGCAGATACCTGATTGATCATTCAGGAGGGCCTGAATATGCCCAAAATAGCCCAAAACACCCCGCTAGACAAGGGTTAATACTAAGAAGGCATGCGGACCGGACGGTGTTCCTCCTGTTGTACTCAAAACTGTGCTTCCGCACTGACTAGGCAAACTCTTTCATCTCTGTCTCTCCTCTAACGTCTTCCCTTCTTGCTGGAAGTTTGCTCTCATTCAACCTGTCCCAAAGAAGGATGACTGCTCTAAATTCTCCAACTATCGCCCAATTGCTCTCATTTCTTGAATCTCTAAAGTTTTTGAAACTATTCTTACCTCAAAATTTCTTAAATATTTATCTTCCCATAACCTACTCTCAGACCGCCAGTATGGCTTCCTTAACACTTTGGCTGTGGGCCTATTTACGCCTATTTACACCATATTAGGGCTCATTCAGGCACTTCCGATTGATTAGGCAAGTTTCTGAAGGAAAGGAAATGTATTAAGCCAAAAGCTAGAAGAAGATAGCTTCAAAATGAAACCACAATGAGCTTCGTAGCTCGCGGTCTTCACCCGCAGTGCTACCATAGACATTCGCTAAAATTAGCAATTATCGCTAATGTTGCGTTACATTTGCCTTTGGCAGCGCTGTATATCTCGCGAGACTCTAATTCAGAGCCCTCAGTTCCGCGGCCGGCTAGCTGGGGGAAGGACGTGTGGCCTTTCCCACTTCCTCGCACTTGATTCTACAGGCTTTAAAAACCTGTAAATTGCCATGGCGTTCGGGAACGTCTCCCACAGGCAATGGGTTAAGGGCCGCTCTACTGGTGATCTTCTTTTTTATCTTACTAACTCTTGGTCATCCTCCATTCGGGACTTCGGTGAGACTTTTTCTGTTGCGCTAGACATATCGAAGGCCTTCGATAGAGTCTGGCACAAACTCCTTATTTCCAAACTACCCTCCTTCGGTTTCTATCCCTCCATCTGTGCCTTTGTCTCTAATTTCCTTTCCGGCTGTTCCATAGCTGTGGTTGTGTACGCTTACCGTTCACTTCCTCAATCTATCAACTCCGGTGTTCCTCAGGGTTCTGTCCTATCTCCAATTCTCTTCTTATTATTCCTTAACGACCTTCTCAACTGCACCTCCAGCCCCATTCACTCATGCTGACGACTCTACATTACACTATTCAACTAGCCTTCCACAAAATTATTCACAGCAGGAACTCCAAAACTCACGTATGGAGGCCATAAAACACCTATCTTCTGATCTCTCTACTATCTCTAATTGGGGCAAAGAAAACCTTGTTACTTTCAATGCTTCCAAATCTCAATTTCTCTATCTGTCTACTCGTGGTCCCCTTCCAGATAACTATGACCTACTCTTCAACAACATACAAATTAACCCTTCATCTTCTCTTACTATTCCTGGTGTCTCTTTTTCTTCTGATCTCTCATGGAAAGATCATATTACCACTCTTGCTAAAACAGCTTCCCAGAAGCTGGGTGTGCTCAACCGCCTCTGGGGGTCCTTTACCCCTGCGCAGCTTTTTGCTCTGTACAGGGGCACAGTGCATCCATGTATTGTTCACACGTGTTGGGAGGATTCTCTCACACAGCACTTCTAGACAAAGTTGAAAAGAAAGCCTTCTGTATCATTAACTCACGTCCACTCACCAAGATCCCCCTGCGAGAAAAAATGTGTACATTTTTCGGTAGAAAAATGTCCCAGCTGAAAGAAGATTCCTTCTAAATTACTGATTAAGCCACACTACCAATATATTGAGATTCACTAGTTTATTCACCCTGTGTGTGTGAGAGAAAGAGAGAGTGTGTGTCTGAGTGTGAGTGTTTTATGGGTTGTTCACTATGTATCAGGTTTTGTGTGAGCGCGTGACATAATACCAGCTACCTGAAATACCACCCCTATGTGTGCAGTCTCCTACATAAATTCACTTCTTCTATGGGATGTGGAATATGGCAGGCAAGTTAGTGTGTTTGAAATAAGGGGACCGACCTGCTTTTTCTCTCTGGGTTTTATCCATTCTGCCCCATTCAGCCTACTGTTTTAAGACGTTTCTCCCCATTCAGGTATTAAGAACATAAGAAAATGGGAGTCTGCAGAAAGCCGATTGGCCTAAGCAAGGCAGATCCCTGTCCCACACAACCCCAATTACAAAGCCCAATTGATTTTTTCCTGGCGAGCAAGAGCGAGCCATCATTGTATGGAGAAATCCGGCTTCGCCGGAGATATTTTTCTGCCGAAATGTTTTCAAATTAAGTCAGCTGTCTAAAACATTTTCCAAAATATGCTGGCTCGCTATCGCTCGCCAGGTGTAAATCGACACCTGGATTTTGTTTTCTATGTGAATGAGGGAGACAAAAGGCATAACTGCCTGCAGCGAGTGCCTCCCCCAGATTTCAAAGAGTGACAGGGCCGAAATCACGGGACGTTCGAGCTAAAATGCCTGGACACATGGAGTTTGAAGCAATTTAAGTCATAGGAAGAGGGAAAGACTGATTCTGGGAGAGAGTTCCAGAGCTCAGCAGTTGAATAGAAGAAAGTCTGATAATAGTGTTTCACTCTTGGGTTGGAGAGTTGCACAGAGTAGGGGTGGGATTGTGTTGCAAGGCGGGTGCTACATACCCTACGTAGAGGAGTTGGTATACACTGGGAAAGCTCCGAGGAACACTGATTATTGTAGTAGCGATAGAATAGTGAGAGATATGCAACATTGCGGCGAAGAGAGAGAGAGATTGCAGAGAATTGGTGAGTGGACGGGAGTTAATAATACGAAAAACTTTCCTTTCTACTTTATCTAGGAGTGCGGTGTGAGAGGATCCTCCCCACACATGAGAACAATACTCCATACAAGGACGCACTGTGCCCCTGTACAGAGCAAGTAGCTGCGCAGGGGTAAAGAACCCCTTGAGGCGGTTGAGCACACCCAGCTTCTGGGAGGCTGCCTTAGCGAGACTGGTAATATGGTCTTTCCAAGTGAGAGCAGAAGAAAAAGAGACACCGAGAACATTGAGGGAAGATGAAGGGTTGATTTTTGTATTGTTGAAGAATAAGGGATAGTCCTCAGGATGTTCCTGACGGGTAGTAAGATGGCTAAATTGAGTTTTGGAAGCATTAAATGTAACAAGGTTTTCTCTACCCCAATTGGAAATAGTAGCTAGATCAGAAGATAAGCATTTTATGGCTTCATTACGTTTACTTTTGAGGGACTGCTGGCTGGGGCGTTCTGGAAAACTAATTGAGTGGTGTAAAGTAGAGTCGTCTGCATATGAATGGATGGGACTAGATGTACAGTTGAGATCATCACAGTTGGTTAAAGCATGGACACTCGTCCTGACTGTCGGTGGTTCGAGCCCCGCTGAGAGTATACAAAAATATATCTAGTGGCTCACATGTATTTGTGATATATACGTAATATTTACTTACCGTATATATATATATATATATATATATATATATATATATATATATATATATATATATATATGTGTGTATATATATACAGTATATATATATATATATATATATATATATATATATAGAGAGAGAGAGAGAGAGAGAGAGAGAGAGAGAGAAACATAACCAAGGCTTTATAGAAGACATTCATTTCTATCATCAGGCAAATCTAAAACAACAGATAATCACACGTGTAAGAAAATACTAACAACATAATATCATACTGAATTACGATAATTTCATAAAACCTAAGATAAATTATAGAGCATGAAAAATGTGAAAACAATTATATTGGTAAACCTAAATACAGACTATAAATAAATGATAAATAATCACAAATAATATATAATACGGATTTATCAGTTAATTACAATGATTTCATAAAGCCAAAGAAAAATTGTACAGTGTGAAAAATGTGAAAATGAATTACGTGGTAAACCTAAGTGCGCACTTTAAGTTAATGATAAAGCTCCTATAAATTATGAAATACGGAAAAATAAAAAAATATTAACTTGCATTATGAAGAGTTCGAAAACACTATAAGCACAGGAGGTCAGTGGATTTCTCATTGCCACCTTGTTTGGGCTTCAATTTTACACTTAGTAGTGACTTAGTGGAGTCTCTGTAAAGTCAGTGAAAATGGGTTAGCCTAAACTGAACAAGATGCGGAAATACACTTAGACTACCAGGCTAAGTTGGGTACCTTTACTAGTCTTGTTGTAACGTAGTCTCTCTCTCTCATTTTTGGGTCTTTGTTATAACCGTGCAGTCATACAGACGTGCTTATATATATATATATATATTCACATTCGTTTAAACAAGGATTAGGAGAGAGAGAGAGAGAGAAAGAGAATATGATGAGGGAATATGTTGTATGGGTGTGAAGGGGGATCAGCCGGGTTGGGCCAATCAGCGCTCTGCAGACCCCCATAATCCTGCGTTAATCTTTAACCGTTTTGGTAAGATGATCCTCAGGGTATTAGAGTGTGAAGCCTATAATTGGGCTTTGTAATTGAATTGGGGTTGTGTGGGACAGGGATCTGCCTTGCTTAGGCCAATCGGCTTTCTGCAGACTCCCATTTTCTTATGTTCTTATGTTCTTATGTGTCTGCCTCGTAACCTGGGTTCGATTGCCGCCCTGGGCAAGGTCCATAGATACTATAGAGTATAGATATTGTATCTATGGACCTTGGTCCTGGGTGCAGATTTTCGGGAGGCTGTTTCAGCATCTAACGAAGTTTAGATTTGTTGGTAAAATTGTCAAGATCGTTGAAAGTAAGATCGGAGCTCCATAACCCTCCTTTCGGGCATGGTGTAAAAACTAAATCCTACACCCCTACTATGTGTAAAATTGTAGCAATTAACCAGATAGGCTACATAAACATGGGGAGGGTAGAGGAATGTTTTGAGCCAACTGTACGTGGGAACTGCTAAATGGTTCACACCTGTACATTCACACGCTATTGTAACTACCCACCCATGTGTAGGCCTACCCTTCAGCCTTTAATGGGGAGTATATGGTTTTTCTGGACCCCCCTCTCTCTCATGTTTAGCCCCATTAGTTATGAGATTTTAAGACGTTCACTCCGTTAGTTTGGCGATTTTTAGACTTTTCGCCCCATTTCTTTGTCATTATTAAGGCTCTGGTTGTGGATTTGGCTGTGTTTGTGGATGGGAATCCCTCACTTACTCAACCTATCAATTCCGGTGTTCCTCAGAGCTCTGTCCAGTCTCCAATTCTCTTTCTAATAATATTAATTAATGATCTTCTCTACTGTACCTCTTGTCCTATCCACTTATATGCTGATGACGCTACCTTACACTATATTCAACTAGTTTTTCACAATGATACACCATGCAATTATACCAAAACTCACGTGATGAGGCCATAGCATGCCTATCTTCTGATCTATCAACTATTTTGGAATGAGGTAGAGAGAATCTTATAACTTTCAATGTTTCCAAAACCCAACTTCTCCATCTATCTACCCGTCACAATCTTCCACATAACTATATCCCTTTTACTCATCAACAATATACGAATCAACCCGTCATAGTCTCTCATTATACTTTGTGTCTCTATTTCTTCTGACCGTTCTTGGAGAGACCGTACACTCTTGCTAAAACAGCTTCCCTGAAGTTAGGTGTGCTCAAGCGTCTTTGTGGGTTCTTCACCCCCACACAGATTCTTTCTCTATACAGGGGTACTGTGCTCCCATGTATCGAGTACTGTTCGTTCGCATGTGTGGGGAGGTTCCACCAATACAGCGTGTCTCAAAAAGGTAGAGTCATAATGATTTTGTCTCATAAACTCCCCTCCTCATATTTATTCTTTACAATCTCTCTCTACACGCTGCAATGTGGCATCTCTCTTCTTTCGACCACAATTATAATAATCAATAATCTTCAAATCTTTCTCATTGAGAAATGTAAGTAACGGGGTACCCCAGGGATCGGTACTGGGGCCAGTTATCTTCCTAGTTTACATTAAAACTGTTATGCCCTGATTTTATGCAGGATTAACAATCGGTAAGGGTGAGTTCTCCAAGACTGGGATATTGGAAGTCAGGCAAATACATATAAAGAATCAACAGAGGACATGTATAATCTCGAAAGATAATTGTTAATACAGCTCTATTGACTTATTCACTAGAATACATATGATGAATTGTATAAACACTTTTTAACACATGGGGTACTCATAAGTGGTACAACTTCTCGATTTATAATCTCCCAGTACATGCGCGGCTCTGGATAATTCTTCTTGAGAATTAGGTACACTTCTCTTACTGCGAACATAGTAACAAATGAAAATCACTAAAAGGAGACTTGGTTCAGTTTCACCAATATTGAAGGAAATTAATACCCGAATGATAGTGGTTATGGGGATACGTATTCTCGTATTTATTTGTACTAAATACGATAACTCAAGTCTCAAGGTGTTTTCAAATTTTCCTCGAGATTGTGGACTCTAAAATATGAGTCTCTACTGCGATATTTTTTCAGAGTTTGTGATATTATAGTAATTCTCACTAATTATTGAAAATTCAGAATTACGGAAGGCAAGGATCATAAATGTAATTCTTATAAGAACACTTCACTAATAAGATGGTAATGCTCAATGAATAACTTTACACTTGGCTTAGATAACTCGACTTTTTAGGGAGGAACGGACTCTGTTTATTTTTCACTTGGCGGAAAATATGACTGAGTTACTGAACAGGTACAAATCCGTCTAAAAGATATATATAAGTTATCTGAAGGGTGAGAATGATACCTTAAAGTTCAATTAGGTTAGGAGGCCTTGATCTTCCTTATTAGTTATCTCTGAATTACAGACACTTGTTTATACTTTTCCACGTATTATAAGATGGTAAAAACTCTGATTATTTCGATCACTTTATATTTACCTTGAGATTATCTCGACACTGATACTAGTTTCTCGGGTTTTCATATTATTTCTTATTCTGCTGGCGAGGTGTACTTTGTTGAGTTGTCTTCTGATGTTCCGTAGGCCGTCCAGGTTGTCCGGTGTATGGAGAAGTTACAATTGGATTAATAGGCTTAGGGTCTTAAAATATATGGTTCCGTAACTTATTATTCAAAAGATAACAGTTGGTCACCACATCAGACAAACGCAAGTATTCTCAGCATTTAGCTTCCAACGAATCTTGACTATCCTGACCTTTATATTAATCGGTGATGAAGTTCTGTTAAGGTACTCTTGAACTGGGGTTTTGAATGTATAAGCTTCAGGTCTTGCCGGATTAGCTTATCATCGGACGCACGCAAGATGAGCTGAGATAATTGCTCTTCTTGAAGATCTTTCTATCCTAGATCTCCGTGAGAAGTGTGGGTATAATTTTTAAATAACAAAATATTGAAAGGGAGGTGTTGCCTTACTCTTTCAATGTTTTATCTAGATAGAAATGTAACCAATAAATATAACAATCTTAATCTCTGAGTGGTGCCAGAAATAAGAACGTATATTTATACAGTCTACTTAGTACACTATTATACAAAAAATGTTTTTAGGCTTCTATGTTAAGTAATGGGTGGCCACAAATAACAAAGATCCTAGAATCAATTAATTGTGTCTACAGATCGATTAAAGACTTTCGGGGTGCCGTGATCAATAACTATTGCTGTAAAAATCAAAGTTCCTTCAGAGCGGGGTGCCGATCCGGAGAAAAATTCTTTCTACTTCTCTTTCTAAGATAAGATAAGATGGCTGAAGTAAAGATTGAATAAATATTTTAACCATTAATTGGAGGGGTTACTAGGGGGTACTGGATTTGAAGTTTCGTTGGTGGATTGTTGGGGGGGGGGGGGGGGAGGGACATTTACATGGGAGATGTTGGTGTAGAAGAAAAGTGAAGAAATAGAAGTATAGTAGGAGAATTTTTACAGTTATTGGGCTCAACCGATATGCTTCTTTGTTGAATTATTATGATCTTTAGCCCCCTATGTTTTTCCTGTAAATACCCACTGCAAGACTTTTATTGTAGCACCCAGTTATTATATTCATTAAATACTTAAAATTAGAGTTCATTAAAACTTTTATTATTTAAAACTTATTCCTAGTTAAAAACTTATGAGTAGATGGAGGGCGCTATAATGAGCAGGAAGGAGGTGGTGTTCTGACCGTCGCGGGAAGAAGTCCCGCGACCTCGGTCATGCCCATCCACAGTGGCACTGGCACTTGCCTACGAGTGGTTCAGCCTAACCCAGGAAGTCTGATGGTAGTCTAAGACACCACATTTGTTTGGGTTATCTCAGACCACTCATCTACCCCCGATAGCTTGGGAGAGGCCTAGTCAAACGGTGGGGCCGCCGCGCACTATCCACTTGACTCCCTCCCACCCCCCAACCCACTCCCCATATCAAGAAAAGGTTAATGTTATGCTGGTTGGAGCAGCCACCTTGGTGGCTGCCCCACACAGCACATCCTAGTATGTGTGTATTGATTAAAAAGCTGGTAGGTTAGCGTTGGATGGGGCAGCCACCTTGGTGGCTGCTCCACACAACACATCTTAGTATGTCTGTATTGATTCAAATGCTGGTAAGTTAGTGCTGGTTGGGGCAGCCACCTTGGTGGCTGCCCCCCACAGCACATCTTAGTATGTATATATTGGTTCAAAAGCTGGTAGGTTAACTATCTCCCTACTACTCCTGAAAGTATAGGGAGACTGTCTGTCAAGATCAGGATTTGGTATTATTAGTTGTATTTGGGTACCTATGTCCATATTAGTTGTTTTGTCCCATATTCGTGATGCTTGTTCGTATAGAAGCGTATTAATTGCTGGTAAATTTGATAAAATATGCAGTTCTTCGTTTGTTACCAGATCTGGATATCTGAGATCATGTATATATCTTAATGCTATATTTTGAATAATCTGTAGTCTTTTCAGGTTTGTTTTTCTTAAGGCAACAAGTGGTACTGGAGGATATGTGAGGACTGATCTTACTAGTGATAGGTACAGTTTTTCTTTAGTTTTTGGCGATGAGTTGCGAAATTGTGATAGGTCAGATAGTATCATTTTAGTTCTATTTATCTTTTCAGTTATAAAGGGTGAATAGCCGGTTTTGGATATTTTCAATCCTAACACCACACCATCCATTGCATATTCGATTATGTTGTTATCTATTTCCAGTGGTGGATATATTTGTTTTCCTAAGTGGATTATTTTAAATTTGTGTGTGTTGGTTTTTATCTTCCATTTGTATTCAAATTTATTAATAGATTCTATTGCTCTTTTTATGTTCATAATTGCCATATTCTTTGATTTGCCCGGTGTCATTACTATCTGGGTTATATCATCGGCAAAGATCACATGTTCGCTCTTTGGGATTGGTTCAGGTAAGTCTGAGGTATATATTGCGTATAGTGTTGGCGAAAGGCAGCCTCCCTGGGGTACACCACTCAGTAGGGGAAATTCCCGTCCCGTATAGTTCTTTATACCAATTCTAGCAAACCTGTTCGTAAAGTAGTTACATAAACTGTTCTCAAGTAATGGTGGTAGGTTTAAATTTAGAATTTTATACTGTAGTCCTTTATGCCACACTTTGTCAAAAGCCTTTGACACATCACTCATAACTATAGTTACTTGTTCGTTTCTTGCTTTTGCCCTGGAAATAATTTCTGTAGTTATGGCTAAGGCTGTATGTGTTCCTCTACCTCTCCTAAACCAGTGTTGCCGAGGGTTTATTTGGTGATCAATCAAGGTCTATTGTTAATAATTTTTTCAAACACTTTTCCCATTACATTCAGTAAAGAGATCGGTATATAGTTGTGTATTGATGTTGCATCTTTATTGGGCTTTGGAATAAAAAAAAAAAAAAAAAATTGAAGGCATTAGGGAAATATCCTGTTGCAAGACAAGCATTTAAAATTTCTAGTAGTGATCTTATTGCATTTGGAGGTAAATTTATCAACTTATTTCGTGTGATGCCATCGAGGCCTGGTGTTTTCTCTTTAAACCTTCTGATTGAGTGGAGGAGTTCACCATCAGTAATAGCTCTTATTTCTTGCAATCTTTCCATTTCTACTGTATCATAATGGTTTATTCTTTGCATATGCTCAGTAAGCCATGCATTTATATTAGTTTCATGTTCAGCATCAAATTCCTCGTTCTCCTCTTCAGTAATCTGAAAGATCTGTGACCACTCTTCTAAATGCTTTCTCAATTTCTCTGTCCTCTTCAAGGTCTACACCGTTTTGGTCCTTAATATTTGTCATTGATTTTTGTGCGTTACCCATGATTTTCCTTATACCTTTCCAAAACCTTTTTGAATCCTTTTTCATTACTGATACCCTCCAAGACCGTGTCCCATTTATCTCTGACCATCTTGGTACATTCTTCTGTTAACTGCGTTTGGAGTGTTCTTATACTTCTAATTATTTCGTAGTTTGCTCCATATGTGTCAATATAGTGTTTCTGTTGGTTGTAAAGTGTTTGAATATTTCTTAGTTCATGTGTAATTTTGCTGTGCGGCAGAGTTCTGTATGATGTCTTGGGTATATTTTTGCTGGCAGAATTCTGGATTGCTGTTGTTAATTTATTTATTTCATCTTCAATATTTTGTATGTTAGCATGGTTTAGGTCAGGAAGGTTATATTCGGCAAAATCATTTTGATAGTTCACCCAGTTAGCTCTGCTCATTGCATATCTCTGTTGTATTGGGATCTGAATGTTGTCGGTACTGGAAGAAATTTTATTTAGTTTGATAGGAAGGGTGCAGGGGTATTGTGAACGACAGTTAGAGGAGGAAGTTGTTTTCTAGTTCTGCAACACTTGTTCATGAATAATTTAGAGAAAGGTATAGGAATCAGAGAATTCTATATAAATGCAAAACTCGATGGCAAGAGGGTTAAGTTGGTAGGTCTGTGTTACTAGGGGTCGGTGATGCCACCTCTACTTGTCCAAGGGGGTATTAAGCATCAGTTGCAATAATGTGGAGATCGTGCCTAGATAGTGTAATTAAAACCATTGAGACAAATTTAAGCTGGTGTGCGGGAATACAGCTGGAAGTGGGACACAGAAATATTGCATTTTGGAGATTGTGTATGTATATGTGTGTTTGTGTGTGTATCTGTAGGGGTGTGTGTGAATGCGTGCGTAACCAACAGAACCGCATTGACATTACTTGGCAACGTCGCATATCCTACCATACCTTAAATCTATTTATAGCTGTCCCCAGAAAAATTGCAGCATGTTCTAAATAGCGTGCCATATGTTGTATAAATTCCTTCTATATATCCTTAAAATTATATGTTTCTTAACACCACATAACCTTTAAAAATTATAATATAATATTATATAGTCATAAAAGCTAAAATTAATTTGTTAATAGCCTGAAAAACTAACATTTGTTGTTAAAGCTTTGAATATTTGACAACACCGCACAGGGCGAGGGACACCACCTTGTAGCTCATTTCATAGGAGGATGACTATAGTCCATTCCACCCATCTACAACTCTGTTACCAAACCAATATTTGCCTATATCTTTTCTGAAACGAAATTTATCTAATTTGAAACCATTGGTACGAGTTCTTTCGCTATCACTGAGCTTTATTACATTTGTCATGTCCCCTTTGTTAATCCCACTAACCCACTTGAACACCTCTATCATATCCCCTCTAACTCTGCGTCTCTCTAACGAATGTAAACCTAATTTCTTCAACCTTTCTTCATACGGAAGATTTCTAATATTATGGATAATTTTTGTCATTCTACGCTGTACTCTCTCCAATGAATCTATGTCCATTCTGTAATAAGGACACCAAAATTGGACAGCATAATCCATATGGGGTCTCACTAATGACGAGTAAAGTTTTAAGATAACATCAGCAGTTCTGTTACTCACACTCCTAGAGATGAACCCGAGAATCCTGTTTGCCTTATTACGAACGCTTATACACTGTTTTCTAGGCTTCAAATCATTGCTAACAAACACACCTAGATCTTTCTCGCAGTCTGAATTTTCTAATTCCAAATTAGCTAGTTTATATTTAACATTTGTTTGCATCTTCCCTATCTTTAATACCTTGCATTTGTCAATGTTAAACTTCATCTGCCAATTTACTGACCATTCATGTAAGGTATCTAGATCCCTTTGGAGGCACTCTATATCGCTATCTGAATCAATTGATCTCCCCATTTTAGTATCGTCTGCGAATTTACTTATCCTACTATATAGTTATACCTAAATCTCGGTCAATTATGTATATAAGAAACAACAGGGGACCTAATACCGATCCCTGGGGGACACCACTTTTGACTGCTCCCCACTCTGACTTGGTACCATTTATGCTGACTCTCTGTTTCCTACCAATTAGCCATGACCTAATCCATCCCAACAACAACCCTCCTATTCCATGTGCCTCAACCTTTCTCATCAATCTCTCATGAGGGACTCTGTCGAAAGCTTTACTGAAATCTAAATATATAATATCATATGACTTGTCACTATCTACTGCTTCATATACCTCTGAGAAAAAGCTAAGCAAATTAGTAAGGCAAGAACTTCCCTGAGTGAATCCATGCTGAGAAGAATTTATTAAGTTAAATTTTACTAAGTGGCTTCTAATTTTCCTAGCAATAATAGACTCTAGCAACTTTCCTATGATTGATGTGAGACTAATGGGACGGTAATTGGATGCTATCGATTTATCACCTTTTTTGAAGATCGGAACTACATTTGCAAGCTTCCAAGCTTCTGGAACTAAACTTGTTTCTAATGACTTGGTAAATAAAAATGCTAATGGACTACTTAACTCATCTCTGCATTCTTTTAATACTCTAGCATATACCTCGTCAGGACCAGGCGATTTTTGAGGTTTCAGTCTGTCAATTTCCTTAAGCACATCATTTCTACTTATACTAACTGTACTTAACATATTTTCTATACTATCACTATATACCATATTATATATACCATATAACCTTCGTAATATGCATATTGTGTGACATGGTTCTTACTTAATTACCTACATACATAAACAAAATAAAGAGAAGAACTGATAGATGTCACAATCTTCGTTTCCTCAACACTCTGTAACTCGTTAGAGCTGCTACTAATACACATCAAAAACTTACATATAGACACGAAGTAAAATAATGTGTTTTGTATACTAGAAGGATCGTTGTTAACAACACGTATAAACATGTGTGGAAGGAAATGGAATAAAAGAGCAAATCTGTGGATAAAGATATCTAAACTCCCCTGCTGATCAGACAACGCATGGGCCGTTTCGATATGATCTAGTTTCTCCCATCTCGGACACGCTTCCATGGTTGGTGCATGCGACCTTGAAATTCCTGCTCGTTCCTAGGGATCTCGTTGGGGATGGAGATCTCGCTCCCGGGAATTTCGTTCCTGGTGCATTTTAAAAACATAGATGAGGGTGTCACCTGTACAATCTCAAAGTTTACTGATGAAACAAAAATTGCAAATAGCGTACGTACCGTACTCTCAAATGAACATGTTGAAGATATGCAGCATAATCTAGATAAGTTGTTACATTGGTCTCAAATTTGGCAAATGTGTTTCTATGCGGATAAATGTAAAGTACTCCATATCAGAAACCGAAATGAGAAAACAAACTATTCAATGAATGACACCTAGCTTAAGAGTGTAGACAGAGAAACTTATTTGGAAGTAACAATATCGAGTAACCTAAAACCGAGTCAACAATGTTCAGAAGTTGTTAAGAAGGCAAACAAAATGTGATGTCACTTTAAAGTCACATTTTTTTTTACCGGCTCAAATAAATAAGCCGGAAATGGGTAAATGTGAACCGGGCTCAAGTCACCGTTTTATGCAAACTTTTGTTTTTCCTGTGCAGGAGCGATACATACATACATAAAGTGTTTAACCCTTGCAAAGCGACCCTCATAATGGTATAGACTGGGCGATTCTGTGGAGAGCGGCGATTTTACCAGACGTACCAGATGTCACCAGCAACATTTTAGATAATATATATTTAAATTGGAGAAGAAATGCCTGGATTCCCTAAAGTGTGGCAAAAGACGTATTGGTTATATTTTTTCTGGGTCTCTGTACTGGTACAAATAGTTTCATGTTATTGAAGTTATATAACTATACAAATTTTATGACTATTTTTATGAAATTATAGTAGATTTCGCTTATACAATATACTCTATGTGCATATTTGAAATGGAAACCAATTATAAAACATTAAATACGTATTCTATAGATCATGCGTCTGGCAGAGTCCCGAGTGGCTGCCGCCCGGCACTCTAGGTTTTGTTTACCCAAATTTTACCCCTCCTTGTTTCAGTGTTCCGTATTACTATGTGACGTCACAGGGCCGTTTTAAAGCCCAGAAATATGGGCCGGAAAACATGTAATTTGAACCGGCCTTTAGGGTCTGATTTCTTTTTGTCCTGAAGTCTCCTGATGCTATAATAATAATAATAATATTAATAATAATAATAATAACGATAAATAATTTTTGTTATTTTTCAGACCTTCCAAGATGAGCCTGTTGAAGAGTTACCGCAATATGGACCCTCTGGTTCAGTACACCGTCCAGCACTCTCTTAGGTGAGTCTTCTCTCTCTCTCACTCTTTCATTCCCTCTCTCTCTCTCTTTCTCTCACTATCTTTGTATATATATGTGAATGTGCACAAAGTCAAAATAGCCAGTATAGCCGCGGTCCAGGTTCCCGAGCAACTAGGGCACAAGACGTCAACAACACCAGCCGCATCATGGCTTATGGCCCGGAGCGTCTCCCACCCCGACCTCACCACCAATGAGACACCAACACCCCAGAAAGACCTCACAGTATTCAAGCCCTTCTAACCCTCAACACCACCAACCAAGGGATAGCAGAAAAATGAGACACTACTTTAGAGGTAGGCTTGATGCTGGGCCTGAAGCTAGCAGAAGCTATTCTTGATGCTACTGGAGGTAGGATTGACTCTGGACTTGAGACTGCAGAAGTAGGCTTGACACTACTAGAGGTAGGCTTGATACTGGGCTTAAGGCTAGCAGAAGTAGGCTTGATGCTACTAGAGGTAGGCTTGAGGCTAGCAGAAGTAGGCTTGCCACTACTAGAGGTAGGCTTGATGCTGGGCTTAAGGCTAGCAGAGGTAGGTTTGAGGCTAGAAGAAGTAGGCTTGCCACTACTAGAGGTAGGCTTGATGCTGGGCTTAAGGCTAGCAGAAGTAGGCTTGATGCTACTAGAGGTAGGCTTGGTGCTGGGCTTGAGGTTAGCAGAAGTAGGCTCAACGCTATTAGAGGTATACTTGATACTGCCAAAACACCAGCTATGCTCCAGGCTAACAGAAGTTGGCTCAACGCTACTAGAGGTTGGCTCAACTCTGCCAAACCCTAAAAGGAAGTGATTCGAGATCCTCCCAGCAACAGTAAGCACAGACATAATGGAGGCGGTTCGAGGCCCTCCACGATGCCAGCTGGCACAAAGGCCCCTGGCAAACAAATACTTAAAGGAGGTGGTTTGAGACCATCAACGAAGCCAGCTAATAAGAAGACCCCAGCTTGTGACACAAGACTAAAAATGCCAGAGAAGAAACCCTCAGCAAGAGAAACAACTAGTCCTCCCCCGACCCCCGGAAAATCACTCAAGAAATAGTTAATGTAATTCCTGTCTCGCATTTTTGAGTCCCTTCTTTGCCACACATCCAATATCCACTTGGGAAGACTATGCACATAGTCTATCCTTATGTTTTTATATTAACCCTCTCCGACATATGACGCGATTTTAAGCGTAAAGTGTTGTTGTAGGAATAGGTTTTTACACCATAGCCGAAAGAGGATTTATGGAGCTCCGATCTTACTCTCAACCATCTTAACAATTTTACCAACACACCTAAACTTCGTTACATGCTGAAATAGCCTCCTGAAAATTTACTCCCTGGCCGGGAATTGAACTCGGGACCCTTGGGTTACGAGGCAGGCACTCTACCAGTTAGACCAATAGAGATATGTCACTTGGCCTGGTCGGCTCAAGTTATTTCCGCCTCTTGTTCAGTTTAGGCTAACCTATTTTTACTGACTTTACATTGTGTAAGTCAGTAATTCATTATTCCATAATTACGTGAAATCGTTATTCACTAACTTGAATAGTGTTCATAGTAACGTATATAGCACTGTATCTAATTTCACAGACACCTTTATACTGTTATCTATATATGAATCCATGTTCTGTCTTTGAGTGTATGAATTGTCTTGTTCGTATTTTGTGCATATTTTTATACTGTACAGTATTTAAACACAAAATTACATGTGAATAAAGGAGACAAAAGGCAAAGCTGCATGTAGCAAGTGTCTCCCCCAAAGTTAAAAGAGTGGCAGAGCCAAATTCAAGGTACGTTAGAGTCAATATGTATGGACACACAGAGCTTGAAGCACTTTAAGTCATAGAATGAGGGAAAGACAGATTGAGGGAGAGAGTTCCCATAGCTTGCTTGTTGAGTAGAAAAAAGACTGGAAAAATCAGTTCAATCTTGGCTTAGAGAGTTGGACAGAATAGGGGTGGGAGTGTGTTGAAAGGCAGGTGCCTCCCACTCTCCGTAAGGGAGGTTGTATACACTGAGAAAGCTCTGAAGAACACTGATTATTGAAATAGTGGTAGAAGAGAGAGAGAGAGAGAGTTCATAATAGTGGCTACCAGTTATAGACAAAGGAACAGGTGTGCGGGTTGGTAACAAAGCTCAAAGATCGGTTGTAACAAATATAGGTTTCTGATTGCCAGTCTTAACTAGGGAAAGGCGAAGCCTGTTTTTAAAGTGCCCGCCATGCAAAGGTATTTGGTTCAATTCTGACAAAAAAACGTCATCTTTACAATATATATATCATTATTACTTATCCATATGCATCTATTTTACTTTTAATAATGAACATATGAAGCATTTGTGGTGCCAATCATGTACAAGGCACTAGTGTCTGTTGTAGATAAAGCACTTCCACCAATCATAGACAAAGTGAAAAAAATAGGGCAATAGTGGGCAGGAGTCGAGTTGACCACTTGCGAGTTTTGGTCTATAAGGAAGTTGGAGCTGTAAACATTGATATAAAACAGAAATGCAATAATAATGTAGGTTTCTGATGGCTAAAAGGTATGTGCAATTGGGTTTTATGTATTGATAAATGTACTACAACCGTATTTTAGCTGGTAATTCTACTAAATATCGATGTCTACGGCTCCAACCTCCTTATAGCCTGAAACTCACAAGTGGTCAATTGTGGTAGAGGTGGTCTAATAAGTTACTGTAGTCCTGAACTAAGTACGCAAAGGTCTTAGAAGTGCTTAAGGGGCCCACCTCGAGTTTTTAGCTCTTTCTCCCTCTCTCTTTGGCTTTTATCCATTCAGCCTACTGTTTTAAGACATTTACCCCCATCCAGGTGTCAATATTTTCCTGGCGAGCGGTAGCGAGCCAGCATATATTTATTTTTGTTTTGACAGCAAGCTAAATTTGTAAATTTTTCGATATATTTCTCCATACAATGCTGGCTTGCTATCGCTCGCCAGGAAAAAATCGACACCTGGATGGGGATAAACGTCTTAAAACAGTTGGCTGAATGGGGCCGAATGGATACAAGCCAGAGAAAAAAAGCAGGTGACCCCCCTTAATCACGCCCAGGAGCTTTTTGATTGGTGGTACATTTTCCTTAGTACTCTAAATCATTGGTATTCAGGCAAGACTGGGAAGTTGTAGGGAGGGAGACTTATTCGTATCACAGCGGATCCCTGCCTTCCCTGCCGGATCTCTTCAAAAAGAAAATGTTCTCGTGGGTGTATGATATATATGGATTGACATGGAGAGGCTAATGATGGTTGGTGATGCTGCAGGAGGGTCTTTCATCTATTCATGAAGTAGTCGGGAGGAGTGGTAGATATGACGAGGTTAAGTTCCCAACTGAAGTTATTGATATAATCTGTGCCATTAGTTGTTCCATGTTTTTCAGTCTGGTGGAGACACCATTGGTTGTCTGGAGTTAATTTGCTTTGCATAGTGGAGGGTTTGCTGCTGCCAGAGTAAAGGCGTAGTTGATAGTCTTGGTAGTCAGCTGTCTTTCTAAGTTACCGGTAATCCTTGCCAGTACAAATTTAAGAACCTTCACTGCAAAGTCTTTCTGGAGGCAACAGGGGTATAAGTGGATGGTGACAGGTAATCAACAGGTAGCATAGTTCGGCACGCAAGTATCTAGGCTTAATTACTCCCAGGAGGCTTATTGCTGATGGTTCTTAACTACTCTTCTTGAGTATGTATTCTTTGGTATTTTTGGATTGGTTATGAAGTTGCAGCAAGGGAAGCCAATTCGTATTTTTGTTTTATAACTTAATATTTCTACCTATTGATCTTGGAAAGCCTTATTGTCAAATGTAACCTTTTTGGGTAGACTTGATGAATACATGTGTCATTTGTCATATTATTCGAAGATCATGCCCGCAACTAAAGGCACGCCTGATCATGGAGAGACGGTCACACTGGTGGATGGACGGAGAGACAGACACTCGAATCTGGTGTGGTTAAGTAAGAGCAATAAGACTTTATGAAATTGCCATATTTACATTTATCTCCCTCCTTTTCTAGACATACAGACGTCCAGAAGCGTCTGACGGAGGAGACCCTGAAGCACACTAATGGCAACATGTTGGGAGCTCCTGAGGTTCTACAGCTCAATGGTAACCTCATGCAAGCCATAGGAGCTAAGAAGGTTAGTCCATATCATCAATAATATAATGTTGACCTTTATTTCGAAACATAATTATTGTTTCATACTGGGTTTTTTCCAGCTGACAGTCAAATGCTGCATCTTTAGCTTGATTACTCCACTATTATGCAGGTTTTGTAGCGAAATTTGTTGTTAATATTGAAAACTTTGCACTAATATGAAGCAGAGACACGGTAGTTTCTTATTTTTCCGTTAGTTATCGAGAAATCGGCTGCCAAGGGATTCAATTTACCGTCAGCTGAAATGAAACCGAGTATAGTTGTTGTAAAAACGCTTGTTAATGTAGGCAACTGTGGACGCCCATGACTTGCCCATCATTTCTCCGCAGTGCAAACATTTTGCTATTAAGGGTGGATGGGCGTATTTATTTTCTCATTTATATATATACCGGTATATATATATATATATTATTATTATTATTATTATTTATTTTATTTTATTTTCAGTTTCCTCCCTACACCTCCATCAAGCTAGAAAAAGCACCTCTATATCCCCCTTCAAGATAGATTTGTAAATTTTTTGGTAGAAAAATGTCCCGGCTCACTATCGCTTGCCAGGAAATATAGCAGACACCTAAATGGCAAGAAAAATCTTAATATTGACAAAGACATGGAGTGTAAAGTTTTAAAATCGGCAAACTAATGAGCCGAACGTCTTAAAATCTAAAAACCATTGGGGTTAAACATGAGGAGAAGGAGGCCCAAAAAAACCAGCCCATCCCCCCTTAGATATTTGAACCACCTCTCCTGGAAATCCCTTATGCAGAGTAGCTTTCCACTGCTCCTAAAGGGAGATATATATTTGTTTATTATTATTTTTGTTTTAGTTTTCTAGCTAGACTTCCATCAAGCTATTTAAAAATACACCAAAGACCCCCTTTCGAGATAAATTTGTTGATTTTTCAGTAGAAAAATGCCTCCAACCGAAGGCCAGTTCCTCCAAAACTGCAGGCTCGCTTTCGCTCGCCAGTATAGACAAGTTTATGAAAGACTTCTAACAAGCAGAAGATTAAAATGTATCTCGATCATTCCTTTAATTTCCATAGATCATAGAACATATTTTGTAAATTGATAAAATCGTTTAATATTAGTCAAAATCTAAGAAGAAAGACACTATTAAATATCTAATGATAAGTCGGACAGATTGGGAGAGAGGTACCCTGACCAGGATTCGAACCCACTCACCCCAGGTATATTTGGGAGGCAAGATGGTGGGCAGTAAATGGAAGCTTACCTCATAAACCCTGACAGTCACTCCTCTTGTTTGTGTCATTAGTAGTGTTTTTGTACCTGTTTGACATCTCTTCTTCCGAGAGGAGCGTCGTAGCACCAGTAAATCTTCTCGAGAGGATTGTCGCAGCCGCTAGGTTAAGGGGGGTCACTGGATTTTTTTATCTTTCTCTCCCTCTTTTCTCTGGCTTGTATCCATTCGGGTCCATTCAGCCAACTGTTTTAAGACGTTTACCCCCATCCAGGGATCAATATTTTCCTGGCAAGCGGTAGCAAGCCAGCATATATATATTTTTGTTTTAACAGCAAGGTAAATTTGTACATTTTTCGATAGAAAAATTTCTCCGGCAAAGCCGGATTTCTCCATAGAATGCTGGCTCGCTATCGCTCGCCAGTATAAAATCGACACCTGGATGAGGATAAACGTCTTAAAACAGTTGGCTGAATAGGGTCGAATGGATACAAGCAGGGGTGTAAAGGTAATGAAGTACATTTACTCAAGTACAGTACTTAAGTATATTTTTTCAGTTTCTACTTTTTAAAAAGTAGATTTTTTTTGTCCAGTACTTTTACTCTAACTTGAGTAGTATTTAGAAGAATTACTTGTACTTTTACTCCACTACATTTAATTTACTTCTTTTAAATTTGTAGAGTACAACTTCAGCAAATTTCTTAAATATTCTTCCCAATAGATTTGAAATTCCAGGTAGCATTTCCCATGGACATTCCCCTGAATGTAGGTGTGACATTCCTCAGCTAGTTCAAAGGTCACCACTATATTTATATGGCGCTGAGAGCCCTCCCCTCTCCCCCACACATCCTAATGACTCTCCCTTTGTACCACCTGATCCCAAAGGTTTAACACCTTACACTTTCCACCCGTGACTCAGCATGACCATTTTACTAGACCCTCATCTATATTTATTTGAACAGGAATACATTTTTGAATTTCATGTAACGAAGCTAACCAGAATTGTTAAACTAGCATTAGCAATTTAGAATAATCCTTCAAAGAATAAATGTATTGTCCGTTGTTGATTAAATGAAGATTATATAAATATATGATAATATAAATTATGCTATTCTGTAAAAAAAAAATGATTGCAAACTATGGCTTTGAAATAACCACTCCTCACGATCTGAAGACATAGAGTTGAAATTATATAACGAACACATGAGTAAACCATCAAGAGTAAAACTAAATTTATGGAAATCTCCAAGTATAAATATATGCCTGTACAAAGTCCCTCGTACAGAGCTACCTGCATATAGTGTCATACTGTAATATTATTTAGTTTGTTATTTACTAACTACAATATATTCTAGCCTGATATAATCTAACTTGCCATATATTCATTTTCCAAACCTTATATTCTAGCCTGATATAATCTAACTTGCCATATATTCATTTTCCAAACCTTATATTCTAGCCTGATATAATCTAACTTGCCATATATTCATTTTCCAAACCTTATATTCTAGCCTGATATAATCTAACTTGCCATATATTCATTTTCCAAACCTTATATTCTAGCCTGATATAATCTAACTTGCCATATATTCATTTTCCAAACCTTATATTCTAGCCTGATATAATCTAACTTGCCATATATTCATTTTCCAAACCTTATATTCTAGCCTGATATAATCTAACTTGCCATATATTCATTTTCCAAACCTTATATTCTAGCCTGATATAATCTAACTTGCCATATATTCATTTTCCAAACCTTATACCTAATCTCACTTGTTTAATCCATCATAATCATAATTAACCCTGTTTAATATCTATTCTGTTAAGGTCTTGAACTAATTGAACCTAAACTTAGTTGCAGCTTTTACCGAGTTGAATATATTCTAAGGAGATATTATCCCGAATCAAAGCACTTTCTCGATGTCGTATAATCAGAATCTCTTCAATTAGATATGCATTATGAATATATATATTTGTTCTGTGCTTGGTTCTATTTTATCTTCAGAATGTTATAAGTAGCACTGGTTATAGATAGCACTGATTATATCGAATCGTCCGTATAAGAAGTGTGTGATTGTAAGATAACAAGAGGGGGAACACATGTCAAGGTTCCTGTAATAGTTAACTATTAGTTTTCGTTTATGTTGACACACACACATATACATTATATATATATATATATATATATATATATATATATATATATATATATATATATATATATATATATATAGTAATAGATTGGGATATTACTTTTTACTTTTAGTACTTAAGTCATTCATTCGGTAGATTCTTTTTTACTTTAACTTAAGTACATTTCTAGTTGAGAACTTTTACTTTTACTTCAGTAACTTTTTCAGTACATACTTTTATTTGGACTTAAGTACAATCATTAACTACTTTTTACACCCCTGGATACAAGTCAGAGAAAGAGAGAATAGGAGAGAAAGAGAATAAAAGCAGGTGACCCCCCTTAACAGGCTTTGAACTATCTCACTTAACTCTTTTTACTAGCACAGATCCTTCTTAAACTGCACAAGATCGTCTATCTATAACTAGAATATAATTTGAAGAGATGTCTTCCGTACGGTAGGGGTTAAGCTTGCTATAGCCTTGGATTTTACTGGACTTAGAACAAAGGTGAGAAGGACTTTTAGCTCTTGGCTGTACCTAATCCACCTATGTACCATTATAAGAACTAGTAGTGGGTATTTAAGGGGGGTGACCTGCTTTGTTTCTCTCCTTTTCTCTCTTTGTTTGGCTTGTATCCATTCGGCCCCATTCAGCCTGCTGTTTTAAGACGTTTTTCCCCATCCAGGTGTTGATTTATTACTGGCGAGCGATAGTGAGCCTGCATTGTTTGGAGAAATTTTTCTATCGAAAAATGTACAAATTTAGCCTGCTGACAAAACATAAAAAATATGCTGGCTCACTACTGCTTGCCTGGAAAAAATCGACACCTGGATGGGGATAAACGTTT
Organism: Paralithodes platypus; assembly: GCA_032716605.1. NCBI lineage: Eukaryota > Metazoa > Arthropoda > Malacostraca > Decapoda > Lithodidae > Paralithodes > Paralithodes platypus. The sequence goes on from CM064485.1 coordinate 55,505,866, forward strand.
TAAAACAGTAGGCTGAATGGGGCCGAATGGATACAACCCAGAGAGAGTGAGAAAAAAAAACGAGGTGGGCCCCCATAAACGGAGATTTATCTTATGTGTCGTATGTCTTATGACCGTATAAAAGAAATAGCTTTATATTATAATAATAATATTTGTTATTATTATTATTTTTATTATTATTATTTGTGTAAGGTGCTGGATGTGGGAGTATTCACTGGAGCTTCTTCCCTATCGGCGGCCCTGGCTCTGCCCGAAGACGGTCAGATCCACGCTCTTGATGTCAGCGAGGAGTACACTAACATTGGTATGTAGCCGACTCGAGACAGAGCCCGAACAGAAACATGTAAAGTTCCAATTTTCAAGATCAGGGACCACTTTTGTGTTCCTTCGCCCCTTACTCTGTCTCATCTAGTAGGTGGATTTTACAAGGGGAGGAGGATTCCCAGCCCCCTGCCCCAAACATTGGTACAGTTATTTAACTCAACATCTACTGTATATAACTTCTTTTATTCATACATGTTTCTAGTAGATATAGTATACATGTGTTTAAAACATATTGTTATCATAATCAGTGAGGAAGTAAGAAGGAGGTGTGGTGTGGAGGTAGATGTGCTGGAAAGTGTGAAAAGGAACACCTTGAAATGGTTCGGCCATATGGAACGTATGGGAAGCGAGAGAATGACAAGAGGGTGTACGAGAGCGAGGTGGAAGGACAGAGAGGGAGAGGTACACCGAAAGAGGTGGAAGGATGGAGTGAGGAAGTATATGGATGAAGGTGGTGCTGGTTGGGAGGAGGGGCGTCAACTAGCTGGGGACAGAGGTGCATGGGGCGGTTCATTCGTGTCCACCCCTTCGGGGATCGCGGCGTCAGGCAATAGAGAGATAAATAGTTACCTTCATTAATTCATGGACATTGATTTGGAATTAGGCTGAGTGCAACAAAGGCTACCTAGATTTTATAGTAAACATGAGAACCAAATAAAAATGTCGGGAATACTGAAGGCAATCTATACGCACACTTCACACATATATCCTGAGGCAATATTTGTGGTTGGTATTTCTGGCCCCCCCCCCCCCCTTCTCCCTCGTGTTTAGCCCCTTTCATTTTCAAATTTTAAGACCTTCACCCCACTAGTTTGGCAATTGTAAGACCTTTCACCCCATTTCTTTGTCAATATTTAGACCTTTCATGGCATTTAGGAGTAATTTTTTTCTTGGCGAGCGACAGCGAGCCTATAATTTAGAAGAAACCGGCCTTTGGTCGGGAAATTTTTCTACCCAAAAATTTAAAGATATATCTAGAAGGGGGATATTGGGGATGTCTGTTTAAGCTTGCTGGCAAGCCTAGGGAGGAAACTAATACAATAAAGCCGCTGTCAAACGAGCGCTTTTTCCGTCAATTTTCCATGAGCAAGTTTTTTCTCGTATTATTTCGGGACTTTTTCGCTCTGGTATCGGCAACTAGGCGTAAGATAGATTTATGTTAGGCGGCTGAATTCTGATAAAGTGTAAATTTTGAAGCTTGCAGACCATAATTGCCCATAAAAATTGCTCGAAAAAGGGCTCGTGTGAATAAATAAATAAATAAAGTGACCACTAAATAAACCCTTCCCCTCTTAATGTTCTCTTGGTACTCAGCCAAGCAGTTTTGGAGTGAGGCGGGGGTGAACCACAAGATCAAACTCCACCTGGCCCCGGCGGCAGATACGATGCAGAAGTTTATTGACGAGGGACAGTCCGGCACCTTCGACTTTGCCTTCGTGGACGCGGACAAGGTGAACTACTCCCGCTACTATGAGCAGTGCCTGGTGTTGCTACGGCCCGGCGGCATCATCGCCTTCGACAACACCCTCTGGGACGGGACGGTCATCGATCCTGACAACCAAGCGGAAGACACGGTGGCCATAAGGGCACTCAACGAAAAGCTTAGGGATGATCAACGCATCAACTTGTCCTTCTTAAAGATTGGTGATGGCCTCAGTCTCTGTTTTATCAAGTAACGAAGTCACCATTCTCAAATACTGCATTGGTAGTTACTATTTAGTTTGACATCCATTTTACTTATGTATTCTATTTTTTATAATTAATTACCTAGAGACAGATTTTCGATATTGAATAATCAAACTACAGATATTGAACCATTTTTATAGATCTGTTCACCAATAAAAGGCTTCTTCTGGAATAACACATTGAGTTTACATTATCACCTTAGCTACCAAATATATACTGTAGAAGATATTCTTAGTACTAAAAAAATTAGGAAATGGGGTGGGGGGAGGAAGGGCGATGAAAATACTGCATAGTACTATTTTATGCATCCTCAGGTCCTGTAGGTACCCTAACATTACTGTAAGTTATACAGTATTGTGTTTCAAGACGCCTTAAGGGAGCCCACCTCGCTTTTTTTCTCTTTCTCTCCTTCTCTCTTTGGCTTGTATCCATTCGGTCCTATTCAGCCTACTGATTTAAGACGCTTACCCCCATCCAGGTGTAAATATTTTCCTGGCGAGCGGTAGCGAGCCAGCATATATATATTTTTGTTTTGACAGCAAGCTAAATTTGTACATTTTTCGATAGAAAAATTTCTCCGGTGAAGACGGATTTCTCCATACAATGTTGGCTCCCTATCGCTCGCCAGGAAGAAATTGACACCTGGATGGGGATAAACGTCTTAAAGCAGTTGGCTGAATGGGGCCGAATGGATACAAGCCAGGGAAAGAGAGAAAGGGAGAGAAAGATAAAAAAAAAAAAAAAAAAAACGGTGACCCCCCTTAACCTAGCGGCTGCGATAATCCTCTCGAGAGGTTTTACTGGTGGGCTGCGACACTCCTCTCGAAAGAAGATATGTCAAACACGTACCAAAACACTCCAAATGACAAAAACAAGAAGTGTGACTGTCAGGGTTTATGAGGTGAGCTTCCAATGACATTTACTGCCCATTTTCTCCCTCTACCAGACCAATACGCACATACGCACGGCCGCTCGTTCCCGATTTTGCACCACATTTTCAACAGACAACTGTAACACCGCAACCATACATCTTTTGGGTATTCATATACAGTATATATGGTTGGATGCGGAATTGAATTTCCTACACGATGATGTGGTTTTCGTTGCGCTTTTGAAGAGTCGCTAAAGCGGCCTAGGTGTAGCACAGGGCAATGGTGAGTCCTAGGGGGGTCTAGCAGCCTTCAGGTTAATTACAATATGTGTTGGCATTATTCTGAACTTTATTTCATAATGGGGTGGTTGAGATGGTAAGCATAGCTATATTCTAATGTATTAATGATTATCAATTCTGTGTAAGTAGAGGGGCATTGCACACACAGATCCCGCTCGTATACTGTGCACCATCAGTCAACTTGTCCGTCGTCCGTCTGTCCAGAAACGCTTCTTTGACCGTTCAATGGATTTTAACCAAATTTTACTGGCACATCCAGTTGGTCAATGTGACGGTCAGTCAAAAGAATTATTTTTATCATTTTACTCGAAGGTCAAGTTCAAATGTAATTTTTTTTTTTTTTTCAATATTTCATATATTTTAGTTGGTACTCAAATGCATTAATTTTCACTATATAAGTTGCTGGAAACATGTATATTATATTGACCACATTTTAAATCGATAGTCTAAAGATCAAATCAAAATACACTTTTTAGTCGTAATTTCCCTTCTTAACTTAATAGAAACTGGAAAAGGTTAAATATTCTTTACCATGCCGTGGTAGTGAATAAAACATGAACTCTCTTCTTGACTATTATTGGTTTGACCCCAGTTCAGAGTATTATATATATATATATATATATATATATATATATATATATATATATATATATATATATATATATATATATATATATACATATATATATATAGTTTATATTTCAATAGAGAGAGGAAAGGCCAATCTACAATATTACAGTAGAAACAACAACAGAAGGGCGCAAGAGCCAACAATCCCCCAACTGTGTAGACCTTTCTTGCCCACACCAGGCTCTGCCCCTCAGTCGCCACCACCAGAGCGGCTATATCCAGGGCCCCACAACGGGTCAGCACCACCAGGCTTTTCTTACAGGAAACAGCATTACCCGGAGACATCGCCGCCGAAACCAAGACCACCGCCAGTGATGTACCCTAACCAAGGTCATTGTGCCATTGTTCGGGGCTTGGCAGTTGATTGTGTATTTGTTCGATCAAGGGAATTGGTTCGGGGCTGTTCCCAAGAAGCATCTATTATTTTCTCTGATTAAACAACCTCTTTACCCTTGGTACGGGGCTGGGCTATGGATTGTATACCAAGCATTTCCAGTGAAAATAAAACTCAATCAATTAGTAGCGAGGACACTGTTTGGCCCTGGGAAGAAAAGACTATGGCTGCCTGGTCCTCTCAGGGAATTCAACCCATCTCAGAAAGCCAACAACGCAAGAGTTGATCTAGAGCAGTAGGCCACTAGCCTGCCAAAGTACCTAGCCATCAACAGCAACCCAAGATAACCGAGAGACAAGAAGACCAACAGCACCAGGAGAAATCACCTCAGGCATTCAGATCTATAGATTTTGACAAATCTAACCTTTCCCCTACTCCTGGTAAAATTGTAAAGTCCATCATCTTAAGACTCTTTAACCCGGCAAGCGCGATAAACCTCACGGAAGTATCTGTATAGCGTACGCGATACGCCTCGTGGAAGCAAGGCCATAAAAATAACCTTCCAATGCACCCCACGGGCACTCAAAACAAAGCAATAGGTGACATAATTTCCCTCCAGTACCTCCAAACACTCCTCCACATGTCCCCTCTCCTCAATTATCAGCTATTTTTCATTTTATTTCCATCATTTATCGGTTATTTTCCGCTCCAATTATCGTCAGGCGGGCTCGGAGCCAGGGGTGAATCATATTCTGACTTTCTAGCAGTCTGAGATATCTCTCGGGCTGCTCAGTAGCTTGCGAGACATTGCAGAGGTGAGATGTATGTCTCTCGACCGGCCGCCCCTGAATGCTTCCGCCCGGCAAAAATATAAGTTTTCCACCAGACAATTGCTGTTTCCACTTCTTTTATTGTTCATGTTCATATGTTAATCATATAAGTAAAATAAACGCACATGGAGAGGAAATAAAGCTTTATATAGTAATTATAGAAAAAAACAAAAATTGCATACGCGGCCCTTTTAAACATCTCAATTATGCGCGCCTCAGCTTAAGACACTCCTTGTTATAAAGACAAGTTCCGCTTGGGAGCACAATTAATACAAGTTCTATCTCAAGATACATCTCATATACCTGGTAGCCTATGACAAGTCTTATGTTATTTAGCGACTGTGGTACACTCATATAGAGTTTGTTATTTATATCACATTCTCCTCCCTTACACACATTTACACAACGTAGCCTACCATGACGCACTTTTACCAGGTTTAACTTAGTGTGTCATCTTGAGTTTATTTTATCATATGAGGGGCCGCTAATATAAAAATACTTCACTTTGGTCTCATTTTGTGTAAGCATACTGTATGTTGTATTGATACTGCCTATTTGTATACATAACACCCTCTAAATTTAATCCTTGTGTTATATTTCGCCGTATTGTCGTCTAAGTGTGCTAAATATGTGTTATTGTCCTTCCCAGAACAGTAGAACCTACGACCAGTCAAGTTAATAACCTGGCATAACATATATATATATATATATATTGTTACGTATCTTGATCCTCAAGTGGTTAACTTGATGAATCTAGATAGCACAGAGATATATATTAAGGTATCAGTCAGCTGAAGGCAAAACAAAAGTAAAATCTAATAAAATAATTTCCTGTTGTAGCTTCCTTTCCTTTTGGATCTTAGGACTTAGTATCCTTTATTGACTGATACTCTTTAATTATGAAAAATACTGAAACTAATTAAAGTCATGTAGTATTTATAAAGAATTATTATTTAACCGAAGCTTAGTAGGCTATGGTTATGAACCGAATAAGTTATAGCTAAAGAAGGACTATTAATTTTATAAAAAGTCTTGAAAGATAAATATTAAAGTAAGAATATTTCTGTCTCTTACCCTTTTTGAAATGAATAGATAGTTTTCTTATATGTCCTTTTATTTATATTTAATGTAATTATTCTTGGTTCTTGTCTTACGTTAATAGTATTATATTATTATTATCATCAGGATTTATATCAAAGTCACATAAAAAGTTAGATATATATTTAATAATTAGTTAAATGTATTTCTTAACCACGTAACATTGAGGTTTGATTATGAGTAAATAAAGTTACAGGATCGCTTCATAGATTCGATTCAGGTCTCACTCAAATAATATGAAAAGCAAAATATAATATTTTGAAGCAAAAGAATTTTCTTCAGCTTAGGAAATCACTAGAAGTAATATTAACACAGCCATGTTAGTCTAAGGCGATATTACTAATACGAGACAATAGCATCACCGTACTAAGCACCGTTAAGCAATGTAAGCTTAATTCAAAGAAAATGAAAGAACTCGTAAGTATTAATATAAAACAATAGTATTACTTTCATCATAACCCAATTACTTAAAGAGTTGCTTTAGTCCACAAGTTAGTCAACTAAAATAGTTAAGCACATAATAGTAGCGTTAACATTAATTCCCAATCAAATAGTTAAGCACATAATAGTAGCGTTAACGTCAATTCGCAATCAAATAGTTAAACACATAATAGTAGCGTTAACGTTAATTCGCAATCAAATAGTTAAACACATAATAGTAGCGTTCACGTTAATTCCCAATCACATATCTCACTAACCAACATAACGTAAGTGTTTACACCGAACACACTTAACACACATTTATATAATCTGACTGACAGTCACAATCCCATTATAATACTTCACCCCGTCTTCCTCCAGCTGCAAGTTCACCTTCCCCAACTCCAAATGAGACTGATTTGAATGCCCACAACTCGGGTCTTATATACTAAACAATGATGGTGTAGGAACGAATCAGGAGGCGGGGGGTGGTGCCTGCTCCAATCATAGCTCTTCGAGTCGCATAACAGGTGCCTGGTCCATTCACAGCTCCTGGCGTCGATCATACGTCATAGCGTCGGTCATCAAGTAGTTTGCAGGGTCCCCTATGACGCACGCAGGTGTGAAGGCTAGTTTGCAGGTATGCGGGGCGAGCTGGTTTCCCCACTCGCTAGTTTGCTCGCTAGTCTGCTTCACCGTTTGGGTAGTGCGACTCCTTCAACTCTAATTCTAACTCTTAAATTAACATACAGGGCTCCGTATGTCAGAATATATATATATATATATATATATATATATATATATAGCCTAATATATTATGAAGCATATCAGAATAATATTAGACAATTTTATTCAGCTTAGGGAGTGACTTCTGGGGAACCGGTGTTTATTCACCCTTCAGTGCAAGCCTCAACATTTTGGGTAACATTTTATTTTCTCCATGAACACGTCAGAGTAAGCCCCTAGACTCCTAGAGAATGACAATCAGCTGAAGGGGTGTAAAATTATACTTAAGTTATCCATAAAAAGTAGATTTTCTTTCATTGTTGCTTTAAAAGAAAACGATTATATTAAGCCACTAGCTAAAGTATATCTCTATTATTATTTTGCTTATTTTTAACAAAACTAGTTATATATCTTACAAAACTGAACTATTTCATGTATACTGATTATAATTAGATAACGTAGATATGCATATACAAAAAAAAAAAAAATGTATAACAAAAAATGTACCATAGGCCTAGGCCGGCCTATGTTGATATTTTGCTATTGATGTGCGAGGGCATCTCATTGTCGTTTGTAAAGTGCAAGCAATAACACGCATTTTCAAATTCTGTTTGTATTCCCTGTCTACGTTTGTAAGTTGTAATCCTTTTCACAAAGCTGCTCTTCAAAATGACAGACAATGTGTTTCTGGCGAGGGAGGGTGTTAAGGCACTACGGGAAACAGTGAAGAGAATGGTCAAACTACACCAAACAGGACAACTTCACAACGCCATCACTCCCGAAATAGTCAACGGACAGTTAGTTCTATCACTTACAGCTCAAACCATCAATGACCAGGTCAGCCAGCCAGTTTCTTGTACAGATGCTGATATCAAGGCACTTGGTTGGGCGTTCCAGAGGTCTTGGCGGCTTTTGATTCAAAGTTGTTCGGTGGCTCGGTATCCCCCAGGACTCCTTCAACTCTGCCAATGGATGGCCAGCACTCCACAGTACCTTGACAGCAGGAGGCCTCATTTGGCACACGTTACTGCCATTCTAGACGGTATCATTGATAAGCCCGAGAAACCTCCCGTTCATAGAATTGTATTGCCCGATGAGCTACCAAGCAATACCGATTCTTATGAACAACTCAAGCCATATCTTGTAAATAAATGTTATCTCAGATCTGGAGTTTCGTGCAAAACATTTCTCTTTGAATACAAGGGACAAACAGCGGTTTGCAAATTGGGCAGGTATAATGATCGTGAAACACTACAGAGGTTTTGGCGTGAGGCCTTGTTGCTGGATCATCTGCAGGGTGCTGGTGGCTCTCCAGTCTTGTTGGCCAACTGCTCCGACCGACCTTGCCTTTTTTTGTCTTGCGTTGAGGGCAAAACATTAGATCGTGCCTATGACTGTCTTACTGGACGAGGGTTGGTGGAAGTGTTGTTGGCACTGACACGCAGTCTACACGAGGCAGGGGTTCTGCATCATGACGTCAAAGCTGATAACGTATTGGTCAAGGTTCCTATGGCTGGCTTTGGGCAGGTTGAAGCATCTTTCATTGACTTTGGATTGGGGACTCTCGGGAAGCAAATGGCAGGTATTGGGGATTACGGTGTCGGTGACTATATTCACTATATGTGGTACGCACCGGATGTCTTCTTTAACCGAGGGGCTTCTTTTGCCAGTGATATTTTTGGTCTCGGAATGATGTTCGAAATTTTGGTACTGAATCTTATAGATGCTGGTCGAATGGAGGCTTGGCCAGAGGGTCTCCAGAAACTTGTGGCCGACATGGTAGAGTACAAACAGGAAGACCGACCATCACTCACAGAGGTCATCACCCGGCTGACCACCATCCTACTATCTCTGTTGGACCTTCCGCGGTATGTAGACTCAGAGTCAGATGATGAGAGTGACTCAGATGATGAGGGTGAGTCAGATGATGAGAGTGAGTCAGATGATGAGGAGGAGTCAAGTGATGAGGGTGAGTCAGGTGATGAGGAATCAGGTGAGGATGATTCAGACGAAGAGTTTAATGTAGAAACAAAGGTGTGAGGTGAAAATTTAGGCTTAGGATGAAAAATTATCTCTGAAAAAATTAAAAACTATATTTATTATTATAATATTTCAATTTCCTCTCAAGACTTCCATCAAGCTTAAAAAATACTCCAAAGATCCTTGCTTCAAGATAAATTTGTGTATTTTTCTATATTAAATTAATCCGGCCGAAGGCAGATTCCTTCTAAATTATAGGCTCGCTATTGCTCGTCAAGATAAAAATAGACACCAAAATGGCATGAATTGTCTTCAAATTGAAAACAGAAATTTGGCAAGAGGTCTTAAAATAGCCAAACTATCAGGGTGAACGTCTTAAAATCTCAAAAGTAATGGGGCTAAACATGAGGGAGAAGGGTCCAGAGCTAATAAATAAACCCTTAAAGGGGATGCGCTGGTTTTTCTGGCCCCCTTCTCCCTCGTGTTTAGCCCCATTTGTTTTTAGATTTTAAGATATTTGGCCAATTAGTTCGGCAATTTTAAGACTACGCCCAATTTCTTTGTAAATTTTTAGACCTTTTTTGCCATTTAGGTGTCGATATTTTCCTGGCGAGTGATAGCGAGCCTATAATTTTAAGAGTAACCGGCCTTCGGCCGGGAAAATTTTCTACCGAAAAATGTACACATTTATCTAGGGAGTGTTTTTAAAGCTTGATGAAGGTAGTGGAGATAACCCCCTTATCTGCTTCAGTGCAGGAAGTAATGATGTTGGCAAAGGTAGGAGTGAGGAACTGCTCAGACAGTATCGGGAAGTGTTAGATAAAGTTAGGAAGAAGGGAGGGATCCCTGTAGTACATAGTAGCGTAACCTTTACAGGCCTAAAGCCGCTGTCACACGAGCGATTTTTACGCCAATTTTCCATGAGCAAGTTTTTTCTCGTTATATTTCGGGACTTTTTTGCACTGGTATCGGTAACTTGACTGAAGGCAGAGTACAATAGGCGGCTGAATTTTGATAAGTGTAATTTTTGAAGCTTCCAGACCATAATTGCCCGTAAAAATTGCTCGAAAAACGACTCGTGTGACTCCGGCTTAACACAAACACCACCATACAAGTGTCCTCTACCAATGGCCTCTCCTCCCTCTGTCAATCTTTTATATCTTCCCTAAAGCCGGTGCCACACGAGCGCATTTTCAAGCAATTATTTAGGGCAATTGGGGTCTGGCAGCTTCAAAATTTAAGTCTGGAATAAAGGAAACTACCTAACATAATCTACCATCGATCTAGTTTCCGATTCCAATGCGAAAAAGCCTCAAAATTGTACGAAACAAAACTTGCTTATCGAAAATTGCCGGAAAGTGCGTTCGTGTGACATCGTCTTAACACTATCTGGTGCAACGTCTTGAAGGTTATTATGGTATTTTGTTTAATTATTATTGAGGATTTTAATTGTGTTTGCCATTTTCGAACAATGTGTTTTTAGTTTACCCCGAGACTTGGAAAAACGCATCCCCAAACCCCCTTCAAACTAAAAAAAACGTCCCCCAGACCCCCTTCAAGCTAAATGTGTACATTTTTCGGTAGAATAATGTCCCGGCCAAAGGCCGATTTCTCCCAAATTGCAGGCTCGCTATCGCACGCCCAGGGAAACTTGACACCTTATTGGGTTGAAGCATCATATAATCGCCAAACTAATGAGATGAAACGTCTTAAAATCTCCAAGGTAATGGAGTAAAACTGGGAGGATCCAAATTGGCCCGCCCTGCACCTTTTCTTTTGTTCTTTTTTCTATGTGATTGAGAGAGGCAAAAGGCAGAACTGCCTATAGCGAGTGCCTCCCCTATAGTTGAAAGAGTGACAGGGCCAAAATCAAGGGACGTTCGAGCCAAAATGCCTGGACACACGGAGTTTGAAGCAATTTAAGTCATAGGAAGAGGGAAAGACTGACTCTGGGAGAGAGTTCCAGAGCTCAGCTGTTGAGTAGAAGAAAGTTTGAGAGCAATGTTTCACTCTTGGGTTGGAGAGTTGCACAGAGTAGGGGTGGGATTGAGTTGCAAGACGGGTACCACGTGCCCTACGTAAAGGAGGTGGTATACACTGGCAAAGCTCTGAGGAACACTGATTATTATAGTAGCGATAGAATAGCGAGAGAGATGCAACATTGCGGCGGAGAGAGAGAGATTGCAGAGAGTTGGTGAGTGGACGGGAGTTAATGATACGATAGGGTTAACCTCACAGATATCCCGGTCTTCTCATAAAATACCATTCTAACCTCCAAGACGTCGGACCAGATAGTGATTAATGTCCCTTTTTTTTTTAGAGAGAGTCCACACTATAGTCTGTTTGTTTTTGTTTTTGTTTTGTTTTTCCAGCTGACTGAAAATTGACACTTTATATCTTCCTTAACCGTCTTGGTGGTGTAATGGTTAAGGTGTCTAAACATCTGTGTGTGATAACCCAGGTTCGAATCCCGGTGGATCACATATTTGCTTTCATTAATTTCATTGGAGGTGTTTGGTGGTGTGGTGAAATTAATAAAGAATAGATTATTCGGATGTTATTTTTTTTTTTTTTGCTTTTTTTTCGTCCAGCTAATAGGATATTGACTTGTTTCGCTCTTGTTTACTCGAATGTTGTTGTTTTTTTTTTCCTTGTTTTTTTTTGTTTTTTTTTGTTCCAGCTGACGGGAAATTGACACGTTTTCATCTTGTTTATTCGGCTGTTGGCAAGATTGTGTAGCGAAATAGGTTGCTAGTTATGAAAACTTGGTGTTAAGGGGGATTGGTTGGTGTTTCTGAACCCCCTTCTCCCTCGTGCTTAGCTCCTTTAGTTTTGAGATTTTAAGACGCTCGGCCCATTAGTTTGGTCATTTTAACCTTATGCTCCATTTTGTTATCAATTTTAAGACCTTTCGAGCCATTTAGGTGTCGATTTTTTCTTGGCAAGCGATAGCGAGCCTGCAATTTTAAGCGGAATCGGCCTTCGGCCGGGAAATTTTTCTACCGAAAAATCTACAAATTTATCTTGAAGGGGGGTCTAGGGGGTGTTTTTCTAAGCTTGATGGAGGTCTAGCGAGGAAACTAAAAGAATATATAAATAATTAATTAATAGACCAGAAAAACGGTCTGCCTCCCCTTAATATGACGCAGATAAATTATACGAAGTGGCTACGGGACACCACCAGTGGTGTCACGCAGCCCAGCCAGTGAGGCTGGGCTACGGGACACTGGTGGTGTCCCGTAGCCCAGCCTCACTGGCTGGGCTGCGTGACACTACCAGTGGTGTCTCGCAGCCCAAGGTTAAGAGATACAACCATAATGTGTGGAAATGTGTCCTCAAATAACCATAATGTGTGGAAATGTGTCCTCAAATAACCATAATGTGTGGAAATGTGTCCTCAAATAACCATAATGTGTGGAAATGTGTCCTCAAATTCAGTAAAATACATACAATCGTCAAATAATGACCAGAATAATGTGCAAGAATACGTCCTCAAAGCTGCCTAAAATTGTCTACTGGTAACCAAGGTTAAGAGATACAACAGGTTGGAGCATGGGGTCACTCAAACTCGTACCCGCTCGCGCATGACGTCACAATGAAGGAAGGGTCAGAGGTCACTCGGCTGTATACACTTCATTCTCAAAGGAGCAGCCGAGCCAGCACTATCCTCCGTTTTCTTTGACTTCATACCGTGATGCTATAACTACTGTATAATGCCGTGTGAAAGTGTAGCTCTTCTATTTTAACTAAACAAAATGCCTATGTATTGTCAAGTTGCTGGATGCAAGTCGATATTTATCAAAGGAAGTAACATAGCATTCCATACATTTCCCAAAGATGAAACACTGCGGTCAAAATGGAGTAATCTAAGTGGGAAAAAAGGCTGTATTATTTCACCAACAGCAAGGATCTGCACTAAACATTTTGAATCCTCAGCTTTCGAAAGACACTTGAAATACGAACTGCTTGGACTACCAGTACCTTACAGCCAAATAAGATTCAAACCTGGAGCATTACCAACTCTGCATTTGCCTGCCCAGGCTGCCTCTGAAAGCGAGTCCAAGAGAGGCCGAAAGCGAGTTCGAGATGACGACGACACCAAAGTGACTGAGCAACAAACAAACCGTGATGCAAGTGACCAAAATAATCTACAAGATGATGCAACCGTGAACACCGACGCACCATTGAAAGAAATAGGTGAGTTTATACCTGTGCTATATATATATATATATATATATATATGAGAACATAAGAAATGGGAGTCTGCAGAGAGCAGATTGGCTCACACAAGGCAGATGCCTTTCATACCAAACCTATCTCGTCCTATATGTGCTTATCTAATTTTATCTTGAAGCCCACACTGTCCTTACATCTAGAATTATTTGTATGTATGTGTGTATACCGCTATATAAAAGGTTCAGATTATGCTGTTCAAATTTGATGTCCTCATTACAGAATGGACATAGTTTATTTGGAGTCAGTAGGCTACAACGAAGAATGACCAAAATTATCCATAATATTATATATCTTCCATAAATAGAAAGGTTGAATAAATTAGGCTTGCACTCGTTACAGAGGCCCATCTCGTCCACATGCCTATCTAATTTGATCTTAAAGCTCTCTATCATTCTTGATCTCACTATAGCACTTGGTAACCTATTCCACATATCTACAACTCTGTTACCAAACTAATATTTGCCTATATCTTTTCTGAAACGAAATGTATCTAATTTGAAAACATTTGTTGGAGTTCTTTCGCTATCACTGAGCTTTAGTACATTGTTCATGTCCCCTCTATTAATCCCACTACGTGACTAACCCCCTTGAACACTTCTATCAAATCCCCTCTAACTATGCGTCTTTTTAACCAATGAACATAAGAACATAAGAAAATGGGAGTCTGCAAAACGCCGATCGGCCCACACAAGGCAGATCCCTGTCACACCCAACCCCAATTACCTAAGAACATAAGATCACGGGAAACTGCATATGGCCATGCGGCCCACATGAGGCAGCTCCCATTCACACCCAGCCCATATCAGCCATATGGGAGCCTAATTAAGCCTAATGTAAGCCTAATTTCTTCAACCTTGCTTCATCTGGAAGATTTCTAATACTATGGATTATTTTTGTCCTTCTACGTTGTACTCTCTCCAAGGAATCATTCTGTAATTAAAATTTAACAGCATATATAAGAAAAGAACATACGAAAATTTGAGTCTGCAGAGAGCCGAATGACCCACACAAGGCCCATATATATATATATATATATTTTGGCAGGGGGGTTATAAAAAGTAGTTATACTATACCTGTGACTAGATATTGTAGTTATACATATTACATTTATATCAGTTTGGTACTAGGGCGCATGTTGCTAGAGAGAGAGAGAGAACTGCGTTTCAGAAAAGATATAGGCAAATACTGGTTTGGTAACAGAGTTGTAGATAGGTGGAATAGGCTACCGAGTGTTATAATAGGATCAAGAAAGATAGATATAAAATTAGATAGGTACATGGACGAGATGGGTTGGTTGTGAAAGGGTTCTGCCTAGTGTGGGCAAATCGGCTCTCTGCAGACTCGTATGTTCGTAATACGAAAAATAGTAATAATAATACAATATCTATATACTGATATATACAATACACCGTATACATTTATTTATATATATGTATACGGTATATATATATATATATATATATATATATATATATATATATATATATATTAGAATAGTACCTAGAATATGAAATGGGTGAAGAAATAGAAAGTTTGAGAGGAATAGTGGATGGGAGGAGTTTAATCTGTGATTAGAGGGCCAGGTGGGTCCATTAATAACAATTTGTGCTCCTCCCATTCACTAATACCGGTACATCTTAACTAAGGTCAAGTAGGTATTAAATAAAACCGGCGGGAGGGGAGGGTCTGGGGGAGTAATTTTGTAGCTATTAAATGTGATTGGCTAGGGATTACTATGGATGTATCTTCTCCATCACCGCTACCAACTTCTCCATCATCACCACTTTCTTCTCCAGCACCACCACTTTCTTCACAATCATCACTACCATCTTCATAATCACCCCTATCATCTTCACCACCACCACCATATTCTTCAGATTACATTAAGCTCAATTATTGTTAAAGGATATTTTTAGCCCACCTGTGTGTGTGTGTGTGTGTGCAGGTGTGTATTTGTGTATTATATATATATATATATATATATATATATATATATATATACGTTCTTATATCCGTGTCTTCTTTACTCTTCCAGAAAACACAGAGCCCATCCCCCAAAACATCAACAAGGGAGGTGTGACTTGGCAATTCCGAGAGAAAATAAGGAAGCTGCAACTTCAACTCACAGCTGCTACTGTCCTGAGTTTGGCTGTAACAAAGGAAAGAGATGATCTTCTGGCTGAAAAATCGGAATGGGAACAAGAAAAAACATCTCTGAAACAACAGATAGAAAATGTTAGGAATAGTCTATGCGCTTATTTTTCCAGTAGTCAAATACATTCTATTTTAACAGGCAAACCAGTTAGTCACTGGCAAGAAGACGACATCAGCAGAGCAATCACTTTACGTAGCCTGAGCACAAAAACCTATAGGTATTTAAGGGAAAAGATTAAGTTTCCACTACCATGCATAAGTACCCTAAATCGATGGATTGCAAAAGTTAGTGTGGAACCAGGAGTACTGTCATCAATTATTAAAGTTTTACAATACAAATCCACGTCAATGACAGATTTTGAGCGACTGTGTGTATTGTCATTTGATGAGACAAGTATAGCTCACGAATGGACTTATGATAAAGCAACTGACACACTTTATGCACCCAAAAACAGAGTACAATGTGCGATGATAAGAGGATTGACGAGCCCTTGGAAACAACTCATATATTATGATTTTGACACAAGCATGACCATGGACATTCTGTTTGAAATTATTTCTAAGGTAGAAGCAGTTGGATTTTTGGTAGTTGCTATGGTCAGTGACTTAGGACCAACAAACCTGAGGCTATGGAAAACATTAGGTATCAATGTAGACAAACCATTCTTTACAAATCCAGCTGCTTCTAACAGGAATATATATGTTTTTGCAGATGCCCCCCATTTAATCAAACTAATTAGGAACAATTTCCTTGACTCAGGTTTTCAGTTAGATGACGACAAAGAAAAGAATGTCAACAGTGAATGTGTCCGAGAACTGATAAATATGAGTAAACTGGACCTAAAAGCAACCTATCATTTGTGTTTCAATCATATATATGTGAGAGGGGTGAAGCGCATGAATGTTCGCCTTGCGGCGCAATTGCTGTCAGAAAAAACCGCAAAAGCATTAATGTATTTTGGAGAACAGGGATTACTGCTGAGCAAAGACTGGAAGAATACAAGTATTTATATTGCATTGGTTGATTCTTGGTTCGACTTATTTAATTCCCGAAATCCAACAGATAAAAAACTGTCACGAGCGGCATATGGGCTGCAGTTACCCAATCAAAACAAATTACTGAATGAAATGCTTAACACCACAAAGTCAATGCGAGTCAAAGGCAGGGGTAGCTTGTATCAATTTCAAAAAGGAATTATTGTATCGTGCCAGTCTTTGCTCGGTTTATATGAGATGCTAAAAGAAAAATATAACATCTCCTATATAATGACATATCGGTTGAATCAAGATGTATTGGAACATTTTTTTGGTTGTCTTAGGCAAATAGGAGCTTCAAACCACCAGCATCCATCACCTGTACAAGTTAAGTATCGAATCAAATCATACCTGCTTGGGAAGAACATAGAGTTGGTAGGAAACAATTATAACACTGACAACAAACAAAATGATTCAAGCATATCCGAAGCTGTTTTTTCTCAAACAGAACCATCACAGTCTACTGCAACTGACACAACAGAAAACCTTGAACATGAACTCCTGTTGTCAGCAGTATTATTTTCTAGTTATGAAGGAAATGCATGTGACTCCAGTGACTATGATACTGAAATTCCAGTTGGTATGTCAAGTACAAATTTATCCCAAGAAAATGAAAATGAAGGTTTGAGGTATATTGGTGGATATATTGCCAGCAAGTTTCCCCAGCATGAATTTCTAGGTCAGAAAGTGTCAGAGGATGACACAACCTGGATTGGGAAAATATGCAGAAAAGAAGGGATGCTTATGACACCCAAAAAGGAATTCTTTGAACAGCTTAAATTAATGGAAAAAATCTTTGTGTGTTTTCATGGGAAAACAGAGTTCAAAGCTGGCAAAAACTCAGTAAAATCATTGTGTAAAGAAATTGTTGGTATGGTGACTTTACCATGGGAAGTAATTAGTTTTTTTGTAAGATGCCGAATGTTTTTTAGAATACGGATTTTAAACAGAAATATGAATGCTAATGATCCTAGAAAAACTAAATCTAAAATGTCTAAACTAATAAAATCAGTGTGAAATCCTCGTGTTTATTTAATCCTTATCCCTCTTTGTGCAAGCTAATTATATTATAAGAATAAGAAAATAGAACAATAACCAAGCAAAATGAAGATACCGGGTATAAAAAAATACCGGTACTAATATTAATTAACATGTTTGACACCTCTGGTCTAGTGGCAGCACTTTGGCTGGCAGGCGAGCGTTTTTCTAGCTTTCTTTCTCTCGCCCACCGCAAGTGTTCCACGTATGCAAAGCTTGATTTTATAGCTAAATTTGTTCATATCGTATTTCCATCTATTTTTTCTTAGTTTAAACACGTGCCCTTTGATCCTACCAGGTTACCTCACAACAAAGTCTTTGTAAATCGTTGTTATATACCCCTCACACGTCTTCTCTTCCAAGCTTGGGAAATTGAGATTCTTTAGTGTGTGTGTGTGTGTGTGTGTGTACAAATGAATGGTAACGGTGTGGATGGAAATATTTACGAATGGGTTTGTGAATGAAAGTACGAAATGTTTCTGTGATTGTGAATATAAAGTTGTGTTTGTGTAAGTGTGTGTGTGAGCACGTGGTTGTATGTTTGTGAGTAGAATTATACATGGCAGGATAGGTGCTTTTAATAGTGAATCCTTGTCCACTTGTAAATGGAAATGTGTGTGTGTTGTATAATATATATATATATATATGCCATGTTCAGGTTACATACAGACATAGGGAAGATAAAGATTGGGAAATGAGTGAGACGGGGCGACACGATCTCACCTACGGTTTTCAAGTGATCTTTAGAATGTGTTCATGAAAAAAAGGAATACATACAGATGGGGAATACCTTAACCACTTCGAATTTGCAGATTACAAAGCAGAACACCTTACCTTGTTGCTTTTAATGCTCCCGAAACCCAATTTCTCCATCTTACTACCCGTCCGGAACTGCCAGAAGACTATCGCTTATACTTCAACAATACAAACATCAATCATTCATCTTCTCTCAATATTCTTGGTTTCTCTTCTTCTTCTGCTCTTACTTAGAAGGACCATATTACCAGTCTTGCTAAGGCAGCCTCCCAGAAGCTGCATGTGCTCAACCGCCTCAAGGAGTTCTTTACCCCTGCTCAGCTTCTTGCTCTGTACAAGGGCACAGTGCGTACACACGAAGTTTGAAGCAATTTAAGTCATAGGAAGAGTGAAAGACTGATTCTGGGAGAGAGTTCCAGAGCTCAGCAGTTGAATAGAAGAAAGGCTGTACCCTAGTACCAAACATATATAAATTAAATAATGTCCAACTCCAATATCCTTACACAGTTATATTTTAGCAACTACTATTAATTATTACTACCTCCTCTCCCCAAAAGTGAATATATATATATATATATATATATATATATATATATATATATATATATATATATATATATATACCGTATATATACCTCCTTAATGGATGTAGGCCTAATGTGTTCAATCTTTCTCAATATAAGAACATAAAAAAATGAGTCTGCAGAGAGCCGATTGGCCCACACAAGACAGTTCCCTCTCACATCCAACCCTAATTACAAGGCCTAATTATAGGCTCAGCTCACTAATACCATGAGGATCGACCTCACCAAAACGGTCAGAGGACAGACAATGAGGGTCTGTCAAGCGCCGATTGGCCCACACCCGTTAGATCCCCCTCACACCCAACCCATCTCGCCCATATGCCAATCTAGTTTTTTCTTAATGCTCTCTATAGTTCTTGATTCCACTATAACACTTGGTAGCTTATTCCACCTATCTACAACTCTGTTACCAAACCAATATTTGCCTATATCTTTTCTGAAACGAAAAAATATCTAATTTGAAACCATTTGTTCGAGTTCTTTCGCTATCACTGAACTTGAATACGTAAGGACGATTTCTATCATGTGTTAAGTCCTAGGACTTACATATAAGAACATAAGAACATAAGAAAATGGGAGTCTGCAGAAAGCCGATCGGCTAATATACGGCAGATCCCTCTCACACCCAACACTAATTATAAGGCCTAATAATAGGCCCAACTCACTAACACCATGAGGACTGACCTCACCAAAACGATCAGAGGTCAACATGGGAAAACGGGGGTCTGCAGAGAGCCGACTGGACAACAACCGGCAGATTCCACTCACACCCAACCCCCATTATAAATAATAAATAGGGCATTAGGATAACACCATAGAGGATTTTTTTAGACTAAATATATGGATTCATATGGTAATAGTTTGTTCTAGGACCTACATCAAGTGCTTGATTTATTACCAAGATAGTTTGATATAGTATTAGTAAATAAGGTGAATATGGGCATTGCTCTAATCAAGATGGGTTGGGTGTGAAAGGGATCTGCCTTGTGTGGGCCAATTGGCTTTCTGCAGACTCCCATTATCTTAGGTTGTTCTTATGTTATGTTCTCTCTCTCTCTCTCTCTCCTCCTTTGTACTCCTTTGTAATCCTCTTCTAAGCAACATGTGCCAAAGTACATATATAAATTCAATAATGTCCAACTCCAATATCATTACAGTTATAGTTAAGTAACTTTTAACTAATTACCTCCTCCTCTACCCATATATATATATATATATATATATATATATATACATACATTCATACATACAATACGTACATATTCTTAATAGCATGTTAGCATCCACTATTAAATATTCAATTAAATATAGAAATTGTATCAACTAAGAAAAGAGGTAGTGGGGAATGGGAGGAGTATAAATTGTAATTAAAGGACCAAGGCAGTCAATGGTACCAATTAAATGTGATTAGAGGATCCACCTGGTCCTCTAATCACATATTATACTCCTCCCACTCACCAATAATCTATTTTTGTTCTAATGCTTCACCCATTGTATATTCTAATACACACACACACACACACACACACACACACACACACACATATACTGTATATATATATAATGTGTGTGTTTGTGTGTGTGTGTTATAAACATTATAATAATTATTAGTTGTGACTGACTGACTTATTAGTTAATATTGCTATCATATTGCTAGAAAGACGAATATGTAGAGGAAATAATGATAGAGGTGTTTTAAGTGGATGAAAGGTATCAATAAGAGAGATATGTATGTGGTATTATAGCTTAGTAACCTGCCTTTTGTCTCCTTCATACACAGAAAAGAAGAAGAAAAATAAGAAAATGGGAGCCCGCATAAAGCCGATTGGCCCACACAAGGCAGATCCCTCTTCTCCCAACCCATCTTGTCCATATGTCTATCTAATTATATTTTGAAGCTCTCTATCATTCTTTATCGCACTATGGCGCTAGGTAGCCTGTTCCACAGGTATATACAACTCTTACCAAACCAGTATTTGCCTATATTTCTTGAAACGAAAAGTATCCCATTTGAAACCATTTGTTTGAGTTTTCTCGCTATCGCTGAGCTTCAGTACATCTTTCATATCCCCTGCATTTAGCCTATCTCACTTACCCACTTGAACACCTCTATCATATCTATCATATCATATCATATGAAACTCTGCGTCTTTCTAACGAATGTAAGCCTAGCTTCTTCAACCTGTCTTCATATGGAAGATTTCTAATATTAGATTATTTTTTGTCATTATTAGTTGTACTCTCTCCAAGGAATCTATGTTCATTCTCTAATAGGGACTCCAATTTTGAACAGCATAATTAATTGTGTAGTCTCACTAACGCTAGATAAAATTTCAAGATTACGTCTGCTGTTCTGTTACTCACACTTCTAGATATACATCCAAGAACTCTATTTGCCTTATTTCGAACACTGATGCATTGATTTCTTGGTTTCAAATCACAGTTGACGATGATTCTCAAGTCTTTTTCATTATTTGAGTTAGTTATATCCACGTTATCGAATTTGTATACTGCATTTCCTATCGATTTACTCAATTTTACTACACTGCATTTACCTACATTGAACTTCATCTGCCAGTTTACTACCCATTTGTGTAATATGTCTAAATCTATTTGGAGTGTTCCCATTTTAGTGTCATCTGTAAATTTACTGATTTTGCTAGTTATTCCTACATCAAGGTTGTTAATATATATATATATATATATATATATATATATATGAGAGAGAGAGAGAGAGAGAGAGAGAGAGAGAGAGAGAGAGAGAGAGAGGTACAATTTACAAGTAGGTGTTAATTTTCTGGATTACCTGGATTAGCTTGAGGTTGGTCAGCGGGTGTTTTTGTTGGCAACCTTCTTCGGCCGCACTCACATGGTAGCAATATAAATGTTTTATAATGCTATAGATTTACCAATTACAATCCCTATCCTAAATTAACCAAACATCACATTTGGATGCCAATAATCACCAGACAATATATGCATCATCAATTGAGAAATGTTTCCTATTATCTTCTATGTTGATTCACTATATAAACACACACAAACTCATGCACATTCACATTTTCACGCACAAAATCATTCTGGAACACATATTCGTATTCCTACCAACAATGTCATTAACTTGCATTGCGTGTATTCACCTTGACAAACAAGTTCGGTGATTTATATTCATATATCTACACACACTTTTAGATTACCACTCGACAACGCACATATATTCGAACATACATTCACAATTACACACTCGCCTTCACATTTCCAATCAGAATACAAACGCACACACATTGATATTCCCTCCCACAATCGCACCCACACTCTAATCAAGGTTAAGAGATACAACAGGTTGGCGCACGCGCAGCCTGTTGACGTCAGAAGGTGGGCGAGAGAAAGAAAGCTAGAAAAACGCTCGCCTGCCAGCCAAAGTGCTGCCACTAGACCAGAGGTGTCAAACATGTTAATTAATATTAGTACCGGTATTTTTTTATACCCGGTATCTTCATTTTGCTTGGTTATTGTTCTATTTTCTTATTCTTATAATATAATTAGCTTGCACAAAGAGGGATAAGGATTAAATAAACACGAGGATTTCACACTGATTTTATTAGTTTAGACATTTTAGATTTAGTTTTTCTAGGATCATTAGCATTCATATTTCTGTTTAAAATCCGTATTCTAAAAAACATTCGGCATCTTACAAAAAAACTAATTACTTCCCATGGTAAAGTCACCATACCAACAATTTCTTTACACAATGATTTTACTGAGTTTTTGCCAGCTTTGAACTCTGTTTTCCCATGAAAACACACAAAGATTTTTTCCATTAATTTAAGCTGTTCAAAGAATTCCTTTTTGGGTGTCATAAGCATCCCTTCTTTTCTGCATATTTTCCCAATCCAGGTTGTGTCATCCTCTGACACTTTCTGACCTAGAAATTCATGCTGGGGAAACTTGCTGGCAATATATCCACCAATATACCTCAAACCTTCATTTTCATTTTCTTGGGATAAATTTGTACTTGACATACCAACTGGAATTTCAGTATCATAGTCACTGGAGTCACATGCATTTCCTTCATAACTAGAAAATAATACTGCTGACAACAGGAGTTCATGTTCAAGGTTTTCTGTTGTGTCAGTTGCAGTAGACTGTGATGGTTCTGTTTGAGAAAAAACAGCTTCGGATATGCTTGAATCATTTTGTTTGTTGTCAGTGTTATAATTGTTTCCTACCAACTCTATGTTCTTCCCAAGCAGGTATGATTTGATTCGATACTTAACTTGTACAGGTGATGGATGCTGGTGGTTTGAAACTCCTATTTGCCTAAGACAACCAAAAAAATGTTCCAATACATCTTGATTCAATCGATATGTCATTATATAGGAGATGTTATATTTTTCTTTTAGCATCTCATATAAACCGAGCAAAGACTGGCACGATACAATAATTCCTTTTTGAAATTGATACAAGCTACCCCTGCCTTTGACTCGCATTGACTTTGTGGTGTTCAGCATTTCATTCAGTAATTTGTTTTGATTGGGTAACTGCAGCCCATATGCCGCTCGTGACAGTTTTTTATCTGTTGGATTTCGGGAATTAAATAAGTCGAACCAAGAATCAACCAATGCAATATAAATACTTGTATTCTTCCAGTCTTTGCTCAGCAGTAATCCCTGTTCTCCAAAATACATTAATGCTTTTGCGGTTTTTTCTGACAGCAATTGCGCCGCAAGGCGAACATTCATGCGCTTCACCCCTCTCACATATATGATTGAAACACAAATGATAGGTTGCTTTTAGGTCCAGTTTACTCATATTTATCAGTTCTCGGACACATTCACTGTTGACATTCTTTTCTTTGTCGTCATCTAACTGAAAACCTGAGTCAAGGAAATTGTTCCTAATTAGTTTGATTAAATGGGGGGGATCTGCAAAAACATATATATTCCTGTTAGAAGCAGCTGGATTTGTAAAGAATGGTTTGTCTACATTGATACCTAATGTTTTCCATAGCCTCAGGTTTGTTGGTCCTAAGTCACTGACCATAGCAACTACCAAAAATCCAACTGCTTCTACCTTAGAAATAATTTCAAACAGAATGTCCATGGTCATGCTTGTGTCAAAATCATAATATATGAGTTGTTTCCAAGGGCTCGTCAATCCTCTTATCATCGCACATTGTACTCTGTTTTTGGGTGCATAAAGTGTGTCAGTTGCTTTATCATAAGTCCATTCGTGAGCTATACTTGTCTCATCAAATGACAATACACACAGTCGCTCAAAATCTGTCATTGACGTGGATTTGTATTGTAAAACTTTAATAATTGATGACAGTACTCCTGGTTCCACACTAACTTTTGCAATCCATCGATTTAGGGTACTTATGCATGGTAGTGGAAACTTAATCTTTTCCCTTAAATACCTATAGGTTTTTGTGCTCAGGCTACGTAAAGTGATTGCTCTGCTGATATCGTCTTCTTGCCAGTGACTAACTGGTTTGCCTGTTAAAATAGAATGTATTTGACTACTGGAAAAATAAGCGCATAGACTATTCCTAACATTTTCTATCTGTTGTTTCAGAGATGTTTTTTCTTGTTCCCATTCCGATTTTTCAGCCAGAAGATCATCTCTTTCCTTTGTTACAGCCAAACTCAGGACAGTAGCAGCTGTGAGTTGAAGTTGCAGCTTCCTTATTTTCTCTCGGAATTGCCAAGTCACACCTCCCTTGTTGATGTTTTGGGGGATGGGCTCTGTGTTTTCTGGAAGAGTAAAGAAGACACGGATATAAGAACGTATATATATATATATATATATATATATATATATATATAATACACAAATACACACCTGCACCCACACACACACACACAGGTGGGCTAAAAATATCCTTTAACAATATTTGAGCTTAATGTAATCTGAAGAATATGGTGGTGGTGGTGAAGATGATAGGGGTGATTATGAAGATGGTAGTGATGATTGTGAAGAAAGTGGTGGTGCTGGAGAAGAAAGTGGTGATGATGGAGAAGTTGGTAGCGGTGATGGAGAAGATACATCCATAGTAATCCCTAGCCAATCACATTTAATAGCTACAAAATTACTCCCCCAGACCCTCCCCTCCCGCCGGTTTTATTTAATACCTACTTGACCTTAGTTAAGATGTACCGGTATTAGTAAATGGGAGGAGCACAAATTGTTATTAATGGACCCACCTGGCCCTCTAATCACAGATTAAACTCCTCCCATCCACTATTCCTCTCAAACTTTCTATTTCTTCACCCATTTCATATTCTAGGTACTATTCTATATTATATATATATATATATATATATATATATATATATATATATATATATATATATATATACCGTATACATATATATAAATAAATGTATACGGTGTATTGTATATATCAGTATATAGATATTGTATTATTATTACTATTTTTCGTATTACGAACATACGAGTCTGCAGAGAGCCGATTTGCCCACACTAGGCAGAACCCTTTCACAACCAACCCATCTCGTCCATGTACCTATCTAATTTTATATCTATCTTTCTTGATCCTATTATAACACTCGGTAGCCTATTCCACCTATCTACAACTCTGTTACCAAACCAGTATTTGCCTATATCTTTTCTGAAACGCAGTTCTCTCTCTCTCTCTAGCAACATGCGCCCTAGTACCAAACTGATATAAATGTAATATGTATAACTACAATATCTAGTCACAGGTATAGTATAACTACTTTTTATAACCCCCCTGCCAAAATATATATATATATATATATATATGGGCCTTGTGTGGGTCATTCGGCTCTCTGCAGACTCAAATTTTCGTATGTTCTTTTCTTATATATGCTGTTAAAATTTAATTACAGAATGATTCCTTGGAGAGAGTACAACGTAGAAGGACAAAAATAATCCATAGTATTAGAAATCTTCCAGATGAAGCAAGGTTGAAGAAATTAGGCTTACATTAGGCTTAATTAGGCTCCCATATGGCTGATATGGGCTGGGTGTGAATGGGAGCTGCCTCATGTGGGCCGCATGGCCATATGCAGTTTCCCGTGATCTTATGTTCTTAGGTAATTGGGGTTGGGTGTGACAGGGATCTGCCTTGTGTGGGCCGATCGGCGTTTTGCAGACTCCCATTTTCTTATGTTCTTATGTTCATTGGTTAAAAAGACGCATAGTTAGAGGGGATTTGATAGAAGTGTTCAAGGGGGTTAGTCACGTAGTGGGATTAATAGAGGGGACATGAACAATGTACTAAAGCTCAGTGATAGCGAAAGAACTCCAACAAATGTTTTCAAATTAGATACATTTCGTTTCAGAAAAGATATAGGCAAATATTAGTTTGGTAACAGAGTTGTAGATATGTGGAATAGGTTACCAAGTGCTATAGTGAGATCAAGAATGATAGAGAGCTTTAAGATCAAATTAGATAGGCATGTGGACGAGATGGGCCTCTGTAACGAGTGCAAGCCTAATTTATTCAACCTTTCTATTTATGGAAGATATATAATATTATGGATAATTTTGGTCATTCTTCGTTGTAGCCTACTGACTCCAAATAAACTATGTCCATTCTGTAATGAGGACATCAAATTTGAACAGCATAATCTGAACCTTTTATATAGCGGTATACACACATACATACAAATAATTCTAGATGTAAGGACAGTGTGGGCTTCAAGATAAAATTAGATAAGCACATATAGGACGAGATAGGTTTGGTATGAAAGGCATCTGCCTTGTGTGAGCCAATCTGCTCTCTGCAGACTCCCATTTCTTATGTTCTCATATATATATATATATATATAGCACAGGTATAAACTCA
Source organism: Paralithodes platypus (assembly GCA_032716605.1). Classification (NCBI taxonomy): domain Eukaryota; kingdom Metazoa; phylum Arthropoda; class Malacostraca; order Decapoda; family Lithodidae; genus Paralithodes; species Paralithodes platypus. The sequence goes on from CM064485.1 coordinate 55,532,705, forward strand.
CCTATTTCTTTCAATGGTGCGTCGGTGTTCACGGTTGCATCATCTTGTAGATTATTTTGGTCACTTGCATCACGGTTTGTTTGTTGCTCAGTCACTTTGGTGTCGTCGTCATCTCGAACTCGCTTTCGGCCTCTCTTGGACTCGCTTTCAGAGGCAGCCTGGGCAGGCAAATGCAGAGTTGGTAATGCTCCAGGTTTGAATCTTATTTGGCTGTAAGGTACTGGTAGTCCAAGCAGTTCGTATTTCAAGTGTCTTTCGAAAGCTGAGGATTCAAAATGTTTAGTGCAGATCCTTGCTGTTGGTGAAATAATACAGCCTTTTTTCCCACTTAGATTACTCCATTTTGACCGCAGTGTTTCATCTTTGGGAAATGTATGGAATGCTATGTTACTTCCTTTGATAAATATCGACTTGCATCCAGCAACTTGACAATACATAGGCATTTTGTTTAGTTAAAATAGAAGAGCTACACTTTCACACGGCATTATACAGTAGTTATAGCATCACGGTATGAAGTCAAAGAAAACGGAGGATAGTGCTGGCTCGGCTGCTCCTTTGAGAATGAAGTGTATACAGCCGAGTGACCTCTGACCCTTCCTTCATTGTGACGTCATGCGCGAGCGGGTACGAGTTTGAGTGACCCCATGCTCCAACCTGTTGTATCTCTTAACCTTGACTCTAATGTTCTTTCAGAACCACACGCACAAATACATATTCGCATTCCTAAGCACAAACACAAACACACATTCACAAAGACAAGTCATGTGAATGACTCTCTCATTCTCTCTCTATCACACACACACACACACAAACACATACACACACACTCACACAAACATATTGTACATTCATTATTAATTTTGTACATCCATTATACAAACACATATTTCCACTCACAAACATACAGGCTTTATGCTCGTACATGCACATTCCTACTCGTGCATGCAAGGTTGCACTGCGCCCCCCCCCCCCCCCCAACTGGCCTACGCAAGGCAGATCCAGCTCACACCCAATTAATTCATTGAGCTATTCAGTTTATTCTTGAAAGCCTACTGCTACTGAGCTGATCACTTTACAGTGTACTTTGCAATTTCTTTCACAAATATATAATTTTGTTCCTTCCAAATTATGACCCAAACGTACATGCCATTACACACGCACATACATACTCATGTAGACATGCATTTGAACATCCATATAACATTTGTAAACAAACATTTATTTACGCACATATACTGTATTTGCATTACTTTTTATTACACTCACAAACATATTAATTTACACAAACACATGTAACTATCCACACATTGACGCACTTGTGCTTGTGAACGTCGTCAAGCTGTCTTATAGCACGTTATGCAAGTATGAATTACTTTAATTCTGTTTGATTATACCATAATGGTAACAGATATGTAGACAATAGACATGTGGAATAGGATACCTAGCGCCATTGTGGGATCAAGAACGATAGAGTTTCAAAATAAAATTAGATAAACGTATGAACGAGATGGGTTGGGTGTGAGAGGGATCTGCCTTGTGTTGGCCAATCGACTGTCTGCAGACTCCCATATGTTCTTATAAGATGGATATGTAAGACGAAGAATATACACACATATAACGGCTACCGGTATATATAAGCCTAGTTAGATGTATAAATAGGTATGTGTGAGTGTGTGTGGCCACAGGCGCCTGAGTAGATGCTCGTGCGTCTATACAGGTATCTATATGTATATATAATAAAAAAATTATTATATATACATATAGATACCTGTATAGACGCACGAGCATCTACTCAGGCGCCTGTGGTGTGGCGTAGGGAGTTGAGTGTGGAATAGGTCTGTATATACAACATGTAGGATTATAAATTAATAAAGTCCAACGTTTTTAATGATAATATAAATAATAATCCAAAGAATTTCGATTCAACAGTCTAATTGGCTGAATTATATGGCGATAAATACGAAAACACTTGTGGTGGTGTCCCGTAGCCTTGCCGTAGCCTACCCAGTGTGGCTGGGCTGCGTGACACCACTGGTGGTGTCCCGTAGCCACTTCGTAAATTATATCTTAATAGTTGTTGTTGTTGTTGTTGTTGTTCCCCAGGCTGCCTGGCCGAACAGCCCCAAGGTCCCGAGCAAGGCCAAGGCCATAGAGCCATAGTAGTGTCTCATTATTAAATTGGGGTATCTCCAGACATCAGTTGCTAAGAGATTCAAGGGTGGTATTCTTAATAAGGGGAGAGGGGACGTTTTTCTGGTCCCCCTTCTCCCTCGTGTTTAGCCCCACTAATTTTGAGATTATATGACGTTCGGCCCATCAGTTTGGCGATTTTAACACCTTTCGGCCCATTTCTTTGTCAATATTGAGAGAGAGAGAGAGAGAGAGAGAGAGGGGTGGGCTTCCTTAATATAGCCGCCGATTACGTAACCCACTCCAAAGACTGAAATGTTCGGAACCCGTATGTATATTACCTCCCGGGAAGGTCACCTTCAAAGGCAGAGTACCATGATACACACACATACACATACACACACACTCACTGACACATACACACACACACACACACACTCACTGACACATACACACACACACTCACTCATACACACACGCACATACACACACACACACACACACACACATACACACACACACACACACACACACTCATTCACACACACACACATGCACAAACACACACACACACACACACATAAAAGGAAATGACAAGTGTCATATTGGGAGGGGGGGATGTGTGATTGTTTTTTTTTTCTTTGTTTCCTAAATACTGTACAGTATATTTGATGTCATTTTCGAGCAGAAAGGAATGTAGTTCTCGAAAAAGGAGCTCCAGTCTTGAGACTATTCTTGACTTACAATGTACTGGCTTAATAATCCAGAAGGGTAGATAGCCTCTGAAGTCCTAGACGAGTGTAACATGATAGAGATGGGTGAGAGCGCAGCCCGTTCATTCTAGGTTGGGCAGAAATCGTAACCTCTAACTTCTCATAACTCAAAAGGACTATAGTAATCGAGCTAATATTTCTACCAAATAGGAAGACTTGGTTAGGGAATAGGTGTGTAAATTGACGGCTCATTTGCTCTAGCCCTTTTTGAGTTACAGAGATTAGAGGTTACGATTTCTGCCCAACCTAGAGTGAACGGACTATAGTAGAAGAGTGTCCAAACAATACCCCATAGGATCAAAGACCCTACAGAAGAGCAACAAAGAAAGGTACCTTAGGGTAGTGACTTGCAAGAGCCTGTTACCGACGAGCCCTATAAATGAGATAATCCAGGGAGTCTATCCGTGCTGGGCCAACATCCGGGGGCCCTTAAGGGGGATGACCTGTGTTTTGTTATTTCTGTCCTTTTCTCTCTTTCTTTGGCTTGTGTCCATTCGGCTCCATTCAGCCAACTATTTTAAGACGTTTATCCCCATCTAGGTGTCGATTTCTTCCTGGCGAGCGATAGCGAGCCAGCATTATATGAAGAAATCAGGCTTCGCCGGAGACATTTTTCTATCGAAAAATTTACAAATTTAGCCTGTTGTCAAAAACAAAAAAAATATGCTGGCTCGCTACCGCTCACCAGTAAAAAATTGACACCTGGATGGGGATAAACGTCTTAAAACAGTAGGCTGAATGGGGCCAAATGGATACAAGCCAGAGAAAGATAGAAAAGGACAGAACAAAAACAGGTCACCCCCCTTAAGTTTCCTTGCTTGACCTCCATCAAGCTTAAACACAACACCCCCCAGACCCCCCTTCAACATAAATTTGTAAAAAAATTGGCAGAAAACTTTCCCGGCCGAAGGGCCGGTTCCTTTTAAAGTTACAGGCTCGCTATCGCTGTTACTTTCAATGCCTCCAAGACCCAAATTCTCCATCTATCTGCCCGTCAGAATCTTCCACAAGACTTTCAATTATTCTTCAACAATACACAAATCAACCCTTCATCTTCTCTCAATATTTTTGGTGTATCTTTTTCATCCGAACTTTCATGGAAAGATTATATTACCAGTCATGCTAAAACGGCTTCCCAAAAGTTAGATGTGCTAAACCGCCTCCGTGGATTCTTTACCCCTGCACAGCTTCTTGCTCTGTATAGGTTCACAGTGCGTTCATGTATCGAGTATTGTCCACCCATACCACACTTCTCAAAAGAATAGAGTCAAAAGTATTTCGCCTCATCAACTCACTTCATATTAGTTCACTACAATCTCTTTCTACACGCCACAATGTTGCATCTCTTTCACTCTTCTATCGCTATTACAACAATCAGTGTTCTTCAGAGTTATCTCAGAGCATACCCTTGCGGTGAGTTCTAGGCACCTGCCTTTCAACACAATTCCATTCCTATTCTGTCCAACTCTCCAACCTAAGAATTAGCAAATTTTCTGTCTTTTATTCAACTCAACAAGTGAACTCTGGAACCCTCTCCCTCAATCAATATTGCTTTCATCCTATGACTTGAACTTCTCTAAGCTTCGTATGTCCAGACATTTTAATCCCAACGTCCCTTGAATTTGGCTCTTTGTCACTCTTTTGGCTTTGGGGGAGACACTCGTTACAGGCAGCCTGCCTTTTGTCTCCTTCATACACAAGACAGAGCGAGAGAAAAAGAGAGAGAGAGAGAGATAAAGGTAAAATGTCCCCCCCCCCCTCAGACCCCCTCCAAACAAAAGAAAGTTCGAGGTGTTAAGATGTTCTCCCCATTAGCTTGGCTATTTTAAGACCTTTCACCCCTTCCTTTATCAATTTTAAGACCTTTTGTGCCATAGGTATCAATTTTATCCTTGCAAGCATAACGAACCTACAATTTAGTAGAAACTGGCTTTTGACCGGGGCATTTCTCTGCCGAAAAATGCACAACTGTATGTCGAAGGGGCCTTGGAGGTATGTATTCAAGCTGAGTGGAAGTCGAGGGAGCAATAAATAAATAAATACATAAATATTACTCCCCTTACGTAGTATTGCTTAAGGGGGTAGGACTCGCTTTTTATGGACCCCCTTCTCCCTCATGTTTTGCATATTAGTTTTGAGGTTTTAAGATTTTCGTGCCGTTAGTTTCGCCCCATTTCTTCGCCAATGTTAAGACCTTTCGTGTCATTTAGGTGTCGCTTTTTTCCTGGCGAGCGATATTCAGCCTGTAATTTTAGAAGGAATCAGCCTTCGGCCGGGATATTTTTCTACCGAAAAATGTACAAATTTATCTTGAAAGGAGGTCTAGGGGGTGCTTTTTTAAGCTTGATGGAGGTCTAACGAGGCCACTCAAAAATATATAAATTAATAAATACATAGACGAAAAACCAAGCACTACCCTGTTAAGTGATGTCTTCTCTATAAGCAAAACCTTCTAGGAACCAGAGGGAGGGATGGGTGGGTGGGGGAAAGGGTCTAGTTTGCTACATATAATATATGTAAGGGTATGTAAAGAGTATATACAATCTTCCAAGTATAGGGATGGTCATTTATACCTTCCCTCTTTATCACTCTTTCAATATTTGGGGGGGGGGGGGCACTCGTTACAGGAAGCCTTGCCTTTTGTCTCCTTCTTACACATAGACAAACTATATAGATGGGTTTATTACCACCAATATACCTTTAAGGGGGAAGGATATATTTTTTGGTTGATTTTTCATTTATTTATTTTTAAGTTGCCTCCATAGACCTCCATCAAATTTAGAGAAACATCTCCAAGATCCCTCTTCTAGATATGTGTGTACACTCTTCTAGATATGTGTGTACACTCTTCTAGATATGGGTGTACACTCTTCTAGATATGTGTGTACACTATTCTAGATATGTGTGTACACTCTTCTAGATATGTGTGTACACTATTCGGTAGAAAATATAGGTTTGCTATCGCTCGTCTGGGAAAAAAAACAACAACACCTAAATGGCACAAAGATGTTTTAATATTGACAAAGAAATTGGGAGAACACTCTTAATATCGTCAAACTAATGGGCCAAATGTCTAAAATCTGAAAACTAATGGGGCTACACTTGAGGGAGAAGGTGGGGGCTAGACAAATATACCAGCCCCAACTTGGCTAGTGTTGCGCGTGTGATGCTTCTGTGATTAGGAACACCTTCTAGGAATCAAAGGGTGAGTGAAGATTGGGGAGGGGGGAGGGGGGTCTGGTTGCTATGCCTTGTTATGGGGTAGGGTGGGAGGTCTGTTTGCTAGGGGGAAGGGGTGTTTGTTTGATATATTTTTGTTCATAGGGGGTGGGGTGGGGTGTTGTGGTTGCTAGTGGGTAGGGGTTTTTGTTTGCTAGGGGGTGGGGTAGGGGGTTGTGGTTGCTAGGGGGTAGGGGTGTTTGTTTTCTAGGGGGTGGGGTGGGGGGTTGTGGTTGCTAGGGGGAAGGGGTATTTGTTTGCTAGGGGGTGGGGTGGGGGGTTGTGGTTGCTAGGGGTAGGGGTGTTTGTTTGCTAGTGGGAAAGAGGTGGGGGGGTTCTCTTTGCTAGGGGGAAGGGGTGGGGGTTTCTGTTTTCTAGGGGGTAGGGTGGGAGGTCTGTTTGCTAGGGGGAAGGGGTGGGGGGTTCTGTTTGCTAGGGGGAAGGGGTGGGGGGTTCTGTTTGCTAGGGGGTAGGGGTGGGAGGTCTGTTTGCTAGGGGGAAGGGTGTTTGTTTGCTAGGGGGAAGGGGTGGGGGGTTCTGTTTGCTAGGGGGAAGGGGTGGGAGGTCTGTTTGCTAGGGGGAAGGGGTGGGAGGTCTGTTTGCTAGGGGGAAGGGGTGTTTGTTTGCTAGGGGGAAGGGGTGGGAGGTCTGTTTGCTAGGGGGAAGGGGTGTTTGTTTGCTAGGGGGAAGGGGTGGGAGTGTTCTGTTTGTTTGCTAGGGGGAAGGGGGTGGGAGGTCTGTTTGCTAGGGGGGAAGGGGTGTTTGTTTGCTAGGGGGAAGGGGTGGGAGTTCTGTTTGCTAGGGGGAAGGGGTGTTTGTTTGCTAGGGGGAAGGGGTGGGGGTTCTGTTTGCTAGGGGGTAGGGGTGTTTGGTAGCTAGGGGGAAGGGGTGGGAGGTCTGTTTGGTAGGGGGAAGGGGTGTTTGTTTGCTAGGGGGAAGGGGTGGGGGTTCTGTTTGCTAGGGGGTAGGGGTGTTTGTTTGCTAGGGGGAAGGGGTGGGAGGTCTGTTTGCTAGGGGGAAGGGGTGTTTTGTTTGCTAGGGGGAAGGGGTGGGAGGTCTGTTTGCTAGGGGAATGGGTGTTTGTTTGCTAGGGGGAAGGGGTGGGAGGTCTGTTTGCTAGGGGGAAGGGGTGTTTGTTTGCTAGGGGGAAGGGGTGGGAGGTCTGTTTGCTAGGGGGAAGGGGTGTTTGTTTGCTAGGGGGAAGGGTGGGAGGGGTCTGTTTGCTAGGGGGAAGGGGTGTTTGTTTGCTAGGGGGAAGGGGTGGGGGTTTGCTAGGGGGGGTGTTTGTTTGGTAGGGGGAAGGGGTGTTTGTTTGCTAGGGGGAAGGGGTGGGGGTTCTGTTTGCTAGGGGGAAGGGGTGTTTGTTTGCTAGGGGGAAGGGGTGGGAGGTCTGTTTGCTAGGGGGAAGGGGTGTTCTGTTTGCTAGGGGGAAGGGTGTTGTTTGCTAGGGGGTAGGGGGAAGGGGTTCTGTTTGCTAGGGGGTAGGGGTGGGGGTTCTGTTTGCTAGGGGGAAGGGGTGTTTGTTTGCTAGGCTAGGGGGATTTGCTACGCATGTCTCTGTCTGTGTGTGTATATATACAGTATATATACACAATGAGTATATATATATATATATATATATATATATATATATATATAATATATATATATATATATATATATATATATATATATATATATATATACCGGTATAAATATATATATATATATATAATATAATATATATATATATATATATATATATATATATATATATATATATATATATATATACAGGTACTGTATAAATTATACTGTATATATAAGGAGATGGTGAATAAGTTTTGCTACTTGGGAGATACCATCTCTGCCGGTGGAGGGGCCAAGGCCACCACAATTGCCAGAATTAGATGTGGCTGGGATAAGTTCAGAGAACTGCTGCCATTAATAACCATGATAAGATTCCCTCTCCCCGAAGGGAAAGATGTATACTTCATGTGTTAAATGAGCAATGGCATATGCTTCAGAAATGTGGTCTGTTAAAGTGGATGATATCAACAGAATGGAACGTATCGAGATAAAAATGGTGAGATGGACGTGTGGGGCTCCACTGCAAAATAGGATATCTAGTGAAGAGTTGAGGAGATGGTTTGGTATCAAGAGTATAAATGATGAGCAGGCTTGGATGGTTTGGGCATGTGTAGAGGGATGGTGGAACTATTTATTTTTCTTTGTTATGTGTATGAAGGAGACGAAAGACAAAGTTGCCTGTCACAAGTATACCCCCTCAAATTTGAAAGAGTGACTGAGTGCCAAATTCCAGGTATGTTGAGTCAAAATGTCTAGGCACATGGGGCTTGAAGCAGTTTAAGTCATAGGATGAGGGAAAGACAGATTGAGAGAGTTCCAGAGCTTAGTTTTTGAGTAGAAGAAAGACTGGGAAAATCGGTTCACTCTTGGGGTAGAGAGTTGGATAATACGTCTAAGCTGAAAGACGGGTGCCCCCTACTCTCCGAAAAGCCTACACTAAGAAAGCTCTGAGGAACACTGATTATTGTAATAGCGGTAGAAGAGTGAGAGAGATGCAACATTGCGGCGTGTACAGAGAGATTGAAGGGAATTGATAAGAGGATGTGAGTTGATGAGACTGAATACTTTTGACTCCACCCTTTCCAGAAGTGCGGTAGAGGTGTGTGGGTGTGTTCCTGGACCTAATGTGTTAAATGTGCCGTTGTAATTATTAACCTATCATTTCTCTCTCTCTCTCTCTCTCTCTCTCTCTCTCTCTCTCTCTCTCTCTCTCTCTCTCTCTCTCTCTCTCTCTCTCTCTCTCATCTGTTGGAGATTGGATTAATATGAATTAATCAGTAGGTATGGGTAATTTCCCTTTCAAACTAATTTCTTTCTATACTCAACAGTATAAACACTTTCCTTGTGGGCATTTCCTGCCCCATAAGGTTACACTTCATCCTATTTTCCGGTACGGTTTTTTAGCCGGAGGGACGGAGGGTGGGGAGAGAGCCTTCTACTTTGCTGTCCTATTCTTCCACTATAAACTGTCCCGGTCTAGTAGTATTAAGGCCTGACCACCTATTAGGGACCGTAAGATCTGTGTGGTCTGAGTATCCATGTAACTCTGTGTAACTCATGTTCATTTCCAAGTCAATTATTCTCGTGGTAATTGGATGAAGCTCTTACGTAAAGGTACTAAAGGTAAAACTAGATAATCTATCGAACACACACCCTCTTTTAAGGGGATAGTAACTGTTTTTTTTTTTTTTTTTTTTTTTTTTGGCCTATTAATTAATTTATTCATATGTTTAGTTTCCTCGCTAGAACTCCCTCAAAATTAGGAAAAATCTCCGAGACCCCCCCTCAAGATAAATGTGTACATTTGTCGGTAGAAAAATGTCCCGGCCGAAAGCCGATTCCTCTTATAATTACAGGCTCGCTTTCGCTCGCCAGGAAAAAATCGACACCTAAATAACACGATAGGTCTTAAAATTGACAAAAAAATGGGGCAAAAGGTGTTAAAATCGCCAAACTAATGGGCCGAACGTCTTAAAATGTCATTACTAATGGGGCTATACACGAGGGAGAAAGGGGTCCAGAAAAGCGACCCATCTCCCCTTAAAAGATTCATTGTAGCACGGTGCGGCTGCCGAGATGAATTATGCATACCTATTTAGCACCCGAGTACACACACCCCTGTATATCCTTCACTGTTAACCCCTTCTGTACCGCAACGTCTTTTTTTATTTTCTGCTAGCTATATTTAGAATGATATAGAATGAAATAGAAAATAAAAAATAAAAATAGGAAAAATGGGGATTTTCCTGAGCGTATAGATAGATGGATAGATAGATATATTTAGAGAGCGTATAGATAGATGGATAGATAGATATATTTAGAGGATGTTGTGCAGGTTATAAAGGATCTGTGGTAGTACAATAGGTTAAGTGAGATAGTTCGAAGCCTTTTATTAGCTGGAGGCCCATTTGAAACTGAATAAAATCGTCTACTAGTAGCCAGAATAGAGTTAAAAGTACGTCGCCGGTACAGAAGGGGTTAACTACATTATGGCTACTATTAGACGATGGTATTCAGTTTAAGAAAGGCGTTCAGCAATTAACAGGCTTCTAACTATCTTACTTAACCTATTTTAAATCCCCAGATTCTTCTAAAACTGCACATAATCGTCTAAAGCCGCTGTCACACGAGCGTCTTTTCCGTCAATTTTCCATGAGCAAGTTTGTTCTCGTATTATTCCGAGACTTTTTCGAACTGGTATCGGCAATTAACGGAAGGTAGATTATGTTAGGTGGCTGAATTCTGATAAAGTGTAGTTTTGAAGCTTCCAGACCATAATTGCCCGTAAAAATTGCTCGAAAAAGGCTTGTGTGATACTCGCTTAAATATAGCTACAATCAAACTAAAACGATGTCGTCGTTACAGAAGGGGTTAAGGGTTTTGTATAGACCCCCCCCCCCTTATTCCTCATGTTTAGCCCATTAGTCTTGATATTTTATGCTGTTCGCTCTAATACTTTGGCTATTTTAAGACCTTTCGTCCCATTTCTTTGTCAGGCCCTTCGTGCTATTTATATATCGATTCTTTCCTGGTGAGCGATAACGATCATGCAATTAAGGGGGTATGATCGTGCAATTAAGGGGGTATGATCGTTTATAATTGCTCATTAATGTATCTTTTTATTATTTATTTGTTTAGTTTTTCTCCCTAGACCTCCATCAAGCTAAGAAATAAAAAATGTAGCACCCTCCAAGACCTTCCTCAAGATGAATTTGTACATTTTTCGATAGAAAAATTTCCCCGAATGCCAGTTCCTCTTAAATTACAGGCTCGCTATCGCCCGCCAGGAAAAAAATCGACAGCAATATATATATATATATATAAACTGCCCTCATACTGAACTAATGTAGATTTGTGCATTTCTAAATACGAAACTTTTCTTGCCAAATGCCTATTTCTCCTAAATTATCTTCCCATTTCAAGGTATATTGATGGTAACATACCCATCTAATGCAAGGACAGAAAGACAAATTACTATCACTATACCCAATTATATTTAATACCATGTGTATACCATTGATGTTTACAACAACAACAACAACAACAACCGCAACAACAACATCAACAACAACAACAACCACAACAACGACAACAACAACAACGACAACAACAATGCACTCACCCCCAGACCACATCATCCCTATGCCTGTCATACGTAACCTTGAAGCTCTCCAAGGTTCTTGAGCACACGATACCACTGTCAAATTTAAAGGGTATAGAGAGGGTAGGGGGCAGGGGGCTAGGAATCCTCCTCCCCTTGTAAAATTATCCAACTCAAGGAGACAGAGAAGGGGGCGAGGGAGCGCGAAAGTGGTCCCGGGCTCTGAGAGTATACATTAAAATGAGATTGTTTTGGCAAAAAAAGAAACAAAAAAATATATATATATATGTTTGTTTGTTACACTTCTAAAAACACAATTTGGCATTCTTATATAAACGCGTGTTTCCTTAAAAACAAAACAAGTATTTTTGTATAAACAGAATAATTTATTTAAGCGTTTGTTACGCTTATAAAACGGATTTAGGCGTTTATAAATGAAACACGTGTTCTGTTCTAAACACCTTATGTTTTCTTGTGAACACTTTAAGTCGTTATAAAAGTAAAAATATTCATTATATATGTTGTTTTATAATGGATAATAACATCCGCATGAAATCATAGTTATATATCCACGAATTGTGTATCTATGTATATTTTCTCGTTTACAATATGACAAAACAAGAAAGCGTTTACAAAAACACATGAAACTTCAGATTTTTTCATTTTTAAACACAACCTGTTATAATATAAACATAAATGTATTAAAACAACGCGCCAAAAACGTATAATCAAGGACAATATAATTTATTATATTGTCCTTAGTATAATGTTTCTCAAAACGTATAATCAAGGACAATATAATATATTATATTGTCCTTGGTATAATGTTTCTCAAAACACCGTTTTTTGTGTTTTTTATAAAAACAACTATTTTTGCTGTGTAGGAACTTTAAATATTTGTTTCTGTTAGGGTTCTTCTCTCGTGTCGGTCTGAGTACATACATACATACATTCATACATACAGTACATACATACAGTATATACATTCATACATCCATACATACATACATACATACCGTATATACATTCATAGATCCATACATACATTCATACATACAGTACATACATACAGTATATACATGCATACATCCATACATACATACATACATATATACATACCGTATATACATTCATAGATACATACATACATTCATATATACAGTACATACATACAGTATATACATTCATACATCCATACATACATACATACATACAGTATATATATTCATACATCCATGCATACATACATACATATATACATACCGTATATACATTCATAGATACATACATACATTCATACATACAGTACATACATACAGTATATACATTCATACATACATACATACATACAGTATATACATTCATCATCCATACATACATACATACATTCATACATACATACAGTATATACATTCATACATACATGCATCCATACATACATCCATACATTACATACATACATACTTACATAAACACATACATACATACTGTACATACATACATACATGCATACATACATACACTCATACATACACACACATACACACATACATACACACACACAGAGGGTATGAACATGTATATAATATCCTTGGGTATATTGATGGTGAATAATTAGCTATTCTTCTATGAGATGGGTATATCATCACCAGTATATACCTTTAATGGGAACATTGCCACTTGAAGCATTTTTTCTTGACCCCTTTCTCCCTCATGTTTAGCCCCATTAGTTTGGCGATTTTAAGAACGTTCACCCTATTTTTTTCAATTTTAAGACCTTTCCTGCCATTAAGGTGTCGATTTTTCCCTGGCGAGCGAGAGCAAGCCTGTAATTTAAGAGGAACCGGCCTTTTGCCGGGATACATTTCTACCGAAAAATGTACAAATGTATCTTGAAAGGAGGTGTGATTTTCAGCTTGATGGAGGTCTAGGAAACAAACTAAACACCTACCCTTAACCCATACAGTACCGGTGACGTCTATTTAATTATAGTGTGGCAACTATAAGACGATTTTATTCAGATTAGGAAGGACCTCTAGCAATAATAAGGCTTCAAACAATTTCAACCAATCCTGTTAACTACTGCAGATTCTTCCTAAGCTGCATGATATCGTCTAAATATAGCTAGAATAATATATAACACACGTCGCTGGTACTCAAAGGGTTAAGTAGGTAGATTATCATGGACACTGTATTTATTTTGACCCAGACACTGCACATATTACAGCTTCACCTCCTGACCGATCCAACATTTCAACTCCTGCTACTATCTTTGCTCCTGACCCTACACAAACAGGTCAGGTCAGGTGAAGGTATTAGTGATAAGCCTTTACAACGGCACCTCGTAGCTACTTTCTACTGTTCCTATATTCTGAAAAGTGTAGAGAGAGAAAAGAGAAAAGTTGGAGAGAGAGAAAGCTGTTGGAGTGGTTTTGTTATGTGTGTTGAAGGGGTGTTGGAGAGAGAGAAAGCTGTTGGAGTGGTTTTGTTAAGTGTGTTATTAGTCTGTATACACCCCCGACTGGGTGCAAGCATGTGAAACACGCTAGGACGTACTACCACCTTTTTTTTTTTTTTTTTCCGCCTGGTCAGGTCAAGTGAAGGTATTGAGGGATACACCTTTACAACGGCACCTCGTATCTACATTCTACTTGTTGTATGTTTCTGAAGAGTGTAGAGACGGGAGAAGGGGTGCTGGAGAGAGAGAGAGGAAGCTGTTGAAGTGGCTTTGTTATGTGTGCCGACAAAGCCGACCTCTGTACCTTTTCCTGCTCTGACTTCTAATTTTGACCGGGCCTTTGTAACGGACCCAGACATTACATAATTATACAGTACTACAGCTTTAAAGTTAATTCCTGACCGTTCCAGGACTTTAAGGGGGAGGTAGTCGCTTTTTCTGGGCCCCCTTCACCCTCATGTTTAGCATATTAGTTTTGAGATTTTAAGACGTTTGTTCCCTTAGTTTGCCCCCCCCTAAAAAAATATTGGGGAATGGGCCTGAGTACATAATTATACATACATTATATATGTTTTTGTTTTCTCTCCCGGTCATGCTTGTCTGCCAACTTCTGAATTACAGCTATTAAAATATTCAGCCATCGAAAAACAATCCACCTAGCTTATAGTTGGGTCATTTTTCTGGTCCCCCTTCTTTCTCATGTTTAGCCCCCATTAGTTTTCATATTTTAAGACGTTAGGCCCATTAGTTTGGCGAATTTAAGACCTTTCGTCCCATTTCGTTGTCAATGTTAAGACCTTTCGTGCTATTTAGGTGTCGATTTTTTTTTCCTGGCGAACAATAGTGAGCCTGTAATTTTGGAAGAACCGGCCTTTGGCCGGTAAATTTTCTACTGAAAAATTTACAAATTAATATAAAAGGGGGATCTAATGGATGTCTTTGTAAGTTTGATGGAGTTATAGGGAGGACACTAGAAAAATAATCAATGCTTGAACAAATTACCAAAAAGTTAACCATCCCCCCATGAAAAACAATCCACCTACCGGATAGTTATCAATGGTCATGCGAAAGAACCCAGAAATGTTGGTAGAACAAAGTTGCTATAGTGTGTTCATTCTAGGTTGGCCAGAAATCGTAACCTATAACCTCTCATAAATAAAAAAAGGACTAGAGTAATCGAGCTAGTACTTCTACCATATAGGAAGACTTGGCTTGGGAATAGGTGTGGGAATTGACAGCTCATTTGCTTTGAACCATTGAAAGAAGCTGAATAAACTCGAAAAAGTGCCTCCAGGCTTCGAACTATCCCAGTTAACCCTTTGTATTACCACATCCACTGCACAAAATCGTCTAAATAGAATAAAAAAATAGTACGACGGTTCCGGTACAGACGGGGTTAAAGCATATGTCAGAAGCTGCCAGATCAGTGTTGCAGATAAAAGTTGCGCTGGTGTAAAATGGTTCACTTTTTGGTTGATTTGTTGTTCATATATTTATTATTTTTCTAGTTTCCTCCCTAGACCTCCATCAAACTTTAAATAAACAACCCCAGGATCCCCCTTCAAGATATATTTGTACATTTTTCGGTAGAAAAATTCCCAGCCAAAGGCTGGTTCCTCTTTAATGGCACGAAAGGTCCTAATATTGACAAAGAAATGGGAAGAAAGGTCTTAAAATCGCCAAACTAATAGGCCGAACGTCTTAACATTCATAAACCAATGGGGCTAAGCACGAGGGAGAAGGGGGCCACAAAAACCTGCCCATCTCCTTCCCTTAACCTTACGTAGATACCCGTGTCGATGACGTCATAAGGTCTATATAAAGCCGGACGGGTCGCCCACTGGATTCATTTACGCCTTCGCCGCTGGTAGGTTCAGAGCTCCATCTTCGTGGCCTTCAATCTATCTACATTTTTTGGCTGCGATATTGATAGTAAGTTTTGTTTTGATATTGATAGTATGTTTTGATATTGATAGGATGTTTTGTTTTGATATTGATAGTATGTTTTGATATTGATAGTAAGTTTTGTTTTGATATTGATAGTATGTTTTGATATTGATAGAATGTTTTGTTTTGATTTTGATAGTAAGTTTTGATATTGATAGTATGTTTTGATATTGATAGTATGTTTTGTATTGATATTGATAGTAAGTTTCGATATTGATAGTAAGTTTTGTTTCGATATTGATAGTAAGTTTTGTTTCGATATTGATAGTAAGTTTTGATATTGATAGTATGTTGTGTTTCGAGATTGATAGTAAGTTTTGTTTTGATATTGATAGTAAGTTTTGATATTGATAGTATGTTGTGTTTCGAGATTGATAGTATGTTTTGTTTTGATATTGATAGTAAGTTGTGTTTCGATATTGATAGTAAGTTTTGATTCGATATTGATAGTATGTTGTGTTTCGATATTGATAGTAAGTTGTGTTTCAATATTGATAGTAAGTTGTGTTTCGATATTGATAGTATGTTGTGTTTCGATATTGATAGTAAGTTTTGTATAGATATTGATAGTAAGTTGTGTTTCAATATTGATAGTAAGTTGTGTTTCGATATTGATAGTATGTTGTGTATCGATATTGATAGTAAGTTTTTTATAGATATTGATAGTAAGTTGTGTTTCGATATTGATAGCAAGTTGTGTTTCGATATTGATAGTAAGTTGTGTTTCGATATTGATAGTAAGTTGTGTTTCGATATTTATAGTAAGTTTTGTATAGATATTGATAGTAAGTTGTGTTTCAATATTGATAGTAAGTTGTGTTTCGATATTGATAGTATGTTGTGTATCGATATTGATAGTAAGTTTTGTATAGATATTGATAGTAAGTTTTTTCGATATTGATAGTAAGTTGTGTTTCGATATTGATAGTAAGTTGTGTTTCGATATTGATAGTAAGTTGTGTTTCGATATTGATAGTAAGTTGTGTTTCGATATTGATAGTAAGTTGTGTTTCGATATTGATAGTAAGTTGTTTCGATATTGATAGTAAGTTGTGTTTCGATATTGATAGTAAGTTGTGTTTCGATATTGATAGTATGATTTGTTTCGATATTGATAGTAAGTTGTGTTTCGATATTGATAGTATGATTTGTTTCGATATTGATAGGAAGTTGTGTTTCAATATTGATAGGAAGTTGTGTTTCAATATTGATAGTAAGTTGTGTTTCAATATTGATAGGAAGTTGTGTTTCGATATTGATAGTAAGTTGTTTCGATATTGATAGTAAGTTGTGTTTCAATATTGATAGGAAGTTGTGTTTAGATATTGATAGGAAGTTGTTTCAATATTGATAGGAAGTTGTGTTTAGATATTGATAGGAAGTTGTGTTTCAATATTGATAGTAAGTTGTGTTTAGATATTGATAGGAAGTTGTTTCAATATTGATAGGAAGTTGTGTTTAGATATTGATAGTAAGTTGTGTTTCAATATTGATAGGATGTTGTTTCAATATTGATAGTAAGTTGTGTTTCAATATTGATAGGAAGTTGTGTTTCAATATTGATAGGAAGTTGTGTTTCAATATTGATAGGAAGTTGTGTTTCAATATTGATAGGAAGTTGTGTTTCAATATTGATAGGAAGTTGTGTTTCAATATTGATAGGAAGTTGTGTTTCGATATTGATAGTAAGTTGTGTTTCGATATTGATAGGAAGTTGTGTTTCGATATTGATAGGAAGTTGTGTTTCAATATTGATAGGAAGTTGTGTTTAGATATTGATAGGAAGTTGTGTTTCAATATTGATAGTAAGTTGTGTTTAGATATTGATAGGAAGTTGTGTTTCAATATTGATAGGAAGTTGTGTTTAGATATTGATAGTAAGTTGTTTCAATATTGATAGGAAGTTGTTTCAATATTGATAGGAAGTTGTTTCAATATTGATAGGAAGTTGTGTTTCAATATTGATAGGAAGTTGTGTTTCAATATTGATAGGAAGTTGTGTTTCAATATTGATAGGAAGTTGTGTTTCAATATTGATAGGAAGTTGTGTTTAGATATTGATAGGAAGTTGTGTTTCAATATTGATAGGAAGTTGTGTTTAGATATTGATAGTAAGTTGTGTTTAGATATTGATAGTAAGTTGTGTTTCAATATTGATAGGAAATTGTGTTTAGATATTGATAGTTACTTTATTCTGGCTATTATTAGACGATATGATTAAGTTTAAAAGGGGTCTCTAGCAATCTACAGGCTTCGAACTATCTAACTTAACACTTTTTACTATCACAACCCTTCTTAAGCTGTACATAATCGTCTAAATATAGCTAGAATAATATTGAAAAGACGCGGCCGGCACAGAAGGGGTTAAGGGGACATGGGCTGTTTTTCTGGTCACCCTTCTTCCTCATGCTTACCCCTTGTAGTTTTCAGATTTTATGACGTTCATCCCATTGGTTTGGCGATTTTAATACATTTTGCCCCATTTCTTCGTCAATATTTAGAACTTTCGTGCTATTTAGGTGTCGATTTTTTCCATGGCAAGCGATAGTGAGCCTGTAATGTTGGAAGAACCGGCCTTCGGCCGGGACATTTTTCTACCGAAAAATTTGCAAATTAATCTAGAAGGGGGATCTAATGGATGTTTTTTGTTTTAAATTTGATGGAGGTCTAGGGAGCAAACTAAAAAAAAAAAAATAATACATGCAAAAATCGCCCAAAAAGATGGATCTGAGGTAGTAGAAAGATTTGAGTGAGGTAGTTCGAAGCCTGTTCATTGATGAAGGCCCTTCGTAAATGACAGTTCGAAGCCTGTTCATTGCTGGAGGCCCTTCGTAAATGACAGTTCGAAGCCTGTTCATTGATGAAGGCCCTTCGTAAATGACAGTTCGAAGCCTGTTCATTGCTGGAGGCCCTTCGTAAATGACAGTTCGAAGCCTGTTCATTGATGAAGGCCCTTCGTAAATGACAGTTCCCTTCGTAAATGACAGTTCGAAGCCTGTTCATTACTGGAGGCCCTTCGTAAATGACAGTTCGAAGCCTGTTCATTGCTGGAGGCCCTTCGTAAATGACAGTTCGAAGCCTGTTCATTGATGAAGGCCCTTCGTAAATGACAGTTCGAAGCCTGTTCATTGCTGGAGACCCTTCGTAAATGACAGTTCGAAGCCTGTTCATTGCTGGAGACCCTTCGTAAATGACAGTTCGAAGCCTGTTCATTGCTGGAGACCCTTCGTAAATGACAGTTCGAAGCCTGTTCATTGCTGGAGACCCTTCGTAAATGACAGTTCGAAGCCTGTTCATTGCTGGAAACCCTTCGTAAATGACCGTTCGAAGCCTGTTCATTGCTGGAGACCCTTCGTAAATGACAGTTCGAAGCCTGTTCATTGCTGGAGACCCTTCGTAAATGACAGTTCGAAGCCTGTTCATTGCTGGAGACCCTTCGTAAATGACAGTTCGAAGCCTGTTCATTGCTGGAGACCCTTCGTAAATGACAGTTCGAAGCCTGTTCATTGCTAGAGACCCTTCGTAAATGACAGTTCGAAGCCTGTTCATTGCTGGAGACCCTTCGTAAATGACCGTTCGAAGCCTGTTCATTGCTGGAGACCCTTCGTAAATGACAGTTCGAAGCCTGTTCATTGCTGGAGACCCTTCGTAAACTGCACAAATCCTCTAAATATACTGTAGCTAGAACAAAATTACAAGGATGTCGCCGGTACAGAAGGGGCTAAGCAACCTATCGAAGAGCAGTAGATTTGTTGTTGCTTGCTTTCCTTTGCAATATAACCTTTCCAAATCGTCCATGCATTCTTCCACTTTTTTGCAATCTTCCATACAGTCATTTATAGAGTTACCTTGTACGACGCCGTGAGGGTGAAAGCGACAGGGATTACTTTCGTTCTCTCTCTCTCTCTCTCTCTCTCTCTCTCTCTCTCTCTCTCTCTCTCTCTCTCTCTCTCTCTCAATGCTATTTCATGTAAATGTTCTTGTATTCCTCCTCATATTAATTTAAGTCTTCAAACAATATAGCTCCAATTTGAAACTCTATCCTTGTTGTTTCCCTGCGCAGAGAGAAGAAAATGAGAATGGGTGTGCGCATGCCCCTGACGATGGCGGTGCTGGTGGTGGGTTGTCTGCTGTCCACCCAGGCGGCACTTCAGCGGGAGGAGGCTGATGATCCGGGTAAGAGAAAATCTGTTTGTGTCTAACTAGGACTTAATGGGGTCACCGTCTTTTTTTTTATCTTTATCTCCTTTTCTCTCTTTCCCTGGCTTGTATCCATTCGGCCCCATTCAGCCAACTGTTTCAAGACGTTTATCCCCATCCAGTTGTCGATTTCTTCCTGGCGAGCGATAGCGAGCTAGCATTGTATGAAGAAATCCGGCTTCGCCGTAGACATTTTGCTATCGGAAAATTTACAAATTTAGCTTGCTGTCAAAACTAAAATATATATATATGCTGGCTCGCTACCGCTCGCCATGAAAATATTGACACCTGGATGGGGGTAAACATCTTAAAACAGTAGGCTGAATGGGGCCGAATGGATTAAAGCCAAAGATGAGAGGGAGAGAAAGAGAAAAAAGTGAGGTGGGCTCCCTTAAGGGGAGATGGGGCGGTTTTCTGGTCCCTCTTTTTCCTCATGTTTAACCCCATTACTTTTCAGATTGTATGTCGTTCGGTTGATTAGTTTGGTGATTTTAAGACCTTTCTCCCCATTTCTTTGTCAATATTAAGGACTTTTCACGTAATTTAGGTGTTATTTTTTTCCTGACACACGATCGTCATGTTTACGCCCGCGGTTATATTCCTGTCTATTTTGACGGCTATTGTTGCTGTTATTAGCCCTCTGCTGGCAATATATATGATGACCATAAGTCCTAGGCAGGTAAATTTAGTGAACTTTATAATAGGTAGGCTCGGTTACTATACAAGGAACTTTCATATACCATTGGAAAGTGCATACAAAATTATAGAACTCTTAGGGGGTTATTTTTCTACCCCCCCCCCCCCATTCGTGCTTAGCAGGTCCTCGAAGTCTAACATAACAAAATGGGGAAAAACTAATTTCGGGCCCACGAAAGTTTTATTATTATATATATATATATATATATATATATATATATATATATAATTTTTTTTTTTTTTGAGATTTCCCATGGGTTTCTAGCAATAACATTTCGCAGGTCTATGGAGAGATGATGATTGGATACTTTTATGGCAATACCAGAAATATTCTGGATTTAAAGTTATATAACCCTAAATACCCTGTGACCTCTTTAAGGGAACCTGGGCTGTTTTTCTGGTTCCCCTTCTTCCTCATGCTTAGCCCCATTAGTTTTCAGATTTTAAGATGTTTGCCCCATTAGTTTGTCGATTTTAAGACCTTCCGCCCCATTTCCTTGTAAATATTAAGACATTTCGTGCTATTTAGGTGTCGATTGTTTTCCTGGCGAACGATAGCCAGAGATCTAGAGAAAAGGAGAGAAAGAGAAAAAAGCAGGTGACCCCCCTTAACAATGTAGCCTCTGTTCCAGACTTCCCCGGCATATGCCTCGGTCGGTTCTCCGGGATCATCTTGGCTGAGGGTGGCACCAAGCAGCTCGATACCCACTGTGGCTCAGTCAGCTGTGAGAACCAGGGCGGCACCATGGTCCTCACTACCACAACGTTAGTACAAAACCTATTCTACTTGTATATTATGCTTAACCTATGTGTGTGTGTGTGTGTGTGTGAATTTGTATTTTGTTTTTGTGTTCATTGTTTTCTGTTTTGTGTTGTCCCTGTTCTTGCTCTGTCTGTTGGAAATGTGAATGGCAGAAAGTCTGGAGTAGAGGAAGTCTATGAGAAAGAAGGAGTGGCTATAATTCTGAAGGAGGAGTTGAGAGAGTTTATAAAAGAGTGGAGAGAGAGGTGTCATCAAGACTAATGTGGGTGCGAATGCAGTTTAAGGGTGAAAGGTGGGTTTTCTGGACCACTTTCTCCCTCATGTTTAGCACCATTAGTTTTCAGATGTTAAGATGTTTGCCCCATTAGTTAGTAGATTTTAAGACCTTTCGCCCCATTTCTTCGTCAATATTTAGACCTTTCGTGCTATTTAGGTGTCTATTGTTTCCCTGGCAAACGATAGTGAGCCTGTAATGTTGGAAGCACCGGCCTTCGGCCGGAACATTTTTCTACCGAAAAATTTACAAATTAATCTAAAACGGGGATTTAATGTATTTTGTTTTTTTTATTATTTGATGGCGGTCTAGGGAGGAAACTAGAAAAATAATGAATACATGCAAAAAGGTGGGTTTTTGTGGGTGCATGTGGGCCAATGAGTGAAAAGGAATTATAAGAGGTGGAGGGTTTTGGGGAGAAGTTAAGGGATTGTCTAAAAGGGGAAGATGAAAATGTTGTAGTTTTAGGGGACCTAAATGCTAAGGTAAGAAATGAGCCTGTTGAGGGAGTCTTCGGTAGTTTTGGTGTGGATGGTGTAAACGAGAGTGGAGAAAGATTGATTGGTGTATGTGGAGAGTGTAGAATGAGTGTAGGTAATACATTCTTCAAAAAAAGACTTCTATATGTTACGTCCTGGGATATATAAACACTGGGCTCTTTCTATTGGACTAGGTATGCGGCAACAAGCAACAACGGAAAATGCTAGATCCAACCCTTATCTATAAACCCAGGCAACAAACCACCCTAAACCGTCAAGAGTTCTGCCTGGACAAAGAGGTATCCTATGACTCGGTTACAGGGTGCACGCACTATAGACTGCTGATAGTCAAGCAGGCTATATAAAAGATCACACAATTAAGTTGACTTAAAGCTTCAAGGAAAAGATAGATAACGGAATTAAATTGCAGAAACAATTTAATAACAAACTAGAAGAAAGTACATTTAACGTTACGTTAATTAATACAACTAATCACCCCTGCGTGAAAGAAGGTGAAAGCAAACAGTTCTCAAAACATCGTACAGGTAGACAAGATGCAGGTTTCTAAAACTGCATGCGGCTACTGTAGGATCTGATGCTTAGCAAAGAAAGTAAGTTACGGATTTAGAGAACTCTTAACTCATAAGCAGGAATAAATACTAGTGATAGGCCATACAGTGTATAATGGCATAGGTATAATTAAATAAAGGCAGCAACTCGCAACATAACCACATACAGGTGTGCTTCTCACTCTTAGTCGGGCAAGCCTGCTCGGACAGAGTCTCTAAGCCACACCCTGACTCACAATGCTCACAACAACGGTAAACTGTGGCACAATAACAAGCATGCAGAAATAATAAACCCCTAGCTGTTAATCTGCCAGGTGGCAGAGGTCTAGCCGGAAGGATATAGGCTTCGGATACCCGGGCTGAGCCACCTGCTCTAGCCTAGGGACGTTCCCAAGTTTGTGCGCCAAATTACTCTAATTGAAAGGGTGCTCTCTTGAGAGACTCAGATCCCAAGTATCTGACTCTCTCCTGGCGACCCTAAAACAAACGCAAGACGTGCTAGCGCAGTGCTGAGTGGACTAGGCAAGGGCCCTCACACAACACAACACTAGACACACAGGCACACAGACAAGAAAATGCCCCCAGACTCCCACGGGTATCCTAGTAAAGTCGTGCAGGTCCACAGGACTCGCACCAGCAGACTTTACTTAAAGGATCGCAAAAAACCTCCCCTCCGGTCTAGCCCCTGCTCACCTGCCACAAGAACACACTAGCAAGCATGAAACCACCAAATATGAGACAACAAAAAAGCTTCCTAGGTCTCATTAACAATTACATCTCTGCATAAGGCCCAAAATCCTATCTAGTTATCTGAGAGCTCATCGTTAATACAATAATAGATATAAGGTCTATCAAGGGGATGGGATAATTAAATAGATAGTTGAAGTAGTGGAAAGAAGGTATACAAAGCAAGAGAAAGTTTCTAAGTGGGGTTGAGAGGGATAGATATAAAGGGGGTCCGAAGGGTACGACAGTGAGGTGAGCTCTGAGTCTTGAATTTGTCTGGACCCCACCCTAGGCATGCGAAATACATCCCATGCTTGGCAACACTCAACACCGTTGCCAGGTCAAAATCCTCTACCCCTTGCGTGAGTCGAAACTAAGCCTAACGTTGCGATCAAATTGGCAACATCAGGCTCGTCCCAAGCCAGACTCTCCGCGCCCGCGCGAAGCAACGTCCCCCAGCCGGTCTCTCTCTCCCGCTCGTCTCCTCCCACTCTCACTAGACTTACATCTTATATATTATAATGAAACTATCAACTATCGAGAATAAAATATACTAAGATGCGTTGGTTAAGAATAAGGGCAGCTTCAAGCTGTGAAACAACATAAGAATATCCCAGACATTAGTTACATTGTCGTAGGATATATACTAAGGAAAAGCCGGCCGGCCGGCTGCCGCCAGCCGGTTTCTATACGGCTGGGCAGCCGACACTCGCGCATGCCCGCACATGGCTACTATGCAGGAGCGTCACATATACAAGTACACATGGCATAGACTTGTGAGGGGAGAGATTGTAGAAAGGGCATTGATGGATTATGTTGGTGACCAGGGAATGATTTTGAAGACTGCTGGATGTGAATGTGCTAAGAGGTGAGGCGGAGGGTATGTCTGATCATTATCTGATGGAGGGAAGTATGAGAGTTAGGAGTTACAGGAGAATGCAAGACAAGCGTGAAGTAAGAGCGGTAATAAACGTGAGTTAGAGAAAAGTACAAAGGAAAGGGAGTACAAGGAAAGACTAAATGAAAAATGAATGGAAGTGAGAGAAGTAGAAGATAAATGGAAACAGTTCCTTACACTATCCAACTAGTTTTCCAGAACCCCCCAGCAAGTAATCACTCCACAAATCATGTGATGATGCCACAAAACACTTATCGTCTGACCTACCAACCATTTCCATTTGTGGCAGAGAAAATGTTGTTGCGTTCAATGCTTCCAAAACCCAATTTCTCCAATTATCTACCCGTAAAGAACTCTCACGGGACTATCCCTTATACTTCAACAATACACAAATCAACCCTTCATCTTCTCTCAGTATTCTAGGCGTCTTTTACTCCTGACCTCACTTGGAAAGACCATATTACCACCCTTGCAAAAACAGCTTCCCAGAAGCTTGGTGTGCTCAACCGCCTCCGGGGGTTCTTTACCCCTGCACATCTTCTTGCTATGTACAGGGGCACAGTGTGTCCATGTATTGAGTATTGTACGCATGTGTGGGGAAGATCCTCTCATAAGGCACTTCTTGACAAAGTAGAAAAGAAAGGGTTCCATGTCATCTCAACCAGTAGACCATTTCAACCAGTAGCTCTCAACCAGTGCAAAATCAACCAAGACCAACCAAACCAGTGCCAAAATATAGTACTAACCTAACCTAACCTAACCTAACTTAACCTAACCGTATTG
The DNA here is from genome assembly GCA_032716605.1 of Paralithodes platypus. Taxonomy (NCBI): domain Eukaryota; kingdom Metazoa; phylum Arthropoda; class Malacostraca; order Decapoda; family Lithodidae; genus Paralithodes; species Paralithodes platypus. The sequence continues at coordinate 55,557,790 of CM064485.1, forward strand.
GTTGATTTGGTACTGGTTAAGAGCTACTGGTTGAAATGGTCTACTGGTTGAGTTGACCGGTCACCAAAAGAAAGCCCTTCGTCTCATTAACTCCTCTCCACTCATTGACTCTTTGCAATCTCTCTCTCATCGCCAGTGTTGAATCTCTCTAGCTATTCTAACGTTATTACAATAATCAGTGTTCTCAGAGCTCTCTCAGTGTATACCACCTCCTCTACGTAGAGTGCGTAGCACCCGTCTTGCAACACAATCCCATCCCTACTCTGTGCAACTCTCCAATCCAAGAGTGAAACCATATTCCCAAACTTTCTTCTATTCAACAGCTGAGCTCTGGAACTCTCTCCCTGAATTCATCTTCCCCTCATCCTATGACATAAATTGCTTCAAACTCTGTGTGTCCAGGCATTTTAGCTTGAACATTCCTTGATTTTGGCCCTGTCACTCTTATCAACTCTGGGGAGGCACTCGTCACAGGCAGTTCTGCCTTTTGTCTCTCATCCACATAGAAAAAAACAAGTTTAAGGAAGGAGTGAACACAAGTGCAGAGGAAGTATGTGGTAAAAGGAAAGTAGGAGGCAGAGGTATCAGGAAGGGAAGCGAGTGGTGGAATCTTTCGGTGAGAATGGCAGTTGAGGAAAAGAGACAGTGGTTTGAGAGGGTTTTACAGGATGGTGGTGTTGAGGTATGGAAGAGGTACAAGGAGAAAAGGAGAGCGGCAAAACGGAAGATTAGAGAAGCAAAAAAACTTGCAAATGAAAGGTGGGGTCAAAGAGTGGGTGAGAATGTTTAAGAACGAAAGATGTTCTGGAAGGAGGTAAATAGAGTAAGGAAAGGAGAACAAAAAAGGGAAGAGTCGGTGAAAGATGCAAATGGAGAATTACTAGTGGAAGGAGTTCAAGTGAGGAAAAGATATGCAGAGTATTTTTAATCTTTGCTAAATTTAAGAGATGGAAGAGAGGCAGCTCAGGCAGTGGTTGATGAAGATAGGTTACCCAGGCCACCCAGGTGGCAGGGAATGAATGAAAGTACTGGGGAAAATTAGGTGAAAGAAGCAGTGAGACAAATGAGAGTGGGACAAGCAGAAGGTATGGAAGGTATTACTGTGGAGTGTATTAAGAAGGGTGGAAATGTGATCATAGATTGGCTGGTGAGACTATTCAATGTGTTCTTCGTTGTGTCAATGGTACCACTAGACTGAAGGAGTACATGTATTGTGCAGTTGTACAAGGGGAAGGGAGACTGACAGTAGTGTTAAAGTAATAGAGGTGTTAGTATATTATCAGTTGTTGGAAAGCTGTATGGTAGGGTGTTGATAAAGAGGATACAGAAGGTGCAATAGGAAAAGAACAGCGCGGTTTTAGGAGGGGAAGAGGGTGTGTGGATCAGATTTGTGCATTAAGACGGCTATTAGAGAAGTATAAGGAGATATTTTGGGTTTTTATGGATTTGGAGAAAGGTTATGATCGTGTGGATCGAGAAGCAGTAGGAGCACAGCTGGGTGACCCTCAAACAGCCCGATGGTATTGCAGTTACTGTCACGGGCACCATCTGTAGAAGTTGCAGGGCTACTAGTGCGACATGCAGAGACTTGCTCACAGGTGAAAAATGCTAGGAAACAGATTCCATATGACAATGCAGAGGCGCTGGCAAAGCATACAGCATTGTTGTTAAAGCAGCTGGGGCCTGAGAGGTGGTAAAACCTTTCAGGACTTATCCAGTCAAAGACTCAATTTTGCTGGTGATGCAGTTTATTGAAGCCCCAATAGCCCATTGTTCTGGCCAGGATTTTTAAAAGGCTTTTAGAAGTGGTGTTGCTTTCTCCTTAATTTGGTGTTTATGTCGGGTAGTCATTGACGGGGCAGAGATGACCTGCATGTGTGATGTATAGAAACAGGTGGCTGGTGTGCCATTCTTGATTTTGACGCTGCTATGGTGTCCTTGGATGACATCTGTTGTTGACGTGCCCTTTTTCGATTAAAAGAATCGTGAAGGTGATTTTAGTTTTTAATGAGATATCACGTAGTATTGTAAACTATTATATTATTATGTTACTACTGCTATTGTTATTCCAGATGTGGCGTTGTAGCAGCTGGTCCGGGCTGCCGAGTTGAAGAGGACCCAAGCTTCGACTACCCAGATTGCTGCCCATATCTTGATTGTTTTTAAGGGGAGATAGTATTTCTGGCCCCCTTCTCCCTCGTTTTTAGCCCCATTGGTTTTGAGATTTTAAGACATTAGACTAGTTTGGCGATTTTATGACTTTACATAAAATTTTATATATTTGTCAATATTAAGATCTTTCGTGCCATTAGGTGTTGAGCGACAGCGAGCCTGTAATTTTAAGAGAAACCGGCTTTCGGCCGGGACATTTGTCTATAGAAAAATTTACAAATTTATCTTGAAGGGGGTCTAGTGTTTTTTTTAAGCTTGATGGAGGTCTAGCGCGGAATCTAAAGAACAAATAAGTATACAAATAAATAGACTCCAAAAACCATCTACTGTCCCCTTAACCCCTTCAGCACCATCACTCCTTTTTACCTTTGATTCGGACTAAAATTATACGATTTTATGCAGTTTAAGAAGGACCTATGTTATTGAGAGGGTTCATAAGATCATATTTACCTATTTGAGTCGTAGAGGTGGATTATAAGCTAAATCAAATCGATAAATGACAACCAGAATACGAAGATAATTAAGTCATGGTGGTGAAGGGGTTAAGCACCTTAGAAATTATCATAGCCATTGGGCGAGAAAATCTTCTAATGGTAACCAGAATATGATGACACTGGTAGTGAAGGGGTTAAATGGGTATATCATCATGGACACTTTAAACACCCTTTGCATACCCATAAGGATTAGGTCTATAATTTATATTTTCATTAATTTCACCACAACACCAAACCCCTCCAATTAAATTAATGAAAGCATATATGTGATCCACCTCTATCCTCTATCCTCTGTAACTCAAAAAGGGCTAGAGCACATGGGCCGTAAATGTCCACACCTCTTCCCTGGCTGACTCAGCCTAAACGGTAGAAATGTTAGCAAAATTTAGTTTGTTCAGAATTATCGATTTTAATGGTTAACATTTCTGGTCTACTTACAATGAATATACAATAGTTCAAATGTGATATTATTGGCAAAATCACTTCTAAAGCTTCGTAAATTCTACATATTTTTCATCATGCAAGTATATGTGTAGTCTATATAGAGATTTCCAATGTTATATTCATTTATATATATACTGTATATACAGTATATATATATATATATATACAGTATATATATTAATGAATTAGACGAATAAAAACTTGACCTGGAATGTGTTTTGTTTAATAACCCAATAATAATAATAATAATAATAATAATAATAACGATATTTAAAATAAGTTTCAAATGGGTCAACGTTTAAGACAGCTCCTCCACGTACAGTAGCTACATGATCCTGGATAAGTGGTGTTGGTGAGTGACACCGTATTAAAGAGGGTATATAAAAGGTGTATGTTGTTGTTGTTGTTGTTCCCCAGGCTGTCTGGCCGAACAGCCCCAAGGTCTCGAGCAAGGCCAAGCCCACAAACGAGCGCCCCCACAAAATCCTCCCTGCTTACCACTAACAAAGCCCGGGTGACCGAAGCCACTCCAAGGCAGGGAGCTAAGGAGGGTGCGGAAACGCCCGGGAAACCAAAGCCCCACCCAAGGCCCTGTGCCCCTCAGCAATTATGAAGGGAAAGTTGAGGTGTATGTAAAATAATTGGGTACATTCATGAGGATTTATCTGTCTAATTGGTATAAGATCTCACTTTTGGGGCGATATTTGCATGTATTCATTATTTTGCTAGTTTCCTCCCATTTTTGCATGTATTCATTATTTTTCTAATTTCCTCCATAGACCTCCATCAAATTTAAAAAAAAACATCCATTAGATCCCCCTTCTAGATTAATTTGTACATTTTTCGGTAGGAAAATGTTCCGGCCAAAGGCCGGTTCTTCCAACTTTCGTTCGCCAGGGAAAAAATACACCTAAATAGCACGAAAGGTCTAACTATTGACGACGAAATGGGGTGAAAGATCTTAAAATCAACTAACTAATGGGGCAAACATCTTAACATCTGAAAACTAATGGGGCTAAACATGAAGAAAGTTGTTCAGAAAACCGACCCATCTCCCCTTAACCTGTCTCAAAGAAAGGTGACCGCTTGCTCTCATTTCTTGTATCTCCAAAGTGTTTACAATTATTCTTTCCTTAAAATTTATCTTAACATAATCTACTCAGATCACCAGCATGGATTCCTTAGGGGTCGCTCTACTAGTGATCTTTCATATCTTCCTAACTCTTGATCATCCTCCTTTCGGGACTTCGGTGAGACCTTTTCTATTGACCACTTGCGAGTTTCGTTCTATAAGGAAGTTGGAGTTATAGACATCGATATTTAGCAGAATTACCAGCTAAAATACGGTTGTAGTACACTTATAAATACATACAACCCAATTCAACATACTCTTTAGCCATCAGAAACTTAAATTATTGTTGCATTTCCATTTACTATAGATGTCTACAGCTCTAACTTCCTTATAGCCTGAAACTCGCAAATGGTCAATTGCGCTAGACATATCGAAGGCCTTTGATAGTCTGGCAAAAATGTCTAAACTACCCTCCTTCAGTTGCTATCCCTCCATCTGTGCCTTTATCTATAATTTCCTTTCTGGCCGTTCCATAGCTGCTGTTATGGACGGCCATCGCTCACTTCCTCAACCTATCAACTCTGGTGTTCTTCAGGGTTCTGTCCTGTCTCCAGTTTTCTTTCTAATTTTCATTAAAGATCTTCTCAACTGTACCTCCAACCTATCCATTAATATGCTGATGACTCTACCTTAGCAAGCAATCACTCAGAAATTCATATGATGATGCCATAGAACACTTATCTTCTGACTTAAAAACCATTTCCAATTTGGGGAAAGAAAATCTTGTTGCTTTCAATTATTCCAAAACTCAATTTCTCCATTTATCTACCCTTCAAGAACTCCCACAGGACTATCCCTTATACTTCAACAACACACACATCAACCCTTCATCTTCTCTGTTTTCTCGGGGTCTCCTTTTCTTCTGATCTCTCTTGGAAAGACCATAATACCACTCTTGCTAAAACAGCTTCCCAGAAGCTGGGTGTGCTCAACTGCCTCAGGGGGTTCTTTACCCCTGCACGGCTTCTTGCTCTGTACAGTGGCACAGTGCGTCCATGTATTGAGTATTATTCACATGTATGGGGAGGATCCTCTCACACAGCACCTCTTGACAAAGTGGAAAAAAAAACTTTTGTCTCATTAACTCACGTCTACTCAGACTCGTTGCAATCTCTCTCTCTTCGCCGCAATGTTGCATCTCTCTAGTTATTCTACCGCTATTACAATAATCAGTGTTCCTCAGAGCTCTCTCAATGTATACCACCTCCTCTACTAAGAGTACGTAGCACCCGTCTTGCAACCCAATCCTACCCCTACTCTGTACAACTCTCCAACCCAAGAGTGAAACGATATTCCCAATCTTTCTTCTATTAAACAGCTGAGCTCTGGAGGTATCTCCGTGAATCCATCTTCCCCTTATCCTATGACTTAAAAAATGCTTCAAACACCGTGTGTCTAGGCATTTTGGCTTGAAATTTCCTTGATTTTGACCCTGTCACTCTTTCAACTCTGGGGGAGGCACTCGTCACAGGCAGTTTTGCCTTTCGTCTCTCTTATCCACATAGAAAAAAGATGGGTTTATTACCACCAGTATACCTATAAATGGGTAGGTTATTATGGATGCTGACAAGTTTATATGTACGTATTTGTAGAGTTAATATAATTATATAAATGGGGACAGAGGGGGGGTAGGAGGGGATAGGGGTGGGGTAGGTGGGGTCCATGAAGGTCCTTGGTAATACCGTCATGGGGGGGGGGGGTCAGAGGAGGGGATAGGTGGGGAAAGAGAAAGGGGAAGAGGGGACAAAGGAGGGGAGAGGGGAGGAGTAGGAAGGAACAGGGGAGGAGTAGGAAGGAACAGGGGAGGAGTAGGAAGGAACAGGGGAGGGCTCAGGGGATGGGGTAGGAGGAGACATTCCTACTCTAATAATATCGTATAATTGTGTCCAGAATATTATGTAGAAAGGCGACATCATAATACTGCAAGGGGTAATACAGTTATATATGGATGATCTTGGAACCATATTCGTGATTCAATATAATTACAGTACGTATAATTCAACTTGAAACCCATATTCGTAGTATAATGTAAAGAAAGATAAACCTCTTAATCCCTTCAGCACGTAATTTCCTCGTATTCTCGTTACCATTAGACGATTTTTTTAGTTTACAGTATAATCTACGTTTAGGACTCGATAAACCATCTCAATAACAGAGGTCTTCTTTTAAACTGAATAAAATCGACTAAATTAGCCAGATTAAAAGGTAAAAATGCGTCATCGTGTTGAAGGGGTTAATCCCTGGTATATGGGCTGTCTTTGTACCATGCGTTAAAGGGGGATGATTGTTTTTTCTGGCCCCCCGTCTCTCTCATGTTTAGCCCCATTAGTTCCAAGATTTTAAGACGTTCGGCCCATTAGTTTGGCGATTTAAGATCTGTCTACTATTTGTTTGCCAATATTAAGATCTTTCATGTAATTTAGGTGTATGTTTTCCTAGCGAGCGATAGCGAGCCTGTAATGTAAGAGGAACCAGCCTTCGGCTGGAACATTTGTTTATCGAAAAATCTACATATTTATTTTGAAGGGGGGTCTTGGGGTGTTTTAATAAGCTTGATGGAGGTCTAGTAACGAAACTATAAATAAATAAGCTATATTATCTCTTATATCTATTTACTCAGGCCCATTTCCCATTTATTTATTTTTTTTTATTTTTTTATTTATTTTTTTAATCTGGGGGTGGCCGACTCGAGACAGAGCCAAATAAATAAGTAAAATACATACGCCCAACCCCCGTTAATCAGTCTGGAGGTCCCCGAATGTTTGCGAGTACCTGTACTACCTGTAAGTTGCCTAAGGCGGTGGAAGCATCACCTCCAGGGCTACCAACACCACCGAGTAATGACAACACTCTCGGTACTGCCAACACTACCGAGCCCAACCGAAATTGACAGTATTTCTTGGATGTCAACACTTCTTTAGTTTTTTTTTTTTTTTTTTTTTATGTTTAACTCCATTATATTTGAGATTTTATGACGTTCGGCCCATTTGTTTGGCGATTTTCAGCCCTTTCACCCCATTGCTTTGTCGGTATCAAGACTTGTGCCATTTAGGTGTCGACTTTTATCCTGGCGAGTGTAATTTAGGAAGAATCGGCCTTCGGGACTTTTTTCTACCGAAAATGTACAAATTTATCAAGATCTTGGGGATGTTTTCTTCAACCTTGATGGAGGTCTAGGAAGGAAACTGGGAAAAAAATATATAAAAATAAACGTATCGACCAATGGATATACTCATTCCCCTTAACACTATCTGGTGCAACGTCTTGGGGGTTGGCTTGGTATTTTGTTTAATTATGGAGGGTTTTAATTGTGTTTGCCATTTTTGAACAATGTATTTTTAGTTTACCCCGTAGACTTTAAAAAAACGCCTCTCCAGACCCCCTTCAAACTAAAAAAATAGCGTCCCCCAGACCCCCTTCAAGCTAAATGTGTACATTTTTCGGTAGAAAAATTTCCCGGCCAAAGGCCGTTTTCTCCCAAATTGAAGGCTCGCTATCGCTCGCCCAGGAAACCTCGACACCTTATTGGGTTGAACCATCATATAATCGCCAAACTAATGAGATGAAACGTCTTAAAATCTCCAAGCTAAACTGGGAGGATCTAAATTGGCCCACCTTGCACCTAATAGGGTTAACTTGTCAATGTTAACTGACCATTTAGTTATGTTAGATACGGTAATAACATATATAAGTAACACCCCGTTCTTTACATTACTTTAACTTGAATAAACTAATGAAAGCGGACATCTTAACCAGTAAACCATTTTAACCATGCAGTAGCTCTCAACCAGTGCCAAATCAACCAAGACCAGGCAAACCAGTGCCAAAATAGAGTACTAACCTAACCTAACCTAACCGCATTGGTTGATGTGGTACTGGTTGAGAGCTACTGGTTGAAATGGTCTACTGGTTGAGTTGTCCGGTCACCAATGAAAGCATATGGTCCTCCCGGGATTCAGACTCGGGACACCACACCCAGAACATAGACATCTTTTGGGTTTCGCCTCGTTTCGCTATTGACGCTGCATTCTCACCTCGAGAGTGAAAGTCTGCATATGCAGTATTAACCCTTTCAAGCTCCAATACGCATTTCTGTTTTGTTGTCTGGTAATTATTAGACGATTTTATTCAGCTTAGGATGGGTATATATGAGAAGTCAGAGGGGTGATTGAGAGATTCTTTACCCTTTTAATACTCACAGATCCTTCCTAAGCTGTATAAAATCGTCTAATGATAGCCAGAATATACTGCTAAAACGCGTCAGAGCTTCAAGGGGTTAATATAGCCAGCAGTATGATCAAATTAAGCTTTCTTTCGGATTTGTTAAGGGGGTAGTGCTTGGTTTTTGGTCTATATATTTATGTATAATATATTTTTAGTGTTCTCGCTAGACCTCCATCAAGCTTAACCCCTTCTGTACCCCGGGCCAGGCGCCTGATGGACTATTATCTAGTCCAACTTGCGCCCGACCCCTTCCCCCAAATGACCACGTGTTCACTCATCTATTCACAAGCATTCTCCATTCATTCCTGTTTATTACCACTGCTCTTGCCTGATAAATAAATAAATAAATTAATGAATAAACAAATATAAACAAAGATATAAACAAAAACAGCACAGGTATATACAAATATACCCTACAGGAGGTATGGGTAGGGTTTATGATATTACGTGACTAGGGTACTGACCAAGGTATGTCAAGAGAGAGAGAGAGAAAGTGTGTGGGTGTGTGTTTGGGTGAGTATGTGTGTGTGTGTGCGTGTCATTCATTCATTCATTTGGAGGTTAGGCTTGGCAATAACCCTACCCAGTACCACAAGCAACAATGTAAAAAAAAAAAAAAAAAAAAAAAAAAAAAAAAAAATATTAATATATTAAAAACAAAAACAATAAAAATTAATAAAAATATAATACAAATAAATAAGTCACATAAATTAATTAACCAATTAGTGAGACCTCATATGGATTAGGCCTATGCTGTCCAATTTTGGTGTCCTTATTACAGAATGGACATAGATTCGTTGGAGAGAGTACAGCGAAGAATGACAAAAATGATTCATAATATTAGAAATCTACCATATGAAGAAAGGTTGAAAAAATTAGGCTTACATTCGTTAGAAAGACGCAGAGTTAGAGGGGATATGATAGAATTGTTCAAGTGGGTTAGTGGGACAAATAAAGGAGACATGAAAAATGTACTGAAGCTCAGTGATAGCGAAAGAACTCGAACAAATGGTTTCAAATTAGATAAATTTCGTTTCAGAAAAGATATAGGCAAATATTGGTTTGGTAACAGAGTTGTAGATGGGTGGAATAAGGCTACCAAGTGATATAGTGGGATCAAGAACGATAGGGAGCTTTAAGATAAAATTAGATAGGCATATGGACGAGATGGGTTGGGTGTGAGGGGGATCTACCAGGTGTGGGCCAATCGGCGCTCAGCAGACCCCCGTAATCTTGTGTTAATCTCTGACCGTTTTGGTGGGGTCAGTACTCAAGGTATTAGTGAGTTGAGCCTATAATTGGGCCTAGTAATTGGGGTTGGGTGTGACAGGGATATGCCTTGTATGGGCCGATCGGCTTTTTGCAGACTCCCATTTTCTTATGTTTTCCTATGTAACCCTTTGAGTACCAGCGACGTGTGTTATATTTTATTCTAGCTATATTTGGACGATATTATGCAGCTTAGGAAAGATCTGTGGTAGTTTAAAGGGTTGGTTGAGATAATTTTAAGCTTTAATATTGCTAGAGGTCCTTCCTAACCTGATAAAAATCGTCTAATAGCTGCCATAATATAATGAAAAGTACGTCGCCGGTACTGTACGGGTTAATAAAATAAATATATATATATATATATAAAAGTAAAGCACCAAAACCCTACTACCTAGTGCCCTACCAGTCACCTCACCAATATCCGCAAATAACGGGGAGGCTTCGTGACTGACACAACCTCAACAGCACACAGGAGTCCACACACACTTCTTGCAACCCAGCTATTTTTTACTTGCAATCCATCTTCGTTTACTTGCAACTCATCTTTCTTTACTTGCAATCCATCTTTCTTTACTTGCAATCCATCTTTCTTTACTTGCAACCCGTCTTCGTTTTACTTGCAACCCATCTTCGTTTTACTTGCAACCCATCTTCGTTTACTTGCAACCCGTCTTTCTTTACTTGCAACCCATCTTCCTTTACTTGCAACCCCTCTTCGTTTTACTTGCAACCCATCTTCGTTTACTTGCAACCCATCTTCGTTTACTTGCAATCCATCTTTCTTTACTTGCAACCCATCTTTCTTTACTTGCAACCAATCTTCGTTTACTTGCAACCCATCTTCGTTTACTTGCAATCCATCTTTCTTTACTTGCAACCCATCTTTCTTTACTTGCAACCCATCTTCGTTTACTTGCAACCCATCTTCGTTTACTTGCAACCTATCTTCGTTTACTTGCAATCCTTCTTTCTTTACTTGCAACCCATCTTTCTTTACTTGCAACCCATCTTCGTTTACTTGCAACCCATCTTCGTTTACTTGCAACCCATCTTCGTTTACTTGCAACCCATCTCCTTTTAATTGCAACTCATCTCGTTTTACCTGTTATCATTCATTCAAGCATTTATTTACCTGCATGTGAAACTTTACAAAATTCAGATAATGTGTATTGTATTATATATTTCAGTTCCAAAAATCTTCTTTGACAATTAGATTACATAAAGCCAGTGAATTTGGCTATATATTATATATAAATATCACAGGTAAATCTTCTCTTACAGGTAAAGCATGTCCCGTGTTGGTGAATCTTCCAAGACGATGATTAACAATACTGTGATTTTATTTCGTTTTAATATGCACTTAGGATGCCATAGGGCTTACCAATTGATCGTATATGTTAGGAATTGGCGATATATAGCCCAAAAGGTCAGTAAACACCCCCACTGACTACCTGGCCAGCTGCATCGCGAGGGTTGGCACAACTGGCGATTAGAATGCCGAGACAGGCGTGTTTTGGTCAGGGTTGCCAATCTAGCTGCTGTACCGCTAGATCTTCAGCTATTTACTCTGACTTTACGCCAATTATTCAGATCTAGGTACATCAATTCTTGCTACTTTCTTGAGATTTGAGACAGTGATGATCGATATTTGAGAGTGTGTGCGAGTGTGTGTTAATTTTATAGGGATATCCTGCACCACTGTTACTTTCTAGCGACATTCTAGCGGCATTTGAGGATTAATGTAGCGGTATTTCGAGATTCCGGATTGGTAACCCTGGCGGTCTGCCTAGCCAGTGAAACTCTGAACTGCGGCGATGGAGGACCTAGCGCGGCGATCGTGAGCCGTTGTGTGACTGCTATGTGTGTTTCCGCGTCCCCTTTTATCCCTCCACCATGAATATACTCAAGCGCGGGATGGTGTTTATAACCTTCTTCGGGTGCTGCTTCGCCATTGCTCTCACGGCGGCGGCGATGAGCACGAAGTATTGGCTGGAAGCAGAGGCCATTCAGATCCGACCGGGCGCCGATAGCAACCCCGTAGTTCGTCCAAATTCCACTGGCCACGTCAACTTTGGATTATTTAAAGGCAGGAAGTCTCTCAACGTGGGATTCGGGACCAGGCTACATCTATTTGACGGTAAGTGAGAGAGGGTGAGTGGGAGACTACAACGCTGGGAATGTGTGAGTGTGTGCGGTGAGAGAGTGATAACCTACCCAAACTACCTGCCTTCCTGTCTTCCCCATACCAGCCTATACCCACCCACCCACTCCCTACCTACCTACCTACCTACCTATTCACCCGTCAAATCTCTTGGCTATATTATCCGAATGTTTGTGTGTGTTGATATCTAGCTAGCTTGTAATGCATACTTTCAGGCACTGTAATCTAGTAATATGTGTCTAAGCATGTAAATATCTTATATTCCAAGTCTCCAACCCAGTCTTTTAGGTCCCCATTGTCCCATTCACCTAGTCACCTTTTATATTCCTTGCTTATGTTATATTATTCTTAAGTCATACTGGTTTGGATGCCTAGCTGCTCGACTTAATGTTTATGGCCTCATACTTTAGGTCAAGATTATCATTAGTCTTGTCTGTCATATGCCCCGAAGGTCCCCAAACCTACCCCCACCCATTCTGGCCACTTACCGTATGTCTTGGCTATAATGATTGAATTTGTGCTTATTTACCGGTACTCGTTTTCGGACTATGTAGTTTAAGGGGGGTGACCTGCTTTTTGTTATTTCTCTCCTTTTCTCTCTTTCTCTGGCTTGTATCCATTCGGCCCCATTCAGCCAACTATTTTAAGACGTTTATCCCCATCTAGGTGTCGATTTCTTCCTGGCGAGCGATAGCGAGCCAGCATTATATGAAGAAATCCGGCTTCGCAGGAGATTTTTTTTTATCGAAAAATGTACAAATTTAGCCTGCTGTCAAACAAAAATGAAAAATATGCTGGCTCGCTACCGCTCACCAGTAAACAATTGACACCTGGATGGGGATATAATTTGTTATGTGTTTTCAATAGCTTTGTTTTACAGTCTTAGTGGCTATGATAAGGATAGTGAATATAGATTTGACGTGATTTACCCATTTAATATAAGGATAGTAAAGTTATATTGGAAGTGATATACCCATTTACTAAAGGTATATTGGATGTAATATACCCATTTAATATCAGGATAGTTAAGGTGTATTGGAAGTGATATACCCATTTACTAAAGGTATATTGGATGTAATATACCTATTTAATATCAGGATAGTTAAGGTGTATTGGAAATTATATACCCATTTAATATAAAGATAGAAAGGTAAATCACTATCAATACATAAGAAACATAAGAAAATGGGAGTCTGCAGAAAGCCTATCGGCCACACAAGGCAGATCCCTGAACTTTTATACAGTTATCATACCCCTTTTTATAGCCTGTATGTATTACTGTGTCGGCTACATACCGGTACAGTCCCTCTCCTTGGAATTTCCTTGGAATTCCTATTGTCTAGATTTGTTCTTATCTGATATATATATACCGGTATAATTATATACCGTATATATATATACCGGTATATATATATATATATAGTTTATCTGAATATTTACACACACACGTATTGATTTTATTTTTATTTTTATTTATCTGTTCTTCGTTTACCGGTACCGGTATCTAGTTTACCGGTACCGGTATCTGGATTTTTTTTTTTTTTTTTTTTTTTTATCTATTCTTCGATTATCTGAATGTTTGCACAATTATATTGTTGGTAATATTAATTAATTTCAGCCCTAAGTTTTCGCTGACCTAATGTCCCTCTCATCGTTAAATTCCTACCCCACCCCCCTGTCGAACTCTCTAATTGTTCATTTTATACCCTAAACTTAATTTCTTCTTCTTCTTGTTTTATGTATTATCTAACTTCAACTTCCCTTAACCGAATTTTTGCACCCCTGTTTAAAAAATTGTAAACAAGACTTTTGATTATCATAATATTATTGTAGTCATCCTGATAAATGTTGTACCATATTTTGTATTGATTTTGTGTTTTCTTGTGTAAATATTTGTTCTCTTTTGGTGCCTATTTCTGTCAATATTTGTCTGTTATATTTATTTCCTGTCTATAATCTTAGTTTGTTGTTATTCTCATTTCCCTGTCCAAATTATATTTGTCTACATAGTATTTCTGACTAAATTCTTATTTATTTTAAACCGAACCGAACTGTTATTGTAAAACCTATATAACATGTCAACATTGTTATTGTAACTAATATTATATTTCATCACTATTATATATACAATGTTGAAGTTGCCTTTATGCCCCTGTAAGTGATTAAATGGCCAAAGCAATATAACGTTAGTCAAATGTTTCTATATATTTTTATCGCACACTTAAGTCAGTCCCAAAACAACATTGCCACATTGAACCAAGAAAGGCTACAATATCAATTTGCAAGATTAAGATATGACAGATGATCAGTGTACAAGATATGACAGTCATAGGAGTTGCGACGTCTCATATGTAATGGGGTACAGGTATTGTATCTGTGAATTAGGGTTTACCACTATTGCTGTGTAATATTGAATGTCATGATGCGTCGTGTTTGTTGAGATTCTGGTTTTAGATTAGAGATGAGCTTCCTGTCACTTCTTCCGTCTCTGGTGTTGTGCTCTCTCTCTCTCTCTCTCTCTCTTTCTCTCTCTCTCTCTCTCTCTCTCTCTCTCTCTCTCTCTCTTTCTCTTTCTCTCGCCCTTTCTCTCGCTCTCTGGTTCACGGTCTTTGTTGTGGTTCTTGTTAGTATGGATTATAGATGAACTTCCTGCCCTCCAGCCTTCCTTCCGTCTCTATAGTTATGTTCTGTTCACCCACCTTGCTTCCTGTTTCTACCGCTATAGTGTCTTATATCTATCTATCTATCTATCTGTCTGTCTGTCTGTCTGTCTGTCTGTCTGTCTGTCTGTCTGTCTGTCTGTTGTTGTCGTTGTTATACTCTTCTAACCCCCTGGCTGACAGATGATTATTGCAAGTTGACCTTCATCATGTTCTCAGTCTGCCCCTTCTTTACACATCTGGTCAGACTCATTGGGGATTATTATATTTTGTTTAAATTATTATTGAGGATTTTGCTTGTTTTTGTCATTTTCCACCGATGTATTTCAGTCTTACAAAAACGTCTTCCCAAGCTTCCTTCAAATGATAAAATGCCCACCCATAGATTTGATCTTATAGTTACCGTACCTATAGTCTATTCATTATAGTTAGGCCACAAATCCTGACCACTTCCCTCTATAGACAAAAAGAGGGCTAGAATAATCGAGCTAATATACCTATAATTTGAGAAGAGTCAGTAAGGGAATGCCGGTACCTTTGGAAATGTACAGCCCATTTGTTCTAGCCCTTTTAGAGTTACAGAGGCTTAGTGTTCGAGATTTCTGGCCTGATTGTAATGACTATATTATACAGTACACATCCTAAACCTACCGACTTAAATCGTGGCCTTAAGTTTTCGAAGTTATCCTAAGCTGAATCAAATCTCATTTTGTTCAGCTAGGTACAATGTCTTGATGTATTCTGTTGATTGATAGATGTACCGTACGGTACTGAAGTTTTGCATTTTCATTCAGAAATGTACCGGTACCTAAAATATCAAAAGTAATATGAGCTCTGTGCCAGCTGGATGTGTGGTCAACTGTACATTTAAGCTGGATTTGTATTAGTTATTTATATACCGATATACAGTAGAGCACTGTATTGCTATAACACACATATTGGTATTGTTTTTGTTTTTTGAACATGCAATACTGTATACAGTATTTAATAATGGAGTCCAAATAAGAAACCTACCCCAACTTGTCGCGTCCAATCGATGAGCCTTATATGAAGTGTAATGGCGGTGTATATAACATTATAGTCTATCCGTGAGGTGGCATGAGGGAGGCAGGACAAAGTTGTTTACAGACTGATGAGATGAGTGTGAGAGGGAATACAGGATGATGTGCATGACGTTGTACTGTTTTGGCTATTTATTCCCTTCCAGAGGCATGATGGGAACAATGGAGCATAAGTTGAACTGTGTATGGTATGTTTAATAATAATAACCATACCGGTACTAAAAATATGGGACTAGGTATTGATATTTTGAGACTAGGCCTACATGAAAAATCTCTAATTCACCAGCCTGTATAATATATAGTGTATCCGTGAGAGAGCATACTGGAGGCGGTGAGTCAGCCATATATTGATCCCTGAGTCACCAGGCACTTCACTACGATCGATATTTACTACCAGGTAATGATGAAGGGAGGGTGGTGAGATTGGTGAGCTGGTATGGTTGTGTGGTGAGTAGGATGTTTTGATGAGGGATGTTTTGATGAGTGGGATGTTTTGATGAGTGGGATGTTTTGATGAGTGGGATGTTTTGATGAGTGGGATGTTTTGATGAGTGGGATGTTTTGATGAGTGGGATGTTTTGATGAGTGGGATGTTTTGATGAGTGGGATGTTTTGATGAGTGGGATGCTTTGATGAGTGGGTTGCTTTGATGAGTGGGATGTTTTGATGAGTGGGATGTTTTGATGAGTGGGATGTTTTGATGAGTGGGATGCTTTGATGAGTGGGATGCTTTGATGAGTGGGATGCTTTGATGAGTGGGATGTTTTGATGAGTGGGATGCTTTGATGAGTGGGATGCTTTGATGAGTGGGATGTTTTGATGAGTGGGATGCTTTGATGAGTGGGATGTTTTGATGAGTGGGATGCTTTGATGAGTGGGATGTTTTGATGAGTGGGATGCTTTGATGAGTAGGATGTTTTGATGAGTGGGATGTTTTGATGAGTGGGATGTTTTGATGAGTGGGATGCTTTGATGAGTGGGATGTTTTGATGAGTGGGATGTTTTGATGAGTGGGATGCTTTGATGAGTGGGATGCTTTGATGAGTGGGATGTTTTGATGAGTAGGATGTTTTGATGAGTGGGATGTTTTGATGAGTGGGATGTTTTGATGAGTGGGATGTGTTGAGTAGGATGTTTTGATGAGTGGGATGTTTTGAGGAGTAGGATGTTTTGATGAGTGGGATGTTTTGATGAGTAGGATGTTTTGATGAGTGGGATGTGTTGATGAGTATCTTAGATTGTAATGTATACAAATTATATACCGTAAGAGATAAAACTCCTCTTCGCCTCTTATGCCTGTACTACCGCTGATAATCATAAGCTATTGAATTATCAGTAGTGGGAACAGTGGCTTCTATTCACCATCTACGGATAATAGTATGTAAATGTCTCCAGATTTCCCTACATACTACCGCTTTAGCTCTAATGTGGGAAAGGTCCACCTTTCACTACGCCATAAATGGTCAAATCAACTTGGCATGATATCCAACTCTTTCTATCTACATACTCAGGCCCAATCCTCACTTTTCCTTTTTTTTTTGGGGGGGGGGGGACTCAAGACAGAGCCAGAACAGGAACAACACAACAGATAATAGTGAACACACAAAACTAAAAACACAAATTCACATACATCTAGGTCATCCAGGAGAAGACCCAGAGACCAGGGTCACCAAGGTCCCTCCAGCACTCCCCCGACCACCCAGAGAGGTTACGATCTCAGCAGGCAGACATGCAGCGAAGTCCTACCACCACACATCCAGGTGCACCCTTCATATATACTGTCTCCCCGGGCCAGGCGCCTGATGGACTATTATCTAGTCCAACTTGCGCCCGACCCCTTCCCCCAAATGACGACTCTTTCTAGACTGTTGTAAATTGGTACCGTACTTCTACATGTCAGGTACTATGTGGGGTACCGTACCGTGTGTGTGTTTGTGTGCGTGCGTATGGGTGTGTGCTAGTGTAGGTAAGGGCGTCTGTGTGTGCGTATGGGTGTGTGTGAGTGTAGGTAAGTGAGGGTGTGTGTGTGTGTGGCTGTCTCTTCGATGTGTTTGTGTAGCTTACTCCTGAAGTACGATGGTGGCGTTGTGGTTGAGGAACCAATATATAATGACTGCTTACCAAGACTACTGTACTGTCCAGGCGGGTGCCCAACCCTGAAAAGGGTTGAAATAGGGGAGCTATCCCCCCGCCAAAGGCAGGTTTCTAGGGCCTTTCCTAACTAATGCTGAGAGGATTGGGTTCTAGTCATGTGATGGGCTAGTCTATCAGAGTGAAAGTTGAGCATTCTCTGCCATACCCATAGCTTACTCTGACTGTTCCTTTCACTTCTAAAGATGACCCATCTCCCCTTAAAGGGTCTCCCCTAAGCCGAATAAATTATACTGATAACCAATAGACCATGTCACCATCGTAAACTATACTACTCTGCATGCTTCGCTAACTTATGACAATGATTTCGATGCGTGTATAACTAATGATCTGTATGCATAATATTATACTCATATAGGCTTAGCGCTTAGGTTATAATAATGCTGTATGGATTCCTTGTTATACTGGTTGTTTGGCTCCTAATTCTACACACACTAACGCACACACACACTAACGCGCACACACACACACACACACACACACACACACACACACACACACACACACACACACACACACACACACACACACACACACACACACACACACACACACACACACACACACACACACACACACACACACACACACATACTCTCTCTCTCTCTCTCTCTCTCTCTCTCTCTCTCTCTCTCTCTCTCTCTCTCTCTCTCTCTCTCTCTCTCTCTCTCTCTCATGGCTTAAACAGAATGGTCAGCCTCAGATATTGCCTAATTCCATCAATTTGTCTTGGTCAATCTAGTTTATAGAAATTGGTCAAGAGAGTACAATAGCCTATCTGTACTTCAAGGTCTGTGTGTGCAATGAAAAATACTTCCACTGTAATGAAGCTATGCGGTACACTGTTCCAAATAACTAGGCCAAAACTCTTGAACGTTAACCTCTATACCTCGCAAACGACTGGAGTATGTGCGCTAATATTTCTACTATTTGGGAAGGGTCAGCCAGGGGTTTCTTCTTTTTAAGCGAGAATCCCGGCGGATCATATATACTTTAATTAATTTCATTAGGGGTGTTTGGTGTTGTAGTGAAATTAATAAAATATAATATATATATATATATAACTTAGTATTCACCAAAAATCCATTAATGCTTTCTTTAATAGACCTACCAACTAATCGAGTACGGTACGGTATTAATAACGGATTAAATTATTACTGTATTGCGACCATTAATTATGTCATACGGTATATTGGTTAATGAGATACCTGTGTGTGTATGTGTGTGTGTATATGACTGCGTTTATGTGTGTGACTGTGTTTAAGTGACTGTGTGTGTGTGTGTGTGTGACTGTCTGTGTGTATGTACCGGTATGTGTGTGTGCGTGACTCATTACCGCTATATTAGGATGTTACACTTATATAACCTTGATGATTATATATAACTAACTCTAACTCTCTCTCTCTCTCTCTCTCTCTCTCTCTCTCTCTCTCTCTCTCTCTCTCTCTCTCTCTCTCTCTCTCTCTCTCTCTCTCTCTCTCTCTCTCTCTCTCTCACACACACACACACACACACTCGGCTAAACCCCTCACATCCACAGTAAAACAACACGCCACCTCACCTATTACTTATTTCCGGCTGGAGTTGCGGTTTTTTCGTGGCTGGGGGGGGGTATTGCCAGTTGGTCTCGGTTAGGTTTTATGTTAAGAGCAGTATTCGTGTACCGTAAGATTTTTTTTTTTTTTTTAAAAGACCTTCGTCTACGTATTGTGAAAAACCTGTTATCCTCCGGCAAATTGTGGCCGTAAGATTGTGGGGAGATTTGTATATTTTGGTTTAGGATATAATAATATAGTGTATATATATATATATACACTATATATAGTATATATATATATATATATACCGGTATATATATATATATATATATATATATATATATATATATATATATAGTATATATACATATATTATATATATATATATATTTATATACTGTATATATATTTATACCGGTATATATAAATATATATATACATATATATATACAGTATATATATACGGTATATATATATATATATAAATATATATATATATATATATATATATATATATATATATATATATATACCGGTATATGTACAGTATATATATATATATACGGTATTATATATATTTCACCCTTTCGATATAAGTATTTACCCTTTTAATTTTCCCAGTTCCTACCTAAGCTGTATAAAATTGTCTAATGCTAGCCAGAATATACTGTCAAAATGCGTCATAATCCTCAAGGGGTTAACCATAAGTTACTGGGTTCTATATTGGTACTAAGTGATGGTACCGACCAAGTTTCATCCAAATGTATTCATAAGTTCTATCCACAAGATATTTTGCGAATTAACCCACAAACAGACACACGCATTAATGTAAACAATCCCTTGCGCTCCACGACTCTGGCGGCGCATCGAGTAGACTAACGCTTGTATTCTTAACCCTTTCAGTAGCAGTGACGTCGTTTTTCATTGATTTCAGCTACATTTAGACCATTTTATGAAGGATAGGATGGATATGTGGTACCGGTAGCTGAAAGGATTAATGGGGATAGTCTGTAGCCTTTGATCGGGTAGACGTCCTTCCTAAACCGAATAAAAGCGTCCTAAGGTTTCCAAACTATTATAAAGAGGACGTCACCGGTACAGAACGGGACAAACAATTCTTTCTTTGCGCAGCGTCAAGGAAGGACGAAATAATTTGAGAAAAGGACGTTGCCTTTAGAAATAGAGGTGCTAATCCGTGTTGTACTCTCTGTAAATAACACTCATTCCCACAATAGTCGCTCGGTATCCAGCGCTGCGAAGGGAAAGATTTGTTTAACCCCTTCAGTACCGGTGACGTCTTTTTGTATTTATTTCAGCTATATTTAGACGATTTTATGAAGCTTAGGGTGGATATATGGTAACTAAAAGGGTTAATTGAGATCGTCTGTAGCCCTTGAATTAGTAGACGTCTATCCTAAGCTGAATATAATCATCTAATAGTTAGCAACTTTCTAACCCAAGAGTGAAACGATACTTCCAATCTTGCTTCTATTCAACAGATGAGATCTGGAACTCTCTCCCTGAATCCATCTTTCCCTTATCCTATTACTTAAATTGCTTCAAATTTCGTGTGTCCACACAATTTGGCTCGAACATTCCTTGAGTTTGGCCCTGTCACTCTTTATAACTCTGGGGGAGGCACTCGTCACATACAGTTTTGCCCTCTGTCTCCCTCGTCCACAAAGAAACAAAAAGTGAAAATGCCTAGTAAAAGCTAATGGCCCCTTGTTGAGGAGCATTGTCATCTCCATTATCATCTTGGGTGTAGTAATCACGACAGTTTCTCTTCTTAACACTACCTAATCCGGCTTTATGGGGATTATTGAGGTGTTTCTTATGGATTATGTCATGTTCGATCATATTACTATTTAGCATTCCCCCTTTCAAGCTCAAATGTTCCTCCCTGAGCATCTTCCCAGCACTTGTCATCATCCTGTTGGGGTCATAATTACTCTGGTTTCTCTTCTTAAGTGAACAGTGGTTATTTTTTGGGGTCTATATATTTTATATTTATTATTTTTTAGTTTCCTCGCTAGAATTCTCCATCAAACACTCCCTACATTCTCCTTCAAGATAAATGTGTACATTTTTCGATAGAAAAATGTCCCGGCCTAAGGCCGATTACTCTCAAAATTACAGACTCGCTATTGCTCGCCAGGAAAAAATCGACACCTAAATGGCACGAAAGGTCTTAATATTGACAAAGTAATGGGGCGTAAAGTCTTAAAAATCGTCAAACTAATGGGCCGAACCAACAGGGTTAACAAAAAAAAAAAAAAAATCATGCCATCCCCCTTCCAAGTTTCCTCGCTGAGCATCTTTCTAGCACTGTCATCATCCTGTTGAGGTAATAACGCCTTGGTTTCTCTTCTTAATGGTAGGCTTTCACAGAGGCAGTGTGTGTGGAGAGTGAGGGAGATAAATAGCTTAATACCGGTGGCTAAATATATAGCTTAGTAATAAGTATATTCATTGGTATTAAGTATAACCGTCACTACTACTATTATTACTACTACTACTACTACTACTACTACTACTACTACTGCTACTACTACTATTACTGCTACTACTACTATTACTGCTACTACTACTTCTACTATCTGTAAGAAATTACGAAATAAAATTAACGAACGAACGAACGAACTACTAACAGTAATAGTAATAGTACTAATACTACTTCCTTTGGCCTATTTACAGGAATATCGAATAATGATAGTAATATATATATATATATATATCTGTCTTGAACTCCTCCAAAGCTTCAGACCTTCCCAAATATTGATACATTATGTGAGTGAGGGAGATAAAAGGCAAAACTGCCTCTGGCGAGTGCCTTTCCCAGAATTGAAAGAGTGACAGGGCCAAAATCAAGGGACGTTCGAGCCAAAATGCCTGGACACACGGAGTTTGAAGCTTTTTAAGTCACAGGAAGAGAGAAAGACTGATTATGGGAGAGAGAGAGAGATTCAGAGCTCAGCTGCATAATAGAAGAAAGATTGAGAATAATATTTCACTCTTGAGTTGGAGAGTTGTACAGAGTAGGGGTGGTATTGTGTTGCAAGACGGGTGCTACGTGCTCTACGAAGAGAGGGTGGTATACACTGAGAGAACTCTAAGGAACACTGATTATTGTAATAGCGGTAAAATAGTGAGAGAGAGAGAGAGAGATGCAACATTGCGGCAAAGAGAGAGAGAGAGACTGCAGATAATTGACGAATGGACGTGATAAACATACTAAACAATCGACAGTGACCATTAACCCTTTGCAGAAATGATAACGCTTTTATTTCCTTTTTTCTGGCTAATATTAGACAACTTTATTATAATTAGAAAAGGAATGTGGAAGGCAGAGATATATGTTTTAATCCTATAAGGGTTAATTAGTGAATTTCCGCGATTTGATGTGGGCCAAAAAGGTTCTCAAAATAGTTAAGACGATTTTCTTTAACTCTTAATCTACCTCTAGAACTCAAAGGGGTAAATACGATCTCAATAAACCCTATGGAAAAAGTATAGATCTTTTTAAAACTGCATTACATCTTTTAGTCTTAGCCAGCATAAAAGGTAAAACGGCGTCATGGTGCTAATTGGGCCGCTGCGTACCAACTGGCTATCGTGTACCCTAACCAAGCTATCGCCACATGATGGTATTTATTCCCTTCTCGTAAGGGAGGACGGGGTCTGAGAGAGCCGGGTGGTGGTGGGAAAGGTGGTGAAAGTTAAGTTACCCCATTCACTTCTCTCTC